>JALAZF010000003.1:17793125-18511250 GCA_022829125.1 Lathyrus tuberosus
TAAGGTTTGAATTTAAAGCAAAACTATGTAAAACGAATGAAAGAAAAATATAATGTTTCGGAGAGATATGAGAGCTTATCAGGATTAAATTTTATCCACCACTCAAATACGTAAATCTACTAATCAGTTGTGCGCAATCTAAAACATTCATCAGTATCATCATGTATCAGTCACATCAGTGTCTATGTCTACAGCACCGACGAGAGTTCAACCGTTTAATCAATGATCTCTTAGCCTATCAAATAACACGAATCATTAGATTCAATACTCATGCGAATGTTAAATCTAAATCTATGTCTAGAGTTTAGAGTCTAACAGATGTTCATCCTAGATCTAGATCTGAAGAGTATTTCTCAATCACGGTTCAAAACAAATATAAACAGGTAAACAAAAATGACATTGATATAGATTTATGAAATAGATCGTATACAACGCCATGATTAACAAAGATACATACTTTTTAAAAGTAAACTTACATACAATCCCTAACAAGAGAGATTACAAGGAGAAGAAGGAAGAAGAACAAGCTTCCCTCACGGTGTCCCAATGATTTCGGCGAATCCAAATCTGGATCTTCAAGATGCATCCACTCTTGTTGTTTTCTAAGCCTCTATATCTAAAGAATGATTTATGATCAAATGGGTATAAAATGCACCAAGATATAACTAAAAAATCTATGAAGAAATGAATATATACAAACTAAAATTTTCCTGTCTCACCAGGTGAAAGTCACTTTATTGGCCATCAATCAGTCAAAAAATGCATCAAATCGCCTTTGGAAAATATCTACATTCGCAACACCTTGACCAACGACCATGATGCAAAATAGTTTCTGCCTCTACAGTGAATTACCTCGCCTTCAGCTCGCCAGGCAATGCTCGCCTTCAGCTTTCCCGACAAGCTCGCTTATTTTCCACTTCTTGGCTTTGTTCCCACTTCATTACTTTGTGCCTTTTTCTTTGATTTCTTGCACATTTCCTACACACTTAGCACACACATCAAGGATACCAAAGCCAATTGCAATTTATATGACATTATAAGAAAACTCTGGAAAATTAATCATTGAAACCGCAAAATAGAGTAAAAAAATGCCAAGATTTTATGTACAAAAATAGTCAAGATTTGAACTTATCAGGAGACTACGGTTTGTTGGTTTGTGTTTTTTAATGAACGAGTGTTTAGATCGCATTCTAAGGGCTAAACATTGGCTTGTCTACTCTCGAGGGAGGCTTAAGCACCAGTTTGTATGTGCATTAGAATGGACTAAACAATGTTCTTTTGCAAAAAAGTGTTTGATCACACGGGGGAAAGTAATTAGGTTTGATTGGTTTCGATCTCACAGTGGCGAGAAAAAGAGGTTTGATGTACTAAGTGTTTTGTTGGATGACGATTAATCGAATGGTCGAATAAGGCAACTCGTATCCAAGTAATCGAGGAGAGGAATCGAAGGCTTCAGACCATCTCCCTTTTCATCCTTAATTGTAAAAGGGTTTGAATATAGTTTGGATATTTTGAGTGGATGACAAATACTCTAATGGTCGAGTAAGGCAACTTGTATCCAAGTATTCGGGAAAGGGGATAGAAGACTCTAGACCACTTTCTTTTTCATCTGAGTCTTTAAGAAAATAGGTTTGATAAGGTTGATTAGAAGTTTCGAGGTGAATCAAAATGGACGCTTTTAATGGATGACGGTTACTCAAATGGTCGAGTAAGGCAACTTGTACCCAAGTAATCGAGGAGAGGAATCGAAGGCTCAAGATCATCCCTCTTTTCATCCTTAACAAAATGGTGTTTGAATATGATTAGGTGTTTTATATTTTAATTAGGAAAATGGCTTGACATTGGATCAAGCATTTGGTTATCGTTGCGAGATGATTATAAAAATGGTTTCAGATTAGAAGGGAAATGTTGATGGCGACGCAAGAAATGATCGACTTACAAGTTGGGTATGGCTTGATGTATGGATCAAGAATCCTTTGGATGTGGTTGATGGTGATGCATAAGTTATATTTACAACATGTTCAAAAATTAAATCGAAAGAAGTAAAATTGAAGCTTGCACTGATTAAAATCGGGATGCAAGGATGCGAATTGATGTCACATAACACAAGAACGTGAAAAGCAAACTGAAATCAAGAGGTGCAAGCAAAACCCTAGGTAATGTGCTCAAAGTCGGTTTGTGCGTATCGATAACAAATGAAATGTCGTATGCAAGGGTCATAACACGGCGAAATATATCGATAAAATAATCGGTGGAATAACGACATGTGAAGTGTCAAACCCATGGATTAAAATCCAATGTTTAAAAATGAAAAGATTCAAAGAAACCAAGCAAAAATCCAACAAGTATTGCATATTTTGAACAATTAAAGGGTGATTTTGTAATGGCCGTAATCGAGGTAAAATAAGTGGAAAAAAAAAATTAATTGTAAAGATAATGTCACAAATAAGAAGGAGGCATCACAAAAAATAAAAAATAAATTCATTAGGAAAGTGGCAGCAAGTGATTGAACCCAGGACATGGGGGCAGAAGGCATGTAGGGATGTGTAGCAGTAAAAATCGTGAGTACAAGCTATTGATTAACTTAACTCAAGGAAAACAGAGTCGCCACCGCGCTTTTATTTATTCCATAAAGGAAAAGGATAAAAGAGCGGATAAATCCTAAGAAGTCTAAAAAAGCAATAGCTAAGAAAGACAAAGAGAAAAGGGTAATGGGGGGTTGGTTATGTAAAGGGAAGGTTTTACGCACCCAATACATCTATAGTACTCTATAGGAGCCCTTTGATGTATTCATGCTTTTTGGTCTGAAAATGGTTTGCTTGAAAGAGATTGGGAGAGATGAGAAGAGAAGTATTTTTTTTAAGATTTTTGTGTTTGGAGAGACTTATCGCCTCATGCCTACGTACCCACGATGTGCAATGTAGGATCAAAACCTCGTAGTTCGTGGTACAAAGAACAAAAATTTGTTTGTTTTAGTTGATTTTAAATGTAAAGACAAGTCGTCATTTCCAAGAGAATAATTCCGCTTAAAGAAATTAATCATGTCTAAACTTATGAAAAAGTTTAAAACAAAGCACACAAAAAAAATTGATGAGTTTTTGTATTTTTTTATGTTTTTATGAAATGGTCAAAATATGGTTAATATTAATTGACATATATTAAAGAAAACAAAGCTTAAAAAATCACTTGACCAACGTCAAGGTTTTATTATGAAAGCGGTTTTAAGTTTGAAAACAAGAAGGTTTTGAAAAAGAGAGGAGATTTTGAAAATTGAAGAAAGGGGCGGAGAAGAAGTGACTATCCTAGTGCATAAAAATAAAAGCTAAGGATAAGAAAGATCTAACCACATGGACAAGCTCCATAGCATAAGCATTTTTTCCCTTTTGATTTGGTCTTGATTCAAAATAAGTCTTCAAAAGAGGACTCTAAGTATCCAAAATCCAAGGTTTCCCATCACAAACTCCAAGCAATAGGTTAAGATCTTAACTCTAAGTCCATAAGTCCATAATCAGGAGTATAGGTCCTCCAAAGCAAGGGATAGTGGCCATAGTCCAACAATTAAGATCACAAGTCTTTTAGTGGTTTAATCCTTTATTAATGTTTTTGAGTCCAAAGGGACAAAAGAAAAACAAAAGTACAAGATAAAATGGTCCAAGTGGCCAAAAGAAAAATGACATAAACATAAACATGATATGATATAATGGCATAAAGCATAAAAAATAACGAGAGATAGGGAGCGAGAAGGAAAAGTAAAGAAGTTAGAAGTTAGTGGTTAGTAGCACAAGGCTCTAGTGCCATAAGCCTTCACCGATTATTCCATTCCGCGTCTTGAACTATAGTGATTAAACAATGTACTTAGGTCAAGGTTAATGAAGACTTGTCAGAAGATTGATAGAATCAAAGCCTCTATAACAACAAGCTTCAAAGAATTTGAACCTAATACAAATGATCAATCACCATTGGGTTGACGCGACCAATCAAGGTCCGGACCACGAAAGTTCAAATTCTGAATTGGATAAAGAGGGACAAATGTTGCACTATGTTAAGCAATCGCCGAGTAATTTACAGAGTAATTACCCTACAATGAGGCCGGTCAATAGATCTTTGTGCTAATGCATGCTAGATGAACGATATGTAGATCGTCATCCGGAAGCAATACGGCACGAAAAGAAAATAGGTAACGATCTAGTCTTGATCAAGAATTCACCAAAGAAATTCTAAGATCCATAAGACTTTCATCGATCAAAATAAAAAAAGGAAATAGATGAAGAGAAGGCCAATTAAATTACAAAGTCAAGAACCTTTCATCTTCAAGTTCAATCACTTTTAATTGATAAGTTTAAGTGTGAAAACATATCACTAATTCAAAGCACCTCAAATGAATTCAATAATTCATTAAAAGTTTCAAGGCTAAAACAAGAAGAAAGGGGAAGAAGGAGGAAGAAAAACCAAAACAGGCCCAAAAACAAGTGAAAATATGCATTCTGTTTCGAAGTAACCGGTTACTCACCAGACGTTAACCGGTTACTTAGTTCAAAATAAGCGCAATTTTCCAAAATTAACACAGAGTAACCGGTTACTCACCAGACGTTAACCGGTTACTCTGCACCAGATTGCAGAAAATTGTGCAAAATTCAGCATGATCCACTTTCAAAACTTTTTTACAAACACCTTGTGATCATGGAACTGAAATTGAACGAAATTTAAAGTAAAATCACAGTAAAAACCAGCAATTAAACACAATTACAAGATCCAAAGGATCAAGGAATAAAGATCTCCAAAGATCTACATTATGGAAGATGAAGATGAAGTTTCAACAATGGTGAGAGATGAATTACCACTTCAAATCTGAAAATTCCTTCAAATTGCTTCAAGATCCAAATACCAAAGCCTTGATCTATGAGAATTAATGAAGAAAATAAGTTTGGATGAAGGTTTAGCTCAAAGATGAACAAGATTCAATGTGAATTCTTGTTAACTTTCAAAAGAAGAAAAGTGAGCTTTAGTGAAATTTGTGGTTGGGAAGAGAATTTGCAAGAGGTTTGTTGGCTATCAAAAGCTTTAAGAATGAATGAAATGAAGCCTTTATTTATAGAATTTAGGCTTGGGAAAATTGGTGGTTCAGAATTAGGCTTGGATGATCAAAATTAGGATTGGAATTCAAATTTGGAGGGAATTATCAAAAGAGTGGTGATTAGTGAAGGTGCATGGTGGAAAATGATCAAAGTGATGTAGGGGAATTAAAATAAGGTGGCCTAGAATATTCCAAATGTGATCAAGGGCTGAGATTGGTGCCAATTGCTGAATTTTAATTTGCCACCATTTTTTCAAATTTTCACAGGGGTAACCGGTTACTCACCACAAGGTAACCGGTTACTCAGTGCAAAATTTGTGAAAAATGAGCATTTTGTTGCACTGTTGTGGTTTGGCTCAATTATTTTTCTCGTCAAAGAAGGCATGGAAATAAACACATGAACCTTGGAGTCTCTTGAATAATAATCAATTAAAACTTGGAAACTCTTGATCAGATAATTTTTTGAATTAATTGCGGATCAATGTTGACTTTGTTCAGATGGAATTCATTCGAGCTGCGGGACTGATTTTTTTTGGTATTTTTAACCTGTTCTTCCCCTGAAAATGTTAGTGAAAGGAAACAAAATATTTTTGGATTTTAGTCAATGGTTAGTAAGCATAAACAAATTAAGCAATAAAACAACTAACAAACACACTCATACTCAAAGATCCCTGCAAGGCATAATCCTACAAAAGAGGGAACCAATGTGTGATCTTGTTTGTGGCATGAAATGCAAAAGGACATGTGGGATCTTAGGTGTAAAAATTAGGGTATTACAGCTGCCCCTATTTAAGTTTCTTCTATCCGGAGATAAGAAGATTGACATCTTTGTCTCGACGAGATAGAAGAGACTTAAATATAACAATAAACCCAATTTTTGGCCCTAAGAGACCACAAGATGATATGATTATGCAAATGGTATACAGACACAAGACCTATGTGGGGAGAAAATAGCACCACAAAAGATCAACTAAAAGAAGAACGGGAGAAAGAAACTCCACCAGGGAAACACATCACAAGAGACCACTGACTAGTCGGGGAACACACCGTACAACTATTGGGACTCATCTGAGGAAAAGATTCAAACTGGGGATAACTGTATATGGAAATAGACCATAACACAACAAGGATATAACTCAACAGGGAAGGCTTAGCACACCAAGGCTCCACTGGGGAAAATCAATACCTCAACAATGAACTATCTCTAGCATACCGAAGAGACTAACCATCCATCGGAGTAGAAAACCTCAACAACGAACTGTATCGTCTAAGCGAAGAGACTTACCATTCATCGGAGTAAAACAAAATCTCAACAACGAACTGTCTCATCAAACGGAAGAGACTTACCATTCATTGGAGTCACAAAATCTCAACAACGAACTGTCCCATCAAACCGAAGAGACTTACCATCCATCGGAGTAACAAAATCTCAACAACGAACTGTCCCATCAAACCGAAGAGACTTACCATTCATTGGAGTCACAAAATCTCAACAACGAACTGTCTCATTAAATCGAAGAGACTTACCATTCATCGGAGTCACAAAATCTCAGCAACGAACTGTCCCATCAAACCGAAGAGACTTACCATCCATCGGAGTAACAAAATCTCAACAACGAACTGTCCCATCAAACCGAAGAGACTTACCATTCATCGGAGCAATAAAATATCAACAACGAACTGTCCCATCAAACCGAAGAGACTTACCATTCACTGGAGTCACAAAATCTCAACAACGAACTATCCCATCAAACCGAAGAGACTTACCATTCATTGGAGTCACAAAATCTCAACAACGAACTGTCCCATCAAATCGAAGAGACTTACCATTCATTGGAGTCACAAAATCTCAACAACGAACTGTCCCATCAAACTGAAGAGACTTACCATCCATTAGAACCACAAAATCTCAACAACGAACTGTCCCGTCAAACCGAAGAGACTTACCATTCATTGGAGTCACAAAAGGTATAAACTGCATCGTCTCAGGCTTCTCAAATAAAGGAAAGCCACGAAACAATATTGAACCTTCCAAAAGGGGAATCATACGCAGATTTCAGCTGAAGGGCGCAGAATCCTTAAAGGTACAAAATAAATGCACTCTCAATCTAGGTTTCACAGCCTATAGATCCAAACAAATATTGCAGGGGACCAAAGTTCAATCCAGAAACAAGCTAGAGAGAAACGGTCAAACAAGACTCATCCCGAGGAGGAAATATCTCAACTGGGGACTAATTCCATCTAGATAATGTACTGAAGAGGAAACTGAATCAAAATCTTCCACGAGAAATAAACTCAGTGGGGAATTAACAAAGATAGGCATTTTTCTGCTTACGGGTCAACACTCTAAATGGAGAGAGGACACAAATGCTCTACGGGGATAAGAGCACCAGAGAGCAAAGAAGCATCAACACAAATGCAAAATGCACAATGCAACAACAATATGCTATGCTCAACAAACGAATGCGCATGCAATGCGTATGAGTATGAATATGTGGACAAAACAGACATAAAGGATAAACAGAGGGTGGAATAAACATCACAACACCACTGAATACTCGACTAATCTTAACAAGATAGAGATGTTATTAGCAACTCTGCTAGGCATTTAGCTGAAGAAATCCTGCGAGAGATAAACAAAAGCTATCAAAGGAAAATAAATCTTGCTGGAGAAAGGAAGATACTGCTTGGGGAGAAACCTAAATATCAATCTTCAAACATCAACGATCCACAAAGAGGATAACAACATAAACTCTGCTTTGAGGATGGCAAGAAACTGTTGAGGAATCACAACAACCCAAGCTTTCTGAATCTTCCTGGGGATAATAAAGAATTCACAAGAACTTCCGCTTCAATAAGATGAGGAGATCTACTGCAGAAAAATAATGAATCCGCTGGGGATAGTAGACATAAAAACATCTACGCAAAGCCCACTGGGAAAACAAGAAAAATATGCTGGAGATACGAGAACACTCTCAGAGGATTAATCAATTCTGAGCAAAGCATCCTGAACTTGCTTGGAAAATAGCAAAAGGTCAAACTATGGGGGATTTTAGATCAATACTCATCATGAATGAGAGAAAACCCCACAGGTGACAAGTATATCAATATTCCTTGAATATAGTTATCATGAGCGACTTTACTGGGGAATAGCCACAATAGTGATGCATAATCTTCACTAAGAGGATAAAATCTCTGAAAAACAATCCGGAGAAAAGTACATCTTGGGGTTTGTAGCGAGCGATTTTGGACGTGGTTCTTAAGCACTGTCGCTCTGGGGTACTGCAGGTCAATTCATTTTTTATCCTATTGAAGCTGATGAAGGAAAGGAAATAGATGTCTCCAACTAACCCTGCTTGCAAACTAAGGTTAAACAGTCAAAACTATTGGTTTACAGATGCGGTTTTAGTTCGTGGGCCTCTCTTTGCTTATTTTGTTCAGAACAAAATACCGGGACTGTTCATGGGGAATTTGTTGGGATACTACGCTAGATTGGCTGGAGGTAGGGGACTTTGGGTGTTTTTTGATTAGTGTGCTCGCTAAGATTCTTTTGCAATCTTATGCCTACGTATTCCCGGGATAGGGAAATCAGAGCGATCGTAGTTCCTCCTATTCTATGGGAGGAAATGGTGTTTTGGTGTCTTGTTCAAAGCCCAAGACATGAAGCTAAATGTGGTTTGTATCTTGTTCAAAGCCCAAGATGTGAAGCTGAAGGGTCTATTTATATCTTGTTCGAAGCCCAAGATGTGAAGCTAAAAGGGTGTTGACTTTAGAGAGAATTTGTCATCTCTAAAGGGGTCTGTTTGTCACAATTGTTGGGTGACTGATTATAAAGGAGAATTACTTTAACTGGGATATGTGAATCCAGCAATGCCATAATTTCCTTTATAGGGGATTTTTAACCTGAAGGAGAAGACTTTAACTCAGTTTAGAGCAACGCCATATTTCCTTAGTAATTTCTCATGCTAAAAGAGGGACAGTGGAGTGGATATAAATAAATCCAGAGGCTTGCCGCTTACAACAATTAGACAAGGGAAAAGGAGTTGTTGATGTTTGTATGCTGTGACCAAATCATGATTTGATGCTAAAAGGTTTATTGAATCAAACAGGGATTTCTTTATACAAAGCCTAAGAGGAGGCTATTGACCCAACAAGAGGATGCTTTTGTGTCTCGTACGAAACCCGAGATATAGGCTAAAAGGGTTGACTCAACAAGAGAGTGTTTTTATATGTGTCTTGTACGAAGCCCAAGACAGAGGCTAAAAGGGTTTGACTTAACAAGAGAGTCTTTTATACTCACCAAGAGAGTGATTTGTATCTCGTACGAAGCCCGAGATGGAGCCTAAAAGTGTTTGACTCAACAAGAGAGTCTTTGTACCTCGTACAAAGCCTGAGATGAAGGCTGAAAGGTGGATGACTCAACAAGAGAGTCTTTTATACTCAACAAGAGAGTGTTTTTGTATCTCGTACGAAGCCCGAGATGGAGGCTAAACAGGTGATCGACTCAACAAGAGAGTCTTTTTATACTCAACAAGAGAGTGTTTTGTATCTCGTACAAAGCCCGAGATAGAGGCTGCAAAGGTTAACTCTGCTGGGGAGAACCATTGTACAAAACCCAAGAGGAGGCAAGGGTTACTGTTTTAGTTGAGTGACAGGTCTAGTATGTTGTTTAAAAGAGAAAATCAGTTCTTATATGGGTAATGTTATACTCATGGATTTGATCAGTGGACCGGAATTATTTCCTGTTTTTTAAGTAAACGGGGAATCCGAAGGGTATTGAGACTGCCCAAGTCTACAGGTGTTTTTTCCTATTTTTGAAAGGAACTTAAAAATGTCTTCGAGACTAAAGGAAATTAGACTGTCCAAGTCTAGAGTTTTATCTTTTGTACTATGCTTAAGAGAGATCAAGAGACAGTATGTTTGCCGTAGGAAGATCTAGACTCTTTGAAAGACTTTTCTATTAAGATGACTAATTTCTGTTCCTGTACCTTTAAGAGGTCGTCGGGGCAATTTGTACGAAGTCCAAGGGGAGGCGAGAAAAACTTTTAAGAAGCCGAAGGGACAATTTGTACGAAGCCCAAGAGGAGGCTATATTCTCGGAGGAAGAATCATTATACGAAGCCTAAGAGGAGGCTATGAAAACTTCTAAGAAGCCGACGGGTCCTTGTATAACGCTCAAGAGGAGGCGGGGATGCTTTTAGGAAGCCTGTGGGTCCCCAAATCCCGAGAAATTCAAGACATGCCATTCACTGAGAATAGATCAAACCAGGAAGGTTCGAGAATTTGGAAGAAACTCAAGAGATGCCATTCACAGAGAAAAGATCATCTCTGGGGAGTTAGAGTTTCTTTGACAATTTCTAAGGGTGACAGACTGAGAAAGGGTTCACCTAGAATGCTGCCTTTCACGTCTCCATATTGTTTAACCCCAAGAGGAGGGAAGATTGTGTCTGGTAATCCTATGGGGATCTAGTTTTGTTTGTATTTAAGAGCGACCAACAGGGCTTTACCTAGTGCTAGACGTAGTTGTCGGGGAAACTCTAAATATCTATACTAGTATTACACAATCGATATGAGTTTATGAAAGAAGACTTACAGTGAAACAGCCCCATAATATAGTTATATACATATGAGAGCGGTAAATGAAAGAGGGTAAACACTTACTCGGTTGTAGAGATTCCATATTGTATTGTTAGTTGTTCAACAAAGGAATTGAAAATAACAGTATGTTACAAAATTAAAGGAGAAAGTGCTTTTGAAAGGAGAATTAGGGCTTACAGCTCAAGGAGAGGCCCAGGGTTTAATCAGTGATGGCACTGTCGTTTTGTACAGGGACTTATACAAGTGACTGAGGCCCAAGAAAGGTTTTATGTACAAGGGGATGAGTCTTACACTCTCTCAAGAGGCCTAAAAGGATTGAAAGTGAACAAAGATGGGTCTTATAGCTCAAGGAGAAGCCCAATGGTTAATTTTGAAAAGGGCGACGATCGCGCCGAGGTTTTGAAAACCCCGTGGGTCTTATACAATGACTGAGGCCCAAAAGTTTTTGGTTTCAAAAGGGGATTGGGTATTACACTCTATTAGAGGCCCAAAATGGTTTTGAATGGGTCTTATAGCTCGAGGAGAGGCCCATATGGTTTGTTTTAAACGAGCGATGATCGCGCCGAACTTTTGAAATACAACGGGACTTATACAACATTGGAGGCCCAAAATAGGTTTGTATTTACAAAGGATTGGGTCTTAAACTCTATTAGAGGCCCATGAGTGTTCAGAAAAGTTTGTTAGGGTGAAAATCAATAAAACTCTAATTTCATCATTTTTTAATATAATTATTCAAAGAAAATTAATACAAATGATAAAAATTCCAAATAAGTTTGAATAAACAACTTGTGATTTTGGTTTTAGGTTTGAAAAATGAGGCTTTCATCACAAGATGAATTAAAACCTACTTGGTTTTGATTTTCCAAAATGGATATTTATTTTTAAAAGGTTTAAAAACAAATAGAAGACATTTATTCACAAAAATACTAATTATATTAAATAAACAATATAAATCTAATTTTTTTGGGGAATAAAATATTTCAACATTTTTGTGATTTTTTGCAAAAAGAACCAATCAAAAATAATTAAAATTGAAGGAGTTATATATTTTCCAATTAATTAACAAAACTTGAAAATATTGGAAAAAATAGCAAAATGTGAGAAAACACAAAATGGTCTGGGTGGGGTTTGAACCCACGACCTCAAGGTTATAGGGCGTGCGCCTTACCACTGGGGTAGTGATACATCCGTTGATTGAAACAAACCAACAAATACATAAGGCTTGCCTTGTGTCCTAGGCTAGGCCAAGGCAAGGCAAGACAAGTTTTGGCTCAGAAACATGAAGGCCATAACTTTCTCATTTCTCCATGGATTGAGACAAAATTTATGTCTATCCTGCCTAGAAATTCACAAGGAATCCAATCGTGGTGGTGTTTTTTTCATATCATGACCCCTCCTCAAAATCCGATAGTGGTTTTGAAATAAACCATATTTTGCATTTTCTGTGCTACATCTTGGTACAGCTATGAATTACATGATAAATTGATGCAAACACAACACATATGACATGTAGAAGAGATGCATGATCAGTGCATTTCAAAGCAATGCATATTTTGGAAAGTTCAAGTCATGATGCTTACCTCTTTTTGAGCTTTTGGAGTTTTTTATGCAATCTGTCAAGCTTCTTGTTCCAGAAATGGTTTGATGCTTTGGACACTCTCAAATGATCCATTAAAAGCTTATAGGATGATTGGAATCAGCTGGAACCTACTAAAACAACAACTGGCCCTTTCTTGCAAAAGGGGTTAAAATGGCAAAAATAACAACTCTCTCAAATGGTGTTCCAGATGGGGGGAACCATTTGGGACAGTTCAAGGATGATATTTGGAGTGTGTTTGAGGCAATATCTGGTTTGGAAAGTGACTGAATCAAGACATGGCTTGAAAAATGCACAAAAAACCTATTTTGAGGTTTTGAGAGGTGACTTTGAGATTTAAGGATTACATGTCACTTGTGTGAGTTTGGAAAACTTAGATATGACATATTGGATGTGTTTGGATCATAAGTTGTGATGGAAATGCTCTCTAACTCAAAAACTCAGAGTTACCTTGCTAAAGAAGGTATTTTTGCCTAAAGAAATTGATTTTGAGGAAAGCATCTGTTTGATGGCTTTGGTGTACTCAAACTGAGCACAAATGAGCTCTATTTATAGTAGAGAAAGTTTGTTTTGGGATCAATAGTGAATGGCAACTGCAGCAGAGGTTTAGCCAATGTTGTTCAATAGGAATCCAAGTCTCCTCTAGCCATTGACTAGAGGTTAGAGCACAGAGTTGTGGTTCCCTAGTTGTTGGATCATTCTTGACTGAATTCAGTTGCAAATGTGTCAGTCCATGCCATCTTGGTGCATCCATTAAATGCTCCAATCCAAAATTAGAGTCTTGTCCCTCTTTTAGGGATTTCTAGGTTTGGCATGCTACTTCTTGTTCCAAAGACTTTGGAGGCTTGGATCAGTGTTTGTTCCCTTTAGATTTGATCCTCAGATGTGTCCAAAGTGATGGCAATGCTTGGAATTATCTGATTTTTCCGAATCGAGCAAAAGGGAAAAATTCTGCCTAGCCTTGGCAGTTTTCAGCAAGGCATATTGCCATTGTCATATCTCATGGCTCAAGTGGAATTTGATGGAGTTCTTGGCCACTTTGGAAAGCCCTCATATGTTACAATAACTGTTTGATCATAATTGGTTTTGATACTTTTTGGAGCCAAGTGAAAAATGCCCCTACATTTGGAAAAAAGTGAAGGCAGATTCTGACTTAGTGAAAATTTCACTAAGTGTTGGAAAAAAGTGACATTTTCACTTTTTGTGATTTTGATCATTCCATAACTCAAAATCCATAATGAATTGGAACTAGGTGTTGTTGAAGCTTTTGTAGATGGCCATGAGAGCTACAAATCCAGCTTTGGATGGGGAAAATGGCCTTGTGGTTTAGGAGTTATGATCCTCCAAAGTTGGTACCCTAGCCACTTTGTTCCATAACTTAGAAAAATTTCTAAGTTTTTTATGGTTACCCCTTTTACAAGTTATCCCACTTTTCTTGATTTTTCTTGATGAATGATGATTCCAATCACATATTAACATCATTTTAGGGTTAAGGAACCATAATTGTGAAAAATCTCAAAAAGTCAAAGTTTGACTTTTGTGCATAATTGACTTTTTGTCAGATGAATTCCAAACTGTGTGATCCTCTATGAAATCAAGTCCTTGACCTAAATCAAACTTTATGGATTGATTTCATAGGTGTTATAGGGTGTATTGAATCATATCTTAGGGTTTGGGAGCATGTCCTGGTCAAAAGTCAAAGATACAGTTGACTTTTTCCACGAAACCCTAACTGTGGTTCTGATGAAATTGAAACTTGTTGCTCAAGCTTCTTGGATCAATCCATTGTTGAAAATGGATCAATGTGATGTATTTGAGACCCAAAAATCATGTCTCGAGGTCTTGTATCATGTTTTGTCCCAAAAGTCAACTTAGGGGTGAATTAGGTCAAGAAACCCTAATTCCTGATTTTTTGATGAATGCATCCCCTGAGGCTAAATTGACTTGATGATTGGGTTCATGAGATCCCTTGGAGCATCATAGGTTATGCTTTAAAGCATTCGCTCATGCCCAGAGGAAAATTTCCATCTGGAGGCCCTGGTCGACCAAACCCTAATTTGGCGACACTGGCGATCTTAAGGCTTGATCCACCTAGAAGAGAGAAGCCTTGTGCTTAATCCTTGAAGTGGGAGTCCTCTTGATCCGTTGTGGATGTTTGAGAGGCTAGACAAGTTGAAGATAATGTCATTTCTTGATTGATCCTTTGTCTAAGAGCTTTGAGAGGGCTTAAAACCCTAAGTCTGATTGTAGTGGATGCTCACCCATCTTTAAGGAGACTAATGGTTCATCCATATTGTGATGATGATTTGCACAATGATGGCAGATGCCCCTATTTAATCTTCTTGGACCCGAAGGTGTGAATGGCGAAGGTATTCGGGCATTCGGGGTGCAAGAGGATTAAATATCGGAATACCAGAAATTTTGATGGTGGTTATGAATGGTAGTTCACGCATCCTTCTTCTTTTGCTAAGCAATGATGCTTAGAAAAGGTAAAAACTTCCCCTCGATCCTGGTTTCGTACCAAGGAACTGGTCTAAGTTTCTGATATAAACTTCCCCCTGATCCTGGTCTTCCACCAAGGAACTGGTCTCAATTTCTGAAATAAACTCCCGCTCGATCCTGGAGAGAAGGACCAATGTGTTGCTGAAAGTCTTTAGTTGAGAGGCTTTCTCTAGGGATTTTCCTTAATCCGGGAAAGCGAAGATATCATCTTCCATGGCGAAGAGTTATGCTGGCTAAGGGTTCTCTGGTTTTTCAGAGGTTCAAGTTATCCAAGTAGTCAAAGGCCGACTTTAATCTAGAAATAAACTGGAGGAGAGAGACAGAGCAGATGCAACTTTTCCTGATGAGGAAAGAACTGACAACTCGATTGAGAGGACTATTATCACTAGGGGACAAGACCGACTAGAGTGATAGTGATGCAACATGAATATGAACGCAAAGTAGTAATGCATGATGTATGTGTGTATATGTTGACAAAACTGACACAACATACAAACTAATAGATGAACACGACTGGATACTCGGCCACTGCTGGGGACGAAGAGGTATCGCTGGTTCAAGATAGCAATTCTGCCTTGCTTAAGAGAAGTAGTCCTCGTGGGGAGCTACGTTGGTCGGGCTTAGGAGATAAGAACTCTGTCGGGGGGTGTCAGATGAAACAATGGTCTCTGACACAACTGATCCTTCATTCAGGTGCACTGGTTTAGAAGGAGTACTTTGATTATGCACTTTGACGCTTAACCGCCTTTAGGAGAAGCCATGGATATTCTTTCGATGTTCAACAGTCAAAAGAATTTGCCATCTTTATTAAAAGCAGAAAAATTTTACAAGTAAATTCATTTTTGTTTTATTTTAAGAACCGTTGATCATGTTAAAATGTCGTCCTGTAAAGCTAAAACAAATAAGAATTGCAAACAAAAGCACAAGGGCTCAAATTGTATTGATAGGATGGAAATCAGCCAAACGCGTTATTCGATAAAGTATTTACAAAGTTTAGAAAATGGAAATTTAAGGGAAAATGGCTACATTGAAACATAACGACCTCTATCCTTCAACCAACTTTGACTTCGGGGCATCCTGAGCTTCTGTCGAAGATGACCTTGACTGGAGTTTTCCTGACGGATGATGTAATTGCTGCCGAGGGACTTGCCCCTTTGTCGAACGTAGTTACTTGCCATTATCCCTAATTTTTGCCTGGATTGTACTTTGAGGTTTCCAATCCACCGGGATGATTTTTGATCATGTCTCTAATTTTTGCCTGGACCGCCCTTTCGGGTTTTCAATCCATCGAGACGTTTTTTTTTATTTAGGCGAAGTATTTCTTGACTACGTCAACATTTGTGGGGTAGGAAAATTCCTCTCCATCCATGGTTGCAATTCTCAAGGCGCCTCCTAAGAAAGCTTTCTTGACCACATAGGGGCCGTCATAGTTCGGAGTCCATTTGCCCCGGGAATCAGTTAGAAAAGATTATATCTTCTTGAGCAGTTTGAAGATTGGCGCGCATGTCGCGGCCATGAGGAATATAAATCTGGAAATGTAATTCAAACGTCCCAGGAATCTCCTGACTTGTTTTTCAGTCTTTGGAGAAGGCATTTCTTGAATGGCCTTGACCTTATCAAGATCAACCTCAATTCCTTTCTGGCTGACGATGAATCCTAAGAGCTTCCCTAAACGGACACCGAACGTGCACTTGCTGGGATTTAAGCGGAGTTTGTACTTTCTCAGACGCTCGAATAGTTTTGACAGGTGGGTCACATGCTCCTCTTCTGTTTTAGATTTGGCAATCATGTCATCGACATATACCTCGATTTCCTTGTGTATCATGTCGTGAAATAGAGTAGTCTTGGCCCTTTGATAGGTTGCCTCGACGTTCTTCAAACCGAACGACATTACCTTGTAACAAAAGGTACCCCATGGGGTAATGAATGAAGTTTTCTCCATGTCTTTCGGCGCCATTTTGATTTGGTTATAGCCTGAGAATCCATCCATGAAGGAGAAAACCTTGAACTTTGTTGTACTGCCTACCAGCATGTCAATGTGTGGTAAAGGAAAATCGTCCTTTGGACTAGCCTTGTTTAGATCTCTGTAGTCTACACACATTCTGACTTTTCCGTCCTTTTTTGGAATGGGTACTATGTTGGCTAACCATTGAGGGTATTCTGATATGGCGAGGAAACCTGCGTCAATCTGTTTCTGTACCTCATCTTTGATTTTTACAGCCATGTCTGGATGAGTCTGTCTCAACCTTTATTTTACCGGCGGACATTCTGATCTCAACGGTAGATGATGTTCCATGATGCTGGTATCCAACCCTGGCATATCTTGATAGGACCAAGCGAATACATCGGGAAACTCTTTGAGATGTTCCGTCAAACTTTTTTTAACAGTTGGACTGAGTAGTGCCCCAATCTTGACTTCTTTTCTCTCTTCTTCCGATCCTAAGTTGACTGTTTCCAGGAACTCTTTGTGAGGCTCAATGGACCTTTCCTCTTGTCTGAGTAGCCGGGAGATCTCCTTTGGAATTTCGTCGTTATTTTCTTCTTCAACCTCAAATACCGGGAACTCAAAGTTGGGAGAAGGCATTGGATCGTATGTTTCAACGGGGTTTAAAACAAGCAATCTGCATGACGTGATGATTTGTGTTTAGAAGAGATTGAGAATGCACGAGTGTGTGCAGTGTTTTATATTATTTTTTTGAACAATGCTCATTTTTATTTATTTTTGTTTTTTAGGATTACCATTTTCTGGAAAAAGCAGAAAGAGAAAACAGCAATAAGTGCGGAAATACAGAACGACATTATTTTATCTATGAACAAGTCGATTCTTGAAACTACAACCTTATAAAACAAAACTCTGTCACTTTGGGTGAAGTGAAGAGGGATATTTATAGAAAGTGAGCCCTATCAAAACATTCGTTTCACCTGGGCAAGGTGAAAGGTTAAAGTAAAAATGGCAATTACTTAGACTTATGAACAATCTTTGGAACATCGACAGCAAACCATTGGCGGCGAACTCCTCGGTGAATCACAAAGTCCGGTACCTTCCATGATTTGTCTTAAAAAATAACGCTGATTTCTGGTGGAGCTAGATCATTGGAATCTGTCTCCCAATCAGAGTTGTCGTAGGAGGATTCCTCGGTTGTATTTTGCAGAGTATTTGTTCTCTCAAGTAAATCTCCCCATCCAGTTGGCTGGATGTCGTCGAGCCTGATACGAGAGCTTTCAGGAGCGGTGTACTTGACCATGAAGTCAAATTTTCCACTTGGTTGTCCCAGGGTGTCCCACACTTCTTTGGAATTGGAGGAGTCATCCCTCTAGATGACGTTGACCTCGAGAAAAGCATAGTTGATGAATTCTACTCCGGCAAGCTTTGCCAATTAATCGTCGTGCTGGGTATTTTCAGGATAACCTGGGTGTTGATCCCATGACATGGTGGGGACACAGGTATTATGTTCAATGATGCTCAGCTGATTTTCATTGTTCGGCTGACTTTCTTGCCCCAAGTCTCCTAGGTAAGGCTGCCACATTGGCAGGCCATCCATCGGGCCATAGTAGTCAGGGTCAAAGTTGTCTTTTATCTGAGTGTCCTCCTCTAATGATTTTGACGGAGCACGGCATCCTTCAGGATCACAATCTCCGTATATCATTTCGACATTTGACCTCGGTATAAATCTCGGACTCTGTGCGGGATAGCAAAAGGGAGTCTGCGTTTCGCCCTGAGACGTATAACCGTCCTCGTTGAGATAGGACTTTCATTCTTCCTCCGTATCGGAGGAATCATCTTTATTGATGGTATGCACGTCTTGAGTCACTGGTTGAAGGAAGCCTCCACTGTGGAAGAAGTTTTGAATGGGATGAAAACTTTTATTGTTCGCAGCCGTCTGAGTACAGGTTGAGGAAAAGCCAAGACCTTTCTTTTCCGTATTGTCAGTAGGAATGACAAGCTGCCCCCATCCTGTTGTATTGGTACTCCCGACCGCTTTGATAGCATCTTTGTACGAGGAAATCGGAGTTCCCCCTTCAGATTGATTGTCCTTGTGTAGCAAAAGCATTTGGAACTGGGTTCCGATTACCCCCTCTGGTTCTACATAAGTGGATGACGATAAGTTGCTTACGAGCAAGGCCTGTTCTCCACAGACTGTGACGAGTTGGTCGTTCTGGACGAACTTTAGCTTTTGGTGGAGGGTCTAAGTGACTGCCCCAGCCTGATGTATCCAAGTTCTTCCTAATAAACAAATGTATGTTTCCCGGATGTCCATGACCTGGAAAGTGACTTGGAAAATGTGAGGACCAATAGTTATGGGAAGGTCGGCTTCGCCGATAACCATTTTTCTGGACCCGTCAAATACTTTGACGACGACCTCGTTGGTTCTCATCGGAGGTCCTTTGAATGATAATTGCATCAAAGTGGACTTCGGCATAACATTTAGGGCTGACCTTGTGTCTACCAGTATTTTGGCTAAAGCATCGTCCTGGCAGTTGACTGTAATGTTGAGCGCCATGTTATGACGGCGACCTTCTTCAGGTAATTCCTCATCACTAAATCCCAAGTTATTGCAGGAAGTGATGTTAGAGACAATTCTATCGAACTGTCTGATTGTTACATCCTGTTCTACAAAGGCTTACCCCAAGACTTTCTGTAGAGCCTCCCTGTGCGCTTCTGAACTAAGTAATAGTGATAATACCGAGATCTTTGAAGGAGTTTGTAACAGCTGGTCAACAATGTTGTATTCATTCCTTTGGATGAGCTTTAGCATCTCATCATCGTTTTTTGAAAGATAATCATGTGATACCAGGAACCCGAGTCGGACCTGTTTAGCATGTAACTCCACCAGGCTGGTATTCATCAAGCGAATATCGAAGATTTGAATCATGTTGATTTGATAATGATTCCTATCATGGTAGTCTTGAATCCATCCAAGATCCATCTGACGCTTAAGGGCCTCCTGTATGAAAGAGCATCCCTGTTTGTTTACCGAGCAAGTTAGACAAGAATTGTAATCGTGTCGTGGCAGATTATGATACTGGCTTTGCCTTGAGTGCATTGCCTCCAGGTTGACATTCATCGCACAGATATCGTGGTTTTGAATGATGTTGGAATTCATATAAACCATGTTAACTCCATGAACTCGGTGCTCTTGGATCCATCCGAGATCCATCAGTTCCTGTAGAGCTGATTGCACCACAGAACATCCTCGATTGCTTTTAGAGCAGATATCACACTGGTGATAATTATGAGGTGGCACATGGCCATATCCACTCTGTCTACAATGCATCTTGACCAAGTTGGCCCTTAACAAGAGTACTTCATGAATTTAATAGATGTTGTTAGACTCTCCCTCTATCAAATTGACTGCAGCTTTCTCGTGTAGAGGCAGCGGGTTTGTGAGAACATTAGGATTTGTATCCTTGAAAGATAAGACCCCACTCCTAACAAGCTTTTATACGTCGGATTTGAAACTGAGATAGTTTTCTATGTTATGCCCTGGTCCTCCTTGATGGTAAGGGCAAGTCTGATCCACCTTAAACTAAAATGGCGGATTTTCTGGTACTGTAAGAGGAGACTTAGTATGGACATGCCCCTTGGCCAGTAGTAACGGAAATAGTTCTGCGTACGATACGGGTATAGGATCAAATCCTGGTGGCCGCGTTGTACGGTTGTTTTTGTATTGAGGACGAGCCTGCTGAAGAGGCTGTTGTGTCCTTTGCTGAAATTGCTGAGAATGCGGTTGGCTTTGGGCAACCTGAGGTTGATACGTAGAAACAGGAGCAGGGCTGATAGCAGAAGTTACAGCTGCTACTGGTTGGTACCGTCGCCTTTGCTTTCTGAGAGAGATAATCCCAATATCTTGCTCTTTTTTCTTAGGGAGAACACTACCGTATTTTTTAGTACCGCTTGTCGACCCAGTGTCTTTGACTAGACGTCCTTCTCGAACGGCTTCCTCGAGACGCACTCCCATACCGACCATTTCTGTGAAGTCGCTGGGCGCACTGGCAACCATTCTGTCGTAGTAAAATGAGCTCAAGGTCTTTAAGAAAATCTTTGTCATCTCTTTTTCCTCAAGAGGTGGACAAATTTGAGCGGAAATTTCACGCCATCTCTGAGCGTATTCCTTAAAGGTTTCCTTGTCTTTTTGCGACATTGATCTGAGTTGATCTCTGTCTGGTGCCATATCCAAATTGTATTTATATTGTTGGACAAAGGCAGTGCCAAGATCTCTGAAAGTGATAATCGTAGTGCAGTTTAAACCCATGTACCATTTTAATGCGGCACCGGTTAAACTATCCTGAAAGTAGTGAATCAGTAGATCTTAGTTCTCTGTCTGAGCTGACATTCGCCGAGCGTACATCACCAAATGGCTTTGAGGGCAAGAGTTACCCTTGTACTTTTCAAAATCGAGCACTTGGAATTTGTGCGGGACTTTCCCATTGGGGACCAAACAAAGGTCTGCGGCGTCCTTTCTAAATAAATCTTGACCGCGAATAGCTTGCAGTTCCTTCTGCATTTCCACTAACTGCTCCTGGAATTCATCCATTCTATCGAACATACTTTCCCTTCTACCAGAAGGTATCTAGGGAATTTGTCCTTCTGGGACAGTGTGCACCACAGGGGGTGGTACTGTTACTATGGCAGTGAATCTTGGCGTTTCCCGAAGTTTGTAACCTTCAGGAGTCCTCATTATACCTCTGGCATCCTTGCTTTCCCGAAGTTTGTAACCTTCAGGCCCAGCGGCTTCTGCTATGATTCCCTGATCTTCAGCGATCGGCAGAACATATCCTTCCGGGATATAGTTAACAGGCATGCCCCAGGGACGATCTTTCAGTATTTGATACCTAGAATCATACTTCTCTAGTATGGGCATTGAGGTGATCTCTGAGATCACAGTTCTTTTTAGCTGAGCTTCTGTCATGGCTTGCATGTCATTACGAAGCTTTCTCATATCCTCCCTCAGAGCGTCGATCTCTTCTTTCAACTCTCTGTTCTCTTCCTCGAGATTATCCATCTTTTTCTGACGATTGGCCCGAGTATTGTACGAATGAGACAGTTTGACTCTAGAACTGAGACACAATCGTGAGATTCGTAGGTAAGAAGAATACGTGACGTGAGAATGATGAATGAAATGATTATATTAATTATTTTTTTGGTTTAATCAAAATAAACTTCGACAATTAGATTGCAAATATCAAACAGTGGGGAAACCCCCATTTTATTGAATTCAAAGGATTGTGGAAATGGAAATATAGTAAATTACAAGGTGCAAAAACAGAAACCTAAGCTAATGGGTTCCGAGTCCACTCTGAGGAGAACTCGGGTGCTGATTCTGGTACTTTCCTTCTCTTGGACCGGGGCTCTTGGGCCGTTGTCGGGTTGTCATTCCTTTGCCAAGTGAAAGGAGCGAGCAAATTCCTTTGGTCCTCCAGATTTTCTACAGCATGTTGCTCCAAAATCTCAATTAGAGCGTCCTTATCTTTCAACAGTTGCTGTATTTTGGTACACACCACATTGAGAATGTGGTAATTGTTCTTCCAAGACCTTCTCTCCTGTTGAACTTTGTTGAGAGTAACCTGAAGTTTTTCCATTTCAGTCATGACGTACATGACAGATTCCCTCGGCGGAAGAACTCCGTGACGAGGATAAGGCATCTTTAGCTTAAGAGCTCTAGTTTGTACCCAGTGGAGATAAGGCTCCACCGAGATACAGTCCGATTTTCCTAGAGACTCCCGTCCTTTCTTATAAACATGTTTCCAAGCGTGCACTATTTCCATCTTTAGTGCCCTGTCATTTTCTCCTTCTTTGAAGAAAATACCTTCCATATGAGCATTACGTGGGACATGCCTCATCGGGTATCCAAATTGACGACGAACTAAGACTGGATGGTAATTGATTCCTCCCTTAGTTCCTATGAGGGGTACGTTGGAGAAGTTTCCACAACGGTCAATGATTCTGATCCCGTCATAAATCCTATTGTACCAATCTATGTCAGAGTTGGTAAGAGATATGATTTTCTGCGACCAACGTAAGACACTCTTATGATCCCAAAAAGCGACAGACTTAGGAAAATGGGAGATAAACCATTTATATAGCAGGGGTACACAGCACGTGATCATTCCTCCGTTGTATTAATTCCTTAAGTGTACAGAATGATACGCATCTGCGAGCAAGGTTGGTACGGCGTTTCCAATGAGAAAAACCTTAAGGGCGTTGATATCGATGAAGTTATCAATGTTGGGAAACAGAAATAACCCATAGGGGAGTAAAACAAAGATGCTTTCAAAAGCAGTCACGTTCCCTATACTAGCAAAGTACAGAGCCTTCTTTACCAGAAACTTGGCTGGTAAACCTGGGATTCCTCCCTTGGTGGTCATGTGAGTCTTGACTTCTGACTCATCCAAATAGATTGCTCTTGCAATGATTTAATCCTTTGGAATTTCTTCCAGTCCAGAAAAGGGAGCTTGATCAGTAATGGGTAGATCAATCAGATGAGAATACTCCTCCAGCGTTGGTGCGAGCTGGTAATCCGGGAATGTGAAACAGTGATAGACCAGATCGTAAAATTGAATGAGTGCCTCCAGGATTCCCTCAATTACATGGACCCTTAACAGAGGTAGCAGACCTCCGTACTTGGCTATGAAAGCATCAGGGTTAGTGATCATCCTTGTTAATCCTCTCAAATCCTCTAGTTTTGGAACCTTGAAGGTATACTTGTGAGTTTTCCGTCTACCGAAATCCATGAGCGCAATCCTTTTCTCTCTGACATTTACAATCATTGTCTTAGTTTAACTTGAAAAAGAGAGACTAGAAGAGAAAATTTTTCTTTGCGTAATGTTTTTTAAAATGAATGCATGAATGCAGCACACAAAAACATAGAAAAAACATGGGGTCAAAGGGTCGGTGTCATAAAGTCAAGGCTCTATCCATCCCAAAGGTTTATACTAGTGATTTTTGTACCTGTCTCTCAAAATCATTGATTCTTGTCGAGATAACATCAGCGGGCCGGGAACTGTGCTAGGTGATGTATTTCGAAGAATCTCAGAAGAGGGTAGTATCGCGTAACAATTATTTCCGATAGCTTCCGCACTACTGAAAGAGGTTTTTCCTAGGTGTATACTCAATCTTTCGACATGCGGTATCACACGCATTCCCATTAGCAGAAAAATAAACACATATATCAATTAGGAAAAGCAGTATATATATTTGTCCTAATGTCCTAGACTTTTTAAGAGCTATGAATCCTATGATCCTAACAGAAAATGGCTCCCCGGCGGAGTCGCCATTCAGTGGTACCTTCCCAACTTAAAGGTTTTTGACCTAATAACCTAGTGAGGGCCGATCCTAGCAATAATGACATTCCCCGATGGAACCGTCATTCGGTGATACCTTGTGAACTCAAGGACTCGTCCTAAGAGAAGGTTTCAACCAGAGAGATAAGAGAGACAAGATTCCTTTGTTTGGCCCCACGGTGGGCGCCATTTTTCCTGTGGCGGCCACCGCCATGAAAATGACTTGTCCAAGGTTTTCACCTTAAATTATAAGAAATTAAGATGAGAAGGCCCCACGGTGGGCGCCATTTTTCTGTAGCGAGCGGTTTTGGACGTGGTTCTTAAGCACTGTCGCTCTGGGATACTACAGGTCGATTCATTTTTATCCTATTGAAGCTGATGAAGGAAGGGAAATAGATGTCTCAACTAACCCTGCTTGCAAATTGAGGTTAAACAGTCAAAACTGTTGGTTTACAGATGCGGTTTTAGTTCGTGGGCCTCCCTCTGCTTATTTTGATCAGAACGAAATACCGGGACTATTCATGGGGAATTTGTTGGGATACTGCGCTAGATTGGCTGGAGGTAGGGGACTTTGGGGTTTTTTTTATTAGTGTGCTTGCTAAGATTCTTTTGCAATCTTATGCCTACGTATTCCCGGGATAGGGAAATCAGAACGATCGTAGTTCCTCCTATTCTATGGGAGGAAATAGTGTTTTGGTGTCTTGTTCAAAGCCCAAAACATGAAGTTAAAGGTGGTTTGTATCTTGTTCAAAGCCCAAGATGTGAAGCTGAAGGGTCTATTTGTATCTTGTTCGAAGCCCAAGATGTGAAGCTAAAAGGGTGTTGACTTTAGAGAGAATTAGTCATCTCTAAAGGGGTCTGTTTGTCATAATTGTTGGGTGACTGATTATAAAGGAGAATTACTTTAACTGGGATATGCGAATCCAGCAATGCCATAATTTCCCTTATAGGGGATTTTCAACCTGAACGAGAAGACTTTAACTCAGTTTAGAGCAACGCCATTTTTCCTTAGGAATTTCTCGTGCTAAAAGAGGGACAGTGGCGTGGATGTAAATAATCCAGAGGCTTGCCGCTTACAACAATTAGACGAGGGAAAAGGAGTGTTGATATTTGTATGCTGTGTCCAAAGCATGATTTGATGCTAAAAGGTTTATTGAATCAAATGGGGATTTCCTTATACAAAGCCTAAGAGGAGGCTATTGACCCAACAAGAGGATGCTTTTGTGTCTCGTACGAAGCCCGAGATAGAGGCTAAAAGGGTTGACTCAACAAGAGAGTGTTTTTATATGTGTCTTGTACGAAGCCCAAGACGGAGGCTAAAAGGGTTTGACTCAACAAGAGGGTCTTTTATACTCACCAAGAGAGTGATTTGTATCTCGTACGAAGCCCGAGATGGAGGCTAAAAGTGTTTGACTCAACAAGAGAGTCTTTGTACCTCGTACGAAGCCTGAGATGAAGGCTGAAAGGTGGGTGACTCAACAAGAGAGTCTTTTATACTCAACAAGAGAGTGTTTTTGTATCACGTATGAAGCCCGAGATGGAGGCTAAACAGGTGATCGACTTAACAAGATAGTCTTTTTATACTCAACAAGATAGTGTTTTATATCTCGTACAAAGCCCGAGATAGAGGCTGCAAAGGTTAACTCTGCTAGGGAGAATCATTGTACAAAGCCTAAGAGGAGGATAGGGTTACTGTTTCAGTTGAGTGACAGGTCCAGTATGTTGGTTAAAAGAGAAAATCAGTTCTTATATGGGTAATGTTGTACTCATGGATTTGATCTGAGGACTGGGATTATTTCCTGTTTTTTAAGGAAACGGGGAATCCGAAGGGTATTGACACTGCCCAAGTATACGGGTGTTTTTTCCTATTTTTGAAAGGAACTTGAGAATGTCTTCGAGACTCAAGGAGATTAGACAGTCCAAGTCTAGAGTTTTATCTTTTGTACTCTGCTTAAGAGAGATCAAGAGACAGTATGTTCGCCATAGGAAGATCTAGACTCTTTGAAAGACTGTTCTATTAAGATGACTAATTTTTGTTCCTATACCTTTAAGAGGTCATCGGGACAATTTGTACGAAGCCCAAGAGGAGGTGAGAAAAACTTTTAAGAAGCCGAAGGGACAATTTGTACGAAGCCCAAGAGGAGGCTATCTTCCTGGAGGAAGAATCATTATACGAAGCCTAAGAGGAGGCTGTGAAAACTTCTAAGAAGCCGACGGGTCCTTGTACAATGCCCAAGAGGAGGCGGGGATACTTTTAGGAAGCCTGTGGGTCCCCAAATCCCGAGAAATTCAAGACATACAATTCACTGAGAATAGATCAAGCCAGGAAAGTTCGAGAATTTGGAAGAAACTCAAGTGATGCCATTCACGGAGAAAAGATCATCTATGGGGAGTTAGAGTTTCTTTGACAATTTCTAAGGGTGACGGTCTGATAAAGGGTTCACCGAGAATGCTGCCTTTCACGTCTCCATATTGTTTAACCCCAAGAGGAGGGAAGACTGTGTCTGGTAATCCTATGGGGATCTAGTTTTGTTTATATTTAAGAGCGACCAACAGGGTTTTACCTAGTGCTAGACGTAGTTGCTGGGGAAACTCTAAATATCTATACTAGTATTACACAGTCGATATGAGTTTATGAAAGAAGACTTACAGTGAAACAACCCCACAATACATTTATATACATATGAAAGCGGTAAATGAAAGCGGGTAAACACTTACTCGGTTGTAGAGCTTCCATACTGTAGTGTTAGTTGTTCAACAAAGGAATTAAAAATAACAGTATGTTACAAAATCAAAGGAGAAAGTGCTTTTGAAAGGAAAATTGGGGCTTACAGCTCAAGGAGAGGCCCAGGGTTTAATCAGTGACCGCACTGTTGTTTTGTACAGGGACTTATACAAGTGACTGAGGCCCAAGAAAAGTTTTATGTACAAGGGGATGAGTCTTACACTCTCTCAAGAGGACCAAAATGATTGAAAGTGAAAAAGATGGGTCTTATAGCTCAAGGAGAAGCCCAATGGTTAATTTTGAAAAGGGCGACGATCGCGCCGAGGTTTTGAAAACCCCGTGGGTCTTATACAATGACTGAGGCCCAAAAGTTTTTGGTTTCAAAAGGGGATTGGGTCTTACACTCTATTAGAGGCCCAAAATGATTTTGAATGGGTCTTATAGCTCGAGGAGAGGCCCATATGGTTTGTTTTAAACGGGCGATGATCGCGCCGAACTTTTGAAATACAACGGGACTTATACAACATTTGAGGCCCAAAATTGATTTGTATTTACAAAGGATTGGGTCTTACACTCTATTAGAGGCCCATGAGTGTTCGGAAAAGTTTGTTAGGGTGAAAATCAATAAAACCCTAATTTCATCATTTTTTAATATAATTATTCAAAGAAAATTAATACAAATGATAAAAATTCCAAATAAGTTTGAATAAACAACTTGTGATTTTGGTTTTAGGTTTGAAAAATGAGGCCTTCATCACAAGATGAATTAAAACCTACTTGGTTTTGATTTTCCAAAATGGATATTTATTTTTAAAAGGTTTAAAAACAAATAAAAGACATTTATTCACAAAAATACTAATTATATTAAATAAATAATATAAATCTAATTTTTTTGGGGAATAAAATATTTCGACATTTTTGTGATTTTTTGCAAAAAGAACCAATCAAAATAATTAAAATTGAAGGAGTTATTAATTTTCCAATTAATTAACAAAACATGAAAATATTGGAAAAAATAGCAAAATGTGAGAAAACACAAAATGTTGGTGGGGTTTGAACCCACGACCTCAAGGTTATAGAGTGCGCGCCTTACCACTGGGGTGGTGATACATCCGTTGATTGAAACAAACCAACAAATACATAAGGCTTGCCTTGTGTCCTAGGCCTGGCCAAGGCAAGGTAAGGCAAGTTTTGGCTCAGAAGCGTGAAGGCCATAACTTTCTCATTTCTCCATGGATTGAGACAAAATTTAGGTCTATCATGCATAGAATTTCCCAAGGAATCCAATGGTGGTGGTGTTTTTTTTCAGATCATGATCCCTCCTCAAAATCTGATAGTGGTTTTGAAATAGACCATATTTTGCATTTTCTGTGCTACATCTTGGTACAGGTATGAATTACATGATAAATTGATGCAAACACAACACATATGACATGTAGAAGAGATGCATGATCAGTGGATTTCAAAGCAATGCATATTTTGGAAAGTTCAAGTCATGATGTTTACCTCTTTTTGAGCTTTTGGAGTTTTTTGTTCAATCTGCCAAGCTTCTTGTTCTAGAAATGGTTTAATGCTTTGAACACTCTCAAATGATCCCTTAGAAGCTTTTAGGATGATTGGAATCAGTTGGAACCTGCAAAACCAACAACGGGCCCTTTCTTGCAAAAGGGGTTAAAATGGCCAAAATAGCAACTCTCTCAAATGGTGTTCCAGATGGGGGGAACCATTTGGGACAGTTCAAGGATGATATTTGGAGTGTGTTTAAGGCTTTAGCTGGTTTGGAAAGTGACTGAATCAAGACATGGCTTGAAAAATGCACAAAAATCCTATTTTGAGGTTTTGAGAGGTGACTTTGAGATTTAAGGATTACAAGTCACTTGTGTGAGTTTGGACAGCTTAGATATGACATATTGGATGTGTTTGGATCATGAGCTGTGATGGAAATGCTCTCTAACTCAAAAACTCAGAGTTACCTTGCTAAAGAAGGTATTTTTGCCTAAAGAAATTGATTTTGAGGAAAGCATCTGTTTGATGGCTTTGGTGTACTCAAACTGAGCACAAATGAGCTCTATTTATAGTAGAGCAAGTTTTTTTTGGGATCAATAGTGAATGGTAACTGCAGCATAGGTTTGGCCAATGTTGAGCAATGAGAATCCAAGTCTCCTCTAGCCATTGACTAGACGTTAGGGTACAAAGTTGTGGTTCCCTAGTTGTTGGATGAATTTTGATTGAATTCAGTTGCAAATGTGTCAGTCCATGCCACCTTGGTGCATCCATTAAATGCTCTAATCCAAAATTGGAGTCTTGTCCCTCTTTTAGGGATTTCTAGGTTTGGCATGCTACTTCTTGTTCCAAAGACTTTGAAGGCTTGGATCAGTGTTTGTTCCCTTTAGATTTGATCCTCAGATGTGTCCAAAGTGATGACAAGGCTTGGAATTATCTGATTTTTCCAAATCGAGCAAAAGTGCAAAATTCTGCCTAGCCTTGGCAGTTTTCAGCAAGGCATATTTCCATTGTCATATCTCATGGCTCAAGTGGAATTTGATGGAGTTCTTGGCCATTTTGGAAAGCCCTCATATGATACAATAACTGTTTGATCATATTTGATTTTGATACTTTTTGGATCCAAGTGAAAAATGCCCCTACATTTGGAAAAAAGTGAAGGCAGATTCTGACTTAGTGAAAATTTCACTATGTGTTGGAAAAAAGTGACATTTTCACTTTTTGTGATTTTGATTATTCCATAATTTAAAATCCATGGGGAATTGGAATGAGTGGTAGTTTAAGCTTTTGCAGAGGGTAATGAGAGCTACAAATCCAGCTTTGGATGGGGAAAAATGGCCTTGTGGTTTAGGAGTTATGATCCTCCAAAGTTGGTACCCTAGCCACTTTGTTCCATAACTTAGAAAAATTTCTAAGTCTTTTATGGTTACCCCTTTTACAAGTTATCCCACTTTTCTTGATTTTTCTTGATGAATGATGATTCCAATCACACATTAACATTATTTTAGGTTTAAGGAACCATAATTGTGAAAAATCTCAAAAAGTCAAAGTTTGACTTTTGTGCACAGTTGACTTTTTGTCAGATGAATTCCAAACTGTGCGATCCTCTATGAAATCAAGTCCTTGACCTAAATTAAACTTGATGGATTGATTTCATAGGTGTTATAGGGTGTATTGAATCATGTCTTATGGTTTGGGAGCATGTCCTGGTCAAAAGTCAAATATACAGTTGACTTTTTCCGCGAAACCCTAACTGTGGTTCTGATGAAATTAAAACTTGTTGCTCAAGCTTCTTGGATCAATCCATTATTGAAAATGGATCAATGTGATGTATTTGAGACCCTCAAATCATGTCTCGAGGTCTTCGCTCATGTTTTGTCCCAAAATTCAACTTAGGGGTGAATTAGGTCAAGAATCCCTAATTCCTGATTTTTTTATGAATACATCCCCTGAGGCTAAATTGACTTGATGATTGGGTTCATGAGATCCCTTGGAGCATCATAGGTTATGCTTTGAAGCAATGGCTCATTCCCAGAGGAAAATTTCCATCTGGAGGCCCTGGTCAACCAAACCCTAATTTGGTGACACTGGCGATCTTAAGGCTTGATCCACCTAGAAGGGAGAAGCCTTGTGCTTAATCCTTGAAGTGGGAGTCCTCTTGCCTTTGTGGATGTTTGAGAGGCTAGACAAGTTGAAGATCATGTCATTTATTGATTGATCCTTTGTCTAAGAGCTCTGAGAGGGCTTGAAACCCTAAGTCTGATTGTAGTGGATGCTCACCCATCTTTGGGGAGACTAATGGTTCATCCATAGTGTGATGATGATTTGCACAATGATGGGAAATCTTAATGGTCAAAATTTGGGGTATGACAGGCTTGCCGGGGGAAATGTGAAATTAACCCCACTGCTTTATGATTGGATATGATAATACACTGCCTCCGTTGGAGAATCATCAAGGATAAATCCCTGGGTAGAACAACCTGGAGAGAAAAGCATCCACAAGACAAGATGAAACACGACAAGAGATCATCATGTTAATGCTTCTTAGAAGAGAATAGCATCGCTCTCTGTTCGGGGACATCCAAAGCAACAACAACACATTTAGAGGGTAAAACTCTGAGTGAAGATTCCTCATATGATTTCTGCTGGAGACAGCAAAAATGAATCTCTGCGTGGGAACTACCAATAAGGAGATGTGGACCTCAAAACTACTCAATTGCCTGACCATAACATAATCAGCTGGAGAAGATTCGGATCAAGACCTAGCTGGGGAAAAATCAAACAGCATTGGACCTTATGAATTCAACACATCATAACAAACCCATCACCCTGTCAACAACTGATCACATTCATAGGAACAAGTTCTGCTGAGGAAATATCAACAAACTCTACTGGGGATCTGTCAATAAATTCCGCCAAAGGAGCGAAAACGAACCCTGTTGAGGAAGACATTGATCCGACCATTCTTGGAATAACCGTTGACATTCTTTTTTCTTATATTCATAAATCAAAGAAAAATGTTTTTATCATTTTAAAAAATTTAAATCAATTATTCACATTTTGTTTCAAAAAATCATCACAAAAAATAAATGAAATTTTGCAAACAAAAACAAAATAAGAATTGCAAACAAAGGGACACAGACCCAAATTTTATTAATAGAATGGAAGTCCGTAAATGGCGTAACTCCATAGATCATTACAAAGTTTGAAAAATGGTAAATACATGGAAAGGGTTACATTGAAATACAATGACCACTATTCTCCCTAACAACTTTAAATTCCGATGTGCGTAGAACTTCAGCTGAGAATGGTTGAAACAGAATCCTTGATAGACAATGTTGCTTTCAACGATCAAGACTGGCCAGATGCAGTTACTTGCCATAATCCCTAACTTTTGCCTAGATTGCCCTCTCAGGTTTTCAATCTACCGGGATGATTATTTCTGTATTTGTCTCTAATTTTTTCCTGGACCGCCCTTTCGAGTTTTCAGCCCACCGAGACGCTCATTTTTGCCTAAGCTGCCCTTTTGGGTTTTCAACTTAGCGAGTTGTTCTTTTATTTTTTTAGGCGGAGTATTTCTTGACTGCATCGGCATTCACAGGACGAGTAAACTCTTCACCATCCATAGTTGTAAGAAGTAATGCACCGACTGAGAAGGCTCTCTTAACAACATATGGGCCTTCATAATTAGGAGTCCACTTGCCCCTAGAATCATTGGTAAAAGTTGAGATCTTTTTTAGCACAAGGTCGCCTTCTCTGAACACACGAGGTCGAACCTTCTTGTCAAAAGCTTTCTTCATTCTCCATTGATACAATTGGCCATGACACAAGGCCGTCATTCTCTTCTCTTCAATCAAATTCAACCGATCATATCTACTCTGACACCATTCAGCCTCAGACAATTCAACTCCATCAAAACTCTCATAGAAGGGATTTCAACTTCTACTGGGAGCACTATTTCCATACCGTAAATAAGAGAGAAAGGGGTTGCCCCTGTTGAAGTGCGTAGAGATGTACGATACCCATGCAAAGCAAAAGGGAGTATCTCATGCCAGTCCTTGTAAGTAACAACCATCTTCTAAACAATCTTCTTGATATTCTTATTAGCAGCTTCAACAGCCCCATTCATCTTAGGTCTGTAAGGAGAAGAATTATGATGCTCAATCTTAAACTCATCACATAATTCCTTCATCATCCTGTTATTAAAATTCGACCCATTATCAGTGATAATCTTGCTCGGAATACCATACCGACAAATGATTTGGTTCTTGATAAACTGGACCACCACTTGCTTGGTCACATTGGCATATGATGCCACTTGAACCCACTTGGTAAAATAATCAATAGCCACCAATATGAAACTATGTCCGTTCAACGCTTTAGGCTCAATCATTCCAATCATATCAATGCCCCACATGGAGAAAGGCCATGGAGAAGAGATAACATTGAGAGGAGTTGGTGGTACATGAACTTTGTCAGCATAAACCTGGCACTTATGGCACTTCTTCACAAATTTGCAACAGTCAGATTCCATTATCAGCTAATAGTTACCTGCCCTCAACATCTTCTTAGCCATTGCATGCCCATTGGCATGGGTACCAAAAGATCCTTCATGAATTTCTTTCATCAACATGTCTGCTTCGTGTCTATCCACGCATCTGAGCAAGACCATGTCATAATTTCTTTTATACAACACATCATCATTCAAGAAGAAACTACCAGCCAATCTTCTTAAAGTCTTCTTATCTTTCTTGGATGCCTCAAGCGGGTACTCTCGATTTTGAAGAAAGCATTTAATATCATAATACCACGGTTTATCATCAACAACCTCTTCAACTACAAACACATGAGCTGGTCTGTCAAGATGCATAACATCGATTTTAGGCACATCATTCCACCGATTCACCACAATCATGGAGGATATAGTGGCTAAAGCATCCTCCATTCGATTTGTTGCTCTGGGTACATGGTGAAACTCAACCTTATTGAAAAAAGTTAACAACCTTCTTGCATAATCTCGATAAGGAATCAAATCAGGTTGACGTGTCTCCCATTCTCCTTTAATATGATTAATCACCAGGGCTGAATCTCCGTATACATCAAGAATCTTGATTCTTAAATCAATGGCTTCTTCCAAGCCCATAATACATGATTCATACTCAGCCGCATTATTTGTGCAAGTGAACATTAACCTTGCAGTGAAAGGAATATGAGAACCATGAGGAGTAACAATTATTTGCCCAATACCATTGCCATACTCATTAACAACTCCATCAAAAATCAAACCCCAACGGGATCCAGGCTCAGTCCCTTCATCAGGTAATGGTTCTTCACAATCTTTAACCTTTAGATACATCACATCCTCATCAGGAAAATCAAACCTGATAGGTTGGTAATCATCAATTGGCTGGTGTGCCAAATGGTCAACCAAAACACTTCCTTTTATCGCTTTTTGAGTTCGGTACTCGATATCATATTCTGACAACAACATTTGCCAATGAGCAATCCTCCCAGTTAGAGCAGGCTTTTCAAAGATATGCTTGATTGGATCCATTCTGGATATCAACCAAGTTGTATGATTCAACATATACTGGCGGAGGCATTTGGCAGCCCAAGCTAAAGCACAACATGTCTTTTTAAGCATTGAGTACCGATACTCACAATCGGTGAACTTCTTGCTCAAATAATAAATGGCAAATTCTTTTCGACCAAATTCATCTTGTTGACCTAGAACACAGCCCATAGACTCTTCTAGCACAGACAAATACATGATCAAAGGTCTTCCTTCCATGGGAGGAGACAAAATCGGAGGTTTAAGCAGATACTCTTTAATTCATTCAAAAGCTTTCTGACAATCCTCTGTCCAGACACAAACCTGATCTTTGCGAAGAAGCTTGAAGATTGGCGCACATGTGGCAGTCATATTGGATATAAATCGGGAGATGTAATTCAAACGTCCCAAGAATCCTCTTACTTGTTTTTCTATTTTGGGCACAGGCATTTCCTGAATAGCTTTAACTTTGACAGGATCAACTTCAATGCCTTTTTGGCTGACAATAAAGCCCAACGATTTTCCAGAACAGACACCAAAAGTACATTTATTAGGATTCAAATGAAGCTTAAACTTTCTCAAACGTTGAAAGAACTTCAATAAGTACTCAATATGATCTTCTTCAGTCTTCGACTTACAAATCATATCATCCACATTGACCTCAATTTCTTTATGCATCATATCATGGAACAAAGTAGTCATAGCTCTCTGGTACCTTGCACCAGCATTTTTCAAACCGAAGGGCATCACTCTGTAACAGAATGTTCCCTAGGGTATGATGAATGTTGTTTTTTCCATATCCTCGGGTGCCATCTTTATTTGATTATAACCGGAAAATCCATCCATAAAAGAAAAGATACTGAATTTAGCAGTATTATCTACCAACATATCAATGTGTGGCAATGGAAAATCATCTTTTGGACTCGCTTTATTCAAATCTTTATAGTCAACGCACATTCGGACTTTTCCGTCTTTCTTTGGAACAGGCACAATATTGGCCACCCATTGAGGATACTTAGAAGTCACAAGAAAACCAGCATTAATCTGCTTTTAAACCTCCTCTTTGATCTTCACAGCCATGTCAGGATGAGTTCTTCTCAATTTCTGGTTCACAGGTGGACGTTCAGGCTTTAATGGCAAATGGTGCTCCACAATATCAGTATCAAGACCAGGCATGTCTTGATAGGACCAAGCAAACACGTCAACATATTCTCTTAGAAGCTCCACAATCCTCTTCTTAACATCTGACTGAAGCAGTGCCCCAATCTTGACTTCTTTTATATCATCATCTGAACCCAAATTAACCAATTTCAACGGCTCTTCATGAGGCTGAATTGCCTTTTCTCGTGCTCAAGCAACCGAGAAATTTCATCGGGAATCTCCTCAATATCCTCTTCTTCAGCTCCAAACACAGGGAACTCAAAGTTGGGAGGGGGCATAGGGTCATTGTTTTCAATGGGTTTATCAATCAATCTACACAATGATTTATGTTTGATTTTAGAATATGAACAAAAAATGCAAGTATCATGCAGGTGAAAGTGATTATCACATTATTATTATTTTTTTGGTTTTTTATGTTACCATTTTTCAGAAATAAAGCAAAAAAGGAAAAACATAATATGGATAAACAAAATAACATTTTATTGATGATGATAAAATTTGAAACAAAGCCCTCACAAATTCACTTTCACCTTGGGCAGAGTGAAAGGATTTTTGAAAGAAACAAAAACAAATTACTTTGAAATATGAACAATAGTAGGAACATCAACAGCTATCCAATTCTGGAAGACTTGTCCATGTGTCACAAAATTGGGAAGTTCTTCCTATTCATCATCTTCAATGATGGTAGCAGTAGAGTGATCTTTGTTGATGAATCTGGCACTGTGAAAGGTCTCATTATTACTCTTCAAAACTCTTCTGACTGTACCAGGCATAAAGCCTAAACCAGTTTTGTCCATGTTATCAACCACATCAATGACTCGGCCCCAACCGTCAGACCGACCAGTTTCTAACACATGCAGAGCATCTTTCAAAGAAGACATGGGTAACTCATTCTTCTTAACAGCTTTGTCATCAATAGAAAGAGCTTGGAACGGAGTTCCAACAGTTTCATCAGCATCAACATACGAAAAGGATGAAAGGTGGCTCACCAGCATCGCTTGCTCACCACCAATAATTACCAGCTTATCATTCTTAACAAATTTCAATTTCTGATGAAGAGTTGAAGTCACTGCCCCAGCCTCATAAATCCATGGTCGGCCAAGCAAACAACTATAAGCAGGACGAATATCCATTACTTGAAAAGTAATTTGGAAGAAGCATGGTCCAAAGATTTCCTATGAGCTTCAGAATTCATCAGTAAGGACAACACTGAAATCTTGGACGGGGTGTGCAAGAGTTGATCCACAACACTGTAATCACTCTTCTTGATCAGTTTCAATACTTCATCCTCATAAGCCTTCAAACCACTGGACTGTCCAGGAACATCGAAATTACTCTCATCTTGATGTTGTTTGCCAGCAACAACACTCTCCACAATATTTGGAGGCTTAGGAGCAAAGACTCGACCACTCCGGGTCACTCTACTAACATTAGTGATGCTTACCACAGAAGACAAAGAAGGAATGGGAACTTCCTTACCATCTTCTACCATGGTAGCATTGTACTTATACGGAACAACTTTGTCAGATTCATAGGGTACCGGACTGGGCAACCGAATAACCAAAGGCATAACAGCGGTCCTCCGACTATCATAAGAGATAAAAACTCTTTCAGGAATATTAAATCGTGGTGCAATAACATTCACCTCATTCTGATATTCATCTCTTTTAGCAGTGACCTCAATCAAATTCTCGTCCATCATTCTTTGAATGTCCCTCTTCACTATCACACAACCACGCGGATTCACGGAACAGATGCAACAAGCTGCATAGTCATGATCAATATCATGGTATTCACTCAAAAGTGCATGCATTTCCACAAGAGATCTTCGGATCCAACGGATATCAAAAATTTTGAATGTACCAGGACAACCATAAACCATATTGACAGACGCCTTGCCGTGATTAGGTAGCGAATTCGATTGGACATTAGGATTGGAATCTTCGAAAGACAAAATACCACTTCTAGCCAACCTTTGCACTTCCATCTTCAATGAATAATAGTTCTCAGTGTCATGCCCAGCTCCTCCCTGATGGAAAGCACAATGAGCTTCAGGCTTATACCACCACGGTGAATCTTTTGGAACAGCTGGTGGTGGATGGGTTTGGACAGGATTCTTTTTAATTAAACAAGGAAGCAATTCTGTGTAGGTCATCAGAATCGGATCAAAATCTTTTCGAAAACGGTCCTGTTGATTGTTCTGTTGATTAAAACGTTGTTGAGAAGGAGCTGCCTGAATAACGGGAGTTGATTTGATAATTGGGGTAACAGATGCAATGTGTTGCTGACACTGATTATTTCTATTGCGAGGTCTTCTATACCTTTCTCGAGAAACGGCATTGGTTTCTCCTTCTTTCTTTTTGGCAAATCCTCCACTATACCCAGTAAAATTTCCATCTTTCGACAAACGTCCCTCACGGACACCCTCTTCCAATCTCATCCCCATATTAATCATCTCAGTGAAATCACTTGGGGCACTAGCAATCATACGCTCATAATAGAAAGGACTCAGAGTTTTTAGAAAAATCTTGGTCATCTCCTTTTCTTCCAAAGGAGGGTTGATCTGAGCAGCAATCTCGCGCCACCTTTGCGCGTATTCTTTGAATGTATCCTTATCTTTCTGAGCCATTGCTCGAAGCCGGTGATGATCGGGAGCCATATCCACATTATACTTATACTGTTTCACAAACGCCTCACCCAAATCTTTAAAAGTGTGAACTCGAGTACTGTCGAGTCCCATATACCATTTCAAAGCTGCACCAGATAGACTATCTTGAAAGTAGTGAATGAGAAGCTGATCATTATCCTTCTGAGCCGACATCTTATGAGCATACATAGTCAAATGACTCATCGGACAAGAGTTACCCTTATACTTTTCAAAGTCAGGGACTTTGAACTTATGCGGGATCTTCACATTAGGAACCAAGCATAACTCATGAGCATTCTTTCCAAACAACTCTTTACCTCTCAGAGCTTTGATCTCTTTCTGCATTTTAGCAAATTGGTCTTGAATCTCTTCTATTCTATTATAAGCACTGGCATTTTCCCTTGGAGCAGTATGAAAAATTTTCTCTTCACCAAAAGGAGCAGTGTGAACCACAGGCGGTGGCACAATCATCATAGGTTGAACGGTAGGAACAACTGGAATTTCAGGAAGCAGTGGCGGTGGTTGATAACCCTCAGGAACAAAGTTATGAGGCATGCCCCAGGGGAAGCTAGGAGGCATGGAGTATTGAGGAACACTAGCAGGCGCCACAGATATAGGCGTAGAGACAATCTCAGAAATGACTGTCCTTTGCACAGGAGTTGAAAGCGGGGGAGGAGGTGGTGGTGGCTGATTCTGAGCAGCCACCAAAGCTTCCATCATAGCAGTGAGTCTCTCCAAACTATCCTTCAAATTTGTCACTTCCTCATGAAGCTCACAGTTCTCTTGTTGCATCTGATCCATCTTCTTCTTCATATTAGCTCGAGTATTATACTGGTGCGACAGCTTGGCTGAATGAAGACCAAAGGAAACATAAGACACCTGGAAAAGGCAAGAAATAATGCATGAGATGATGCTTGATGTGCAAGTGCAAATGCAAAGTTTCAAGGAATTATAAGGCATATTGCAAACATTGTTATCTGAAATACAAAAATCTCTATCATTAATGATGGAAAAGATTAGATCTTGGAAGTACAGATTCAAGAATCCTAAAACAAAAGAGAATAAAGAAAACTAGATCCCTAGAGAATCCTATGAGAAGAAGTCTCAGCTCTATCTTCTAGCTTCTTGATGTGGGCCTGCATCTGAGTCTTCTCAATCAGCAACTGATCAACGATTGACTTCCAAGGAGAATTTGAACTCTTCGGAATATCAGAAACTGGCTGAATGCGAGAGGAAAATAAATCCTCTTGCGCCTTTCTCTTCTTGTTGGCAACTTCATCTTCATTCTTCTTCTTGAAGTGCCCTTGAAGTCTTGCACTCTCTAATTCGACAATCTGATACTTGTTCTTCCAAGCATCTCTCTGTTGTTGCATCTCGGCCAAAGCAATCTGAAACTTCTCTGTGTCTTCCATAAAGTAAAGAATAGGCTTCTTATCAGTTAGAGATAAAGTTTCCTGATGCGCATAAGGCATCTTCAAAGTAATAGCTCTATTTTTAACCCACTGGAGGTAAGGTTCCAAAGAGACACAATTCGGATTTCCCAAACTTTCCTTTCCTTTTCTACAAATGTTGCTCCAAGCTTCCACAATTTCTCTCTTGAGAGAAAACTGAGATTCTTCTTCCTTGAAAAAGAGGCCGATCAAATAAATGTTCTTCGGTACCTCTCGCAAAGGATATCCTAACTGACGACGAGCCAACACCGGATTATAGTTGATTCCTCCCTTTGTACCAAGAAGAGGCACGTTGGGAAAATCACCACAACTATCAATAATCATCGCTCCAGAAGGAACAAGGCTATACCAATCAATATCAGAATGAGTGAGAGACATAATCTTCTGCGACCAATATAAACCATCCTTGAGATTCGAGAAAGCTACAGACTTCGGCAAGTGAGAAATAAACCACTTGTAAAGCAAAGGTGCACAACAGATAATCATCCCTTCACCATGGAAATTCCTAAGGTGAATAGAATTGTAAGCATCGGCTAGCAAAGTAGGAACTGGGTTCCCAATCAAGAAAATCTGAATAGCGTTGATGTCGACAAAGTTCTCAACATTCGGGAAGAGGAACAGTCCATAAATAAGCAAGGAAAGAATAGTCTCAAAAACAACTGTGTTCTTCACACTAGTAAAGTGATGACCTCTATCCATCAAGAACTTAGCGGGTAACCCAAGAATCTTTCCTTTGGTATCCATGCGACCCTTAATCTCGAAAACCTTCAAGTGAGTGGCCTTCGCAATAACTTCATGCTCGGGAGCGGGATCCAAACCAGAGAAAATCTGACCATGAACAGGCAAACCAAGCAGGAGAGAATACTCCTCTAGCAAAGGTACCAACTGATAATCAGGAAAGGTGAAACAATGCAGCAAAGGGTCATAGAACTGAACCAAAGTAGCAAGCAATCCTTCAGCCATATCAACCTTCAAGAGAGATAAAATCCTTCCATATCTGGACTCGAACTTCTTGGTATCAGCAACCAAAGATCCTAGCTCTTTCAAACCCCTTAACTTAGGACTTTTGAAAGTGTACTTCTTTGTACTTCTCCTTCCAAAATCCATCACAAAAGTTCCTGCAATGTTTGCAATAACACCTTTAAGTTCCTTGAAACCTTCCAAAAGAATGCTCATGAATGCATGAGTGCGTGAATGCAACACCCACAAACAAGATCACACAAAGCACACGGGTTAAGGTTCAAGTCACGAGCATGAATCCAAGGGTAAGAACCAATACCACAAAGGTATGTACTAAGGTTTTGTCTTCATTGTACCTGCAGAAAACAGTGGTTCTAACAAAGTACCCAGGGTCCACAATCCACTATCAGACACACCAGCACACCGATTTGCTCAGAGTTTTGTAGTTATCCTCAAGAGAATCTAACCTGAGTGTAGCATCGCATGATAGCTAAGTCAGATTTGCATCTTCATACCTTCTGCGCTACGATCCTAAAAAGGCTAGGTTGGGTTAAGAGTTACTACGGTCCTCAGTGTTATAGGCTTCTATGGAAAAAGTAATGCCTTCACGATCGCTCGATCAGCATCAGTAATTCCAAAGAGGCAACCACCGAGTAGATAGATTCTCAAGTTCTGCTTTTTCGGGATTCGACTCCTTCAAAGCTCCCTTGACTATACTATCCTCATATCTCAAAGTACACTCTGGTCCGGGTATAGGACCTATCTCACACACAGAGGAACTCCCAAACAGAACAAACAAGTAACAAGCAGATCAAACAAAAAGCAGTAAATAAATCAAAGTAGGCTAAATCCCTCAAGGGAGTTCGATCCCCAGCAGAGACGCCACTTTTCTGTAGCGGTAAAAATCATGAGTATAAGCTATTGATTAACTTAACTCAGGGAAAACAGAGTCACCACCACGCTTTTATTTATTCCACAAAGGAAATGGAAGAAAGATCGAATAAATCCTAAGAAGTCTAAAAAAGAAAAATCTAAGAAAGACAAAGAGAAATGGGTAAGGGGGGTTGGTTATGTAAAGGGAAGGTTTTACGCACCCAATACATCTATAGTACTCCATAGGAGCCCTTTGATGTATTCATGCTTTTTGGTCTGAAAATGGTTTGCTTGAAAGAGATTGGGAGAGATAAGAAGATAAGTATTTTTTTTTAAGATTTTTGTGTTTGGAGAGACTTATCGCCTCATGCCTACGTACCCACGATGTGAAATGTAGGATCAAAACCTCGCAGTTCGTGGTACAAAGAACAAAAATTTGTTTGTTTTGGTTGATTTTAAATGTAAAGACAAGTCGTCATTTCCAAGCGAATAATTCCGCTTAAAGAAATGAATCATGTCTAAACTTATGAAAAATTTGATGAGTTTTTGTATTTTTCTATGTTTTTATGAAATGGTCAAAATATGGTTAATATTGATTGACATTTATTAAAGAAAACAAAGCTTAAAAAATCACTTGACCAAAGTCAAGGTTTTATTATGAAAGCGGTTTTAAGTTTGAAAACAAAAAGGTTTTGAAAAAGAGAGGAGATTTTGAAAATTGAAGAAAGGGGCGGAGAAGAAGTGATTATCCTAGTGCATAAAAATAAAAGCTAAGGATAAGAAAGATCTAACCACATGGACAAGCTCCATAGCATAAGCATTTATCCCCTTTTGATTTGGTCTTGATTCAAAATAAGTCTTCAAAAGAGGACTCCAAGTATCCAAAATCCAAGGTTTCCCATCACAAACTCCAAGCAATAGGTTAACATCCTAACTCTAAGTCCATAAGTCCATAATCCGGAGTATAGGTCCTCCAAAGCAAGGGATAGTGGCCATAGTCCAACAATTAAGAGCACAAGTCATTTAGTGGTTTAATCCTTTATTAATGTTTTTGAGTCCAAAGGGACAAAAGAAAAACAAAAGTACAAGATAAAATGGTCCAAGTGGACAAAAGAAAAATGACATAAACATAAACATGATATGATATAATGGCATAAAGCATAAAAAATAACGAGAGATAGGGAGCGAGAAGGAAAAGTAAAGAAGTTAGAAGTTAGTGGTTAGTAGCACAAGGCTCTAGTGCCATAAGCCTTCACCGATTATTCCATTCCGCGTCTTGAACTATAGTGATTAAACAATGTACTTAGGTCAAGGTTAATGAAGACTTGTTAGAAGATTGATAGAATCAAAGCCTCTACAACAACAAGCTTCAAAGATTTTGAACCTAATACAAAAGATCAATCACCATTGGGTTGACGCGACCAATCAAGGTCCGGACCACGAAAGTTCAAATTCTGAATTGGATAAAGAGGGACAAATGTTGTGCTATGTTAAGCAATCATCGAGTAATTTACAGAGTAATTACCCTACAATGAGGCCGGTCAATAGATCTTTGTGCTAATGCATGCTAGATGAACGATATGTAGATCGTCATCCGGAAGCAATATCGCACGAAAAGAAAATAGGTAACGATCTAGTCTTGATCAAGAATTCACCAAAGCAATTCTAAGATCCATAAGACTTTCATCGATCAAAATAAAAAAAGGAATAGATGAAGAGAAGGCCAATTAAATTACAAAGTCAAGAACCTTTCATCTTCAAGTTCAATCACTTTTAATTGATAAGTTTAGTGTGAAACATATCACTAATTCAAAGCACCTCAAATGAATTCAACAATTCATTAAAAGATAGATTTGAACTAATGAATGTTTAATTACTCTAACCATATCCAAAGTCCATTGAAATTGAAGAGAAATTAATCTCAACAATGCATTTCAAGGCTAAAACAAGAAGAAAGGGGAAGAAGGAGGAAGAAAAACCAAAACAGCCCCAAAAACAAGTGAATATATGCATTCTGTTTTGAAGTAACCGGTTACTCACCAGACGTTAACCGGTTACTTAGTTCAAAATAAGCGTAGTCTTTCAAAATTAACACAGAGTAACCGATTACTCACCAGACGTTAACCGGTTACTCTGCACCAGAATGCAGAAAGTTGTGGAAAATTCAACATGATCCACTTTCAAAACTTTTTTACAAACACCTTGTGATCATGGAGCTGAAATAGCACGAAATTTAAAGTAAAATCACAGCAAAAAACAGCAGTTAACCACAATTACAAGATCCAAAGGATCAAGTAATAAAGATCTTCAAAGATCTACATTTTGGAAAATGAAGATGAAGTTTCAACAATGGTGAGAGATGAATTACCACTTCAAATCTGAAAATTCCTTCAAATTGCTTCAAGATACAAATACCAAAGCCTTGATCTATGAGAATTGATGAAGAAAAATAGGTTGGATGAAGGTTTAGCTCAAAGTTGAACAAGATTCAATGTGAATTCTTGTTAACTTTCAAAAGAAGAAAAGTGAGCTTTAGTGAAATTTGTGGTTGGGAAGAGAATTTGCAAGAGGTTTGTTGGCTATCAAAAGCTTTAAGAATGAATGAAATGAAGACTCTATTTATAGAATTTAGGCTTGGGAAAATTGGTGGTTCGGAATTAGGCTTGGATGATCAAAATTAGGATTAGAATTCAAATTTGGAGGGAATTATCAAAAGAGTGGTGATTAGTGAAGGTGCATGGTGGAAAATGATCAAAGTGATGTAGGGGAATTAAAATGAGGTGACCTAGAATATTCCAAATATGATCAAGGGCTAAGATTGGTGCCAATTGCTAAATTTCACGGGGGTAACCGGTTACTCACCACAGGGTAACCGGTTACTCAGTGCAAAATTTGTGAAAAATGAGCATTTTGTTGTACTGTTGTGGTTTGGCTCGATTCTTTTGCTCCTCAAAGAAGGCATGGAAATAAACACATGAACCTTGGAGCCTCTTGAATAATAATCAATTAAAACTTGGAAAGTCTTGATCAGATAATTTTTTGAATTAATTGCGGATCAACTTTGACTTTGTTCAGATGGAATTCATTCGAGCTGCGGGACTGATTATTTTGGTATTTTTAACATGTTCTTCCCCTGAAAATGTTAGTGAAAGGAAACAAAATATTTTTGGATTTTAGTTAATGGTCAGTAAGCATAAACAAATTAAGCAATAAAACAACTAACAAACACACCCATACTCAAAGATCCCTGCAAGGCACAATCCTACAAAAGAGGGAACCAATGTGTGATCTTGTTTGTGGCATGAAATGCAAAAGGACATGTGGGATCTTAGGGGTAAAAATTAGGGTATTACTGTAGCGAGCGATTTTGGACGCGGTTCTTAAGCGCTGGTCGCTCTCTGCGGTTGAGTTTACTACAGGTCGATTAATTTTTTATCCTATTAAAGCTGATGAAGGAAGGGAAATAGATGTCTCCAATTAACCCTGCTTTGCATACTGAGTTTAAACAGCGGTCTGTTATGTTACGAATGCTATCAATGTGGGGGGCCTTTGTACGGGTTATTTGTATTTTTGCCAATACGGTTTCTCTCTTTCTTGGATTTTCTAGCGGGGAACGAGGATTAGGATGTTAGGACTGATGCTTTTTGATAGATACATGAGAGTATGGGATTTTGGGTTTTTGTTTAGTGTGCTTGCTAAGATTTTTCTTTCAATCTTATGCCTACGTATTCCCGTTTACCGAAACAGGGAAATCAGAGCGTTCGTAGTTCCTCGTATTCTATGGGAGGAAATGGTTGTTTTTGGTGTCTTGTTCAAAGCCCAAGACGTGAAGCGAATGGTGATTTGTATCTTGTTCAAAGCCCAAGATATGAAGCTGAAGGGTGTTGTCTTTAGAGAGAATTTGTCATCTCTAAAGAGGGGGTTGTATATCACAACTGTTTATAAAGGAGAATTACTTTAACAGGGATATGTGAATCCGGCAATGCCATAATTTCCTTAAAAAGGGGATTTCCAACCTGAAGGAGAAGACTTTAACTCAGTGTAGAGCAATGCCATCTTTCCTTAGGAATTCCTCATACTAAAAGAGGGACAGTGGTATGGATGTAGATGATCCAGAGGCTTGCCGCTTACAGCGATTAGATGGAAGGGGAAGGAGTTGTTGATGTTTGTGTACTGTGAACGAGGCACAACTTTGATGCTAAAAGGTTAATTGGATTAACCAGTGGTTTTCTTATACAAAGCCTAAGAGGATGCTATTATGTGTCTCGTACAAAGCCCGAGAGAGTGGCTAAAAGGTTTTGACTCAACGAGGGAATCTTTTGGTATCTCGTATAAAGCCTGAGATGGAGGCTAAAGGGTGATTGACTCAACGAGGGAGTCTCTTATGTGTCTCGTACAAAGCCCGAGAGAGAGGCTAAACGTTGTTTGACTCCGCTGGGGAGAATCATTTGTACAAAGCCCAAGAGGAGGCAATGGTGACTGTTTCAGTTGAGTGACAGGTCCAGTATACTGATTTTAAAAGAGAAAATCATTTCTTATAAGAGCAATGTTGTACTCAAGGATTTGATTCGAGGATCAGGGATATTTCCTGTTCTTTAAGGAAGTGGGAAATTCGAAAGGTATTGAGACTGTCCGAGTCTACGTGTTCCTTCCTATTCTTGAAGGATGCTTGAGAATGTCTTCGAGACTCAAGGATATTAGATTGTCCAAGTCTAGAGTTTTATCTTTTGTACTATGCTTTGAGAAACAGTAGTAGACTATATGAAAGGATTGTTCTATGCAGATGACTAAGTTCTATTCCTATACCTCTAGGAGGTCGTCGGGACAATTTGTACGAAGCCCAAGAGGAGGCTGGAAACTTTTAAGAAGCCGATCGGTCCTTGTACGAAGCCCAAGAGGAGGCTATCATTCCCGGAGGAAGAGATCATTATACGAAGCCTAAGAGGAGGCTGTGAATACTTCTAAGAAGCCAGCGGGTCCTTGTACTAAGCCCAAGAGGAGGCGGGGATGCTTTTAGGAAGCTTGTGGGTCCTTGTATGATGCCCAAGAGGAGATCGATTGCTTTTAAGAAGCCGATGGGTCCCAAACCCCGAGAAATTCAAGGCAAGCTATTCACAAGGAATAGATCAAGTCAGGAAATTTCGAGAATTTGGAAGAAACTCAAGAGATGCCATTCACGGAGAAAATATCATCTCTGAGGAATAGAGTTTATTGACAAGTGCTTTTAAGAAGCCTGTGGGTCCCCAAACCCCGAGAAGTTCAAGACATGCCATTCACCGAGAATAGACCAATCTAGGAAAGTCCGAGAATTTGGAAGAAACTCAAGAGATGCCATTCACGGAGAAAAGATCATCTCTGGGGAGTAGAGTTTCTTTGACAACTTCTACGAGTGACAGTCTATGAAAGGGTTCACAGAGAATGCTGCCTTTCATGTCTCCATATTGTTTAACCCCAAGAGGAGGGAAGACTGTGTCTAGTAATCCTCTGGGGATCTAGTTTAGACTATTGCTAAGAGTGATCAACGGGCTTAATGCTAAACGTAGTTGCCGGGGAAACTCTAAATATTTATACTATTATTACACAGTTGATATGAGTTTATGAAAGAAGACTTACAGTGAAACAGCCCCACAATACAGTTATATGTATATGAAAGCGGTAAATGAAAGCAATAACCACTTACTCGATTGTAGAGCTTCCATGCTGTTTGGTTAGTTGTTCAACAAAGAAAGATTGAAAACAATAATATATTTCAAAATCTAAGGAGAAAGTGCTTTGAAAAAGAAAGATTTGGGGCTTACAGCTCAAGGAGAGGCCCAGGGTTTTATCAGTGAGCGCACTGTTTGAATTTGTACAGAGGGACTTATACAAGTGACTGAGGCCCAAAAGGTTTTCTGTACAAAAGGATGGGTCTTACACTCTCTCAAGAGGCCCAAAAAGTCTTTAAAGAAAAAGAGTGGGGCTTATAACACGAGGGTAGGCCCAAATGATTTTTCGTTTAAAATGGCGATCGCGCCGAGATTTTCTTTTAACACGAAGGGGCTTATACAATAAGTGAGGCCCAAAGTTTTTTGGTTAAAAGGGGGTTGGGTCTTACACTCTAATAGAGGCCCAAAAAGTTTTGAATGGGTCTTATAACTCGAGGAGAGGCCCGGGGTTTTATCAGTGAGCGCACTGTTTAAATTTGTACATAGGGACTTATACAAGTGACTGAGGCCCAAAAAGTTTTCTGTACAAAAGGATGGGTCTTACACTCTCTCAAGAGGCCCAAAAAGTCTTTTAAGAAAAAGAGTGAGGCTTATAACACGAGGGTAGGCCCAAATGATTTTTCGTTTAAAATGGCAATCGCGCCGAGCTTTTCTTTTAACGCAGAGGGACTTATACAATTAGTGAGGCCCAAAATGTTTTGTTTAAAGGGGATTGGGTCTTACACTCTAATAGAGGCCCAAAAAGTTTTGAATGGGTCTTATAGCTCGAGGAGAGGCCCAATTGATTTTTGAATAGGCGATGATCGCGCCGTTTGTTTTTGACGGTATCGGGACTTATACAATACACTGAGGCCAAAAAATGGTTTGGTCAAAAAAGGATTGGGTCTTACACTCTATTAGAGGCCCAAAGTGTTTTGAAAATGATTTATGAGGGTTGAATTAATCCAAAAACCCTAATCTGTTTTCAAAAAATGTATTTAATTGAATAAAAATTCAATATAAATGATCAAAATTGTTTAACATATGAAAAACAAATTGTGATCTTGGATTAATGCTTCAAAAATTAAGTATTGACCTACAAAATAATTAGAAAGCATTAAAAGTTGCAAAATCAATGTGGAAAAAATATTTAAAATGTCAATAACAATTAAAATATTAATTCTTTGCAAAAAAATCAATTATATGAAATAAATAATATTTTTGGGATTTTTTGATAAAATAAAATATTTTAACATTTTTGTGAATTATTAAAAAAAGAATCAACTCAAAATCATTAAAACTGGAAGAGAAATTAATTTTTGAATCAATTAAATAAAATCACAAAATTCAAATATTCAAATTTTGAAAAAAGGGGCCAAGAACACGCGCGTGTTCTGGGCTTGGCCAGATTTACATTTTCTCTCCAATCTCACTGAATACTTGATTATAACATGCAATCCACATATCATTGTGCTTGTCTTAACCTCACGATCATGTCTATGTCAATTAATTTCATTTAAATTAAACATATAACAAGAAATCATGAAAAATCCCCAAGAACCCTAATTTCTGCATGAAGGCTAGGATTTTTGATACACGATTCAAACAATGTAATTAATTGAGGGGAAATATTCCATGCATGATTATGAACATATCGCCAAATTATTGTGCAATAAAAAATGCATGGATCATAGAGTTAGAAGAGCTCATGCTTACCACTTGCAGTTGGTGATCGTGATTTGTGTAGGAGGTGTTACAGTTGTGTTGTGATGATCTGAATAGCTTCCCTAGGTGCTATGGAGTGTGTTTGAATTCTTGGACTTGATGGAAATTGGCTGGATCACTTCATGGCATCTCAACTGTACTTTGGTTAAAACCTTGAGCAATTGACAGGTGATTCTGAGAAATCAATGTTCCAGTTGTTGTTTAAGTGTTTGATCAGCTCATATGTGATGTATATGAGGTGTGTGAGTGATTGGTTTGAGTGGAATTGCCCTCTAGCTCAAAACCCGATAGTTACCTTGCTAAGAAAGGCATTTTTGCCAAGAGAAAGAGATTTTGAGAAAGGCAAGTGTTGTAGGCCTTTGGTGTACTTAAACTGAACACAATTGAGCTCTATTTATAGTAGAGCAAGTTTGTTTTGCAAGGAATAGTGAATGGCAACTGCAGCAGGTGTTTGTTCAATGTTGGCCAATGGAAATGCAAGTCTCCTCTAGCCATTGACTAGAGGTTAGGGCACAGGGCTGTGGTTCCCTTGGTCTTGGATAAGTCTTGACTGAATTCAGTTGAGAATGGCTCAGTCCATGCCACCTTGATGCTTCCATTGAATGCTCCAATCCAAATTTGGAGTCTTGTCCCTATTTTGGCCATTCTAGGTTCAACATGTTATTTTTTGTTCCATGGACTTTGGAGGCTTGGCTCAGTGATTGTCCCCTTTAGATTCAATCCTCAGATGTGTCCAAATGGATAGGAGTGTTTGGATTTGCACAATTTTGGCAAATCGAGCAAAAATACAAATTCTGCCTTGCCTTGACAGATTTCAACAAGGCAACTTGACAATGTCATAACTCATAGCCCAAATGGAATTTGGCAATGTTCTTGGCCATTTTGGAAAGCCCTTACATGATACAAAAACTGTTTGAACATGTTTGGTTTTGATCTCTTTTGAATCCAAGTGAAAAATCCCCCTACATTTGGAAAAAAATGAAGACAGATTTGGACTTAGTGAAAATTTCACTAAGTGTTGGAAAAAGTGACATTTTCATTTTTCAGCCACTTTGATCACTTCATAACTCAAAATCCTTAATGAATTGGACTTAGGTCTAGTTGAAGTTTTTGTAGAGGGTAATGATGGCTACAAATCCATCTTTGGATGAGGAAAAATGGCTTTGTGGTTTAGGAGTTATGATCCTCCAAAGTTGGTACCCTAGCCACTTTATTTTTAACTTAGAAAATTTTCTAAGTTTTTATGGTTACCCCTTTTACAAGTTATCCCACTTTTCTTGATTTTTCTCGATGAATGATGATTCAAATCATACATTAACATCATTTTAGGGTTAAAAATCCATTTTGGTGAAAAATCTCAAAAAGTCAAAGTTGACTTTTGTGCACAGTTGACTTTTTATCATATGAATTCCAAACTGTGCAATTCTTCAGGAAATCATGTCCTTGACCTCAATCAAACTTGATGGACATGTTCCATGGGTGTCATAGGGTATATCGAGGTATGTCCTAGGGTTTGGGAGCATGTCTTGGTCAAAAGTCAAAGTTACAGTTGAGTTTTTCCTTAAAACCCTAATTGTGGTGCAGATGAAATTGAGACTTGTTGCTCAAGCTTCTTGGATCAATCCATTGTTCCAAATGGATCAATATGGTATATTAGAAACCCTCAAATCCTCTCTTGAGCTCTTGGTTCATGATTTGCCCTAAAAGTCAAGTTAGGGGTGAATTAGGTCAAGAAACCCTAATTCCTAATTTTTTATGAATGCAACCCCTGAGGCAAAATTGATTTGATGATTGGGCCTATGAGGTTCCATGGAGTATATTAGGTTGTGTTTTGGATCATTGGCTTGTGTCCAGATGAAAATTTTCCATCTGGAGGCCCTGGTCGACCAAAACCCTAATTTGGTGACACTGTCGATCTTAAGGCTTGATCCACCTAGAAGGGAGCAGCTTTGTGCTTAATCCTTGGAGTGGGAGTCCTTTTTGATCCTTTGTGTATATTTGAGAGGCTTAGACAAGTTGAAGATCATGTCATTCCTTGATTGATCCTTTGTCTATGGCTCTGAGAGGGCTTGAAACCCTAATTTTGATTGTAGTAGATGCTCACCCATCTTTGGGGAGACTGATGAAGTATGATGGTTCCTCCATATTGTGATGATGATTTGCACAATGATGGGAAATCTTAGTGGTCAAAATTTGGGGTATGACAAATGCCCCTATTTAATCTTCTTGGACACGAAGGTGTGAATGACGAAGGTGTTCGGGCATTCGGGGTGCAAGAGGATTAAATATCGGAATACCCAAAGTTTTGATGGTGGTTATGAATGATAGCTTACGCATTCATCTTCTTTTGCTAAGCAATGATGCTTAGAAAAGGTAAACTTCCCCTCGATCCCGGTCTTCAGCCAAGGAACTGGTCTCAGTTTTCTTTTGTCAACTTCCCCTCGATCCTGGTTTCCTACCAAGGAACTGGTCTCAGTTGCTGAAATAAACTTCCCCTCGATCCTGGTTACCTACCAAGGAACTGGTCTTAGTTTCTGATTTAAACTTCCCCTCGATCCTGGTTTCCTACCGAGGAACTGGTCTTAGTTTCTTTTGTCAATAAACTTAATTGACAAGGGATGATATGCGTAGCGGTTTTCCTCAAACTTCTCGCCGAATATTCCTGGGGAGATGCCATCTGATAGAAAAACTTTGATGTCAGACTCGCTGGGGAACCCAGACGTCTGAGTTGTAGAGGTGTACAAACTTCTCTGTTGGAGATGCCATTTGTTGACTCTACTCAGGGAATGCGAGTCCCTTGAGAGACTGCTTTCGCTTGGGGGTCTTACATCATACTTTTCTCGGAGATCTTCTCGGAGAAATGCCATATGATGTGATCCAATTTTGAGGTGCCGATGACCTTTTCATCAGTGGGTTTTTTGGAGAAAAATTGCCGTACTGCCGAATCTCCGATTTAGGAGGCTTTCTCTCGGGATTTTCTTTAATCCGGGAAAACAAGGATATCATCTTCAATGGCGAAGAGTGATGTTAATTGAGGGCCCTCTGGTTTTTCAGAGGTTCAATTTATCAAAGTGGTCGACGGCCAACTTCCTTCCGGAAATAAACTGGAGGAGAGATTGTTCAAACATAGCGTTTCCTGACGAGGCAAGAACTGACGACTCGATCGAGAGAACTTCTATCACTATGGGACAAGACCGACTAGAGTGATAATGATGCAATATGAAATGTGAATGCAAATCAAATAATGCATGATGTATGTATGTTTATACCGACAAAACTGACGTAACATATAAACTGACAGGAGAACTTGATTGGATACTCGGCCATCGCGGAGCGAAGAAGTACCGCTGGTTCAAGATAGCAATTCCACCTTACTTAGGAAAGATAGTCCCCGTTGGGAGCTACCGTTGGTCGGGCTTAGGAGATGAGAACTCTGTCGTGGCGTGTCAGACGAAACAAGGTATCTGACACAGTTGATCCCTTCATTCAGGCATACTGGGTTAGAAGGTGTACTTTGATTCTGCACTTTGAAGTTTGCTTACTTATGGAGAAGCGACCGATGTTCTTCTGATGTTCAACAATCAAAAGAAATTGTCGTCTTTAATTTAAAAGCAGAAAAAGTTTTAACAAGTAAATTCATTTTTGTTTTATTTCAAGAATCGTTAATCATATTAACAACGTCGTTCTGTAAAGCTAAAACAAATAAGAATTACAAACAAAAGCACAAGGGCTCTAATTTTATTAATGAGATGGAGATCAGCCAAATGCGTGATTCCAAAGAGTATATACAAAGTTTGAAAATGGTAATTTACAGGGAAAAGGGCTACGTTGAAACATAACGACCACTATCCTTCTACCAACTTTGAATTCGGGATATCCTGAGCTTCTGTCGAAGATGACCTTGACGGGAGTTTTCCTCCAATGGATGGTATAACTACTGCTGCTGAGGGACTTGCCTCTATTGAACATAGTTACTTGCCATTATCCCTAATATTTGCATGGATTGTACTATGATGTTTCCAATCCATCGGGATGATTTTTTTTTCTTTTATTTTTTTTTTTCTGTCTCTAAGTTTTGCCTGGACCGCCCTTTCGGGTTTTCAATCCACCGAGACATTTTTTTTATAGTTTAGGCGAAGTATTTCTTGACTACATCAACATTCGTGGGGTAGGCAAATTCCTCTCCGTCCATGGTTGCAAGTCTCAAGGCGCCGCCTGAGAAAGCTTTCGTGACCACATAGGGGCCATCATAATTCGGAGTCCACTTGCCTCGCGAATCAGTGAGAAATGATTGTATCTTTTTTAGCACAAGGTCTCCTTTTCTGAAAACACGAGGTCAGACCTTTTGGTCAAACGCCCTCTTCATTCTCTGTTGATACAACTAACCATGGCATAGTGCCGTGATTCACTTCTCCTCGATCAAATTCATTTCGTCGTGTCGACTTTGACACCATTCAGCCTCGGTGAGCTTAGCTTCCATCAATACTCGGATTGACGGGATCTCTACTTCTATGGGGAGCACTGCTTCCATGCCATATACTAGAGAGAAAGGGGTTGCCCCTGTTGAAGTGCAGACAGATGTGCGATAACCGTGAAGAGGAAAGGGTAGCATCTCGTGCCAATCTTTGTAGGTTACAACCATCTTTTGAACGATCTTTTTGATGTTCTTGTTAGCCGCTTCTACCGCTCCGTTCATCTTGGGTCGGTAGGGAGATGAGTTATGATGTTCGATCTTGAACTCTGCGCACAACTCCTTCATCATCTTATTGTTTAAGTTAGATCCATTATCAGTAATGATCTTGCTTGGAACACTATAACGGCAGATGATATTGTTTTTGATAAATCGGACCACCACTTGTCGGGTTACATTAGGGAATGACGCTGCTTCGACCCACTTGGTGAAGTAGTCAATGGCTACTAGGATGAACCGATGTCCATTTGAAGCCTTGGGCTCAATCATGCCAATCATGTCGATTCCCCATATCGAGAATGGCCATGGGGAAGAGAGAACTTTGAGATGTGTTGGCGGTACATAGATTTTGTCGGAGTATATCTGACATTTGTGACACCTCCTCATGTACTTGTAGCAGTTGGACTCCATTGTCAACCAATAGTACCCTGCTCTGAGAATTTTTCTCGCCATTGTGTGTCCGTTGGCATGAGTGCCAAAGGATCCTTCATGAATTTCTTTCATCAGCATTTCTGCTTCTGGTCTATCTACGCATCGGAGCAAGACCATGTCAAAATTTCTCTTATAGAGAGTGTCACCCCTCAGGGAGAAGTTTCCAGCCAATCTTCTGAGGGTTTTTCTATCCTTCCTTAGTGCCCCAGGTGGGTACTCTTGTTTCTGAAGGAAGCATTTGATTTCATGATACCAAGGTTTGTCGTCTATGACTGCTTCAATCGTGAAGATGTAAGCGAGCCTTTCAAGGCGCATTATGTCAATCTTAGGTATGTCATTCCATTGACCTACACTAATCATGGAAGAGATAGTGGCTAATGCATCATCCATGTGATTCTCCTCACGAGGGATGTGATGAAACTCGACTCTGTTGAAGAAGGGTAACAACCTTCTTGCATAATCTTTGTAAGGTATCAGTCCTGATTGGTATGTGTTCCAATCTCCTGTTATCTGATTGATAACCAAGGCTGAGTCGCCGTATACATCCAAGTTTTTTATCCTTAAATCAATCGCTTCTTCGAGACCCATAATACAAGCTTCGTATTCGGCCTCGTTGTTCGTACACTTGAACGTAAGTCGAGCAGTGAAAGAAATGTGGGTACCCTGAGGGGTAACAATGATTGCCCCAATTCCGTTTCCGTAATGATTAATTGCTCCATCAAAAATAAGTCCCCATTGGGAACCTGGTTCTGGCCCTTCACTGGGTAACGGTTCATCGCAATCTTTCATTTTTAGATACATGACATCTTCGTCTGGGAAGTCAAACCTGATTGATTCTTGATCGTCAATCGGTTGATGAGCCAAATGATCGGCTAAAATACTTCCCTTAACGGCTTTCTGAGCGTGGTACTCTATGTCATATTCTGATAACAGCATCTGTCAACGGGCAATTCTTCCCGTGAGAGCAGGTTTTTCAAATACATACTTGATTGGATCCATTTCGGAGATTAACCAAGTAGTGTGACGGATCATGTATTGGCGAAAATGTTTGGCTGCCCAAGCCAAAGCGCAACAAGTTTTCTCAAGCATCGTGTACCGAGTTTCGCAGTCGGTGAATTTCTTGCTTAGATAGTAAATGGCAGACTCTTTCCTTTTAGTTTCGTCTTGTTGGCCAAGTACACACCCCATTGAGTTATCTTGAACTGTGAGGTAAATGATCTGTGGTCTTCCTTCCACTGGAGGTGATAGAATCGGAGGATTCAACAGATATTCCTTGATACTGTCAAAGACGGTTTGGCAATCTTCTGACCAACCGCAATCCTGGTTCTTTTTGAGTAATTTAAAAATTGGCGCACATGTGGCGGTTGTAATACCCCAAATTTTGACCACTTAGATTTCCCATCATTGTGAAAATCATCATCACAATATGGATGAACCATCATGCTTCATCAGTCTCCCCAAAGATGGGTGAGCATCCAATACAATCAAAATTAGGGTTTCAAGCCCTCTCTGAGCTTTAGACAAAGGATCAATTAAGAAATGACATGATCTTCAACTTGTCTAATCTCTCAAACATCCACAATGGATCAAAAAGGACTCCCACTTCAAGGATTAAGCACAAGGCTGCTCCCTTCTAGGTGGATCAAGTCTCAAGATCGACAGTGTCACCAAATTAGGGTTTTGGTCGACCAGGGCCTCCAGATGGAAATTTTCATCTGGGCACAAGGCAATGATCCAAAACATGACCTAATATGCTTCATGGAACCTCATGAACCCATGCATCAAGTCAATTTTGCCTCAGGGGATGCATTCATCAAAAATCAGGAATTAGGGTTTCTTGACCTAATTCACCCCTAAGTTGACTTTTGGGATAAACCATGAGCCAAGACCTCAAGAGATGATTTGAGGGTCTCTAATACACCATATTGATCCATTTGGAACAATGGATTGATCCAAGAAGCTTGAGCAACAAGTCTCATTTTCATCTGCACCACAATTAGGGTTTTAAGGGAAAAGTCAACTGTAACTTTGACTTTTGACCAAGACATGCTCCCAAACCCTAATACATGATTGAATATACCCTATGACACCCATGGAACATGTCCATCAAGTTTGATTTAGGTCAAGGACATGATTTCCTGAAGAATTGCACAGTTTGGAATTCATCTGATAAAAAGTCAACTGTGCACAAAAGTCAACTTTGACTTTTTGAGATTTTTCACCAAAATGGATTTTTAACCCTAAAATGATGTTAATGTATGATTTGAATCATCATTCATCAAGAAAAATCAAGAAAAGTGAGATAACTTGTAAAAGGGGTAACCATAAAACTTAGAAATTTTTCTAAGTTAAAAAATAAAGTGGCAAAGGTACCAACTTTGGAGGACCATAACTCCTAAACCACAAGGCCATTTTTTCTCATCCAAAGATGGATTTGTAGCCCTCATTATCACCTACAAAAACTTAAACTACAAGTCATTCCAATTCATTAAGGATTTTGAGTTATGGAGTGATCAAAGTGGCTGAAAAGTGAAAATGTCACTTTTTCCAACACTTAGTGAAATTTTCACTAAGTCAGAATTTGCCTTCACTTTTTGCCAAATGTAGGTGGATTTTTCACTTGGAATCAAAAGAGATCAAAACCAAACTTGTTCAAACAGTTGTTGTATCATGTAAGAGCTTTCCAAAATGGCCAAGAACATTGCCAAATTCAACCTACATCATGAGATACAACATTGGCAAGTTGCCTTGCTGAAATCTATCAAGGCAAGGCAGAATTTGCATTTTGGCTCGATTTGCCAAAATCAGCCAATTTCAATTGCTCCAATCCACTTGGACACCTCAGAGGATTGAATCCAAAGGGGACAATCACTGAGCCAAGCCTCCAAGGTCCAAGGAACAAGGAATAGCATGTTGAACCTAGAGTTGCCAAAATAGGGACAAGACTTCAAATTTGGAATGAGGCATTCAATGGAACCATCAAGGTGGCATGGACTGAGCCATTCTCATCTGAAATCAGTCAAGACTTATCCAAGACCAAGGGGACCAAAGCTCTGTGCCCTAACCTCTAGTCAATGGCTAGAGGAGACTTTCATTTCCATTGGCCAACATTGAGGAAACCTACTTACCAGCTGCCATGCACTATTCCTTGCAAAACAAACTTGCTCTACTATAAATAGAGCTCAATTGTGGTCAGTTTAAGTACACCAAATCCATCTAACAGATGCTTTCCTCAAAATCTCTTTCTCTTGGCAAAAATGCCTTTCTTAGCAAGGTAGCTATCGGGTTTTGAGTTTGAGAGCAATTCTGCACAAACCAATCACTCACACACCTCACATACATCACATATGAGCTGATCAAACACTCACATAACTTCTGAAACATCAAAATCTCAAAATCACTTGCCATCCACACAAGTTTGAAGTGAAGTTGCAGCTGAGATGCCATAAACTGATCCAGTCCATTTCAATTCAATCCAAGTGTTCAAACACAATCCATAGGGTGTAGGGAAGCTGTCCAGATCATCACCACTCATCTGTAACACCTCCAAATCAAAAATCACTTTGAACTTGCTGTCACGACTTGGAGGTAAGCACATACTTGGTCATCTCTCAATCTATGCATATTTCCTCGCACAATAATTTGGCCATATGTTCATAATCATGCATGGAATGTTTTCCCTCAATTAATTGCATTGTTTGAATCGTGTATCAAAAATCCTAGCCGTCATGCAGAAATTAGGGTTCTTGAGGTCTCTTCGTGATTTCTTGTTGTATGTTTAATTTAAATGAAATTAAAATACATAGACATGATCGTGAGGTTGAGGCGAGCATAATGATATGTGGATTGCATGTTATAATTACGTATTTAGTGAGATTGGATGGAAAATGCAAATCTGGGCAAACTGAAAAACGCGCGTGTTCTTGGTGTTGTTCTTGGCGCCATTTTCATATATTTGAATATTTGAATTTTGTGATTTTGTTTAATTGATTCAAAAATTAATTTCTCTCTGAGTTTTAATGATTTTGAGTTGATTCTTTTTTTAATAATTCACAAAAATGTTAAAATATTTTATTTTCACAAAAAATCTCAAAAATATTATTTATTTCATATAATTGATATTTTTGTAAAGAATTAATATTTTGATTGTTTTTGGCATTTTAAATATTTTTTCTACATTGATTTTGCAACTTTTAATGCTTTCTAATTATTTTGTAGGTCAATACTTAATTTTTGAAGCATTAGTCCAAGATCACAATTTGTTTTCCATGTGTTAAACAATTTTTGATCATTTTAATTGAATTTTTATTCAATTAAATACATTTTTGAAAACAAATTAGGGTTTTGGATTAATTCAACCCTCATAAATCATTTTCAAACTCTATGGGCCTCTTGAGAGAGTGTAAGACCCATCCCTCCTTGTACAAAAACTTTTTGGGCCTCACTCATTATATAAGTCCCTCTGTACAAGTAAACGGCGCGATCGTCGCCCGTTTAAAAATAAAAATCATCTGCGCCTCTCCTTGAGCTATAAGACCCATTCAAAACACTTTGGGCCTCTATTAGAGTGTAAGACCCAATCCTTTTTTTGACCAAATCATCTTTGGGCCTCACTTATTGTATAAGTCCCGATACCGTCAAAAAACAAACGGCACGATCGTCGCCTTTTCAAAAATCATCTGGGCCTACCCTCGTGTTATAAGCCCCACTCTTTTTCTTTAAACCTTTTTGGGCCTCTTGAGAGAGTGTAAGACCCATCCCTTTGTACAAAAAACCATTTTGGGCCCCAGTCACTTGTATAAGTCCCTCTGTACAAATTCAAACAGTGCGCTCACTGATAAAACCCTGGGCCTCTCCATGAGCTGTAAGCCCCAGATCTTTCTTTTTCAAAGCACTTTCTCCTTTGATTTTGAATATACTGTTGTTTTTAATCTTTCTTTATTGAACAACTAACCAAACAGCATGGAAGCACTACAACCGAGTAAGTGGTTATCGCTTTCATTTACTGCTTTCATATTATAAACTGTATTGTGGGGCTGCTCACTGTAAGTCTCCTTTCATAAACTCATATCTACTGTGTAATAATAGTATAGATATTTCGAGTTTCCCCGGCAACTACGTCTAGAACTAGGTGACGCCGTTCCACTTATTCGTAGAAATAGACGCCTAGATCCCCAATAGGAGCACCAGATACAGTCTTCTCTTCGGCTGTCCTCCTTAGGAATCGTCAAGAAGCTCTACTCCCCAAGATGAATGTATTCTCCATGAATGGCATCTTTGAGTTTCTTCCCAATTCTCGAACTTTCCTGACTTGATCTATTCCTTGTGGATAGCTTACCTTGAACGTCTCGGGGTTTGGGTACCCACTACGGTCATAATCTTGGACCTTAACTAAGGAACCCTCTTTAAAAGCTAAAAGTCGCTGGATAGTAAACCTCGCACGTTTACCAGTGGTTTTTATCTTTAAAAGAGTTATCTCTCCTAATGGAAAGGAGGTGATAGACCCACGGGCTTCTTAAAAGCATCGGCCTCCTCTTGGGCATTATTCAAGGACCCTACGGCTTCTTAGAAGTATTCACAGCCTCCTCTTAGGCTTCTTATAATGATCTCTTCCTTCGGGAATGATAGCCTCCTCTTGGGCTTCGTACAAGGACCCGTCGGCTTCTTAAAAGTTTCCAGCCTCCTCTTGGGCTTCGTACAAATTGTCCCGACGACCTCCTAGAGGTATAGGAACAGAACCTAGTCATCCTCATAGAACAGTCCTTTCATAGAGTCTACTACTATTTCTCAAAGCATAGTACGAAAGATAAAACTCTAGACACGGACAGTCTAACTTCCTTGAGTCTCAAAGACATTCTCAAGCACCCTTCGTTAAATAGGAAGGAAACCCGCAAACTCGGATAGTCTCAATACCCTTTGGATTTCCCGTTTCCTCAAAGAGAAGGAAATATCCCTGATCCTCAAATTAAATCCCTGTGTACAGTGTTACTCATATAAGAACTGATTTTCTCTTTCAAAATCAATATATTGGATCTGTCCCTCTGTTGAGTCAAACAATCGCCTCCATCTCGGGCTTCATACGAGATACAAAAAACTCCCTTGTTTAGTCAAATAGCCTCCATCTCGGGCTTTATACGAGATACCAAAAAAATCCATCGTCGGGTCAAAACCTTTTAGCCTCCATCTCGGGCGTCGTACGAGATACCAAAATAACCTTTTCGCCTCTCTCTCGGGCTTTGTACGAGATACAAAAACACTCTCTTACTGAGTATAAAAGATTCTCCAACTGAGTCAACTCTTTGCTAGCCTCCTCTTAGGCTTTGTATAACGATATGCCCCACTGGGTCAAAAACTTTTAGCCTCTCTCTCGGGGTTTGTACGAGACACAAAATAGCCTCCTCTTAGGCTTTGTATAATGATTTTCCTAGCGGAAATTAGCCTCCTCTTAGGCTTTGTATAAGAAAACCACTGGTTGATCCAATCGACCTTTTAGCATCAAAGTTGTGCCTTGTTCACAGTATACAAACATCAACAACTCCTTTCCCTTCATCTAATCGCTGTAAGCGGCAAGCCTCTGGATCATCTATATCCATGCCACTGTCCCTCTTTTAGCATGAGAAATTCCTAAGGAAAGATGGCATTGCTCTACACTGAGTTAAAATCTTCTCCTTCAGGTTAAAACCCTTTCTTCGGAAATTATGCATTGCTCGGATCCGCGTATCCCAGTTAAAGTAATTCTCCTTCTCCCCTCTTTAGAGATGACAAATTCTCTCTAAAGTCGAGGTCTTTCAGCTTCACGTCTTGGGCTTTGAACAAGACACAAATAGACCTTTCAGCTTCACATCTTGGGCTTTGATCAAGATACAAATCACCTTTCGCTTCATGTCTTGGGCTTTGAACAAGACACCAAAACACCATTTCCTCCCATAGAATAGGAGGAACTACGAACGCTCTGATTTCCCTGTTTCGGTAAACGGGAATACGTAGGCATAAGATCGAAAGAAAAGATCTTAGCGAGCGCAATCAACAAAAAACCCAAATCCCATATCTCCGTCAATTAAAAGCAGTAATTCAAAAGCACCAGTCCTAACATCCTAATCCTTATTCCCCGCCAGAAACCTTTTGCCCAAGCCCTAGAAAGAAAGAACCTGTATTGGCGAAATACGAATAACCAGTACAAAGGCCCCCCACATTGAAAGCATCCGTAACCTAACAGACCGCTGTTTAAACTCAGTATGCGAAGCAGGGTTAATTGGAGACATCTATTTCCCTTCCTTATTCAGCTCACAATAGGATAAAAAATGAATCGACCTGTAGTTTAAGCTCAACCGCAGAGAGCGACCAGCGCTTAAGAACAGCGTCCAAAATCGCTCGCTACAGCGGTCATAAGGAATATGAATCTGGAGATGTAGTTCAAACGTCCCTGGAATCCTCTGACTTGTTTTTCAGTTTTTGGAGAAGGCATTTCTTGAATGGCCTTGACCTTGTCAGGATCAACCTCAATTCCTTTCTGGCTGACGATGAACCCTAGTAGTTTCCCTAAACGGACACCGAAGGTGCACTTGTTATGATTCAAGCGGAGCTTGAATTTTCTTAGACGTTCGAACAATTTTGACAGATGTTCAACATGCTCACTCTCTGTTTTTTATTTTGCAATCATATCATCAACATACACTTCGATTTCTTTGTGTATCATGTCATGAAACAGAGTAGTCATGGCCCTTTGATAGGTTGCCCCGGCGTTCTTCAAACCGAACGACATTACCTTGTAACAAAAGGTGCCCCATGGGGTAATGAACGAAGTTTTCTCCATGTCTTTCAGCGCCATTCTGATCTGGTTATAGCCCGAGAATCCATCCATGAAGGAGAAAACTTTGAACTTTGCTGTACTGTCTACCAGCATGTCAATGAGTGGTAAAGGAAAGTCGTCCTTTGGACTAGCCTTGTTCAGATCCCTGTAATCGACACAGATTCTGACCTTTCCGTCCTTTTTGGGAACGGGTACGATGTTGGCCAACCATTGAGGATATTCAGATGTGGCGAGCAAACCCGCGTCAATCTGCTTCTGTACCTCCTCTTTGATTTTGATGGCCATGTCCGGGTGAGTCCGTCTCAACCTCTGCTTTACTGGCGGACATTCCAATCTTAACGGTAAGTGATATTCCACGATGCTGGTATCCAACCCTGGCATATCCTGATAGGACCAAGCGAATACATCGGGAAATTCTTTGAGAAGCTTTATTTGATTCCTCCCTTAATTCCTATAAGGGGTACGTTGGGGAAGTTTCCACAACGGTCAATGATCCTGATCCCATCATAGATCCTACTACACCAATCTATATCAGAGTTGGTAAGGGACATGATCTTCTGCGACCAACGTAAGGCACTCTTACAATCCCAAAAAGCAGCAGACTTGGGCAAGTGAGAGATAAACCGTTTGTAAAGCAAAGGTACACAGCATGTGATCTCCCCTCCGCTGTACAAATTTCCTAAGTGTACAGAATGATAAGCATCCCTGAGCAAAGTCGGTACAGGGTTTCCAATGAGAAAAACCTTAATGGAGATTATATCCACAAAGTTATTGATGTTGGGAAACAAAAATAACCCGTAGGTGAGCAAGACAAAGATGCTTTCAAAAGCAGTCACGTTTCCTATACTGGCAAAATACTGGGCGTTCTTTGTCAAGAACTGGGCTGGCAAACCTTGGATACCACCCTTAGTGGTTATGTGAGTCCTGACCTCAGACTCGTCCAAATAAATTGCTCTTGCAATGGTCTGGTTCTTTGGAATTTCTTCCAGACCAGAAAATGGAGCTCGATCAACGATATGTAAATCAATCAGATGACCATACTCCTCCAGCGTTGGTGCGAGCTGGTAATCCGGGAATGTAAAATAGTGATAAACCGGATCGTAAAACTGAATGAGCGCATCCATGATTCCCTCAATCACATGGACTCTTAACAGTGGTAGCAAACCTCCGTACTTGGCTCTGAAAGCCTCAGGGTTAGTGATCATCCTCGCTAACCTTCTTAAATCCTCTATCTTTGGAACCTTGAAGGTATACTGGTGAGTTCTCCTTCTACCGAAATCCATTAGTGCAATCCTTTTCTCTGATATATGTAATCACAGTCTTAGTTTAATTTGAAAAACAGAGAGACTAGAAGAGAAAATTTTTTGAATGTTTTAATGTTTTTTAAATGAAGGAATGAATGCAGCACACAAAAACATAGAAAAAACATGGGGTCAAAGGGTCGTTGTCATGAAGTCAAGGCTCTACCCATCCCCAAAGGTGTATACTAGGGTGATTTTTGTACCTGTACTCATTATCATCAGCTCCTCCCAGGAAAGCAAAACAACAAGCGGATCGCCAGTGAGTTGTAGAGCAATCTTAGAGTAAGTGCCATTCACCGAGAATAGATCACCAGCCTCAAATGAGGGTAGTATCGCGTAACAACTATTCCCGATAGTTTCCGCACTACGAAAGGGTTTGGCTCCTCAGCTTCTCAAACTTAACAATTGTCCCATTGTCTAGGTGAGAGAATGGGTTGCATTGGTCAGCCTCCACTAAGGTTGATGGTCGACCTCTTCGCCATCACTTATCTTAAGTGTATACTCAATCTTTCCACATGCGGCATCACACGCATTCCCATTAGCAAAAAAATAAACACGTATAGCAATTAGGAAAAGCAGTATATATATATTTGTCCTAAACATCCTAGACCTTTAAAGCTATGAATCTTAAGTTCCTGACAGAAATGGGTTCCCCGGTGGAAGCCCCAATCTGTGGGATTCACACAAGAGATGAAAAGGAGAAAAAGAGAGACGGCCCAACGGTGGGCGCCATTTTTCTGTAGCGAGCGATTTTGGACGCGGTTCTTAAGCGCTGGTCGCTCTCTGCGGTTGAGTTTACTACAGGTCGATTCATTTTTTATCCTATTAAAGCTGATGAAGGAAGGGAAATAGATGTCTCCAATTAACCCTGCTTTGCATACTGAGTTTAAACAGCGGTCTGTTAGGTTACGAATGCTATCAATGTGGGGGGGCCTTTGTACTGGTTATTTGTATTTTCGCCAATACGGTTTTCTCTCTTTCTTGGATTTTCTGGCGGGGAACGAGGATTAGGATGTTAGGACTGATGCTTTTTGATAGATACATGAGAGTATGGGATTTTGGGTTTTTGTTTAGTGTGCTCGCTAAGATTTTTCTTTCAATCTTATGCCTACGTATTCCCGTTTACCGAAACAGGGAAATCAGAGCGTTCGTAGTTCCTCCTATTCTATGGGAGGAAATGGTTGTTTTTGGTGTCTTGTTCAAAGCCCAAGACGTGAAGCGAAAGGTGATTTGTATCTTGTTCAAAGCCCAAGATATGAAGCTGAAGGGTGTTGTCTTTAGAGAGAATTTGCCATCTCTAAAGAGGGGGTTGTATGTCACAATTGTTTATAAAGGAGAATTACTTTAACCGGGATATGTGAATCTGGCAATGCCATAATTTCCTTAAAAAGGGGATTTCTAACCTGAAGGAGAAGACTTTAACTCAGTGTAGAGCAATGTCATCTTTCCTTAGGAATTTCTCATACTAAAAGAGGGATAGTGGCATGGATGTAGATGATCCAGAGGCTTGCCGCTTACAGCGATTAGATGGAAGGGGAAGGAGTTGTTGATGTTTGTGTACTGTGAACGAGGCACGGCTTTGATGCTAAAAGGTTAATTGGATTAACTAGTGGTTTTCTTATACAAAGCCTAAGAGGAGGTTATTATGTGTCTCGTACAAAGCCCGAGAGAGAGGCTAAAAGGTTTTGACTCAACAAGGAAATATTTTGGTATCTCGTATAAAGCCTGAAATGGAGGCTAAAAGGTGATTGACTCAACGAGGGAGTCTCTTATGTGTCTCGTACAAATCCCGAGAGAGAGGCTGAACATTGTTTGACTCCGCTGGGGAGAATCATTTGTACAAAGCCCAAGAGGAGGCTATGGTGATTGTTTCAGTTGAGTGACACGTCCAGTATACTGATTTTAAAAGAGAAAATCAGTTCTTATATGAGCAATGTTGTACTCAAGGATTTGATTCGAGGATCAGGGATATTTCTTGTTCTTTAAGGAAGTGGGAAATCCGAAAGGTATTGAGACTTTCCGAGTCTACGGGTTCCTTCCTATTCTTGAAGGGTGCTTGAGAATGTCTTCGATACTCAAGGATATTAGACTGTCCAAGTCTAGAGTTTTACCTTTTGTACTATGCTTTGAGAAACAATAGTAGACTCTATGAAAGGACTGTTCTATGCAGATGACTAAGTTCTAATCCTATACCTCTAGGAGGTCGTTGGGACAATTTGTACGAAGCCCAAGAGGAGGCTGGAAACTTTTTAGAAGTCGATCGGTCCTTGTACGAAGCCCAAGAGGAGGCTATCATTCCCGGAGGAAGAGATCATTATACGAAGCCTAAGAGGAGGCTGTGAATACTTCTAAGAAGCCGAAGGGTCCTTGTACTAAGCCCAAGAGGAGGCGGGGATGCTTTTAGGAAGCTTGTGGGTCCTTGTATGATGCCCAAGAGGAGGCCGATTTCTTTTAAGAAGCCGATGGGTCCCAAACCCCGAGAAATTCAAGGCAAGCTATTCACAAGGAATAGACCAAGTCACGAAAGTTCGAGAATTTGGAAGAAACTCAAGAGATTCCATTCACGGAGAAAAGATCATCTCTGAGGAATAGAGTTTCTTGACAAGTGCTTTTAAGAAGCCTGTGGGTCCCTAAACCCCGAGAAGTTCAAGACATGCCATTCATCGAGAATAGATCAAGCCAGGAAAGTCCGAGAATTTGGAAGAAACTCAAGAGATGCCATTCACGGAGAAAAGATCATCTCTGGGGAGTAGAGTTTCTTTGACAACTTCTACGAGTGACAGTCTATGAAAGGGTTCACAGAGAATGCTGCCTTTCATGTCTCCATATTGTTTAACCCCAAGAGGAGGAAAGACTGTGTCTGGTAATCCTATGGGGATCTAGTTTAGACTATTGCTCAGAGTGATCAACGGGCTTAATGCTAAACGTAGTTGCCGGGGAAACTCTAAATATCTATACTATTATTACACATTTGATATGAGTTTATGAAAGAAGACTTACAGTGAAACAGCCCCACAATACAGTTATATGTATATGAAAGCGGTAAATGAAAGCAATAACCACTTACTCGGTTGTAGAGCTTCCATGTTGTTTGGTTAGTTGTTCGACAAAGAAAGATTGAAAACTACAATATATTTCAAAATCAAAGGAGAAAGTGCTTTGAAAAAGAAATATTTGGGGCTTACAGCTCAAGGAGAGGCCCAGGGTTTTATCAGTGAGCGCACTATTTGAATTTGTACAGAGGGACTTATACAAGTGACTGAGGCCCAAACGGTTTTCTGTACAAAAGGATGGGTCTTACACTCTCTCAAGAGGCCCAAAAAGTCTTTAAAGAAAAATAGTGGGGCTTATAACACGAGCGTAGGCCCGAATGATTTTTCGTTTAAAATGGCGATCGCGCCGAGATTTACTTTTAACACGAAGGGGCTTATACAATAAGTGAGACCCAACGTTTTTTGGTTAAAAGGGGGTTGGGTCTTACACTCTAATAGAGGCCTAAAAAGTTTTGAATGGGTCTTATAGCTCGAGGAGAGGCCCATGGTTTTATCAGTGAGCGCACTGTTTGAATTTGTACAGAGGGACTTATACAAGTGACTGAGGCCCAAAAAGTTTTCTGTACAAAAGGATGGGTCTTACACTCTCTCAAGAGGCCCAAAAAGTCTTTAAAGAAAAAGAGTGGGGCTTATAACACGAGGGTAGGCCCAAATGATTTTTCGTTTAAAATGGCGATCGCGCCGAGATTTTCTTTTAACACAGAGGGACTTATACAATTAGTGAGGCCCAAAATGTTTTGGTTAAAAGGGGATTGGGTCTTACACTCTAATAGAGGCCCAAAAAGTTTTGAATGGGTCTTATAGCTCGAGGAGAGGCCTAATTGATATTTGAATAGGCGATGATCGCGCCGTTTATTTTTTATGGTATCGGGACTTATACAATACACTGAGGCCCAAAAATGGTTTGGTCAAAAAAGGATTGGGTCTTACACTCTATTAGAGGCCCAAAGTGTTTTGAAAATGATTTATGAGGGTTGAATTAATCCAAAAACCCTAATTTGTTTTCAAAAGTGTATTTAATTGAATAAAAATTCAATTAAAATGATCAAAATTGTTTAACATATGAAAAACAAATTGTGATCTTGGATTAATGCTTCAAAAATTAAGTATTGACTTACAAAATAATTAGAAAGCATTAAAAGTTGCAAAATCAATGTGGAAAAAATATTTAAAATGTCAAAAACAATTAAAATATTAATTCTTTGCAAAAATATCAATTATATGAAATAAATATTATTTTTGGGATTTTTTTATAAAATAAAATATTTTAACATTTTTTTGAATTATTAAAAAAATAATCAACTCAAAATCATTAAAACTCAAAGAGAAATTAATTTTTGAATCAATTAAATAAAATCACAAATCTCACTGAATACTTGATTATAACATGCAATCCACATATCATTATGCTCGTCTCAACCTCACGATCATGTTTATGTCAATTAATTTCATTTAAATTAAACATATAACAAGAAATCATGAAAAATCCTCAAGAACCCTAATTTCTGCATGAAGGCTAGGATTTTTGATACACGATTCAAACAATGCAATTAATTGAGGGGAAACATTCCATGCATGATTATGAACATATGGCCAAATTATTGTGCAGGAAAAAATGCATGGATCATAGAGTTAGAAGAGCTCATGCTTACCACTTGCAACTGGTGATCGTGATTTGTGTAGGAGGTGTTACAGTTGTGTTGTGATGATCTGAACAGCTTCCTAGGTGCTATGGAGTGTGTTTGAATGCTTGGACTTGATGGAAATTGGTTGGATCACTTCATGGCATCTCAACTGTACTTTGGTTAAAACCTTGAGCAATTGACAGGTGATTCTGAGAAATCAATGTTCCAGTTGTTGTTTAAGTGTTTGATCAGCTCATATGTGATGTATATGAGGTGTGTGAGTGATTGGTTTGAGTGGAATTGCCCTCTAGCTCAAAACCCGATAGTTACCTTGCTAAGAAAGGCATTTTTGCCAAGAAAAAGAGATTTTGAGAAAGGAAAGTGTTGTAGGCCTTTGGTGTACTTAAACTGAACATAATTGAGCTCTATTTATAGTAGCGCAAGTTTGTTTTGCAATGAATAGTGAATGGCAACTGTAGCAGGTGTTTGTTCAATGTTGGCCAATGGAAATGCAAGTCTCCTCTAGCCATTGACTAGAGGTTAGGGCACAGGGTTGTGGTTCCCTTGGTCTTGGATAAGTCTTGACTGAATTCAGTTGAGAATGGCTCAGTCCATGCCACCTTGATGCTTCTATTAAATGCTCCAATCCAAATTTGGAGTCTTGTCCCTATTTTGGCCATTCTAGGTTCAACATGCTATTTCTTGTTCCATGGACTTTGGAGGCTTGGCTCAGTGATTGTCCCCTTTAGATTCAATCCTCAGATGTGTCCAAGTGGATAGGAGTGTTTGGATTTGCACAATTTTGGTAAATCGAGCAAAAATGCAAATTCTGCCTTGCCTTGACATATTTCAACAAGGCAACTTGACAATGTCATAACTCATAGCCCAAATGGAATTTGGCAATGTTCTTGGCCATTTTGGAAAGCCCTTACATGATACAACAACTGTTTGAACATGTTTGGTTTTGATCTCTTTTGAATCCAAGTGAAAAATCCCCCTACATTTGGAAAAAAATGAAGACAGATTTGGACTTAGTGAAAATTTCACTAAGTGTTGGAAAAAGTGACATTTTCATTTTTCAGCCACTTTGATCACTTCATAACTCAAAATCCTTAATGAATTGGACTTAGGTCTAGTTGAGGTTTTTGTAGAGGGTAATGAGGGCTACAAATCCATCTTTGGATGAGGAAAAATGGCTTTGTGGTTTAGGAGTTATGATCCTCTAAAGTTGGTACCCTAGCCACTTTATTTTTAACTTAGAAAATTTTCTAAGTTTTTATGGTTACCCCTTTTACAAGTTATCCCACTTTTCTTGATTTTTCTTGATGAATGATGATTCAAATCATACATTAACATCATTTTAGGGTTAAAAATCCATTTTAGTGAAAAATCTCAAAAAGTCAAAGTTGACTTTTGTGCACAGTTTACTTTTTATCAGATGAATTCCAAACAGTGCAATTCTTTAGGAAATCATGTCCTTAACCTAAATCAAACTTGATGGACATGTTCCATGGGTGTCATAGGGTATATTGTGGTATGTCCTAGGGTTTGGGAGCATGTCTTGGTCAAAAGTCAAAGTTACAGTTGACTTTTTCCTTAAAACCCTAATTGTGGTGCAGATGAAATTGAGACTTGTTGCTCAAGCTTCTTGGATCAATCCATTGTTCCAAATGGATCAATATGGTATATTAGAAACCCTCAAATCCTCTCTTGAGGTCTTGGTTCATGATTTGCCCTAAAAGTCAAGTTAGGGGTGCATTAGGTCAAGAAACCCTAATTCCTAATTTTTTATGAATGCAACCCCTGAGGCAAAATTAACTTGATGATTGGGCCTATGAGGTTCCATGGAGTATATTAGGTTGTGTTTTGGATCATTGGCTTGTGTCCAGATGAAAATTTTCCATCTGGAGGCCCTGGTCGACCAAAACCCTAATTCGGTGACACTGTCGATCTTGAGGCTTGATCCACCTAGATGGGAGCAGATTTGTGCTTAATCCTTGGAGTGGGAGTCCTTTTTTATCCTTTGTGTATGTTTGAGAGGTTTTGACAAGTTGAAGATCATGTCATTCCTTGATTGATCCTTTGTCTAAGGCTCTGAGAGGGCTTGAAACCCTAATTTTGATTGTAGTGGATGCTCACCCATATTTGGGGAGACTAATGAAGTATGATGGTTCCTCCATATTGTGATGATGATTTGCACAATGATGGGTAATCTTAGTGGTCAAAATTTGGGGTATGACAATTACAGGGTGTTCAAAACCGAACTAACCCAATAAAAAACCGCAAACCAAACCAAACCAAACCGAAACCGCAAAAAACTGCATTTGGTTCGGATTTGTTCGGGCCATCTTTTAACAAAACCGCATGGTTCAGTTTGGTTTGCTGTTTGTATTTTGAAAACAGAACTAAACCAAACTAAACCACACTATGTTACAACCCGAACATCACTTATCTCACATCTAACCCAAGACTCAAACCCATTATGCCTTAACCTTACAATTACAAAATATTTTCTCTTACTCACACTTAACTCTTCAGTTTTAATCTTCTCAAATCTCTCCTAATAGTATTGTGCATTCTTCTCATCTTCTTTGCCATGTAGGTCTCGCCTCTTCTACACTAATCTCTCATCTCACATGTTCTTTCTTTTTCATCTTATCATTTTTATGTTACTATTTTCTCTTTTAATTATATTTTTATCGCACATTTCTTTTCTAATCTCACTTCTGTTATGTTCTTTCTTTTTCATCTTCTCTAATCTCCCTTCTCTTATATTTTCTATTTTATTATAATATTTTGATATTGTTTGACGCTACTATTTTTTTCACTTTTGTTTAAATTGATTTTTGTATATTGAATGAGAACTTTTTGTCTAAATATGATGAGTTTTGTTGTTATTTGGCAATGTATGAATGACTAAACACAAAGTTATGTTGGTCTCTATATATGTAAATATCACTCAATAAAAATCTTGTAAAAAACCGAACCAATCCAAACCGCATTGGTTTGTTTTAGTTTGGTTCAGATTTTTTTTTAAAAGCCAACCAAACCGCATGCTTTTTTCCTTGCGGTTCAGATGTTTTTTAGCGTCAAAACAGTCCAAACCGCACCGCGAACACCCCTAGAGGCATGAAGCTTCAACCATTCCCCCATGGTCCTATTGTTTCTAAAAAAATACAACCATAAATATATAATATATAATAATTTATAAAATGGAAAATATAAGAGAAAAACGTCAAAACAAGAGGAAATACGACACATAGGATTTGAACTTAGGACACGGTGGTTGGGAGACCAAGGCTTCAACCTCTCCACCATGTCCATTTAGTTGTCATATATTCACATGAAATAATATATATAAAATGAAAAATGCATAGAATGAAGGAAAAAAATTGAGCATAATGTTATTCTTCTTCTACTTCCTCACTCTTCTCTTTCTCTTTTAAGAATCAAATCACCCTTCCAAAACAACAACACCATTAATGAAAACAATATGAACATTATTACTATACTGAATATAGCACCCATATCAAACATGCATGCGGTCGAACACACATCGAATTCGGATGCGCAAACTCGCGACAACAACAAAATACTAATTACAAACAGACTCACAACTTCACCAAGCTGCAATTGACGAAAATGTAACCGAAACATAAAACAACAACAAATACACCGCTAACACACCGATTTGAAACAAATAATTTTTTGATAACTAAAACTTAATAGAAAATTAATTACGACAACCACATGATTAAATAAAAAATGAAACAGCTTAATAGATAAACACAATAGAAACAAAATCAAAGTGGCAAACAACAACACTAGATACACCCAAAAGAGACTCGGAATCATTGCCAAAGTGCAGATTTCCAACTACTGCAAGTTGCTATAGCGTTTGGTGTCGATGCTGCAGCGATTCGGAGTTGTTCCGAGAGTGAGTTAGCTTGTTGTTGGCGGTTTCCAGAGAGAGTGAGGTCGCATGGAGTTTTATGTGCAGTTGTTGTTAGGACTGCGGAGTGTAACGAATTCATGAAGTTTTTTGGAAGTAAAGGGTGAAGGTGGAAAGTGATGAGAATGAAGCGGTTGTTTTACCATTTTCTAAAGGTGAGAGAAAGGAAGTAGTGTAAAGGTTATGGAGAGTTATTTTGTTTGAAGCATGTAAAGGAGAAGGAAGCAAATATGAGAAAGAGAGGCAGAAGGTTTTTTTAGAGTGAGGAGTGATTTTCTTATTGCAGAGAGAAAGTGGAGGTTATGAGCTAAAAGAGAGGATCCCCATGTATATATATGTGTGAGGCATTTGTTTTTTATGAAATAGAGAGAGTATTTGTTTCTGTTTGTTATTGTAGAAAAATATATGGGTGATAATTTTTGTTATTTTATTATGAAGAGAAAAGGGCTCCTTTTATAGGAGAAAAAATACAAAATTAACTCCTTTATTTTAGGAGTAATATAATGACACCTAAACAAGAAAATAAATAGCATTAAATAAAAAATATTTCAACACCCCCCTCAAGTTGGTGCATAGATGTCAATCATGCCCAACTTGCTGATTAAGTATTCAAATGTTGATCTTCCCAAGCTTTTGGTCAATATATCAGCGGTTTATTGATTGGAAGGGATAAATGGCAAGCAGAGAGTACTAGAGTCTAGCTTTTCTTTTATGAAATAACGATCGATCTAGATATGTTTAGTACGATCATGTTGAACCGGATTATGAGCTATGCTTATAGCTGCCTTGTTGTCACAGTACAATTTCAATGGGAGTTCTACCTCTATCTTCAATTCTTTAAGGACTCTGAGAATCCACATACCTTCACAAATTCCTTGAGCCATTGCTCTAAACTCAGCTTCAGCACTACTTCTTGCAACTACTCCTTGTTTTTTGCTTCTCCAAGTCACTAGGTCCCCCCACACATATGTGCAATAACCTGAAGTTGATTTTCTATCAATAATGGACCCTGCCCAATCTGCATCAGTGAATATTGTCACATTTTTATCATTAGTCTTCTTGAAGAATAACCCTTTTCCAAGAGTTGCTTTTAAGTATCTCAAGATTCTGTTCACAGCTTCAAGGTGTTCATCATATGGTGCATGCATGAATTGACTCACAACACTAACAGAGAAAGCAATGTCAGGACGAGTATGAGTCAAATATATTAATTTTCCAACCAACCTCTGATATCTTCCAGTGTCAACTGGTGTGTCCCCTTTCTCCCAAAGTTTCGCACTTTGGTCCATTGGTGTGTCAGCAGGCTTACAACCACTCATACCTGTCTCTTGTAGGAGATCAAGAACATATTTTCTCTGAGAAACAACAATTCCTTTCTTTGACCTTGCTACTTCCATGCCAAGGAAATACTTGAGGGGACCCAAGTCTTTGATTTCAAAATCTGCTGCTAAGTTTCTTTTTAATCTCTCCATTTATATCTCATCATTACCTGTAAGAATAATATCATCAACATAGACTATCAAAACAGTTATCCTTCCATTTTGACCTGACTTTGTGAATAAAGTATGATCTTCTTGTCCTTGAGTATATTCCTGTTTCTTCACAGACTGAGTAAACTTTTCAAACCAAGCTCTCGGAGATTGTTTCAACCCGTACAAAGACTTCTTTAGTTTACACACCTGTGACCCAAAGGCTTCTTCAAAACCTGGAGGACAATCCATATATACTTCTTCTTCTAAATCACCATTGAGAAAGGCATTTTTGACATCTAGCTGATGGAGAGGCCAGTCTAAGTTAGCAGCAAGGGATAAGAGTATTCTGATTGTGTTCAACTTTGCAACAGGAGCAAAGGTCTCTGAGTAATCTATGCCATAGGTCTGAGTGAATCCTTTTGTAACCAATCAAGCTTTGTACCTTTCTATTGATCCATCAGAATTGTACTTTATTGTGAACACCCACTTACATCCCACAGTTCTTTTACCTGCCGACAGAGTTGTGGTACTCCAAGTTTTATTCTTTTCAAGAGCTTTAATCTCCTCAAAAACAGCTTCCTTCCACTTTGGAATTTCTAGAGCCTCCTGTACATTCTTAGGAATTTTGACACTAGATAGATTAGAAGTAAATGCGGCAAAAGAGGGAGACAAGTTTGAATATGATACAAAGTTAGACAAGGGGTGCCTAGTACATAGCCTACCTGGCTTCCTAAAGGCTATGGGAACATTAAGATCAGTACATTGTTTCCTAAGTTCTATGGGGACATCAAGGTCGGTATATAGAGAATTAGGATCAATGAGAGATTTACCTGTCTGAGTAGGTTGACTTTCACTCGATTCAAATTCTTGGTTGAGCTGAGGAATAGGGTCATCTACTACTTGATCATTGTTTCTTCTGGTATAAATTTTGCCTTTCCAAATTGGATTTCCTTCCTCAAATCTATTTTCTGTTTCATTATAAGGATCTTTATCTGGTACATTTTGATTAATTTCAGAAAAGACATTTGTTTGATCTTTATTTTGATTTGTTGCCTCAGATTTTGATTGATCCTTACTCATGGAAGGAGTAGGTTCATCTAATTTTTTCAAGGCATTTTCTTTAGGTGCAGATGTATAAGAATCAGAATTATGTGATATATACACATCTTCTGAGATAATTAAGTTTTCAAACAATTCAGGAGAATCTTCATTTGTTTTCCCCCCTGAAGATGATCATTACCAAAAAAAGGTTTGTTTTCAAAAAAAGTAACATCCATTGTTACAAATATTGTCTTGGTATTGGGATCAAAACATTTATAACCTTTTTGAGAAGATGAATACCCAATAAAAACACATTTGATTGCATGGGGTTCACATTTACCAAGATGCTTATGTTCGTGAACAAAAGCTGTGCATCCAAATATTTTAAGTGGTAAATCAGATGGAACGAAAGCAATTGGAAAATATTTCAAGAAACTTTGCAAAGGAGTTTGAAATTTCAAAACACGAGATGGCGTACGGTTTATCAAATATGCAGCTGTCAAGACATCTTCACCCCATAAATATTAAAGGACATTGGTAGAGAAGAGTAGTGCTCGTGCAACTTCAAGAAGGTGCCGATTTTTCCTCTCTGCAATCCCATTTTGTTGGGGTGAGTTAACACATGAACTTTGATGCACAATTCCATTTTCAAGGAAAAAATTTCCAACAATTTTATTAAAAAATTCAGTACCATTGTCAGATCTAAACACCTGTACTTGGGTGTTAAACTGTGTCTACACCAATTTACAAAAGTTTTGAATTATTTGACCTACCTCAGATTTTTCTTTCAACAAGTATACCCAACAAAGTCTAGTATGATCATCTGTGAAAGTGATAAACCATTTTTTGTTGGATAAAGTACTTGTTCGATTAGGCCCTCAAACATCACTATGAATCATTGAAAAAGGTTTTGAAGGTTTATATGATTGAATTGGAAAAGAACTTCGATGATGTTTAGCAAACTCACAAACCTCACATTAAAGTGAAGAAATGTCTTGTTCAACAAAAAGTTTAGGAAACAATGAACTTAAATATTTAAAAATAGGGTTGCCTAAACTTAAATGCCACAACATAATATCATCCTTATTATTTGAAACAAAAAAGGATTTAACAGAAGAAAAACTTATTGGTCCAAATTGATGTCTGATTTTTTGTTCATCTTCCAAGTAGTAGAGTCTACCACTTTCCTCGGCAGTGCCAATCACCCTCCCCGAGATCAAATCCTGAAATACACAATGAGTATCAAAGAAATGAGCTTGACAGTTTTTATTTGTGGTTAGCTTACTGACAGATAATAAGTTGCAAGACAAATTTGGGACATGTAACACATCTTGGATGGTTAGTAAGGGAGACTAAACAATATAACCTTTTCCTGCCACGGCTGAAAGAGAGCCATCAGCTATTTTAATTTTGGAATTGCCTGCACATGGTTTATATGAAGAAAATAAACTAGATTCACCGGTCATATGATCGGTGGCTCCAGAATCAACGATCCATGTACGATTAGGAATGACACTAAGATGGGCTGACTTTTGAAAGTTACCTTTCTGGGCAATGGAGCATGAAGGTGTTTGAGACTCGAGGAGTTTGTACATTTGGTCTAGTTGTTCCTTAGTGAATGGAAATGCATTTGGGGAGGATTGTGGCTCTTGATCAGAAGTTGCTTGAAGTGCACGACCCTCACCCTTCTTTTTCCAATTAGAAGGTCTTCCATGAATTTTCCAACAAGTCTCACGTGTGTGTGATAATAACATTCGCAATGATCACACCAGGGTTTACCATCTTTCTTACCATTTTTCTTGTTGTCTTTATTGAAGTTGTTTGTGACATGGGCAGAACCATCAGTTGCTGATTTTGATTTTCCCATCATCACTCTTTGTCTAGCCTCCTCCCTTCTGATTTCTGAAAAGGTTTCTCGGATAGTTGGCAGTGGATTATTTCCAAGAATTCTACCTCTTACTTCATCGAGTTCCTTGTTGAGACCAACAAGAAAAATAAAGACACGGTCGTTCTCTTGCGCCTTAATAAACTGAACACTGTCTTCAGTACACCTCCAGTTATAATCATAGCACTGATCTAACTCTTGCCAAAGGGCCATCAATTCATTATAGTAGGTAGTGACATCCATGTCATTCTGCTTTAAATTCCATAACTTTTATTTTAGATCATAAATTTGAGAGAAACTTTTAATATCAGAGTAAGACAATTTTACAGCCTCCCAAACATCTTTTGCCTTAGGCAGATACATGTATGTTTTTCTCATACCTACGTCCATAGTATTAATAAGCCAGGCAATAATATAAGAGTTTTCAGATTTCCAGAACCTGTAATTAGAATGTGTTGTTGCAGGCATCGGAACATCACCCGTAGGAAAACCCAACTTCCCTTTGCCTTCTAGAATAAGTCGAACAGTTTGGGACCATTCAGCGTAGTTTGAGCCACCTAGTTTATGAACATTAATCTGAAGAGAGTTACTTTGACCTCCACCTCCAGAGTTACTGTAACCACCATCAAATGGGTAGTCATAATTGGACCCAAAAAGGTTGTTATTGGGATCACCTCTGCCATAATCGAACCCACCGTTAAAATTATTGTTTGTCATGAACCTGGGCATTTCTGGCATGGTAAATCCACTTCCTCCGCCGGAATTGTTGCTGGTACCGCCAGAATTGACGTTGGCGCCGCTGCCGGAATTGTTGTTGGCGCCGCCGCCGCCGCCTCCACGACCACCTCTGGAATTGTTGTTGGCGCCGCCGCCTCCACTACCACCTCCGGAATGAGGTGGTGTTTGGTTAGGGTCCACCACTAGTTAAGGAAAGCTTTACAGTATCACCCAAGCCCTAACAGAGCTCTGATACCATGTAGAAAAATATATGGGTGATAATTTTTGTTATTTTATTATGAAGAGAAAAGGGCTCCTTTTATAGGAGAAAAAATACAAAATTAACTCCTTTATTTTAGGAGTCATATAATGACACTTAAACAAGAAAATAAATAGCATTAAATAAAAAATATTTCAACAGTTACGAATGTATGTGTTATTTGGAAAGTGTGATCCTTATATAGGTAGGTGCACGAGACCATATGGAGAGGAAAAGTGTGTTTTTCTTTTATGCAGATAGAAAGGGATATTATATTCAGTGAAAAGAATGAAAAAAAAAGTAGAAGTGGGTGGTCCTCTTTTCTATTGGTGTCCGTGTCCTTTTATTGATAAGAGAATGAGTGCGTTTTGTCCTATCCGCGAGAGAGTGCGGGTATCATAGTGAGGTGGTGAAATCATGTGGGAGAGGCATTGTGTGGAAGTGAGGAATGGGATGCGTGTGAGTGGCATTGTTTGTGTGGAACTATTTGTTTAGAAACAGAATATTCTCTTTTTTGTGAGCTGGCAATTGAGTGTGTGGAAAAGGATGAAGGTGTGAACAGTACACAAGAAGGGGGGTTAAATTGTGTTTCGCGTTTTCTTATTATTTAGCTCCTGATCAGAGTTTCAGAATCAGAACTGATGTTCAGATTCTGAGTTAATTCGTTTGGCAGTAGATACAAAAGAAGTAAATAAAATAACAACAGAAGACACAAAAGATTTATACTGGTTCCTCCCTTAACTGAGAGTAGTCTAATCGCCTTGTCTCACAAGAGCTTTTCATTATAACCACTTCATGATTACAATAGTTTATGCTTCTGCATAAGACTTTTACAACTGCTCAGACCAATTGTCTGAGACTTCCCTTACTTAGAACTCGTGTCTAAGACTTCCTTTGTTTACACCATCTGACTGAGCCACCTGCTCATCTGTCTTCTGTTTGAGACTTCCCTTTGCTTAGAGCATATGTCTAAGACTTCCCTTTGGTCACATCCTCTGGCCGGGACACCTGCTCTTCTGGCCATCCATACTGAGACTTCCCTTGCTCAAGCCACACTCGAGATTTTTTGCTCAATCAGACTAGCTGAATAAGACTTTCACAACTCAAGCACTTAAAAAATGAGACTTACGTGGCTTAAGCATATTGGCCCAAGACTTGTTGCTTGAATCCTAATGAGACAAGACTTTTTGCTCAAGCGCATAGCAGGAGACTTAATCTAATATACTAAAGTCTCAGCAGAATAGAAAACAAGGTGTACATGATGCAAGCATCAGAGTGTAGCGCGGTTTTTGTGGTTTTGAATCACTATCGCTTTGGTACTACAGTTCGATTCATTTTTTATCCTATTGAAGCTGATGAAGGAAGGGAAATATATGTCTCCAATTAACCCTGCTTGCAAACTGAGGTTAAACACTCAAAACTGCTGGTTTACAGATGCGGCTTTAGTTCGTGGGTCTCTCTCTGCTTATTTTGTTCAGAATGAAATACCGGGATTGTTCATGGGGAATTTATTAGGATACAGTGCTAGATTGGATGGAGGTAGGGGACTTTGGGTTTTTTTGATTAGTATGCTCGCTAATATTCTTTTTCAATCTTATGCCTACGTATTCCCGGAATAGGGAAATCAGAGCGATCGTAGTTCCTCCTATTCTATGGGAGGAAATGGTGTTTTGGTGTCTTGTTCAAAGCCCAAGACATGAAGCTAAAGGTGGTTTATATCTTGTTCAAAGCCCAAGATGTGAAGCTGAAGGATCTATTTGTATCTTGTTCGAAGCCCAAGATATGAAGCTAAAGGGGTTTGACTTTAGAGAGAATTTGTCATCTCTAAAGGGGTCTGTTTGTCACAATTGTTGCATGACTAGTTATAAAGGAGAATTACTTTAACTGGGATATGTGAATCCAGCAATGCCATAATTTCCTTTATGGGAGTATTTTAACCTGAAGGAGAAGACTTTAACTCAGTTTAGAGCCATGCCATCTTTCCTTAGGAATTTCTCATGCTAAAAGAGGGACCGTGGCGTGGATGTAAATAATCCAGAGGCTTGCCTCTTACAGCAATTAGACGAGGGGAAAGGAGTTGTTGATGTTTGTATGCTGTGACCAAAGCATGATTTTATGCTAAAAGGTTGATTGAATCAAACGGGGATTTCTTTATACAAAGCCTAAGAGGAGGCTAATGACCCAACAAGAGGATGCTTTTATGTCTCGTACGAAGCCCAAGATAGAGGCTAAAAGGGTTGACTCAACAAGAGAGTGTTTTTATATGTGTCTCGTACGAAGCCCAAGACGGAGGCTAAAGACGCTTGACTCAACAAGAGAGTCTTTGTACCTCGTACGAAGCCCGAGATGGAGGCTGAAAATGTTTGACTCAATAAGAGAGTCTTTTATACTCAACAAGAGAGTGATTTGTATCTCGTATGAAGCCCGAGATAGAGGCTAAAGGTGATTGACTCAACAAGATAGTCTTTTTATACTCAACAAGAGAGTGTTTTATATCTTGTACAAAGCCCGAGATGAAGGCTAAAAGAGGATTGACTCAACAAGAGAGTCTTTTATACTCAACAAGAGAGTGATTTTGTATCTCGTACGAAGCCCGAGATGGAGGCTAAATGAGTTCGACTCAACAAGAGAGTCTTTTATACTCAACAATAGAGTGTTTTGTATCTCGTACAAAGCCCGAGATGAAGGCTGCAAAGGTTAATTCTGTTGGGGAGAATCATTGTACAAATCCCAAGAGGAGGCTAGGGTTACTGTTTCAGTTGAGTGACAGGTCCAGTATGTTGGTTAAAAGAGAAAATCAGTTCTTATATGGGTAATGTTGTACTCATGGATTTGATCTGAGGACCGGGATTATTTCCTGTTCTTTAAGGAAACGGGAAATCCAAAGGGTATTGAGACTGTCCAAGTCTACGGGTGTTTTTTCCTTTTTTTGAAAGGAACTTGAGAATATCTTCGAGACTCAAGGAGATTAGACTGTCCAAGTCTAGAGTTTTATCTTTTGTACTATGCTTAAGAGAGATTAAGAGACATTACGTTCGCGGTCGAAAGATCTAGACTCTTTGAAAGATTGTTCTATTAAGATGACTAATTTTTGTTCCTATACCATTAAGAGGTCGTTGGGACAATTTGTACGAAGCCCAAGAGGAGGCGAGAAAAACTTTTAAGAAGCCGAAGGGACAATTTGTACGAAGCTCAAGAGGAGGCTATCTTCCTGGAGGAAGAATCATTATACGAAGCCTAAGAGGAGTCTATGAAAACTTCTAAGAAGCCGACGGATCCTTGTACAAAGCCCAAGAGGAGGCGGGGATGCTTTTAGGAAGCCTGTGGGTCCTTGCACTAAGCCCAAGAGGAGGCTGATGAACAGTTCCAGAAGGGGTTTCACTTGGAACATTGGCCTTCTGTATATGAACTGTTCAAGGGGGAGATTTCTTAGATCTAGTTATCTAAAATTGTTGTAAAAGAAAATTCTCATGGTTTAGGTTATGTTGAAATATCCGGGAGAACGTCGGATGTAAGGAGACGAGGTTTTGTCTAGTTCTAGACGTAGTTGCCGGGGAAACTCTAAATATCTATACTAGTATTACACAGTAGATATGAGTTTATGAAAGAAGACTTACAGTGAAACAGCCCCACAATACAATTATATACATATGAAAGCGGTAAATGAAAGTGGGTAAACACTTACTCGGTTGTAGAGCTTCCATGTTTTTTTGTTAGTCGTTCAACAATGAAAACTTTGATAATAATATTATATTCAAAATCAAAGGAGAAAGTACTTTGAAAAGATTGTTGGGGCTTACAGCTCTAGGAGAGGCCCAGGGTTTTATCAGTGATCGCACTGTCATTTTGTACAGGGACTTATACAAGTGACTAAGGCCCAAGAAAGGGTTTCTGTATAAGGGGATGGGTCTTACACTCTCTCAAGAGGCCAAAAGTGATTGAAAGAAAAAGAATAGGGCTTATAACACGAGGGTAGGCCCAAGGGTTTGATTTTTGAACTGGCGATCGCACCGAGATTTTCTTTTAACGCAGAGGGACTTATACAATATCTGAGGCCCAAAATTGTTTTGGTTAAAAGGGGATTGGGTCTTACACTCTATTAGAGGTTCAAAATGATTTTTAATGGGTCTTATAGCTCGAGAAGAGGCCCAGATGGTTTGTTTTAAACGGGCGATGATCACGCCGAACTTTTGAAATACAACGGGACTTATACAACAATTGAGGCCCAAAATAGGTTTGTATTTACAAAGGATTGGGTCTTACACTCTATTAGAGGCCCAAAATGTTTTTAAAAGGTTTGATGAGGGTTGGATTAATCAAAACCCTAATTTGCTTCCAAAATGTATTTTAATTGAATAAAAAATTCAATTAAAATGATCAAAATTGTTTAACATGTGGAAAACAAATTGTGATCTTTGATTAATGTTTCAAAAATCATGTTTTGACCTACAAAAGGATTAGAAATCATAAAAATTTGCAAAATCATGAAGGAAAAAATATTTTAAATGTCAAAAACAATCAAAATATTAATTCTTGACAAAAATATCAATTATATGAAATAAATAATATTTTTGGGATTTTTTGGTAAAATAAAATATTTTAACATTTTTTGTGAATTATTAAAAAAAGAATCAACTCAAAATCATTAAAACTCGGAGAGAAATTAATTTTTTAATCAATTAAATAAAATCACAAAATTCAAATATTTGAATTTTCAAAAACGGCGCCAAGAACAAGGGCAAGAACACGCGCCAGCCTCTGTTTCTGCATATTTGCGTTTTCTATCCAATCTCACTGAATACTTAATTATATCATGCAATCTACATATCAATCTACTCGTTTCAACCTCACGATTATGTCTATGGTCTTTAATTTCATTTATTTTAAGCATGGAATAAGAAATCAAAGAGAAACCTCAAGAACCCTAAATTCTGCATTAAGGTTCAGAAATTCATTACACGATTCATACAAAGCAATTGATTGAGGGAAAACACTCTATGCATGATTATAAACATATGGCCAAATTATTGTGCAGCAAAAAATGCATGGATGATAGAGTTAGAAGAGCTCATGCTCACCTCTTGCAGCTGGTGATCGTGTTTTGGGTTAGAGGTGTTACAGCTAGGTTCCAATGATCTGGATAGCTTCCCTAGGTGCCATGGAGTGTGTCTGGATGATTGGAATGGATTGAAATGATCTGGAACTTGAGATGGTACCCCAACTGCAAATCTGTCAAAGGTTTGAGCAATTGGCTGGTGATTTTGTGATTTTGGTGTTCCAGATGTTATGTGAGTGTTTGGATCACTTCTATATGATGTTTATGAGGTGTGTGTGATTGGTTTGGTTGGAATAACTCTCAAACTCAAAACCCGATGGTGACTTGCCTTAGAAGGCAAAATTGGAAGTGAGAAGGTGATTTTGAGGAAAGCATCTGTTTGATGGCTTTGGTGTACTCAAACTGAGCACAAATGAGCTCTATTTATAGTAGAGCAAGTTTTTTTTGCAAGCAATAGTGAATGGAAACTGCTGCAGGGGTTTGGCCAATGTTGGCAAATGAGAATCCAAGTTTCCTCTAGCCATTGACTAGAGGTTAGAGCACAGAGTTGTGGTTCCCTAGTTGTTGGATCATTCTTGACTGAATTCAGTCGCAAATGGCTCAGTCCATGCCACCTTGGTGTATGCATTGAATGCTCGAATCCAAAATTGGAGTCTTGTCCCTCTTTTAGGCAATTCTAGGTTTGGCATGCTATTTTTGGTTCCAAAGACTTTGGAGGCTTGGGATCAGAGTTGGTTCCTCCTTGGTCCCCCCTTGAGGTGTTCAGATGGATAGAGTTGCTTGGCCTTTGCAAAATTTTGGGTAAATCGAGCAAAACTCCAAAATCTGCCTTGCTTTGGCAGTTTTCAGCAACGCATATTGCCATTATCATATCTCATGGCTCAAGTGGAATTTGATGGAGTTCTTGCCCATTTTGGAAAGCCCTCATATGATACAACACATGTGTGATCATAGTTTGTCTTGATGCTTTTTGGATCCAAGTGAAAAATCCCCCTACATTTGGAAAAAAGTGAAGGGAGATTCTAACTTAGTGAAAATTTCACTAAGTGTTGGAAAAAAGTGACATTTTAACTTTTCTTGATTTTGATCATTCCATAACTCCAAATCCATATTGAATTGGAATGAGGTGTAGTTGAAGCTTTTGTAGAGGGTAATGAGAGCTACAAATCCAGCTTTGGATGGGGAAAATGGCCTTGTGGTTTAGGATTTATGGTCCTCCAAAGTTGGTACCCTAGCCACTTTGTTCCATAACTTAGAAAATTTTCTAAGTTTTTATGGTTACCCCTTTTACAAGTTATCCCACTTTTCTTGATTTTTCTTGATGAATGATGATTCAAATCACACATTAACATCATTTTAGGGTTAAAAAACCATAATTGTGAAAAATCTCAAAAAGTCAAAGTTTGACTTTTGTGCACAGTTGACTTTTTGTCAGATGAATTCCAAACTGTGCGATCCTTTATAAAATCAAGTCCTTGGCCTAAATCAAACTTGATGGATTGATTTAATAGGTGTTATAGGGTGTATTGAATCATGTCTTAGGGTTTGGGATCATGTCCTGGTCAAAAGTCAAAGATACAGTTGACTTTTCTCACAGAACCCTAAATGTGGTTCAGATGAAATTGAAACTTGTTGATCAAGCTTCTTGGATCAATCCATTGTTGCAAATGGATCAATATGGTGTATTAGAGACCTTCAAATCATGTCTTGAGGTCTTGGGTCATGCTTTGCCCCAAAAATCAACTTAGGGGTGAATTAGGTCAAGAAACCCTAATTCCTGATTTTTGGTGAATGCATCCCCTGAGGCTAAATTGACTTGATGATTGGGTTTATGATGTCCCTTAGGGAATCATAGGTTATGCTTTGAAGCAGTGGCTCATGCCCAGAGGAAAATTTCCATCTAGATGCCCTGGTCGACCAAAACCCTAGTTTGGTGACACTGGCGATCTTGAGGCTTAATCCACTTGGAATGCTGCAGCCTTGTGCTTGATTCTTGAAGTGGGAGTCCTCTTGATCCATTTTGGATGTTTGAGAGGCTGGACAAATTGAAGATCATGTCATTTCTTGATTGATCCTTTGTCTAAGAGCTCAGAGAGGGCTTGAAACCCTAAGTTTGATTGTAATGGATGCTCACCCATCTTTGGGGAGACTAATGGTTCATCCATGTTGTGATGATGATTTGCACAATGATGGGAAATATTAGTGGTCAAAATTTGGGGTATGACAGATGCCCCTATTTAATCTTCTTGAACCCGAAGGTGTGAATGGCGAAGGTATTCGGGCATTCGGGGTGCAAGAGGATTAAATATCGGAATACCCCAAAATTTTGATGGTGGTTAGGAATGGTAGTTCACGCATCCTTCCTCTTTTGCTAAGAAATGATGCTTAGAAAAGGTAAAAACTTCCCCTCGATCCTGGTCTTCAGCCAGGAACTGGTCTCAGTTTCTGAAATAAACTTCCCCTCGATCCTGGTTTCCTACCAAGGAACTGGTCTAAGTTTCTTTTGTAAACTTCCTCTCGATCCTGGTTTCCTACCAAGGAACTAGTCTAAGTTTCTTTTGTAAACTTCCCCTCGATCCTGGTTTCCTACCAAGGAACTGGTCTTGGTCTCTTTTGTCAATAAACTTTATTGACAAGGGGGCGCTATTTGTAGCGGTTCTCCTCAAACTTCTCGCCGAATTTTCCTGGGGAGATGCCATTTGATGGAAAAAGTTTTTATTGTAGAGAGGCACAAACTTCTCTGTGGAAGACGCCATTTTTCGACTCTACTGGGGAAAACGAGTCTCTAGAGAGACTGCTTTCGCTTGGAGGTATTACATCATACTTTTCTCGGAGATTTTCTCGGAGAAATTCCATATGACGTGATCCAATTTTGAGGTGCTGATGACCTTTTCATCAGCGGATTTTTTTGGAGAAAAACGGTTGTATTGCCGAATCTCTGATTAAGAGGCTTTCTTTGGGGATTTTCCTTAATCCGTGAAAGCGAAGATATCATCTCCGATGGTGAAGAGTGACGTTTTTCGAAAGCTTCCTTGTCTTTCAGAGGTTCAAGTTATCAAAGTGGTCAAAGGCCGACTTGAGTGATAGTGATGCAATATGAATATGAATGTAAACCAATAATGCATGATGTGTGTATGTATACGCTGACAAAACTGTCGCGACATACAGACTAACAGATGAACATGACTGGATACTCGGCCACAGTGGGAGAAGAAAAGTATCACTGGTCCAAAAGTAGCAATTCTACCTTTCTTAGGAGAAGTAGTCCTCGTGGGGAGCTACGTTGGTCGGGCTTAGGAGATAAGAACTCTGCCGGGGGTATCAGATGGGAAAGTCGCATCTAATACAGCTGATCTTTCATTCAGGCGCACTGGCTTAGAAGGAGTACTTTGATTCTGCACTTTGAAGCTCGATTACTTTTGGCAAAGCGATCGATGTTCTTTCGATGTTCAACAGTCAAAAGAAATTGCCATCTTTATTAAAATCAGAAAAATTTTACAAGTAAATTCATTTTTGTTTCGTTTCAAGAATCGTTATTCATGCTAAAATGTCGTTCCGTAAAGCTAAAACAAATGAGAATTGCAAACAAAAGCACAAGGGCTCAAATTTCATTGATAGGATGGAAATCAGCCAAACGCGTGATTCCATAGATTATTTAGAAAGTTAAAAAATGGTCATTTACAGGGAAAAGGGCTATATCGAAACATAACAACCACTATCCTTCTACCAACTTTGAATTCTGGGCATCCTGAGCTTCTGTCGAAGATGACCTTGATCGGAGTTTTCCTGAAGGATGATGTAACTGCTGCCGAGGGACTTTCCCCTTTGTCGAACATAGTTACTTGTCATTATCCCTAACTTTTTCCTGGATTGTACTGTGGTGTTTCCAATCCACCGGGATGATTTTTGATCGTGTCTCTAATTTTTTCCTGGACCGCCCTTTCGGGTTTTCAATCCACCAAGACGTTTTTTTTTAGGCAAAGTATCTCTTGACTACGTCAACATTTGTGGGGTAGGCAAATTCCTCTCCGTCCATGGTTGCGAGTCTCAACGCACCGCCTGAGAAAGCTTTCTTGACCACATAGGGGCCGTCATAGTTTGGAGTCCATTTGCCCCGAGAATCAGTGAGAAATGATTGTATCTCTTTGAGCACAAGGTCTCTTTTCCTGAAGACACGAGGTCGGACCTTTTTGTCGAACGGCTTCTTCATTCTTTGCTGATATAACTGACTGTGACATATTGCCTTGATTCCCTTTTCTTCGACCAGATTCAATTCGTCGTGTCGACTTCGACACCATTCAGCCTCTTTAAGCTTAGCTTCCATTAATACCCGGATTGATGGGATCTCTACCTCTATAGGGAGCACTGCCTCCATGCCATATAATAGAGAGAAAGGGGTTGCCCCTGTTGAAGTGCAGATAGATGTGCGATAACCGTGAAGAGCAAAGGGCAGTATCTCGTGCCAATCTTGTAGGTTACAACCATCTTTTGAACGATCCTTTTGATGTTCTTGTTAGCCGCTTCTACCGCTCCGTTCATCTTGGGTCAGTAAGGAGATGATTTATGGTGTTCGATTTTGAACTCAGCACACAACTCTTTCATCATCTTATTGTTCAAGTTGGATCCATTATCGGTAATGATCTGGCTTGGAACACCATAACGACAAATGATATTGTTTTTGATAAATCGGACTACCACTTGTCGGGTTACATTGGCGTATGACGCTGCTTCAACCCACTTGGTGAAGTAATTAATGGCTACCAGGATGAACCGATGTCCGTTTGAAGCTTTGGGCTCAATCACACCAATCATGTCGATTCCCCATATAGAAAAAGGCCATGGGGAAGAAAGAATTTTGAGATGTGTAGGCGGTACATGGATCTTGTCTGAGTATATCTGACACTTATGACACCTCCTCATGTACTTGTAGAAATCGGATTCCATGGTCAACCAATAGTACCCGGCCCTAAGAATTTTTCTGGCCATTGTGTGTCCGTTGGCATGAGTGCCAAAGGACCCTTCGTGAATTTCTTTTATCAGCATGTCTGCTTCTGGTCTGTCGACGCATCGAAGCAAGACCATGTCAAAGTTCCTCTTATAGAGTGTATCACCGCTCAGGAAGAAACTGCCTGCTAGCCTTCTGAGGGTTTTTCTATCTTTCCTAGATGCCCCAGGTGGGTACTCTTGTTTCTGAAGGAAGCATTTGATATCGTGATACCAAGGTTTGTCGTCTATGATTACTTCAACCGTGAAGATGTAAGTGGGCCGTTCAAGGCGCATTATGTCGATCTTAGATAAGTCATTCCATTGACCTACACTAATCATGGAAGAGAGAGTGGCTAATGCATCAGCCATGTGATTCTCCTCACGAGGGATATGATGAAACTCGACTCTGTTGAAGAAGGGTAACAACCTTCTTGCGTAATCTTTGTATGGAATCAGTCCTGATTGGTATGTGTTCCAATCTCCTTTGATATGATTGACGACCAAAGCTGAGTCGCCATATACATCCAAGTTCTTGATCCTTAAGTCGATCGCTTCTTCGAGACCCATAATACAAGCTTTGTATTCGGCCTCGTTGTTTGTGCACTTGAATGTAAGTCTGGCATTGAAAGGAATGTGGGCACCCTAAGGTGTTATGATGATTGCCCTAATTCTGTTTGTGTAATGATTGACAGCTCCGTCAAAGATAAGTCCCCATTGGGAATCTGGTTCTGGCCCTTCACTGGGTAGCGGTTCATCGCAATCTTTCATTTTCGAATACATAACATCTTCATCTGGGAAGTCAAATACGGCTGATTCCTGATCGTCAATCGGTTGATGAGCTAAATGATCGGCTAAAATACTTCCCTTAATGGCTTTCTGAGCATGGTACTCGATGTCGTATTCTGATAACAACATCTGCCAACGGGTTATCCTTCCCGTGAGAGCAGGTTTTTCAAATACATACTTGATTGGATCCATTTCGGAGACCAACCAAGTAGTGTGACGAATCATGTACCGGCGAAGACGTTTGGCTGCCCAAGCCAGAGCACAACAAGTTTTCTCAAGCATAGTGTATCGAGTCTCGCAGTCGGTAAATTTCTTGCTCAAATAGTAAATGGCAGACTCTTTCCTTTTGGTTTCGTCTTGTTGGCCAAGTACACAACCCATGGAGTCTTCCAAGACTGTGAGGTACATGATCAGTGGTCTTCCTTCCACTGGAGGTGATAGAATTGGGGGGTTCAACAGGTACTCCTTAATACTGTCGAAGGCGGTTTGGCAGTCTTCTGTCCAAATGCAGTCCAGATTCTTTTTGAGTAATTTGAAAATCGGTGCACATGTCGCGGTCATGAGGAATATGAATTTGGAGATGTAGTTCAAACGTCCCATGAATCCCCTGGCTTGTTTTTCAGTTTTTGGAGAAGGCATTTCTTGAATGGCCTTGACCTTGTCAGGATCAACCTCAATTCCTTTCTAGCTGACGATGATCCCTAAGAGTTTCCCCGAACGGACACCGAAAGTGCACTTGTTGGGATTCAAGCGGAGTTTATACTTTCTCAACCGCTCGAATAATTTTGACAGGTGTGTCACATGCTCCTCCTCTATTTTAGATTTGGCAATCATATCATCGACATATACCTCGATTTCCTTGTGTATCATGTCATGAAACAGAGTAGTCATGGCCCTTTGATAGGTTGCCCCGACATTCTTCAAACCGAACGGCATTACCTTGTAACAAAAGGTCCCCCATGGGGTAATGAACGAAGTTTTCTCCATGTCTTTCAGCGCCTATTTTATCTGATTATAGCCCGAGAATCCATCCATGAAGGAGAAGACTTTGAACTTTGTTGTACTGTCTACCAGCATGTCTAAGTGTGGTAAGGGAAAGTCGCCCTTTGGACTTGCCTTGTTCAGATCTCTGTAGTCGACACACATTCTGACTTTTCCGTCCTTTTTTGGAACTGGTACGATGTTTGCTAACCATTGAGGATACTTTGATGTAGCGAGGAAACCCGCGTCAATCTGTTTCTGTACCTCCTTTTAATTTTGACAGCCATGTCTGGATGAGTCCGTCTCAACCTTTATTTTACTGGCGGACATCCCGATCTTAATGGTAGATGGTGTTCCACAATGCTGGTATCCAACCCTGGTATATCCTGATAGGACCAAGTGAATACATCGGGAAACTCTTTGAGAAGTTTCGTTAGACTTTCTTTGACAGTTGGACTGAGCAGTGCCCCAATCTTGACTTCTTTTCTCTCTTTTTCTGAACCCACGTTGATCATTTCCAACGGCTCTTTGTGAGGTTCAATGGACCTTTCCTCTTGTCTGAGTAATCGGGAGATCTCCTCTGGAATTTCGTTGTCAACTTCTTCTTCAGCCCCAAATACGGGGAACTCAAAGTTGGGAGAAGGCATTAGATCGTATGTTTCAACGGGGTTTAAAACATGCAATCTGCATGACGGGATGATTTGTGTTTAGAAGAGATAAAGAAAATGCAAGAGTGTGTGTAGTGTATTTTTCTTTTACTGCTTGTTTTTATTATTGAGTTGTCTTTTTTTTTTAGGATTACCATTTTCTGAAAAAGGAAAAGAGAAAACAACAATTAACGCGGAAATTACAGAACGACGTTATTTTATTAATGAACAAGTCGATTCTTGAAACTACAACCCTATAAAACAAAACTCTGTCGCTTTGGGCAAAACGAAGAGGGATATTTACAGAAAGTGAGCCCTATCAAAACATCTATTTCACCTAGGCAAGGTGAAAGGTTAAAGTAAAGATGGCAATTACTTAGACTTATGAACAATCTTCGAAACATCGACAGCGATCCATTGGCGGCGAACTCCTCAGTGAATCACAAAGTCTGGTACCTTCCTTGATTTGTCTTCAAAAATGACGCTGATTTCTGGCGGAGCAGGATCATTAGAATCTGTCTCCCAGGGAGAGTTGTCGTAGGAGGATTCCTCAGTTGTATTTCGCGTAGTATTTGTACTCTCAGCTATATCTCCCCATCCAGTTGGCTGGATGTCTTCGGGCCTGATACGAGAGCTTTCAGGAGCGGTGTACTTGACCATGAAGTCAAATTTTCCACTTGGTTGTCCCAGGGTGTCCCACACTTCTTTGGAACTAGAGGAGTCATCTCTCTCGATGACGTTGACCTCGGGAAAAGCATAGTTGATGAATTCTAGTCCGGCAAGCTTTGCTAATTCATCATCGTACTGGATAAGTTCGGAATGACCTGAGTGTTGATCCCATGACATGGCAGGGACACAGGTATTCTATTTAATGATGCTCAACTGATTTTCATTGTTCGGCTGATTTTCTTGCCCCAAGTCTCCGGGATACGGCTGCCAGATAGGCAAGCCATCCATTGGGCTATAATAGTCGTGGTCAAAGTTGTATTTCATCGGAGTGTCTTCCTCTAATGAATTTGGAGGAGCACGACATCCTTCAGGATCACAATCTCCGTATATCATTTCGACATCTGACCTCGATATAAATCTCAGACTCTGTGCGGGATAGCAAAAGGGAGTCTGCGTTTCGCCCTGAGACGTATAATCGTCCTCGTTGAGATAGGACTTCCATTCTTCCTCCGTATCGGAGGAATCATCTTTATTAATGGTATGCACTTCTTGAGTCACTGGTTGAAGGAAGCCTCCATTATGGAAGAAGTTCTGAATGGGATGAAAACTTTTATTGTTCGCATCCGTCTGAGTACAGGTTGAGGAAAATCCAAGACCTTTCTTTTTCTTATTGTCAGTAGGAATGACAAGCTGTCCCCATCCTGTTGTATTGGTATTCTCGGCCGCTTTGATAGCATATTTGTATGAGGAAATCGAGGTTCCTTTCTCTGATTGATTCTCATTGCTCACCGTAAGCGCTTGGAACTGAGTTCCAACAACCTCCTCAGGTTCTACACAAGTAGATAATGACAAGTTGCTTACGAGCAAGGCATGTTCTCCACAAACCGTGACAAGTTGGCCCCTCTTGACGAACTTTAGCTTTTGGTGGAGGGTCGAAGTGACCGCCCCAGCCTGATGTATCTAAGGTCTTCCTAATAAACAACTGTATGTTGCCCGGATGTCCATGACTTGGAAAGTGACTTGGAAAGTGTGGGGACCAATAGTTATGGGAAGGTCGACTTCGCCGATAACCGTTTTTCTGGATCCTTCAAATGCTTTGACGACGACCTCGCTGGTTCTCATCGAAGGTCCTTTGAATGATAATTGCATCAAAGTGGACTTCAGCATAACATTCAGGGCTGGCCCTGTGTCTACCAATACGCTGGCTAAAGCATCGTCCTGGCAGTTGACAGTAATGTTGAGCGCCATGTTATGACGGCGACCTTCTTCAGGTAATTCGTCATCACTAAATCCCAAGTTATTGCAGGAAGTGATGTTAGAGACAATGCTATCGAACTGTTTGATTGTTACATCCGGTTCCATAAAGGCTTGCTCCAAGACTTTCTGTAGAGCCTCCCTGTGCGCTTCTGAACTGAGTAACAGTGATAATACCGAGATCTTTGAAGGAGTTTGTAACAGCTGGTCAACAATGTTGTATTCACTCCTTTGGATGAGCTTCAGCGTCTCATCATTGTTTTTCGAAAGGTCGGGATTACTGGATTGACCGACTGGTGGATTGGGAACTTCTGTCTGAGGTTCCTTTTCTTTACTGGGTTCTCCAACTCCTCTGTTGAAGATTCTACCACTTCGTGTTACTCGACTGACGTCTGCAATATTCACGATGGAGGGTAACGGAATTTCCTTTCCATTCTCAATTGTTGTTGCACCGTATTTGTAAGGGATAGCTTTAGTTGATTCATTCGGTAGTGGTCCCGGTAGATAGACGACTATGAGATCCTTCTGATTTTTCTGACCATCATAAGTAATATTGATCCGTTCCAGGTTGGGAACTCTCGATTCGTCAAGTAGGGGGATAATGGTACAAACATCCCTAGTCCTCTGATGATCACAGATTACGACGACATCCTCGATTTGATCAGCGAGATAGTTTACTGATCCAGAACTTGACCATGGTTAAATCTCTTTGCGGTCCAACTGACTTTGAATGGCTGCTCGCACGAGGTAGCAACCTTGATTATCCACTGAGAAAACTCCACACCGCTCATAGTTGTGTAGTGGCACCTGGCCACGTCCTTTTTGAATACAGTGTAACCTTACTAGATCTGTTTCCATCGACCGAACATCCTGACTTTGATATCTAGTAGGATTCCCGTTAGTGATACTAATTTGCTGGGTGTCTTCATCCATATAGATTGGAAGCCACCAGTGGTTCAACAAGTACTGAAGTGTTTCCTGGACAAGGGCACAGCCCTGATCGTCTTCGCAACTCGCTTTACAGCCCTGATAATCATGTGATACCAAGAACCTGAGCTGGACCTATTTAGCATGTAACTCCACCAGGCTGGTATTCATCAAGCGAATATCGAAGATTTGAATCATGTTAATTTGATAATGATTCCTATCATGGTAGTCTTGAATCCATCCAAGATCCATCTAACGCTGGAGGGCCTCTTGCACAAAAGAGCATCCCTGTTTGTTTACCGAGCAAGTCAGACAGGAATTATACTCATGTCGCGGCAGATTATGATACTGGCTTTGCCTTGAGTGCATTGCCACCAAGTTGATATTCATTGCACGGATGTCGTGGTTTTGTATGATGTTGGAATTCGTATAAACCATGTTAACTCCACGAACTCGGTGCTCTCGGATCCATCCGAGATCCATCTGTTCCTGTAGAGCTGATTGCACCACAGAACATCCTTGATTGCTTTTAGAGCAGATATCACACTGGTGATAATTATGAGGTGGCACATGGCCATATCCACTCTGTCTACAATGCATCTTGACCAAGTTAACCCTTAACAAGAGTACATCGTGAATTTGATAGGTGTTGTTAGACTCTCCCTCTATCAAATTGACTGCAACTTTCTCGTGTTGAGGCAGTGGGTTTGTGAGGACATTCGGATTCGTATCTTTGAAAGAAAAGACCCCGCTCCTAACAAGCTTTTGCACGTCGGATTTGAAACTGAGACAGTTCTCTATGTTATGCCCTGGTCCTCCTTGATGGTAAGGGCAAGTCTGATCCACCTTAAACCAAAAAGGCGGATTTTCCGGTACTGTAAGAGGAGACTCAGTCAGGACATGCCCCTTGGCCAGTAGTAACGGAAATAGTTCTGCGTACGATACGGGTATAGGATCAAATCCTGGTGGCCACGTTGTACGGTTTTGGTGGTATTGAGGACGAGCCTGCTGAAGAGGCTGTTGTGTCCTTTGCTGAAATTGCTGCGACTGCGGTTGGCTTTGAGCAACCTGAGGTTGATACGTAGAAACAGGCGCAGGGTTGATAGCAGGAGTTACCACCGCTACTGGTTGGCACCGTCACCTTTGCTTTCCGAGAGAGATATTCCCGATATCTTGCTCTTTTTTCTTAGGGAGAGCACTACCGTATCGTTTTGTACTACTTGATGATCCAACGTCTTTTACTAAACATCCTTCCCGGGCAGCCTCCTCAAGAAGAACTCCCATGCCCACCATCTCAGTGAAGTCACTGGGCGCACTGGCGACCATTCTGTCATAGTAAAATGAGCTTAAGGTCTTTAAGAAGATCTTTGTCATCTCTTTTTCCTCAAGTGGTGGACAAATTTGAGCGGCAATTTTACGCCATCTCTGAGCGTATTCCTTAAAGGTTTCCTTGTCCTTTTGCAACATTGATCTGAGTTGATCTCTGTCGGGTGCCATGTCCAAATTGTATTTATATTGTTTAACTAAAGCAGCGCCAAGATCTCTGAATGTGCCGATCGTAGCGCGGTTTAAACCCATGTACCATTTTAATGCGGCACCGGTTAAACTATCCTGAAAGTAGTGAATCAGTAGCTCCTGGTTCTCTGTCTGAGCTGACATTCGCCAAGCGTACATCACCAAATGGCTTTGAGGGAAAGAGTTGCCCTTGTACTTTTCAAAGTCGGGTACTTGGAGTTTGTGCGGGACTTTCACATTGGGGACCAAACAAAGGTCTGCGGCGTCCTTTCCAAATAAATCCTGACCGCGAAGGGCTTGCAGTTCTTTCTGCATCTCTAGGAATTGTTCCTGGAATTCATTCATTCTGTCGATCATGTTGTCCTTTCCACCAGAAGGTATCTGTGGAATCTGTCCTTCCGGGACAGTGTGCACCACAGGGGGTGGTACCGTTACTATGGCAGTGAATCTTGGCGCTTCCCGAAGTTTATAACCTTCAGGAGTCCTCATTATGCCTCTGGCATCCCCGCTTTCCCGAAGTTTGTAACCTTCAGGCCCAGCGGATTCTGCTATATTTCCCTGATCTTCAGTGATCGGCGGAACATATCCTTCTGGGATATAGTTAACAGGCATGCCCCAGGGATGATCTTTAGGCATTTGATACCTAGGATCATACTTCTCCACTATGGGCATTGAGGTGATCTCTGAGATCACAGTTCTTTGTAGCTGAGCTTCTGCCATGGCTTGCATGTCGTTATGAAGCTTTCTCATATCCTCTCTCAGAGCATCGATCTCTTCTTTCAACTCTCTGTTCTCTTCCTCGAGATCATCCATCTTTTTCTGACGATTGGCTCGAGTATTGTACGAATGAGACAGTTTGACTCTAGAACCGAGACACAAACGTGAGATTCGTAGGTAAGAAGAATACGTGACGTGAGAATGATGAATACAATGATTATATTAATTGTTTTTTGGTTTAATCAAAATAAACTTTGACAATTAGGTTGCAAATATCAAACAGTGGGGACACCCCCATTTTATTGAATTCAAAGGATTGCGGAAATGGAAATACAGTAAATTACAAGGTGCGGAAACAGAAACCTAAGCTAATGGGTCCCGAGTCCTCTCTGAGGAGAACCCGGGTGCTAATTCTGGTACTTTCCTTTTCTTGGACCGGGGCTCTTGGGCCGTTGTCGGGTTGTCATTCCTTTTCCAAGTGAAAGGAGCGAGCAAATTCCTTTGGTCATCTTGATTTTCTACAGCATGTTGCTCCAAAATCTCAATTAGAGCTTCCTTATCTTTCAGCAGTTGTTGTATTTTGGTACACTCCACATTGAGAATGCGGTACTTGTTCTTCCAAGACTTCCTCTCCTGTTGAACTTTGTTGAGCATAACCTGAAGTTTTTTCGTTTCAGTCATGAAGTACATGACAGATTCCCTTGGCGGAAGAACTCCGTGACGAGGATAAGGCATCTTTAGCTTAAGAGCTCTAGTTTGTACCCAGTGGAGATAAGGCTCCACCGAGACATAGTCCGGTTTTCCTAGAGACTCCCGTCCTTTCTTATGAACATGTTTCCAAGCGTGCACTATTTCCATTTTTAGTGCCCTGTCATTTTCTCCTTCCTTGAAGAAAAGACCTTTCAGATGAGCATTACGTGGGACATGCCTTATCGGGTAACGAAATTGACGACGAACTAAAACTGGATGGTAATTGATTCCTCCCTTAGTTCCTATGAGGGGTATGTTGGGGAAGTTTCCGCAACGGTCAATGATTCTGATCCTGTCATAAATCCTATTGTACCAATCTATGTCAGAGTTGGTAAGAGACGTGATTTTCAGCGACCAACGTAAGGCACTCTTATGATCCCAAAAAGTAGTAGACTTAGGCAAATGGGAGATAAACCATTTATATAGCAGGGGTACACAACACGTGATCAATCCTCCACTGTATAAATTCCTTAAGTGTACAGAATGATATGCATCTGCGAGCAAGGTTAGTACGGCGTTTCCAATGAGAAAAACCTTAATGGCATTGATATTGACGAAGTTATCAATGTTGGGAAAGAGAAATAACCCGTAGATGAGTAAAACGAAGATGCTTTCAAAAGTAGTCACGTTCCCTATACTAGCAAAGTACAAAACCTTCTTTACCAGAAACTTGGCTGGTAAACCTGGGATTCCTCCCTTGGTGGTCAGGTGAGTATTGACTTCTGACTCATCCAAATAGATTGCTTTTGCAATGGTTTGATCCTTTGGAATTTCTTCCAGTCCAGAAAAGGGAGCTTGATCAGTAATGGGTAGATCAATCAGATGAGAATACTCCTCCAGCGTTGGTGCGAGCTGGTAATCCAGGAATGTGAAACAATGATAGACCGGATCGTAAAATTGAATGAGTGCCTCCAGGATTCCTTCAATTACATGGACCCTTAACAGAGGTAGCAAACCTCCGTACTTGGCTCTGAAAGCGTTAGGGTTAGTGATCATCCTTGCTAATCCTCTCAAATCCTCTAGTTTCGGAACCTTGAAGGTATACTTGTGAGTTTTTCTTCTACCAAAATCCATGAGCGCAATCCTTTTCTCTCTGACATTTGCAATCATTATCTTAGTTTAATTTGAAAAAGAGAGACTAGAAGAGAAAATTTTTCTTCGCTTAATGTTTTTTAAATGAATGCATGAATGCAGCACACAAAAACATAGAAAAAACATGGGGTCAAAGGGTCGGTGTCATGAAGTCAAGGCTCTACCCATCCCAAAGGTTTATACTAGTGATTTTTGTACCTGTCTCTCAAAATCATTGATTCTTGTCGAGATAACATCAGTGGGCCGAGAATCATGCTAGGTGATGTATTTCGAAGAATCTCATAAAAGGGTAGTATCGCGTGACAACTATTTCCGATAGCTTCCGCACTACTGAAAAAGGTTTTTCCTAGGTGTATACTCAATCTTCCCACACGCGGCATCACACGCATTCCCATTAGCAGAAAAATAAACACAGATATCAATTAGGAAAAGTAGTATATATATTTGTCCTAATGTCCTAGACTTTTTAAGAGCTATGAATCATATGATCCTAACAGAAAATGGCTCCCCGACGGAGTCGCATTCTGTGGTACCTTCCCAACTTAAAGGTTTTTTACCTAAGATCCTAGTGTGATACCCCAAAATTTGCCCTCTCATTTCTTCATATCATTTAGCATGAGTTTTCATTTCATTGCATTGGATTCAAGCATAGAAAAACAAAACATCAAGCATTTAGCATTGCATCTTGCATAAGGGCATGTGATCAGTTATTTCTCAAAGGTGTTGATCATCCAAAGCTAAAGAATAAGAGCCAAGTGTTTCTCACAAGTCTCAAGGGTCCCTTAAACCATATATCATCTCATTTGATCCCACAAGGCATGGGAAGAGGAGAATTCATCAAGAAGATTGGGCAGTGCACCACATACTACATAAGGCAGTCAAAAATTGGTATCTAACCCACAAATGGGCAAGCTCCTTGAGTTTTTATTATCTCCAAATGGCATATCTCATCATTGTTTGAGAGAATACACATCATATTCAGAGGAATTTGGGTTTGGAGGGTGTGTTATTTCCTCTTAACCAGAGGGTGCCAAAATTAGGGTTTGACCTAAAAGTAGTTTATCTCTGATTTTTTGGACAAGACTTGATCTCATGGTGTTCCTTATGTTCTTAAGTGTATAGGGATGGAAAATTGCTCATCAATTGGTTTCAGAAGGGTTTCAATTGGTCAGTTGCTTGATAATCAAGAAATTGGGGAAAAAGTTAACTGTGCAGTGAAAAAAGTCAACTCCTGACTTTTTGAAGTCAAATTCATGAAATTCATGTTACATATGTTCAATGGACAAAATTTGATAAAGAAATGATGGAAGAATAATGAAAAATTAAGAAATCACAAAACTGCCAAAAATAGAAACTTTAGGGTTGCTAAAAATAGTAACTTTGGACCATTTTGCACCCTACTTTGAGGCTCTCTTTCTCTAAGATAAAAGCTCCAAACCTCTGGCCCAAGTTGAGCCAATTAAAGTTCATGTTCTAAGCTTCAAATCCATATAAATAACATCTCCATTGGATAAAAATTGAGTGAGTTATGGTTGATCAAAGTGTGAGAAAACTAGGTCCAAAATCAAGTCATGACCAAGCATGCCCAGGCCCACGCGCCATCATTTGGTCAAACACTTGGTGTGCCAAATGTCCACCCATTTTTCTCAATGATGGAAGCTCCAAATGAAAATCTTTTCAACATCAAAGTTGTTCCTTGCCATGCCCTCTTCAATGTTGATGTTGGACGATTTTTAATTTGAGCAAGTTATGGGATGGTTATGGTGGTCCAAAGTTGGTTGCTTCACACTGAAAATTTCCCAAGTCACATGCCCATGCCCAACTCAATTTGCCACGCCATACACCAGTTTTGATTCCCATTGTTTCAAGCAATTTTTCACCATCTTACACACTTCCATTTGATTTCTTTTCAACATCAATATTATTCCATGATGTACCATCTTTCATATGACACATAAAACTCATCAAACCATCCACAAAACATGGAGAGATTCCTTCCCAAACTTCCATGTTTCAAGCTGCCAAGAAAAGAAATGTTTTATTTTGATGTTGTTCCTTCACATCAGTTTGCACGATGCATGTTCATACCATCCAACCATTGCCTTATTTGTACAAACACTTGTCTTACACTATCTTGATCATGCTTTGCCATACACTAAAGAGGAAGAACATAAAACTTGCGCATCAAGTTTCTTTTGCAGCTGCTACTTCAGAACAACACATCACCGCCACTAATTCACTCAACCTCCACCATAACACACCATAAACCTTCATCACTATATCATTCCTCTCCTCACTCGCCCTAACTAACTTGACTCAGTTAGTAAGGGACAACTCAGTTAACCACCCTCAACTCACCTTAACCAACTCAGTTAACCACTACAGTTCACATCTAACTCAACTTATAAATTCACATTTCACTCACATTTTTCATTTTCAACTTTCATTTTTCCATTTTCACTCCAAAGAACACTCTCAAAGTCTCTCTACTTTCTCTGAACCTTTTCTCTCTTGCACACGAATCCATCATCATTCTCATCTAACTTCATCTTCAAGCTTCATCATCAAGCTGCATTAGACTTGGAGGTTATTGAATTGTTGGAGTAACTACACTGCAGATCCATATTCATCTCCATTTTTCAGAGTTCTTAAGCCTTTATTTGGCCAATCGAAGCTCAAGGAATAAGCACACTTCTCTGGTATTCTTGTATAGCCAAAGCTTCATCAGTTTCAGGTTTGATTTCTCTAACTTTGATCGCACGTTTTTTCTTCATCATTACTTGTTTCTTGTTGATTTTAGCTCATTAGGAGCTCTGAAGTATCCGGCTAGTTGATAGGCCTCTTAGAGGCATAAATTCCAAATCTAGGGCATATTTTATTCTCATCTGTTCTCTGTGTATGTGCTTGTTATGTGAGAAATGATTGTGGATTCATGATGTACGTAGTGTCAGCTTCATTTTGATATAATGTTTGCGCATTTCTGGAGATTTTGAAGTTTGCAGGTGGTGGTTGCTCGCCGGAGAAGATGACCGGAGGTCCTTCTCCGACTGGTGGCTTTAATGTGTTAGGTTTTCTCAGTTTTAATCGTGGCTGTTAGATTAAGTGCATTGTGTGGTTTAAATCCTGCCAACGCATTAATGAAGTTATGGCATGTGTGTGATTGTATGATAATTAATATGTGCCTGCATTTGTGTCCACGTGATTGCTTTGATTTTGTCGATCTTGACCGTCTGATTGATCTAATGTCCATAATGTTGCCAACACATTAATGAAACCATGTGCCATACGCGTACAATTTAATTTTAATCTGAGTGTCTTTGTGTGTGCATGTGCATGGTTGCTTTGGTGTGTGTGATATGTGATGCGTTGGATCATTTTATTTGAGTCATTGCATGTCTATGATTGCATCTGCATGGTAACTGCATGTACACGTATCACACACAACTACACGTTAATTGGACTGGGTTTAAATTGTTGTTTGCACTCCACCCTGAGCCCATTATGAATTTTGAACGTGGAAATTGCTTCTCTGCACCCCCTGCTTGCTTTCTTTTTCTTTTAATTTCTTTTTTATACTTGTTTCAAAATTAACTTTTAAAAATAGAAAAACATCATGAAAAATTCTACAAAAATTCAGGTGATATCCTAACATGTAAAAATAATTTTCTATTATTTTTAATTTTTATTTTATGAATATTTACACATTATTCCATAATTTTATTTTATTTCTTTCGAAACTTATTTCTATTTTCATATGTGCATTTCAAAGATTTATTTCTCATAGTTCCTTAACTATTCTTGCATCAATCTTTTTAAATCCATTCAGTAACATTCAAAACTTCATAAAAATATTTTTGTTTCATTTTTAGAACTTTCTTTTATTGCATTTAGGTCCCTCATATTTTCACTTTGGTTCATGATTCATAAGTGACTATTGCTTGATTGTTTGAGGTCCTTCCTTTCTGAATTTTTGTATAGAATTTTGGTATGATGTTTTCCTCTGGTTGAGGTCTCTTGAGACTTAATTTGGTGATTTTTGAATTATGTTTGGTATTTGTTTGATGACTCTTGTTTGATGTCCCTTTTTATGAACTTCTTTGATCATGTTTGTTTACTTGCTTGAGAAGGCACTTGTGCCATTGTATGAGATCACTCTTCTTGACTTATTGAACCATGTTTAGCTCATTATAGGTCTTTTGAATGAAGTTATAGGTCATTGGTTTGAAGTTTATGCTTTCTTTGTGTACATGTTCAATACTTGTTTCACATGTTTCCCTTTGACCTAATTCCTCATCCTTTTGCATTTATGCTTCTACTTGAATTGTAATTGGCTTGTTTATGCCATGCCATATTATTAATTTGCATTTCATATGATGTATGCCTCTAATTTTGAAGTATTGCATTCATTCCATATGCCATTTATGTCTTACTTTGCATACTTGAACATGTTTCATCCAAATGCATGTTTCTTTTTCCTCTAGCTTCTAAATGACTTGTAATTGCTTGAATGTGATTGATTTGTGCATCTTATCCTCATCCTATCATGTCATACCACCTCTGACTTGGATACTTGAGGTTCATCTTGAATTTTTGTAGGTTTGACTTATGCCATGAATGTTTTTTTTCCATGTTCAATTCATGATTCATGCCTTCTCACTTCTTCTCCTAATCACTCTTAATGCTTGGGTGCTTGATTGTATGCCTCATATGACATTTATATATCATGTTTAGGCATATGTTTAGGTCATCCACATTATGAATTTGACATTATGTGAAGCATTGATGCATGATTATCTTGCACATCCATTCATTCTTCCTCTATTTCTTCCATGATTCATTTCTTTGATGATTAGTGCTGTGTTTGTGCACAATTCATTTGTGCTTGGTATCTTAACATTAGAGGTAACTCCTATTGTTTAGATTCTGACTTTGATTAGTTTGTATCTCTTAAGATCTTAGTTCCTTAGTCCTTAATTTATTTGATCATTACTTGGTGTTTCTCCCATTATTTCCTACTTGTAAATAATTTTGTGAGCTAACATTTTCATGTAGGTGCTAAAGGTAAGTAAGTGTGTGGGCTTAGTTCCAAATACATTTCTTTCTCTTATATTCTCTTATTTCTTTTAAACTTTCTACTTGTGTTTGGTAAGCATTTACATGCTTTCCTTGAATAACTTTTCTTTCATCCCTCTTTAAGATCAACTTAACTTCCATTTTGGAAGTAAGTTGTTTCTTTTGCTCTTCTTCTTCTTTTTTTAGAAATAAGTTTGTTAAACCCCGTTGACCATAGGATCACCATGTATGATAACATTAGGATTGAGTCTTAGTCTCCCTCATTAGATTTTCACCTTTGATCCGCTTTTGAGTCTCTTCTTCTCATCTTCAAACAAAAGTAAAAAAACACTTAATAAAGGCATAACACCTATTGTATTTAGGCCTTTCATATGGAAACAAGGAGGTGTGGGGTCTTCTCTCATTTTCTTGAAATGTTTAGCATACGTCCCGTCTTGGGTCGATATGCGAGGCATTCGATCCTATATGAGGGACTTAAATACAATACATGTTAAAAAACATAAAATCATCAAAACACTTCTTTCTTAAAAGGCAAAAAAAACAAACAATGACGTCTTTCCTTCGGGAATTCTTTTCTTATCTCGCTCATTCTCAACGTACGAACGTGCTTCTTCTCGTTCTCTTGCAAGAAGGTAACGCACTTGGACCAGCGATCCTGCAACACCTGAGCTAGAACATTAGTCGTTCTCTAAAAAACACAAACAATTCATCCCTAGTGAGGGGAACTACGTCGCTCTGATTCTCATGTTCCCGATGAGATACGTAGGCAGTGGGGTAGGGCCCATTCGAGCACTTCTTTTATTTTCCCTACATTTGTTTCTTCGTTCTTTTCCATTCTCGTTCCTTTTATTTTCCAGTAGCAGCGGAGCTCCAGATGACGCACCCTTTGATTGAAGCAGCAAGCGTGGATCCCATCGGGTACGATGGACACGTGGGGGTGCTAATACCTTCCCTTCGCGTAACCGACTCTCGAACCCAGTTCTCTTGGTCGCAAGACCATGCTCTTTCCTTTCCCCCAGGTTTATGCAGTGTTTCCTTTCCCTCTCTTGGGATAAATACACATTGTTGGCGACTCTGTTTCGGTGCCACTTTCGCGTTTGTACTTGGATGAAAATCCCGGGAGCGATAGCTGGCGACTCTGCTGGGGACCGAACCCAGAATCTCTGGTTTCCTTAGCGAGTCAATCCTAACGCTTGTCTGTTTTTCTTTCATTGGGTGTTTATCGTTGTGCTGTATTTACTGTTTTATTGTATAGTTATTTACTGTATTACTGTATATTATTGTATTTACTGCATTTTAGCATTTTCATTTCATATGCTATATTATGCTATACCGGACTGTGCTGTTTTCTGTTTGGCAGGATGGGATTCCTGAGAGATAAGCCCATTACACAGGTTTGAGTATACACTGATAGTTAGAGTGGAGAGTAGTGGGACCTACGTTCCGTTTGGAGTGCGTTGGGTATTCTCGAAATTCACAGCCAGACGAGGCTATCTTGGGACATGTTCTGACGTGCGTGTCTTGCGCATTTCAGGATGTCGATCTAGAGAGTTGTCGACTCTAGTGACCATTCCCGAGGACTCAGTTACGGCACTCCTCCCGAGATGTGACAGTGGCAGACCACATTCTGTGGCAAACCCATTGCACATTCTCGATCCGAGGACCCAATACTGGGAACTTGCTATAGGATGTCCTTTTTGAAAGGGAATCAGTGGAGGCACTCCTCGATTGGCGATAGTACTGTACCCCGAAGGATGAATGTACTATTGCTTCTCGACCTCAGTGCCTGAAGCTGAGGATCTTTCGTTTTTGTGAATCAGTTGAGGCCTCCTCGATTGATGATGATGCCAAACCAGAAATGGTGAACGTATCATCGTTTCTCGACCTGAGAGCCCGGGATATTGAGGATCTTAGTACCCACATGTGAGAGGGGCGGGATGTTTACAGGTTTGTAGGTAACCAAGCTTCCTACATACCTTGTCTTGTTGGTACTATTATATACAGATGGTGTATCCTATTACAGTGGTTTGGTGCTCGCATACAGAAATGTTATCATATGTATACAGACACAATGCACACAGTTCAGCACAGACACCTGATGACCTGATCACATGCCCTTTTGCATTGCATTATCATATCATAACGATTGTGTTTGTCATTTACAGGTGCATAATACACTTCTGATTCCAATCCATGGGTTCAACAGAGAATGACGAGAGGAGGAAGAACAATGTTTCTTACAAGTTTCCAGACCCTACCTTGGATTCACTGCTCAAAGTTATAGATATGGCTGGCCCGGGTATTCTCGATAGGTTTCAAAAGAAGTACGGGAATTTGGTTAAGATGGTTCGTACTATCACAAAGTATGAACATGATGCTTTGCACACTCTACTGCAATTCTACGAGCCTTCGCTGAGATGTTTCCTCTTTCTAGATTACATTTTGATGCCAACGCTGGAAGAATTCTCATTTATTTTGGGGATTCTGATCATGTCGGCAATACCGTTCTTTTCTGGTAGTTCTCCTAGTATAAAAGAAATTGCTGCTGCAATGCAGATAGATCAGTCAGTGATAAAGAGGGGTGTGAGTAGCAAAAACGGAGTTGACGGATTTCATCTAGAATTCCTCTCTGATCAAGCTCAAGAGGCTGCTAATGCTAAAAACTGGACGATTTACAATTCCATTCTGGCTCTCTGCATATATGGCCTAGTTATTTTTCCCAATCAGCAAGACTTTGTGGATATGCAGGCGACGAGAGTTTTCGTTTTTAAAAATCCAGTCCCTACTTTGTTAGGAGATTTTTACCATTCTGTACATTACAAGAACGAGAAAAGAAGGGGAGGACCTGTTAGCTGTTGTACTCCACTGCTGTGCCATTGGCTTTTCAAGCATTTGCCTCAAACAGGTGCCTTTGTGGAAACCATAGATGTTGCGAAATGGTCCAAGCGAATGATAGGTTTAACTTCTGATAATATTATATGGTTTGATCATCGGTTATTGAGAATGGAGCTTATCACAAGATGCGGAAATTTTCCAAATGTACCTCTGATTGGCAGAAAAGGAGGGATCAATTATAATCCAGTTTTGGCCATCCGACAGTTCGGGTATGCTTCCAGGAATCCTCCTACGGAGCAAGACGTTGAAGAATCTTTGTTCTTTACAGGAACTAAAGATGAGAAGGTGGCATAAGTAGTGAATGCTTGGAAATATAAGCATAAAAATGGAAAAACGGTTTTTGGGAAAGGAGATTGTAGGTCTTATCCTGAATATGACAGATGGATCAAGATGAAAGTAAAAGAACTGCTTTTACCCTTTTCAAGGGAACCTCTTTTATGTTCAGTAGAGCCAGAACAGCCAACCATTGTGGCTATTGAAGAGTGTAAAAAGTGGCAGAAGATAGTAAAAGAGCTTCAAGGAGAGAATGCTGGTATGAGTAGCTGTCTCCAAAAATCCCTGCATGACATTAAAGATCTAGAAGGAAGAGCTCAGAAGGCAGAAAATATCTTAGTAGCCAAAGAGAAAGATTTTTATGAAAGAGCATAATACTTCCAGAAGATCAGCAAAGGTGCTGACGCTGCCACTCAGGCTCACAAGACAACTAAACAGGACTTAGCTCAGACCAAGGATACATTGGCCAAATTCCATCGAGCATGGGATGACGTCAGAATTGAAAATGCTGAGTTACATGAACAGTTGAAGATTAAAGACGAAGAGCTTAAGAAAGCACATGAGTAGAGGAGAAAGTATCGGGAAAGCCTTGGTAATAGTCAAGAATAGTTAGAAGAAGCTAGAAGTGAGCTGAAGAATACCAAGAAAGAGCTTGAAGAAGTCCTGATATAAAGGGAGATACTCAAGACGCAAGCTGGCATAAATAAAAAGACACAAAGGAGTGTGTGATGACGGAGCTTTAATGCTGCATATGGGTTCCTTAACTGAGGCTCTTGAGAAAAGGGATGTCTTGATCAAAGAGATGATTGAAAAGCCGAATCACCAGCGTACTCGTATACTCTTTGAGGAGATCAAATACACAAGTGATAAGCTGAAGGACGTGGAGTTATCAGACTGATTTTCTTTTTCTTGTAATTTGTTGTTAATGGTTACCATCAGGCTTGTTGATGGATCCATCTTTCCCTTGTATTTCATTTGTTGATGAACCTCTTTTGAATATACTTGAATACTTTGTTGAATGGGGATGAGCAGTTTTATTCAAAATTAGTCCTTATCAGATATCTGTACACAAGCACAGGACCACGGCACGTCTCTTTATATCACGATTTCTGATCTTCAGATTTCCGTGGTTAAGATTGGAATCAGGGTGTAGGGCACCTCGGAAATGATAAACATGACATTTGCATTGCATTGCATATCATTTTGCATTTTGTTGCTTGCTTTTTCAGGTACCTGTTGCGGGGTCTCTAACCTTTATTTGGTTTCAGGCATTATAGCTGAGAATTATATTCACCGATACTCAACTCAAAGAAATCAAGCAAGGATTATGGATCAAATGCAGAATGATTTGGCTGAAATGAGGGAACGCATGGACCAGTTTATGACTCTCATGACTGGTATGGCACAAGCTCAGGAAAGATTGAGGCTTCTGGTTGAGTGTCCAGAAACTACGCCTGAAGGTAACCAAGTGGACAATTTGCAGACAAGGGTCACTCCTCCCCCTGGTGGTAATCCTCCTCCTGGTGGCAACCCTCCTCCTGGCGGTAATCTGGGTAATGGAAATGGCAGAAATGTTGGTGGTATTCAAGAAGATGTTCTGGAAGACCAATTTACCCTATTGGATGCTGATATGGGTAACCCTGGTGACCGAAGGTATGATGAGTTAGCTGAGAAGATCCGGGCCATAGAGTGCAAGAACTCTATGGGTATTGATGTTACTAGTTTGGGACTGGTACCTGGAGTCAGGATTCCTCCAAAATTCAAGCCGCCTACTTTCGACAAATATCATGGCAATACGTGTCCCCGGACACATATTCAAGCTTATTTTGGGAGGATTTCAGCCCATACAGATGATGAGAAGTTATGGATGCATTACTTTCAAGACAGTCTGGCTGGAGCTTCCTTGACCTGGTATATGAAATTGAACAGAGCTGCTGTGAGAAGTTGGAAGGATATGGAAGAAGCATTCCTAAAGCAGTACCAGTACAATATTGACATGGCGCCCAACCGCACTCAATTGCAGGGGTTGTCACAGAATGCTAAGGAAAGTTTCAAGGAATACTCTCAAAGGTGGAGAGAGATGGCTGCATAGGTTCAACCTCCCTTGCTGGATAGAGAAACGGCAGACATGTTTATGGGCACCCTGCAAGGGGCATTTCTTGAAAGGTTGGCTACTTGTCCATCAACTGGATTTGCTGATATCGTGATCGCTGGAGAAAGAATAGAGAGTCTGTTGAAACTTGGGAAGATCCAAGATGTAAGTGGGGCTGGCTCTTCAGGGACGAAGAAACCATTTGCTAGTGGTCAGAAAAGAAGAGAAGGTGATACCAACGCTGTATATAGAGGACGAGGCAGAGGACGTTCTCAGGCTTACCATCAAGTAGGTGCAGTGACAATCCCAGCACCATTTGTTCAACAACAACAACCACAACAGTAAGCTCAGCAGCAGCAGCAACAACCTCCTTTCCAATAGAGGTCTAGGGAGAGGGATCGTAAGATTGACCCTCTCCCTATGACATATTCAGCACTGTTACCACAGTTACTCAAGTTGAAGTTGGTTGAGCTTCGTACTATGAGACCTCCTGCCGCTGGCAACTTGCCACCTAATTTCGATGTTAACGCTCGCTGTGAGTTCCACTCATGTGCTCAGGGGTATACCATTGAAAAATGTTGGGCGTTTCATCATAAGGTGCAAGACTTGATTGATGCTAAAGCAATCAATTTCTCGTTACCTCCTAATGTTCTCCAGAACCCCATGCCTGATCATGGTGTGGCAGATGTGCGTGCTATTGAAGACGGAAAGAGGTTAAATTTGGTAACGGATATCAGTCAGGTGAAGACTCCATTGCTAGTGGTGAAGGATCGTTTGTTGAAGGGACAGGTGTTCCCGAGTTGTGATCAAGATTGTTCTGAATGTATGAGTCAGAAGAATGGCTGTGATAAGTTGAGAATTGGATTGCAGAGTCTGATTCACGAGGGACGTCTACAGTTTGATCGGGCCGTGAAAGAAACTGATGAGGTGTCAACTGTGACCATCTATTATACTCCCGCTAAGATTCAGGTGCCCGCAAGTACAACTCCTGTAGCAAGTATGGTGCCAGAAAAATCCAGTCATGTTACCATCACGGTGCCAGGACAAGTTCCGTTTACATCTACAAAAGTAATCCCATGGCACTATGGGGCAGACGTGTATTATAAAGGGAAAAAGCAGGAAGTCGGAACACCAGCCAATTCAAATATTGATAACGTGGGTGGTGTAGGTGGCTTTACTCGGAGCGGAAGGTTGTTTGCTCCCCACACGTTGCGCAGTGATAAAGAAATTGAGGGCGCGGCCAAAGCTAAAGGAAAACAGGTGGCCGAGAGTGTGCTTGTGCCTGAAACAGAGACAAAGATTACCTTTGACAACGAGGTGGAAGAGTTCATGAGGATAATAAAGAAAAGTGACTATAAGATTGTCAATCAACTGAACCAGACGCCCTTGAAAATTTTAATTTTGTCATTGTTGATGTGTTCTGACGCGCACCGGGAGGCTTTATTGAAAGTATTGAAGAGAGCATATGTTCCACAAGAAATCACTGTTAATCAGCTTGAAGGTGTAATTTCTAACGTCAATGTCAGCCACGGATTGGGGTTCACAAGTAGGGATTTGACTTCTGAAGGAAGAAACCACAACAAAGCTTTGCACATTACAATGGAGTGCAGGGGTGCAGTGTTATCTCACGTGTTGGTAGACACTGGTTCCTCACTCAATGTCTTGCCTAAGAAGGCGCTAAGGAAGCTGGAAGTTGATGGTTTGATATTAAGGCCAAGTGAGTTGGTTGTCCGAGCGTTCGATGGAACGAAAAGATCTGTGTTTGGTGAAGTGGAATTGCCCATGCAAATTGGACCGCAGGTGTTCAAATCTACATTCCATGTGATGGATATACAGCCGGCGTATAGCTGCTTATTAGGTCGCCCTTGGATTCATGCGGCCGGGGCTGTTACATCCACCTTACACCAAAAGCTGATATACGAGTTCGAGGGACAAGTTGTGACAGTGTGTGGTGAAGAAGATATTTTTGTTAGCCACTTGTCCACGTTCAAGTATATTGAAAGGGATGGGGAAATTCACAAGATGCTTTTCCAGTCGTTTGAAGCGGTAAATATTGATAACGTGCCTGAATCATCCCTTGCACCAGATAGAGCCGGTACATCCATTTCGTCCTATAAGCAAGCTGTCGAGGTTGTCAGAGCGGGTAATGCCCAAGGCTGGGGCAAAGCTGATAGAGACACCAATGAAGGAGGACAAATTTGGTATTGGCTATCGTCCCTCTATGACTTCAGTTGCAAAGAACAGTGGACCCATCACTTTCAGCAGTGGGGGAGTCATTTACCCAGATCAGTCTTGTGCAGCTACAGAAGATGGCGTTGACAGTGACTGTGACTTAGACAACTGGGTACGCCCACGCGCTCCGGGACAACCATTGCAGAATTGGTCCGTTGAAGAAGTCATCCGGGTTACTCTTCAAACAGAGTAATTTTCTTTGTTTTTCTAACCATAATGCATGTTAAAATCTTGCGCTCTGCCCAAGGCGTATAGATTCATTTGTAGGGCCACCCTGTTTGCATTTGCAATTTTAATCATCAATAAAGGACGTTTTGCAATCAAATTTTGTTCCCTGTCTTTCATTTTTATTTTGCATAAAAAATAATAAAATGGCAGTGTTTCGTTTCTTTTTGTTTTAAAAATAAATTCTAAAATAAAGCATGAACCCGTTCGTGCAGACTTGATCCTCTAGATTTCATTGATAACGGTTCTGTTATGGTCATGTATGACTTTGACAAACCGATTTATCAAGCCGAAGAAGGGGATGAGAAGGGCTGTGAGCTCCCTGAAGAACTGGCCAGATTGTTAAAACTAGAGGAAATGACCATTCAGCCTCATCAAGAGACCATAGAGATCATCAATATTGGCACCGAGGAGGTTAAGAAAGAGATCAAGATTGGCGCCAGCCTACAAGCAGATGTGAAGAAAGCTTTGACTGAGATGTTGTGTGAATATGTTGATATCTTCGCCTGGTCGTATCAAGACATGCCAGGGCTGGATACTGATATTGTGGTGCACAGGCTGCCATTAAGAGAAGAATGCCCGCCAGTCAAGCAGAAACTTCATCGGACTCATCCCGATATGGCTATAAAGATCAAAGAAGAGGTTCAGAAGCAGTCGGACGCAGGGTTTCTTGTTGTGACTAACTATCCTCCTTGGGTTGCCAACATCGTGTCGGTACCAAAGAAAGACGGAAAGGTGAGAATGTGTGTGGATTATCGAGATCTTAATAAAGCTAGTCCGAAAGATGATTTTCCACTGCCCCACATCGATGTGCTGGTTGACAATACAGCTCAGTTTTCAGTGTTCTCGTTTATGGACGGTTTCTTCGGGTACAACCAGATAAAGATGGCGCCTGAGGATATGGAGAAGACCACGTTCATTACTCTATGGGGTACATACTGTTATAAAGTGATGCCTTTTGGGTTGAAAAACGCAGGGGCAACGTACCAGCGGGCAATGGTAACATTGTTTCACGACTTGATCCACAAAGAGATCGAATGTTTTGTGGACGACATGATTGCCAAGTCGCGAACGGAAGAAGAGCATCTGATTAACTTGAAAAAGTTGTTTGAAAGGTTGAGAAAGTTCCGTTTGAGATTGAATCCAAACAAGTGCACTTTTGGGGTGCGTTCTGGAAAGCTGCTGGGTTTCATTGTGAGCGAAAAAGGGATTGAGGTTAATCCTGCCAAAGTGAAAGCAATATAAGATATGCCTGAACCAAGAATGGAAAAAAAGGTTCGTGGCTTTCTGGGTAGATTGAACTACATTGCAAGGTTCATATCTCACCTAACAGCCACATGCGAACCAATATTCAAACTATTAAGAAAAGATCAAACGGTCAGGTGGAATGACGATTGCCAATTGGAATTCGATAAAATAAAAGAATACTTACAGGAACCTCCAATCCTCATGCCTCCAGTTGCAGGAAGGCCTTTGATAATGTATTTGACAGTACTTGAAGGTTCTATGGGTTGTGTTCTCGGTCAACACGACGAGACAGGTAGGAAGGAGCATGCTATATACTACCTGAGCAAAAAGTTCAATGACTGCGAGTCCCGATACTCAATGCTTGAAAAGACATGGTGTGCACTTGCATGAGCTACTAAGCGATTGAGGCAGTATATGATTAGGCACACAACCTTGTTGATTTCAAAAATGGATCCTATCAAATACACTTTCGAGAAACCAGCACTAACAGGCAGAGTTGCACGGTGGCAAATGGTTTTGATAGAGTATGATATCCAGTATACTTCCCAAAAGGCCATCAAAGGAAGTATCTTGTCAGACTATATTGCGCAACAGCCAATTGATGATTACCAACCCATGAAATTTGATTTCCCTGATGAGGACATCATGTTTCTCAAAGCTAAAGATTGCGAGGAACCACTCCCGGAGGAGGGGCCAGACCCTGAATCCAAATGGAGTATGATGTTTGATGGGGCCGTCAATATGAATGGATGCGGAGTTGGAGCAGTTCTTATCACACCGGAAGGTGTTCATATGCTTTTCACTACCCGAATAACTTTCGGATGCACCAACAATGAAGCAGAGTATGAAGCTTGTATAATGGGAATTGAGGAGGCGATTAATTTGCGAATTAAGACCCTTGATATTTTCGGTGATTCAGCTTTGGTAATCAATCAAGTGAAAGGGAGTTGGTACACGCACCAAGCAAATCTAGTGCCGTATAGAGATTATACGAGGAGATTGCTGACATTTTTCACAACAGTGAAGCTGTACCATATTCCCCGAGATGAGAATAAATTTGCTGATGTCGTGGCCATGTTATCTTCCATGATCAAAGTGCAAAGATGGAATCATGTACCTAAGATTGAAGTATCTCGCCTTGACAGACCTGCATTTGTGTTTGTTGTTGATGCAACGTCTGATGACAAGCCATGGTTTCATGACATCAAGAGTTTCTTGAAAAGTCAAGAGTACCCGCCGGGGGCATCTACTAAAGATAAGAAGACGTTGAAAAGGTTATCTAGTAGCTTCTTCTTGAATCAGGATGACGTGTTGTACAAACGGAATTTTGACATGGTTCTGCTCAGATGCATGGATAGACACGAAGCAGACTTGTTAATGCAGGAAGTACATGAAGGCACTTTCGGTACCCATGCCGGAGGACACGCAATGGCTAAGAAACTATTGAGGTCAGGGTATTATTGGATGACAATGGAAGCAGATTGTTACAAGTACGCCCGCAAGTATCACAAATGCCAGATCTATGTAGACAAAGTACACGTTCCTCCGAATCCGTTGAGTGTCATGTCTTCTCCTTGGCCCTTTGCCATGTGGGGCATTGACATGATCAGAAAGATTGAGCCTACTGCTTCAAACGGCCATCGTTTCATCTTGGTCGCCATTGATTATTTCACTAAATGGGTTGAAGCAGCATCTTATGCCAACATCACTAAGCAGGTGGTAGCTCGTTTCTTGAAACGGGATATCATTTGTCGCTATGGAGTGCCCGAGAGAATCATTACTGATAATGGTTCTAATCTGAACAACAAAATGATGGTTGAGCTGTGTCGGGACTTCAAGATCGAACATCACAATTCTTCTCCATATCACCCGAAGATGAATAACGCCGTGGAGGCGGCCAACAAGAATATTAAGAAGATTGTGCAGAAGATGGTTGTCACATATAAAGATTGGCATGAGATGCTACCATTTGCTTTGCATGGGTACCGAACGTCAGTACGCACGTCCACTGGGGCAACGCCATTCTCCCTTGTATACGGTATGGAGGTTGTACTACCGGTTGAAGTGGAGATTCCATCCCTCAGAGTCATGATGGATGTTAAGTTAGACGAAGCTGAGTGGGTTCGCGCCAGATTTAATCAGTTGAGCCTTATTGAGGAGAAACGACTGGCAGCTGTGTGTTATGGGCAGTTATACCAGCGGAGGATGAAGCGGGCATTTGACCAAAAGGTGCGTCCTCAGGTTTACAAAGTGGGAGATGTGGTACTCAAAAGGATCCTTCCTCCTAGTACAGATTACAGGGGCAAATGGACTCCCAACTATGAAGGTCCATTCGTGGTTAAGAAGGTCTTCTCGGGCGGAGCCTTGTTGCTTATAACCATGGATGGCGAAGACTTTTCATCCCTTGTCAACTCAGATGTAGTCAAAAAATACTTCGCATGAATAGACCCGCTGGACAAAAAAAATAAATAAAAAAAAAAGTCCAGGTAAAAAAGGGCATCCCGGCGAACCACAAAAATAGAATAAAAAAAAGGTTCGGGGAAAAATTAGGGATAATAAATAAAAAATTGTACACCCGGTGAGTTGAAAATCCGCAAGGACAACTCAGGTAAAAAAGGGTATTCCGGTGGATTGAAAACCCGAAAGGGCGGTCCATGCAAAAGAGGGATTTAAGCGAATGACTATGGTCTGAGTTATCTGTACTCCATCACCGTTTCAACAACTGACATTCCAAAGGGTAGGAATCAGTCTGATCATTCCTTAGAAGGCAAGGTCGGGGAGTCTTGAAGACATACTGGCCATAGCAGAATCGAAACTCAGTGGAATGCCATTTTCACATTGCCATTAGGATAGTTTCTTTTCTCAATTTTCAGGGATCACCTCTTTCCAGGGATTGCTTCCTGATGTAATTGCCTATTCTGGGCTTTTCTTCAATAAATTGAATTTCAGTAAAAAGCTTCTCATTTTGTTTTACTGCTTTGTTTGTAAAAACGTCCGAATTTTTGATAAAACATTGCATTTGAAAACATGGTGGCCTTACAATAACATGCGCAGCAAAAACATTTGAAATTACTATGAATGTTGAATAATCCTGGATGGTGGATTCAAACCACGCAATATTCTGGGGCACATGTGCATATTCTTTTGTTGCAGGTAACAGATCCAGATGATTTCAATCACAAGAGGCATCTCTCCTAGACGAGTAATCACTTATTCCCACGCAGAAGACTGGGGCGATCATGTTCAGGGAAGGGCTCACATGTCACCCTTTTGTCACAACGGTTACTAATTGAGTCCATCATCCAGTCGGCGGTCGGTCACGACGTTTCGATATCGGTAAATGGAGTTCAATTGGATAGTGTTATAGCTTATTAAGTCGATTCTCTCATTCAGTACTTCCAACAGCTACAAGCTTTTCTGTGTCGATAACGGTTGCGAATTCCCCAGTAGAGTTGCTTCGCAGATACCGAAGTTAATGGTCAATCCCCAGTGAAGTTGCCAGGAGTTTGAAGATGCTTAATCTTCTGTAAAATCCTCTTAGGACATTTCTTCAGATCAGTCTTGTATCATGGGGCAAAGAGCAAGTTGTTGACCCTCCCGAGCATGGGGCATTTTGAATTTCCCCGACAGGAGATGTTCCAGATCTATTATCCCCAGTGGAGTTTGAGGATGCTTGGTCTTCTGTAAAACCCTCTTAAAAGGCATTCTCCAGCACGAGACGCTTTGAAGCGAATTTCCCCAGCAGAGTTTGTTATAAACTCATTATCCCCAGCGGAGTCGTCAAACGGAAAGTTCGCCTAACATAGGGCATTGTGGCACTTATCCTAAGCTCGAAAGTTTTATTCCTCAGCAGACTACCGTGGAATTGCTTTGGGTTTCCTCAGCAGATCTCTAGGGATTTTTTCCCAGCAAGTTGCAGTGAAATGTTCTAACCAGGATTTGCATATCCCCGGCAGAGTAGCTCTTATTCCCAGCAAGATCGTATCTTTGATAATTGTCTTCCCCACAGAGTTCAGCATTGAATCTTGTCAGCAACACTCCCCAACTGAGTTGTTGTTCTCCCCGCAGAATTTTAGCAGGTCAACAGAATCTATTCCTCGGTAAGGTGATAGTACATTCTTTCCCCAGCCGGGTTAGAAGGTTAATTCTCCCCGCAAAGGATCTCAGGTTTGATAGATCCCCAAGCAGAGTTTTAATAACCTTTGTTCCCTAGCAGGACGTCATTCAAAAAATTCTCATCCCCAACAGAGTTGCGGTGACCAGAATTCATCCCCAAGCAGATAAAATAATTTCTGGCAGAATCGTCACTCCCTTCATATCTCAAAGTCCAATTTATTTTTGGCAAACTTGACAATTCGAAGCAGACGGATTGCTCATTCATTCTCCAGCAGAGATACCATCCTTTCAAGAGTCTTTGAAGTCGAATCATTGATCTTTATTCCTCAGCAGAGTCAGCAGGGATGTCTGACACGGATGCAGAGAGTAATCCAGTATTGGAAGTCTTAAAGTCCAACCGCAGATTGGCAAAGGTCCATCCAAGGGTGGCAAAGTTTCAAAGTCCAACCGCAGATTGGCAAAAGGTCCATCCAAGGGTGGCAAATTTTTAAAGTCCAACCGTAGATTGGCGAAAGGTCCATCCAAGGGTGGCAAATTCTTAAAGTCCACCCGCAGTGTGGCAAGTCAGTAGTCGTCTGACTCCCTTTAAAAGACCGCAGCTAAGTCCAACCGTAGATTGGCAAAAGACAATCCAAGGGTGGCAAATCATCAGCAAGTCCAACCGTAGATTGGCAAAAGTCCACCCGCAGTGTGGCATTTCAGCTGCAAAGTCCAACTGTAGATTGGCGAAAGTTCACCCGCAGTGTGGCAAGTCAGTAGTCGTCTGAATTCATTCAAAAAGACAGTTTAAAGTCCAATCGTAGATTGGCGAAAGTCCACCCACAGTGTGGCAAGCCAGTAGTCGTCTGGCGTTGTACAAAAGACGTTGCTAAAGTCCACCCGCACTGTGGCAAGCCAGTAGTCGTCTGGCGTTGTACAAAAGACGTTGCTAAAGTCCACCCTCAGTGTGGCAAGCCAATAGTCGTCTGGCGTTGTACAAAAGACGTTTCTAAAGTCCACCCGCAGCGTGGTAAGCCAGTAGTCATCTGGCGTTGTATAAAAGACATCTCTCCATTGGTATTCTTCATCATCGGAGTTTTATTCAAGCAGAGTTCATTTGGTTGGGTTTATATCCCGTTTCTTCTTCTCCACAGAGTGCAAATTTCTGGGTATTTGGTATTTAATGCTTCCATACCTTGAAAGTCTGACAGCAATCGCTATCATCCATTCAGGTCTACAGTGATTGAATAGGGGCAGCTATGATACCCCAAAATTTGCCATCTCATTTCTTTATATCATTTAGCATGAGTTTTCATTTCATTGCATTGCATTCAAGCATAGAAAAATAAAACATTAAGCATTTAGCATTGCATCTTGCATAAGGGCATGTGATCAGTTGTTTCTCAAAGGTGTTGATCATCCAAAACTAAAGAATAAGAGTCAAGTGTTTCTCACAAGTCTCAAGGGTCCCTTAAACCATATATCATCTCATTTGATCCCACAAGGCATGGGAAGAGGAGAATTCATCAAGAAGATTGGGCAGTGCACCACATCCTACATAAGGCAGTCAAAAATTGGTATCTGACCCACAAATGGGCAAGCTCCTTGAGTTTTTATCATCTCCAAATGGCATATCTCATCATTGTTTGAGAGGATACACATCATATTCAGAGGAATTTGGGTTTGGAGGAAGTCTTATTTCCTCCTAACCAGAGGGTGCCAAAATTAGGGTTTGACCTAAAAGCAGTTTATCTCTGATTTTTTGGACAAGACTTGATCTCATGGTGTTCCTTATGTTCTTAAGTGTATAGGGATGGAAAATTGCTCATCAATTGGTTCAGAAGGGTTTCAATTGGTCAGTTGCTTGATAATCAAGAAATTGGGGAAAAAGTCAACTGTGCCGTGAAAAAAGTCAACTCCTGACTTTTTGAAGTCAAATTCATGAAATTCATGTTACATATGTTCAACGGACAAAATTTGATCAAGAAATGATGGAAGAATAATGAAAAATCAAGAAATCACAAAACTGCCAAAAATAGAAACTTTAGGGTTGCCAAAAATAGTAACTTTGGACCATTTTGCACCCTACTTTGAGGCTCTCTTTCTCCAAGATAAAAGCTCCAAACCTCAAGCCCAAGTTGAGCCAATTAAATTTCATGTTCTAAGCTTCAAATCCATATAAAGAACATCTCCATTGGATAAAAATTGAGTGAGTTATGGTTGATCAAAGTGTGAGAAAACTAGGTCCAAAATCAAGTCATGACCAAGCATGCCCAGGCCCACGCGCCATCATTTGGTCAAACACTTGGTATGCCAAATGTCCACCCATTTTTCTCAATGATGGAAGCTCCAAATGAAAATCTTTTCAACATCAAAGTTGTTCCTTGCCATGCCCTCTTCAATGTTGATGTTGGACGAATTTTAATTTGAGCAAGTTATGAGATGGTTATGGTGGTCCAAAGTTGGTTGCTTCACACAGAAAATTTCCCAAGTCACATGGCCATGCCCAACTCAATTTGCAACGCCATACACCAGTTTTGATTCCCATTGTTTCAAGCAATTTTTCACCATCTTACACACTTCCATTTGATTTCTTTTCAACATCAATATTATTCCATGATGTACCATCTTTCATATGACACATAAAACTCATCAAACCATCTACAAAACATGGATAAATTCCTTCCCAAACTTCCATGTTTCAAGCTGATAAGAAAAGAAATGTTTTATTTTGATGTTGTTCCTTCACATCAGTTTGCACGATGCATGTTTATACCATCCAACCATTGCCTTATTTGTACAAACACCTGTTTTACACTATCTTGATCATGCTTTGCCATACACTAAAGAGGAAGAACATAAAACTTGCGCAGCAAGTTTCTTTTGCAGCTGCTACTTCAGAACAACACATCACCACCACTGATTTACTCAACCTCCACCATAACACACCATAAACCTTCATCACTATATCATTCCTCTCCTCACTCGCCCTAACTAACTTGACTCAGTTAGTAAGGGACAACTCAGTTAACCACCCTCAACTCACCTTAACCAACTCAGTTAACCACTACAGTTCACATCTAACTCAACTTATAAATTCACATTTCACTCACATTTTTCATTTTCAACTTTCATTTTTCCATTTTCACTCCAAAGAACACTCTCAAACTCTCTCTACTTTCTCTGAACCTTTTCTCTCTTGCACACGAATCCATCATCATTCTCATCTAACTTCATCTTCAAGCTTCATCATCAAGCTGCATTGAACTTGGAGATCATTGAATTGTTGGAGTAACTACACTGCAGATCCATATTCATCTCCATTTTTCAGAGTTCTTAAGCCTTTATTTGGCCAATCGAAACTCAAGGAATAAGCACACTTCTCTGGTATTCTTGTATCGCCAAAGCTTCATCAGTTTCAGGTTTGATTTCTCTAACTTTGATCGCACATTTTTTCTTCATTATTACTTGTTCCTTGTTGATTTTAGCTCATTAGGAGCTCTGAAGTATCCGGCTAGTTGATAAGCCTCTTAGAGGCATAAATTTCAAATCTAGGGCATATTTTATTCTCCTATGTTCTCTGTGTATGTGCTTGTTATGTGAGAAATGATTGTGGATTCATGATGTACGTAGTGTCAGCTTCATTTTGATATAATGTTTGCGCATTTCTGGAGATTTTGAAGTTTGCAGGTGGTGGTTGCTCGCCGGAGAAGATGACCGGAGGTCCTTCTCCGGCCGGTGGCTTTAATGTGCTAGGGTTTCTCAGTTTTAATCGTGGATGTTAGATTAAGTGCATCGTGTGGTTTAAATCCTGCCAACGTATTAATGAAGTTATGGCATGTGTGTGATTGTATGATAATTAATATGTGCCTGCATTTGTGTCCACGTGATTGCTTTGATTTTGTTGATCTTGACCGTCTGATTGATCTAATGTCCATAACATTGCCAACACATTAATGAAACCATGTGCCATACGCATGCAATTTAATTTTAATCTGAGTGTCTTTGTGTGTGCATGTGCATGGTTGCTTTGGTGTGCGTGATATGTGATGCGTTGGATCATTTTATTTGAGTCATTGCATGGCTATGATTGCATCTGCATGGTAACTGCATGTACACGTATCACACACAACTACACGTTAATTGGACTGGGTTTAAATTGTTGTTTGCACCCCCACCCTGAGCCCATTATGAATTTTGAACGTGGAAATTGCTTCTCTGCACCCCCTGCTTGCTTTCTTTTTCTTTTAATTTCTTTTTTATACTTGTTTCATAATTGACTTTTAAAAATACAAAAACATCATGAAAACTTCTACAAAAATTCAGGTGATATCCTAACATGTAAAAATAATTTTCTATTATTTTTAATTTTTATTTTACGAATATTTGCACATTAATCCATAATTTTCTTTTATTTCTTTTGAAACTTATTTATATTTTCATATGTGCATTTCAAAGATTTATTTCTCATAGTTCCTTAAATATTTTTGCATCAATATTTTTGTATCCATTCAGTAATATTGAAAAATTCATAAAAAAAAATTTTTTATTTTTAGAACTTCCTTTTATTGCATTTAGGTCCCTGATCTTTGCACTTTGGTTCATGATTCATAAGTGACTATTGCTTGATTGTTTGAGGTCCTTCCTTTCTGAATTTTTGTGTAGGATTTTGGTATAATGTTTGCCTCTGGTTGAGGTATCTTGAGACTTAATTTGGTGATTTTTAAATTGTGTTTGGTATTTTTTTTATGACTCTTGTTTGATGTCCCTTTTTATGAACTTCTTTGATCATGTTTGTTTACTTGCTTGAGAAGGCACTTGTGCCATTGTATGAGATCACTCTTCTTGACTTCTTGAACCCTGTTTAGCTCATTATAGGTCTTTTTAATGAAGTTATAGGTCATTGGTTTGAATTTTATTCTTTCTTTGTGTACATGTTCAATACTTGTTTCACATGTTTCCCTTTGACCTAATTCCTCATCCTTTTGCATCTATGCTTCTACTTGAATTGTAATTGGCTTGTTTATGCCATGCCATATTATTCATTTGCATTTCATATGATGTATGCCTCTGATTTTTAAGTATTGCATTCATTCCATATGCCATTTATGTCTTACTTTGCATACTTGAACATGTTTCATCCAAATGCGTGTTTCTTTTTCCTCTAACTTCTAAATGACTTGTAATTGCTTGAATGTGATTAATTTGTGCATCTTATCCTCATCCTAACATGCCATACCACCTCTGACTTGGATACTTGAGGTTCATCTTGAATTTTTGTAGGTTTGACTTATGTCATGAATGTTTTCTTTCCATGTTTAATTCATGATTCATACCTTCTCACTTCTTCTCCTAATCACTCTTAATGCTTGGGTGCTTGATTGTATGCCTCATATGACATTTATATATCATGTTTAGGCACATGTTTAGGTCATCCACATTCTGACTTTGACATTATGTGAAGCATTGATGCATGATTATCTTGCACATCCATTCATTCTTCCTCTATTTCTTCCATGATTCATTTCTTTGATGATTAGTGCTTTGTTTGTGCATAATTCATTTGTGCTTGGTATCTTAACATTAGAGGTCACCCCTATTTTTTAGATTCTGACTTTGATTAGTTTGTATCTCTTAAGATCTTAGTTCCTTAGTCCTTAATTTATTTGATCATTACTTGGTGTTTCTCCCATTATTTCTTACATGTAAATAATTTTGTGAGCTAACATTTTCATGTAGGTGCTAAAGGTAAGTAAGTGTGTGGGCTTAGTTCCACATACATTTCTTTCTCTTATATTATCTTATTTCTTTTAAACTTTCTACTTGTGTTTGGTAAGCATTTACATGCTTTCCTTGAATAACTTTTCTTTCATCCCTCTTTAAGATCAACTTAACTTCCATTTTAGAAGTAAGTTGTTTCTTTTGCTCTTCTTCTTCTTTTTTTAGAAGTAAGTTTGTTAAACCCCATTGACCATAGGATCACCATGTATATGATAACATTAGGATTGAGTCTTAGTCTCCCTCATTAGATTTTCACCTTTGATCCGCTTTTGAGTCTCTTCTTTTCATCTTCAAACAAAAGTAAAAAAACACTTAATAAAGGCATAACACCTATTGTATTTAGGCCTTTCATAAGGAAACAAGGAGGTGTGGGGTCTTCTCTCATTTTCTTGGAATGTTTAGCATACGTCCTGTCTTGGGTCGATATGCGAGGCATTCGATCCTATATGAGGGACTTAAATACAATACATGTTACAAAACATAAAACCATCAAAACACTTCTTTCTTAAAAGGCAAAAAAACAAACAATGACGTCTTTCCTTCGGGAATTCTTTTCTCATCTCGCTCATTCTCAACGTACGAACGTGCTTCTTCTCGTTCTCTTGCAAGATGGTAACGCACTCGGACCAGCGAGCCTGCAACACCTGAGCTAGAACGTTAGCCGTTCCCTAAAAAACACAAACAATCCATCCCTAGTGAGGGGAACTACGTCGCTCTGATTCTCATGCTCCCGATGAGATACGTAGGCAGTGGGGTAGGGCCCATTCGAGCACTTCTTTTATTTTCCCAACATTTGTTTCTTCATTCTTTTCCGTTCTCGTTCCTTTTCTTTTCCAGTAGCAGCGGAGCTCCAGATGACGACACCCTTTGATTGAAGCAGCAAGCGTGGATCCCATCGAGAACGATGGACGTGTGGGGGTTCTAATACCTTCCCTTTGCGTAACCGACTACCAAACCCAGTTCTCTTGCTCGCAAGACCATGCTCTTTCCTTTCCCCCAAGTTTATGCAGTGTTTCCTTTCCCTCTCTTGGGATAAATACACATTGCTGGCGACTCTGTTTCGGTGCCACTTTCGCGTTTGTACTTGGATGAAAATCCCGGGAGCGACAGCTAGTGAGGGCCGTTCCTAGCAATAATGGCATTCCCCGATGGAACCGTCATTCGGTGATACCTTGTGAACCCAAGGACTCGTCCTAAGAGAATGTTTCAACCAGAGAGATAAGAGAGACAAGATTCCTTTGTTTGGCCCCACGGTGGGCGCCATTTTTCTTGTGGAAAATGTCTAAACTTAAGGTTTCCTCCTAAGAGACGGGAGAAGAACAAGTCTCTCCCACTGTGGTCGCCATTTTTCTGTAGCGCGGTTTTTTTGGTTTCGAATCACTATCGCTTTGGTACTACAGTTCGATTCATTTTTTATCCTATTGAAGCTGATGAAGGAAGGGAAATAGATGTCTCCAATTAACTCTGCTTGCAAACTTAGGTTAAACAGTCAAAACTGCTGGTTTATAGATGCGACTTTAGTTCGTGGGTCTCTCTCTGCTTATTTTGTTCAGAACAAAATACCGGGATTGTTCATGGGGAATTTGTTGGGATACAGTGCTAGATTGGCTGGAGGTAGGGGACTTTGGGTTTTTTGGATTAGTGTGCTCGCTAAGATTCTTTTTCAATCTTATGCCTACGTATTCCCGGGATAGGGAAATCAGAGCGATCGTAGTTCCTCCTATTCTATGGGAGGAAATGGTGTTTTGGTGTCTTGTTCAAAGCCCAAGACATGAAGCTAAAGGTGGTTTATATCTTATTCAAAGCCCAAGATGTGAAGCTGGAGGATCTATTTGTATCTTGTTCAAAGCCCAAGATATGAAGCTAAAGGGGTTTGACTTTAGAGAGAATTTTTCATCTCTAAAAGGGTTTGTTTGTCACAATTATTGCGTGACTGTTATAAAGGAGAATTACTTTAACTGGGATATGTGAATCCAGAAATGCCATAATTTCCTTTATGGGAGTTTTTTAACCTGAAGGAGAAGACTTTAACTCAGTTTAGAGAAATGTCATCTTTCCTTAGGAATTTCTCATGCTAAAAGAGGGACAGTGGCGTGGATGTAAATAATCCAGAGGCTTGCCGCTTACAGCAAATAGACGAGGGGAAAGGAGTTGTTGATGTTTGTATGCTGTGACCAAAGCATGATTTGATGCTAAAAGGTTGATTGAATCAAACGGGGATTTCTTTATACAAAGCCTAAGAGGAGGTTAATGACCCAACAAGAGGATTCTTTTGTGTCTCGTACGAAGCCCGTGATAGAGGCTAAAAGGGTTGACTCAACAAGAGAGTATTTTTATATGTGTCTCATACGAAGCCCAAGACGGAGGCTAAAGACGCTTGACTCAACAAGAGAGTCTTTGTACCTCGTACAAAGCCCGAGATGGAGGCTAAAAATGTTTGACTCAACAAGAGAGTCTTTTATACTCAACAAGAGAGTGATTTGTATCTAGTACGAAACCCGAGATAGAGGCTAAAGTGATCGACTCAACAAGAGAGCCTTTTTATACTCAACAAGAGAGTGTTTTGTATCTTGTACAAAACCCGAGATGAAGGCTAAAAGAGGATTGACTCAACAAGAGAGTCTTTTATACTCAACAAGAGAGCGATTTTGTATCTCGTACAAAGCCCGAGATGGAGGCTAAAGGAGTTTGACTCAACAAGAGAGTCTTTTATACTCAACAAGAGAGTGTTTTGTATCTCGTACAAAGCCCGAGATGAAGGCTGCAAAGGTTGATTCTGCTGGGGAGAATCATTGTACAAAGCCCAAGAGGAGGCTAGGGTTACTATTTCAGTTGAGTGACAGGTCTAGTATGTTGGTTAAAAGAGAAAATCAGTTCTTATATGGGTAATGTTGTACCCATGGATTTGATCTGAGGACCGGGATTATTTCCTGTTCTTTAAGGAAACGGGAAATCCAAAGGGTATTGAGATTGTCCAAGTCTACGAGTGTTTTTTCCTTTTTTTGAAAGGAACTTGAGAATGTCTTCGAGACTCAAGGAGATTAGATTGTCCAAGTCTAGAGTTTTATCTTTTGTACTATGCTTAAGAGAGATTAAGAGATAGTACGTTCGCAGTAGAAAGATCTAGACTCTTTGAAAGATTGTTCTATTAAGATGACTAATTTTTGTTCCTATACCTTTAAGAGGTCGTCGGGATAATTTGTACGAAGCCCAAGAGGAGGCTATCTTCCCGGAGGAAGAATCATTATACGAAGCCTAAGAGAAGGCTGTGAAAACTTCTAAGAAGCCGACGGGTCCTTGTACAACACCCAAGAGGAGGCGGGGATGCTTTTAGAAAGCCTGTGGGTCCTTGCACTAAGCCCAAGAGGAGGCTGATGAATAGTTCCAGAAGGGGTTTCACTCTGAACATTGGCCTTCTGTATATGAACTGTTCAAGGGGGAGATTTCTTAGATCTAGTTATCTAAAATTGTTGTAAAAGAAAATTCTCATGGTTTAGGTTATGTTGAAATATCCGGGAGAACGTCGGATGTAAGAAGACGAGGTTTTGTCTAGTTCTAGACGTAGTTGCCGGGGAAACTCTAAATATCTATACTAGTATTACACAGTCGATATGAGTTTATGAAAGAAGACTTACAGTGAAACAGCCCCACAATACAGTTATATACATATGAAAGCGGTAAATGAAAGCGGGTAAACACTTACTCGGTTGTAGAGCTTCCATGTTTTTTTATTAGTCGTTCAACAATGAAAACTTTGATAACAATATTATATTCAAAATCAAAGGAGAAAGTACTTTGAAAAGATTGTTGGGGCTTACAGCTCTAGGAGAGGCCCAAGGTTTTATCAGTGATCGCATTGTCGTTTTGTACAGGGACTCATACATAGTGACTGAGGCCCAAGAAAGGTTTTCTGTACAAGGGGATGGGTCTTACACTCTCTCAAGAGGCCCAAAGTGATTGAAAGAAAAAGAATGGGGCTCATAACACGAGGGTAGGCCAAAGGGTTTGATTTTTGAACTGGCGATCGCGCCGAGGTTTTCTTTTAACGCAGAGGGACTTATACAATATCTGAGGCCCAAAATTGTTTTGGTTAAAAGGGGATTGGGTCTTACACTTTATTAGAGGCCCAAAATGATTTTGAATGGGTCTTATAGCTCGAGGAGAGGCCCAGATGGTTTGTTTTAAATGGGCGATGATCGCGCCGAACTTTTGAAATACAACGGGACTTATACAACAATTGAGGCCCAAAATAGGTTTGTATTTACAAAGGATTGGGACTTACACTCTATTAGAGGCCCAAAATGTTTTTAAAAGGTTTGATGAGGGTTGGATTAATCAAAACCCTAATTTGCTTCCAAAATGTATTTTAATTGAATAAAAAATTCAATTAAAATGATCAAAATTGTTTAACATGTGGAAAACAAATTGTGATCTTTGATTAAGGTTTCAAAAATCATGTTTTGACCTACAAAATGATTAGAAATCATAAAAATTTGCAAAATCAAGAAGGAAAAAATATTTTAAATGTCAAAAATTATTAAAATATTAATTCTTGGCAAAAATATCAATTATATGAAATAAATAATATTTTTGGGATTTTTTTGTAAAATAAAATATTTTAACATTTTTTGTGAATTATTAAAAAAAGAATCAACTCAAAATCTTATAACTCAGAGAGAAATTAATTTTTGAATCAATTAAATAAAATCACAAAATTCAAATATTTGAATTTTCAAAAAGGGCGCCAAGAACAAGGGCAAGAACACACGCCACCCTCTGTTTCTGCAGATTTGCGTTTTCTATCCAATCTCACTGAATACTTAATTATATCATGCAATCTACATATCAATCTACTCGTTTCAACCTCACGATCATGTCTATGGTCTTTAATTTCATTTATTTTAAGAATGGAATAAGAAATCAAAGAGAAACCTCAAGAACCCTAAATTCTGCATGAAGGTTCGGAAATTCCATACACGATTCATACAGCGCAATTGATTGAGGGTAAACACTCTATGCATGATTATAAACATATGGCCAAACTATTGTGCAGCAAAAAATGCATGGATCGTAGAGTTAGAAGAGCTCGTGCTCACCTCTTGCAGCTGGTGATCGTGTTTTGGGTTAGAGGTGTTACAGCTAGGTTCCAATGATTTGGATAGCTTCCATAGGTGCCATGGAGTGTGTCTGAATGCTTGGAATGGATTGAAATAATCTGGAACTTGAGATGGTACCCCAACTGCAAATCTATCAAAGGTTTGAGCAATTGGCTGGTATTTTGTGATTTTGGTGTTCCAGATGTTATGTGAGTGTTTGGATCACTTCTATATGATGTTTATGAGGTGTGTGTGTGATTGGTTTGGTTGGAATAGCTCTCAAACTCAAAACCCGATGGTGACTTGCCTTAGAAGGCAAAATTGGAAGTGAGAAGGTGATTTTGAGGAAAGCATTTGTTTGATGGCTTTGATGTACTCAAACTGAGCACAAATGAGCTCTATTTATAGTAGAGCAAGTTTGTTTTGCAAGCAATAGTGAATGGTAACTGCTGCAGAGGTTTGGCCAATGTTGGCAAATGAGAATCCAAGTCTCCTCTAGCCATTGACTAGAGGTTAGAGCACAGAGTTGTGGTTCCCTAGTTGTTGGATCATTCTTGACTGAATTCAGTCGCAAATGGCTTAGTCCATGCCACCTTGGTGTATGCATTGAATGCTCCAATCCAAAATTGGAGTCTTGTCCCTCTTTTAGGCAATTCTAGGTTTGGCATGCTATTTTTGGTTCCAAAGACTTGGGAGGCTTGGGATCAGAGTTGGTTCCTCCTTGGTCCCCCCTTGAGGTGTTCAGATGGATAGAGTTGCTTGCCTTTTGCAAAATTTTGGGCAAATCGAGCAAAACTCCAAAATCTGCCTTGCTTTGGCAGTTTTCAGCAAGGCATATTGCCATTGTCATATCTCATGGCTCAAGTGGAATTTGATGGAGTTCTTGGCCATTTTGGAAAGCCCTCATATGATACAACACATGTGTGATCATAGTTTGTCTTGATTCTTTTTGGATCCAAGTGAAAAATCCACCTACATTTGTAAAAAAGTGAAGGCAGATTCTGACTTAGTGAAAATTTCACTAAGTGTTGGAAAAAAGTGACATTTTCACTTTTCTTGATTTTGATCATTCCATAACTCCAAATCCATATTGAATTGGAATGAGGTGTAGTTGAAGCTTTTGTAGAGGGTAATGAGAGCTACAAATCCAGCTTTGGATGGGGAAAAATTGCCTTGTGGTTTAGGAGTTATGGTCCTCCAAAGTTGGTACCCTAGCCACTTTGTTCCATAACTTAGAAAATTTTCTAAGTTTTTATGGTTACCCCTTTTACAAGTTATCCCACTTTTCTTGATTTTTCTTGATGAATGATGATTCAAATCACACATTAACATCATTTTAGGGTTAAAAAACCATAATTGTGAAAAATCTCAAAAAGTCAAAGTTTGACTTTTATGCACAGTTGACTTTTTGTCAGATGAATTCCAAATTGTGCGATCCTTTATGAAATCAAGTCCTTGACCTAAATCAAACTTGATGGATTGATTTCATAGGTGTTATAGGGTGTATTGAATCATGTCTTAGGGTTTGAGAGTATGTCCTGGTCAAAAGTCAAAGATACAGTTGACTTTTCTCGCGAAACCCTAAACGTGGTTCAGATAAAATTGAAACTTGTTGATCAAGCTTCTTGGATCAATCCATTGTTGCAAATGGATAAATGTGGTGTATTAGAGACCCTCAAATCATATATTGAGGTCTTGGCTCATGCTTTGCCCCAAAAGTCAACTTAGGGGTGAATTAGGTCAAGAAACCCTAATTCCTGATTTTTGGTGAATGCATCCCCTGAGGCTAAATTGACTTGATGATTGGGTTTATGATGTCCCTTAGAGCATCAAAGGTTATGCTTTGAAGCATTGGCTCATGCCCAGAGGAAAATTTCCAACTGGAGGCCCTGGTCGACCAAAACCCTAGTTTGGTGACACTAACGATCTTGAGGCTTAATCCACTTGGAATGCTGTAGCCTTGTGCTTGATTCTTGAAGTGGGAGTCCTCTTGATCCATTGTGGATGTTTGAGAGGCTAGACAAGTTGAAGATCATGTCATTTCTTGATTGATCCTTTGTCTAAGAGCTCAAAGAGGGCTTGAAACCCTAAGTTTGATTGTAATGGATGCTCACCCATCTTTGGGGAGTCTAATGGTTCATCCATGTTGTGAGGATGATTTGCACAATGATGGGAAATCTTAGTGGTCAAAATTTGGGGTATGACACAGAGGTACAGGAGATCACCATAACAAAGACCTAAAGCACTCAAGTTTTCTAAATATGTACAGAGGTAAGAAATCTTAAGGCTTTTACAATTACAAACTTAAACAAAAAATCTGCATATTACATAGAGTTAATAATTGCTTGATCTTGCTACTTTTTCAACAGAAGAATCCTTATTAAAAATTCAGGCTTGAATCTTTAGCCATATATATAGGATTTCCAAAAACTAGCCGTTGAGAAGGTGACTTAATCAAGTGTCTTTGCTTTTTCTCCATAGTACGAGAGACATTGAAGATGGATGCACATCAGATTTTGAATCCAGTGTGTAACACGTTTAACCTTTGAGTTTTCAAGAGGTTCTCTACTAATAGAGCCATTGAGAGTAGACATCCATAGAACGTAACAACTTTTCTTGAGCCTTACAATCTTGTAGGCACGAGTTGACAGGCTGATAAGACAATACAGCTGATTTTGGAAGTACGGATAGTCCACGCCTTTATCACCAACTCCGAATGGTACCAGATGCTGATATACAATTACTACGTGTAGAAACTCGTCTGAATGCTAAGGCCTTCAGTTCAGAGTCTTTGTCTAACCACACTAGAAATTGTTCTTCAGACTCTGCCACTAGAAGCTAGCAATGAACAACTCCAAGTGTGTCTTAAGTAAAATAGATTCTGATTATTTATGTACAAAAACAAGAACCTACATAAATAAAACACACATTAAATAAACCATTATACTTTTAATACTTTTGTTATCATCAAAACTAAAAGAGAAAATATCAAGAACAAATCTTGTTCTAACAATCTCCCCCTTTTTTATGATGACAAACACAAGTATTTAAAGGACAATGTTGGACATTTAATTTTCTCTGCAACAAGGTATGAGGTTTGTAAGCTCCCCTTGAGTCTGATAGCTCCCAGCTGAGTTTACTCTAGTATTAAAAACTATTTTTCAAGAAAAATAAATTAGTCTTCTTAGTAACATCAGGGTCTGAGGTTTGTAAGCTCCCCCTGAGTTAAATAGTTCCAAGGTTGAGGTTTGTAAGCTCCCCCTTAGTTCCATATTTAAAAACACCATGATAACTACATTTTAACTCCTTTTGGCAACACCAGAATACGAGGTTTGTAAGCTCCTTCTAAGTCTCATAGGCTAAGTCAGAGGTTTGTAAGCTCTATCTTAACACTATGTATAAGAGAGTTAAAATATGTTGCCATTTTCTTAACTTTCTTTGGCAACACCAGAATATGAGGTTTGTAAGCTTCTTCTGGTTCTGATAGGTTAAGTCAGAGGTTTGTAAGCTCTTCCTTAGACCTATGTACAGAAAATTAAAAATGCACCCTGGGCATGGTAACAGAAAATTAAAAATGCACCCTGGGCATGGTAACAGAAAATAAATGACTAATATGTACAGGACATGTATTCAATGGGTTCAATTTCCACTTAAATACTTACTAATATTTCTCCCCCTTTTGTCACATTAAAAAGAATTAAAGGAAAAGAAGGAAAGAGAAAAAATATCACCAATAAATGTAACTCCGATCATCATTACAAGATCAGTTTCCAAAAACGAAGAACAATCAAGTAATAAAAGTCATTAAGGTTTGTAAAATGCACACTTTTAAGTCTTAGTGGTCGTTACCGTTCCAAGAATTAAACAAGGATTAATTTTAGACTCTTGGTATCCACAGAAGTCATTATAAAAACATCCAACTTCTAAGTCATTTTCATCAATCACCAATCCTAATAATATGGAGTCAGTATCTGAGAGTCATAAGGCATCTGTCGTAACAGACACAACTAAGAGCTCTACAAGCATGTCAATCCAATCCCCACAGAGGCGAGCTACGTTTGAGTCCTCTACAATTGTACCTGTGCTCTCAACACAACTTTCTTCTGAAGAGGCTACTTCAACAGCACCTGAACGACCTTCAGAAGGTGGTTCAACAGTAGCTGCCCTGAAACCTCAGAGAAAAAGCATGAAGAGATCAACGAAGAAGAAAAGGAAGGTCAACAAGAAGTTCTACTGCTCTCTTTCAGACATAGAAGAGGAAGAAGTGATTGATTCAGAAGATGGAAAGGTAGACTATGACAACAGTGGACGTCGTTGGGCACGTGATGCAATAGCTAGAGATAAAATCTAGAAATCATCTTGTACCCTTTTTTAAAAAAAATGTAATCCTTAAGTTCAATTAATTAAAAAGTTTATCAGACCAATTACTTCTTTAGCATACATTTAAATTCCAAAATTTTCTTTAGATTTTCTGAAGGTACACTATCAAAGTGAATCTGACACAGAAATGACAGTTAGAACAGATCAGGCATAAACTCAATATTATTCAGAGAATCTTAATATGTTAGACTTTTAGATTACATTACCAATAGTTATGATTAAAATACTGATAAAATTTAATCAGTACTTAAATAATGACAATCTCAAAACAATAAATGTAACACATCTATAAAAGGACTCTAGTAAGCTTTCTTCCATTATCACTTAATCCCTAAAACACCAAGATGTATAAGCAAAAGCAAATATGGGTTCCAAAGAGAGATTTCAGGAAGGCAGCACTACTGAATGCAGCAACTCAAGCAAATCAAAGCAAAGCAGCAGCTGAAGAACCTGCAAGCAAGCAGATAGCTTCAGAAATGTTCTCCTCTTCAGCATCCTTTGTGAAGACACGCAGAAGAAGAAGATCTTCTGGATCCAGACGCAGAACCAAACTGAAGAATGAGGCTTTGGAGTTTTCTAAATAAGAATGGCAAGATTTCTTAGACAATCTAGACATGTCAGATCCTAGGGAGTTCCTTAGGACACATCCATTAGACTAGAAAAATCTAATTGTCTTGTAATAGCTTCTCTTTTATTAATAAAATAACTTGCAAACATTTGAGTTCTTTTATTTGTTTCAGATTCTTAGTGAACAATCAAGAATAAATATTAATCAGTTAAAACTGAACACAAGCATGAACAAACTCAGAATTTATTAATAAGATACTTAATACAAATATTTCAACATTAATACAAAGCATAACTATGCAGAAAATCTAACATCAGAATCTTTTGTAGATAGCTTCAAACTTGTCTCTCCAAATATTGGAAGAACTAGCCTCAAAAGTTATGTTAACCCCTTGTTGAACAAGTAATTAAGAAATAACTTGTCCAAAAGGTATGGAGAAGGTCTTTCCCTTTTAAAAGAAGAAAGATACCTCTTCAGATTATCAAACATAACTTGAGGAAGATCAATCTTCAAATATGAATTGAGAAGTAGAAGCAGATCTTTTTCAATAGTGTCCACTTGGTCTAAATCTCTATCCTTAGGTAGTAAGTTTGAATTCAGAATCTAACTCTAAACAAGAGCATCAGGAAGAAGATTAGAGACCGTTGATGTATTAGATGGATCTACAAAGATATGCCAAGTAGGAAGATAGTGTTCCCAAACAAGAGTTCCTGGGTTTTCTCCAATCTCCTCACAATTGATCACATTTGCAACCGCTTTAGAGGTTACTGTTATAGAAACACCAGTTACTTTAGACAGAATAGCATACTCAGAATTCAACTCAATAGTGGAGGAATTAATCCCAAACTCTTTGACAAGACTTGGATAAGTGAAACCACAGAGCATCTCAAAGTAGCCGTTCCACCTTTGTTTAGACACAGTCTCCCAGAAGTTGAAACCAATCTTAAGCAACTCATCAAAATCCACAAACTTTTCATTGATGACAGTTAGCTGATTCAAAGAAGAAAAAACTGAAGAACTCATCTCAGGTTTGGTTTAATCAACACATAAACAAGAGGAAAAGAAGAAAGAGAAGAAAAAGAAGAAGAAAGAAAAGAAACTAAACAAGAATCGTACAGAAATAAGAATCTTGTTAGAAAAAGGAAACAATGATGTTTCACATGATAGGGAATAGTAATAGCAAGTACTAAAAGAGAAAACATCATTAGCCAAAGGTTTTTTATCCATCAGATATTTCAATTCCACCAGATGAGTTTCACCTTTATGTAAGGTTAAGTATTAAAAAAGCTTTTAGAAAACTTTTTACTTAAACTGCTAAGACAGTAAAAAAGAATCTTCTTCTGAACCTCAAAAACTGATAACTTTTAGAAGCTATCAACCATCAGAGTCTAGTGAGTCTAGACTTAGACAGAGATATTATTTGTCAGTAACAAGTCTTTAAGATTCTATTTAGAACTAGCACTTTATCTAGCAACAAGAGTCATGAGTGATAGATGAATATTGAATTGTCTTCTTTTAGACAAATACCAAGCAACAGTATCAACACAAAAGTGAGAAAACTGTTTTCATACATATGATCATCATCTGGCTTGATAAGACATTCAGTACAGACAAATACAATAGAGTTTCCTCTTAAAGATTTATGAAGTTCTCTTTTTCAAAAAACTTCTCTAGAGATCTAACATAAACTTTGTATTTATATCTAACCATTGAATCAAAAGATAAGCCAGAAAAGAACATACCATTTTTTTTCCAGACTCGGTTCATTATTCAGACTTGACCAATAGAGTATGAACACAACTTTGAGTAGATTCTGATTCAATGGCTGTCTAACCACTGATTCCACTACTCTCACCAAATTCAGTACCACCAGTACTTGAATCTGGGTTGTTGGCTCTTCTTCCAATCAATGTTATAGACAACCTTGTGGAAGATGCCTCTACTTCTTTCCTTGATATTTGTAGCAGATACATTATGATACTCATATTTCTATAAGACCATGCATGTAAGTACAAAAAGATTCTTCTATGCCTTATATCTCAATCTAACAGCAGATCATAAGTCACTCCAAAGTATGAGTCTAGAATGAGATATGATAGGAACAAAATCTTGTTCTAAGTAATGTCACTAATCTCATTATCTTAGATTAAATCTTTTGACTTTAAAATCATTGACAAGCTCAGAACTAGATGGTGTTAGCTATCAGAGATTGACATAAAGCAGATCAGAGTACTGTCTTAGTACGACTAACATAACTCAAAGAAGAGTTGAAGACTTCTCATAAAAATGTCTTTTAAAACAACTTCCATGATGGTTCTCAACCAAGAAGCAATGGAGTTTCTTAAGATATCACCTTAAAGAACAAACTCCATAGAATCAAATATTTTGAAACAAGATAGCTTTAACAACATCTCTTGTTTTTCAATACTTGATTTTTATTTCAGAACACATATGCTTCTCTTCATCTACATCTTGCACTAATGTCAGCTTCAAACGATTAACCATTGAGGAGTATTTGATATTAGGTTCTGGTAGAATTATCTTCTTGCTTTTAAATTTGGGAAATCAGTTGAAATAAAAATATTTAGGAAGCTTTTGAAGTTACTCTTCTATAAACAGATATCACAATCCATTCATCCAGTATGAAAGTCCTTCTGACAAGAAACCTAAGTTTCTCATCATTATTCATTCCAAAGAACTTAAGCTAAAAAGAAGAAGGTGATATGTTGAATAGTTTTTCATCATCTAACTTCATTTCTTTCCTTTGAAGACTGCAAGACAAACCTTCAGAACACAACAGATTTAAGATGTAAACATAAAAAAAACTGTGACTTTAGATTTAAGTCAAAGAACAATCTTCTCAGAATTTGATTAAAAATATTAGATGAAGTGTAACTACCGCAAGCTTCAAAAACTAATCCTCACAAACCCAAGCACAAGACTTTAAAGATAGTCCAAGCATCAGACATATCAATGATGTTGATATACTCAGAAGTGAGATAATGCATCTACCAGAATTCAACTACCTCTGAAGATATTCAATATACATCTTATGAGTTGATGAAAGAGATTTTCAAGATGATCATCTTTAACACCATCAACTTCTATAGTAATACCTTTTTCAAGGATATTCTATAGACCTTCAGAAACCCTTTATCAAGTCCAATGAGTTAAAAATATGTTTAGCTTTTCCATCATTTAAATTCAATGGAATTACCCATTTGAATAAGGTAGGAAAAGTCGTATGATATTTTTCATGTGGCACTTGATTCCTTCTTGAAGAAGAAATATACTTTTCTTATTGGATCAATATTTACACCATTGTTAAGTGTTAAGCACAAACCATGCTCTGATACCAATTAAAGGTGTGAAAAGTACACAAGAAGGGGGTTGAATTGTGTTTCGCGTTTTCTTATTATTTAGCTTCTGATCAGAGATTTAGAATCAGAACTGATGTTCAGATTTTGAGTTAATTCGTTTGGCAGTGGATACAAAAGAAGTAAATAAAATAACAACAGAAGACACAAAAGATTTATATTGGTTCCTCCCCTAACTGAGAGTAGTCCAGTCCCCTTGTCTCACAAGAGCTTTTCATTATAACCACTTCATGATTACAATCGTTTATGCTTCTGCATAAGACTTTTACAACTGCTCAGACCAACTGTCTGAGACTTCCCTTGCTTAGAGCTCGTGTCTAAGACTTCCTTTGCTCACATCATCTGACTGAGCCACCTGCTCATATGTCTTCTGGTTGAGACTTTCCTTTGCTTAGAGCACATGTCTAAGACTTCCCTTTGCTCACATCCTCTGGTCGGGCCACCTGCTCTTCTGGCCATCCAGACTGAGACTTCCCTTACTTAAGCCGCACTCGAGACTTCTTGCTCAATCAAACTAGCTGAATAAGACTTTCACAACTCAAGCACTTAAGAAATGAGACTTACGTGGCTTAAGCATCTTGGCTCAAGACTTGTTGCTTGAATTCCAATGAGACAAGACTTTTTGCTCAAGCACATAGCATGAGACTTAATCTAATCTACTGAAGGCTTAGCAGAATAGAGAACAAGGTGTACATGATGCAAGCATCGTAGGTACGGGAGACCACCATAACAAAGACCTAAAGCACTTAAGATTTCTAAATATGTACAGAGGTAAGAAATCTTAAGGCTTTTACAATTACAACCTAAAACAGAAAATCTGAATATTACACAGAGTGGATAATTGATTGATCTTATTACTTCTGGTACCAGATGCTGATATACAATTACTAAGTTTAGAAACTTGTATGAATGTTGAGGCCTACAGTTCAGAGTCTTCATCAAACCACACTAGAAATTGTTCTTCAGACTCTGCCACCAGAAGCTAGCAATGAAGCAACTCCAAGTGTGTCTTAAGTAAAACAGATTCTGATTATTTATGTACAAGAACAAGAATCTGCATAAATAAAACACACATCAAATAAACCATTATACTTTTAATACTTTTGTTATCATCAAAACTAAAAGAGAAAATATCAAGAACAAATCTTGTTCTAACAAGGGATCAATGCACAAATTATCAACTTTTATTTTTATTTTCTATTTTTGTTTTTAATGGTATTAAAATTAGTAAGTAAATAAAATCAGAACAAATTCAAATTAATCATTTAATTACTAATAATTAATTACAATAATAATTTTGACTAAAAAAATAAAAGGATTAAAATGATTAAAAGTCGGATGCAAAAATGTTCGAAAAATTAAAACGAATGAATTAAAATTATCAGTGCGAAATAAACCTCTCAGAAAAATACAGTGTTTGATCAAATTTTGAAATAAATTTTGACCAGTTAAAAGGCTTAGTTGATTAAAATGTGACTGAAAAAGTTGTGGAAAAATAAAGCGAGTACACCAGGTTAAACTACGTGAATCGTAGATTAATATTACTAACGTCTGTAAACTCGATTTTGAAACTTTTTGTCCACTTATTTTTCGTATATTTGAGATATGATTCAACCAATCTGTCTGTATATCCGAGAATTCATTATCATTTTAGGCATTATGAGATATGAAAGACATGTTATGCTATACATTATGCAAAGTAAAAATAAAGTCAGATAAATGAAAATTTTAAAATGCACGGACAAAATTGGAGTATGACAATTATTTAATATTCTACAATAAAACTGCAATGATATTCTTAATTTTTTCATCTTGGTTGATCTCATTGATTCTTCTATGGCGTTTAACTAACTTGAGAATTATCAATACTATTTCAAATTTCATTATATAATTTAGACGTTACTTAAAGACATACATTGCATCATCTCTCGTCTTGTAACTGACACAAATATATATATATATATATATATATATATATATATATATATATATATATATATATATATATATATATATATATATATATATATATATATATATATATATATATATATATTAAGGGTAAGAATAAATTTTTGTTAAAATAATAAGGGCATAAATGGAAGAAAAACTCACAAGATAAAAGCTACAAGCTCAAAAGCTACTTCAAATAGCTTTTGAATAAAAAACCTAAAAGCTAGTAAAAAACTAAGTTAAAAGCTAAAATTAATTTACCAAACAAAATTTTTTCATTATTGTGAGCTGAAAAACTAAAAGATAAAAGCTAAAAACTCTTTTTTGAGTTTTACCAAACAGACTCTATAAATAAATAAGAGTGTTTGGCCTTTGTTACTAAAATGACTATATCTCTAATGACATAATTAAATAGTATTTTTTTTTTGTTTAACTTTCACAATCACAATATCTTTTATTTGTTTGGTTAAAAATGAAATGTATGGATATTATGTTTGGATCTAATTAAATTTTGGTGAATAAGAAAAAAATTAATGTTATGAAATTTTATTGTTAAATTAAGAGCGAATTGCATGGATGTTATGTGATAATAACTTTTTGTGTCTTTAAAAGAAGTTAAAATATTTTTTTCAAAAAATATTTTTTATAAAAAATATTATCCATGGATATCTGTAAATATCCACGGATATCGTAAAACTCGCGGATTATCCGTTTAATGGATACCTGCATGGATATGAGGCGGATATGGATATCATATTTATCCAACGGGACTGATATGAATATCATAGTATCTCTTCCCATGAATATCCATTTACATCTCTAACTTTCACACACATATAGAAATTATGAATGGGACAAATATCACACATTATATTTGATGTCATCTGAGCAGACATGATGAGTCCAATCTCTTTATTAGACACCTTGCACGCATCTTTTAAAAAAAATCAGTGAGGCTTTATGTTCAAGTTAATCTATATTCAGTAGTTTATTTCTCAACGACAAATAATGGGATGGATTCTCTCCAGTGAGATTTTCACTAGAGGCTGTCAAGTGTTAATCCTCAACATTCAAATTGTATTTTAATGATTTGTTTAATATGCAATAAAATAAATGAATGGTCCAGATCGCACTGCACCCAATTTTCATGGGAGAGGATCCTTGCCCACAAATAATAGACCTCAGTTACAACTTGTGTAATTTCTCTAGTGTGAAGTTTCAAATTTCATTTTATCAAAAATGATATATTTGGATTATCTTTCAACTTCACAGACTCACGAAATTGAACATTAAAATCAAACTCTCGTTCCTTGTTTTCTACCATGTGATTATTACATCATGAATTAAGAAACCAAACCACTTTTCAAACACCAATGCGAATACGTTTTTGAGTCATTAGGAATATTTCTCCATCTTCATCAAACTCAGCATAGTTGAGATTTTCCTCTTAAATATGGACATTCATTCTAATTTATAACATTTTATAGCATTCATCATACTCCCCTTCCACAACCACAAGAGACATGATTCTTGCCATGACAAGTTCCATGTCCATCATTTGACATTTTAAGAGCTTAATCTTCTTATTTGTGAATCTTCATATGTTAATGAACTAACAAGTTACTATGTAATTCATCAATGGAAAAAGTGGCAACATTATCCGAGCACACAACATAGTCAAACTTAATTAAACATCATGAATCTAAGAGTTTTTTCAACAACAAGGTTTGATTTAGGAGTGCTCAAAACCGAACCAGTCCAATAGAAAATCGCAAATCAAATCGAAAATGTTAAAAAAACTACAGCTGGTTTGAATGTGTTTGGCCAACATTTTAACAAAACCACGTGGTTCGGTTCAGTTTGCGGTTTATATTTGCAAACTAAACCAAACCGAATCAAACTGCAGTATGTTACAACACAAATTTCACTTAACTCACATCTAACCCAAACTTAAACCTATTATGCCTTAACCTTACGATTACAAACGATTTTCTCTTCCTCACACATAGGATTTATTTTCAGCCTTCTCAAATTTCTCTCAGCAGTATCGTGCCTTCTTCGCCAAATGCATATATCCTCTTCTTCTCTAATATCTACTCTCTTATATTTTTTCTTTTTCACCTTCTCATTTTTATGTTACTGTTCTCTCTTTCAATTTCATTTTTATCGCACTTTTTCATGTCTAATCTCTCATCTCTTTTGTTCATTCTTTTTCATCTTCACTTATCTCTCATATCTTCTATCTTTTTTGTTTTATTATAATTTTTTTAATACTATTTTATGTTTATTGTTTCACTTTTATATAATTTGATTTTTAGATATTAAATGAGAATTTATTTTTCAAATATGATGAGTATTGTTGTTATTTGGTAGTGTATGAATGACTAAATACAAAGTTATGTTGTCATCTATATGTGTATGTATAGAGCTCAATAATTTTTTTTGTAAAAATTGAGTCAAACCAAACCGCATTTGTTTGGTTTGATTCGTTTCGGTTTTATTTTTAAACATCAACCGAAACAAATCAAATCACACATTTTTTTTCTTACAGTTCGGATAACTTTTAACATCAAAATCGTCCAAACCACATCATGAACACTCTTAATTTGATTCATCTTTTCTCTCTAAACCTTCATTCAACTCACAAAGTATAGAGTTCGAGCAAAATATCCATCAACCAATTCACCCTCCTTCTTTACAAAAATCTCAAATATACACGGTAAAGATTGTAATTGAATGAGTTTGAACCTTAATACTTCTTGTTCAGAGATTCTCGTATGTCTTTGACTATATCATTAACAAGATTGTTTCAAAACAATCCGGGTTGCACTTGGTACCAATTATCTGACGGAACTCAACACCAATGCTTATTCTTATCCATTCCAATGCCTAACAAGCATTTCTAATATTAAGCATACCAACCAAAATGACAACATGTGATAGCCATTTTCAAATTACCAAATGAAGTACACTTTTGAAAACCATACATGAGTAAAAAAAAAAGAAAGTAACAGTTGATAGGGTAGTTAATTGCGTATCTCTAACCAGACAAAGTACTCAATAGATTCACAGATAGTCGTCAATTTTCATACATCACCAACTCAGATCATAGTCAATTTAAGTCATGATTGTAACTTAATTGATTAAATCTATTCCGGTAAATTCAAGCAACACTATGTCACGGTAAATGGAGTAGTATAGTTTCAATGTATATATAGATACAGATTACTACGTATACCAATTTCCATGTGTCATAAGCACGAACATCCTCCGTCTCACGTGCCTCTTAATGTTTGCCACGTCATTTGATGGTGATAGAATGAGTGGCTTCAAATCAGATGGTCCATCTAACCCAATAACAATACTAGTAATAAAAAAAATTATAAAATAGAGAGATACAAAGAACACAACACACACTATATTTCATACATAAAAAAACACCGCAAAAAAAAGTAGCCGCAGAACCAACCTCGCTTATCTCCCAAGAGTTTCTCTCTCTAACCTTTCAGTTCTAACCTTTCAGTTCAGTTACACTAAACCAATGGGAGAGGTTATCTTCGATTCCTATAACCTTTTTTCTTGTTCTCAAATTATTGTTTTTGTTCTGATTTGTTTGTTTGTTATGAATATGAATATGAATAGGAAGAAAAGAAACCAGAGGAAACTAAAGTGGAGGAGAAAAAACCAGAAGAACCGAAGAAAGAAGAAGAGAAGAAAGAAGGTGAAAAGGCTACAGAGGAGAAGAAACCGGAGGAAAGTAAGGAACCGGTTGCGCCGCCGGAAATTGTGCTTAAAGTTTTCATGCATTGCGAAGGTTGTGCTCGTAAAGTTCGTCGTTCACTCAAAGGATTTCCAGGTAGTTTTTTTTTTTTTTTTTTCATTTTCTTTATTTTTTTTTATATTTTTTTTTTCGGATTAATTATTTATTTGTTGTTTATGATTTTTATTTTTCAGGTGTTGAAGATGTAGTAACTGATTGCAAATCTCACAAGGTTGTTGTGAAAGGAGAGAAAGCGGATCCATTGAAGGTTCTAGAAAGAGTACAAAGGAAAAGTCATAGGCAAGTTGAGCTTCTTTCTCCTATCCCAAAACCACCGTCGGAGGAAGATAAAAAACCGGAAGAGAAACCTAAACCAGAGGAAGTGAAGAAAGAAGAGGTTAATTAATAATAATATCTTTTGTTATTTAATTTAAGTTTTCTGAATCTGTGTTGAATTAGTTTATAATATTTGAATTTAATTGTGCTGCAGCCTCAAATTATCACAGTGATTCTGAAAGTTCACATGCATTGTGAAGCTTGTTCACAGGAAATCAAAAGACGCATTGAGAGAATCAAAGGTTTGTTAATGGATTCAGTTTTTTTTGTTTTTTTTTGAGATTCAGATTTTTCTCAGTCCCATCTATTCAGGAATTTGTCAGAATCTTCTTTACAATTTGATTCTCTTGTAAAAAAATCTTTATTATAAAATATTTAACTTAATTAAATATTTAAAAATGGCACTGCAATCTCAATTTATTATAAATTATTATTGTTATCATGCAGGAGTGGAATCAGCAGAACCGGATCTGAAGAACTCACTGGTGACGGTGAAAGGAGTGTTTGAAAGTGAGAAATTAGTTGAATATGTTTACAAGAGAACCGGAAAACAAGCGGTGATAGTGAAACAAGAGCCGGAGAAGAAAGAAGAAGCGAAAGAAACAAAGGAAGAAGAGAAGAAGACTGAGGAGAAGGACAAGAATGAGAAAGGAGGGGGTGAAGGAGAGGAAAAGAAAGAAGCTGCAGGAGATGAAAAACCCGGTGGTGGTGGTGGTGGTGGTGAAGGTGGTGGTGCTGCAGAAGAAACCACGGTGGTGGAAGTGAAGAAAAATGAATATTATTATAATCCACCAAGGTATGGTATGGAGTATTATGCTTATCCTGGACCAGCTTACCCTCCACAGATTTTCAGTGATGAGAACCCCAATGCTTGTTCTATAATGTAAAAATTATTCATGAATGATAAGGGTAAGGGTAATATTGGAAATATGAAAGATTCTAGAGTCTATGAGTGAAATGTGGTGGTGATAGCCATATCCTGGGTAAGATGTGCCCCATGTACTTTTCCTGCAGTAGAAAAGTGTAATCTACAGATCAACTGTAGAATTTTGAAATGCTTGTACTTTTTTTATTTTTAACCAAACATTAATTGTTATATATGAAAATATATATAAATAATTAAAATGTTTTATCTTTATTTAGTTTTTTTTTTATATAAATGGAGTTTCTCATTTAATGACTGTTTTAGACTCAGTTTTAAATTTAATGAACACTTTGATTAAAGTACTAGTGTATTAATTGATTTAAGTCACTATATTTTTTTATATTAAAATGATTTTATATTTAAAATAATATTTCTTAGTTGATTTTCTTTTAATTTTTTTGTTGTCAATGTGACAAGTGTCTTAATTATTAGAAAATTAAAAGAAAAGTGTTCTATAATAAATATTGGTCTATACTTTTTCTTTAAAAGTATTATAAGTCAAAGACTTATTAAAGTATAATTACACCAATATTTACGTGAATTTTAATTTGAGAAATTTTAGTTATTCATTTTATTTAAACAAAAAATGTTTAATAAAAATTATCGAATTAATTATATGTTAAATTATAATTTAATTTATTATTTTAATCATGGTTTTTGTCTTTATATTTATATTTTATTTTATTTATTTATTTTTATTTTATATTTAAATAGTTTTTGTTAATTTCTTATATTTTTGTATTTTAAATCTAATGATGTTTTTTTTTATTTAAAGGGTTAAATATGTTTATAAAAATATTTTAAATTGTTTTTAATCATTTAAAATATTTTTTCAAAGAAAAATCATCCTAAAATTTTCCATTCATATTTTTATCTCTAATACTAAAATCGTCGTTAAAACTATCGAGAATTCAATCGCTTAATAATAAAATGTTGTTAATTCAATCGCTAAATTGTAAAAATCGTCGCTAAATTATAGGAGAGATAAAAAATATGAATGAAATATTTTAGAAGAACCATTCTTTGAATACAATATTTTATAGAATTAAAATCGAATTTTGATAAATTTAACTCTTCTAAATAATAATTTACTAAAGAAACAAATTTTATAGATGAAAGTATAAAGTATAAAAACATATATTTCATCAATTTCTTTTTATAAAAAACATGAGAAATCAAAATTATTTTAATTTGAAATAAAGAGGTTAATTTTGTGAATGAAATATAATTGGAGAATCAAAATCTGTAATTTAAAATTTATCTTATTTGTCATTGTAATGGAATGCATGAACAGAAACCTCTACAAGATGCAGAAAGATGGTAACTACAACTATCATCTAAAATGCGAAAAATTGAACATCACGGATTTATGCTTCGCAGATGATTTGTTAATGTTCTCTCGAGGTGATAAAGTATGTGTGGAAATGATGATGAATGCGTTTAATAAATTTTCCAAGGCAACCGGACTAGTGGTTAACCCTTTGAAATGCAAGATTTATTGTGCAGTGGTGTATGGAGAGTTGAAACAGGATATTCTCAAGGTGATTGGATTTCAGGAGGGACAACTACCTTTCAAATATTTAGGAGTACCTGTGACTGGTAAAAAACTCTCTGCATATCATTACATGCCACTTGTGGATCGTATTGTCTACAAGATTAAGCATTGGACAGCTCGTATACTCTCGTACGCGGGGAGGTTGCAGCTTATTAATAGTGTGACATTTGACTAACTAACTACTGGCTGCAATGTTTTCCATTCCCCAAAAGTGTTCTGCATAAAATTGAATATATATGCCGCAACTTCTTATGGTCAGGTGGGTACGAAGGGAGCCGAAAGGCACCTGTAGCATGGAAGATAATTTGCAAGCCAAAATGTCACGGTGGGCTGAATGTAAGGTTTGGAACAAAACCAATATGATTCGGCTGCTGTGGAACCTAAGTGGAAAAACCGATTCGTTGTGGGTTCGGTGGATACAAGCATACTATATGAAAAATAAACATCTGATGAAAATTGAGGTGAAAACTAACCATACCTGAATTCTGAAAGCTGTTTTAAGACAGAGAGAGACAGTGAATGGGATAGAAGAATGGAAGGATATTCTTAAATGGAAAAAATTCAATATGCGCAAAATTTATACGATGCTGCGAGAATATGAGATAAAAGTCGACTGGAGGAACCTGATGTATAGAAACAATGCTCGACCCCGAGCCTGTTTTATATTATGGCTTGCATACCACGAAAAATTATCCACAAAAGGCTGACTGTTCAGATTTGGAATGATCAATAACATGCAATGTTGTTTTTGTTCAGGGATGGAATCAATAAAACATATATTTTTTTGAGTGCTTTGCTACAAGAAAAATTTGGATGGAAGTCCTAGAGTGGCTTCAAATTCAGCACATTCATGGTGATGGCATAACGAGTTGAAATGGATAACCCAACACACGAAAGAAAAAAGTGTCAAAGCTGCTGTCCTCAAAATGGCGATCACAGAAACTGTATATGAAATATGGAATCTAAGGAATAACAAGAGTTTTGGTAAGGATGCAGTTAACACGAGTATAGGGAGAAAAATTATAGACACACTTGTTTATAGGGGGTGGAATAACAAGAAGATTAGGAAGTATATTGCTATCCTAATGATAGAAGGATGATAGACTTACTTTTTTTGATAGTTTTGATTTTCTATTAGGCATACTTGAATTGTTAGTTGCTCGATCCTACTAGGATCGCTTGTAATTATGGTTTTTTTAAATTAATCAAAGTCCTTTAAATTCAAAAAAAATATTTATCTTATTTAGAAAAATAATCTTCATATAATAAATTCAAACAACTTTGATTTTTTTAATTTATTTTTGTATTTAAAATTGAATACTTTATTTTTAAATAATATATTATTTGTGAAACATAAAAGTTTAAATATTTGAAATTTTAAGAATAAAATATATAAGTCATTAGTGAAACATGAAAAATCATTTTAAAAAATTTTTTTAAAAAATTTTTAAAAAATATGTAAATTATTAATCATTAAAAAAAATTAACCCGTCAATTTAAAAATGTAAAAAGATAAAATTAAATTTAAAAAAAATCTAAGTAAACCTGTGAAGATAAAAATAAAAGTTATAAATCATTAACTAATAAAACGTCCATCATTTTAACTGCAAAAAATTAAAGAAAAAAAAATATTAAAACTGCGTGAATGTAAAATATAAAAATATTTTCATAAATGAAACAGAGAATCAAAAGGATTAATTAGTCAAAATTTTAATATATCCTTGTAATTTAGTGAAATATACGTTTCATCTTCTTAAACAATGTTAAAGTAAATTTATTTTATACACTATTTTCTATTTTCTCATTTATTATTAAAAACATTGGTACAATAATATGTAATTTTATTTTATTAAACATTGTTAGAGCATTTATTAAAATTTTTAAAATTCCAATGTTCTATTCGTTGTTATCTTGACCCTTTTAAAGAAAAAACATTTTACATTTTTTTTATTTCCATATTGTCCTAACTTTCTTGGAAGAAGTTCTGTTTGTATACTGTTTCTACAAGTGGGTTATTATATGCATTTATAGCTGACACCTAACAGACGTTTATGGCTTTGGTTCGTGTGAGAAAAGGAAAAGGAAATTTTAGCTGAAATTTATGACTGTTTTATGGACATTTTTAACAAAAAGTATTCTTCTTTTAAAACTAAAAAACTAAAATTAGAACATGTGTATGTATGTATCTTTATAACTTTTCAGTGAACATTGTAATCTTGAATGAAAGTTATGAATGAATCAAGTAAAAATTGAAAATTGGCATATATAAAAGTATGTAATATATATTTTTTTTTCAAAAAAATTAATTAAATATATTTTATTGATCTTAAAATAATTAACTTATTTGATTAATTCCTACAAATTTTAAAAAGTATAAAATAATAAACATAATTTATTAAGGTATTTTATTTTATATTGATATATTTATTTTTATCATAAATATAATATAAAAACCTTATATTAATAGTGATATAATATTATTAATTAAAGTTTAAAAATAAATTTGATTGAAAATAGTCAATTATTTTATTAGAATAAATATTTTTTACAAATGTACCAATGATTTTGAATCGGGCAAACTATTCTATTTTTTAAAAAAAAGTAAGTTAAAGTTGTGTACTATTAAAAAAAATCTTTTTAATTTAAAATTAATAAAAAAATATTAGGGTGATTAATTCTAATTAATATATACTAAGATAATTATACTAATTGTTTTTAATTTTATTATTTTTATATAATTTCTCTATTATTCAACATTCAAACACAATTGCGGTAACTTCAAACAAATCTAAATTACTCAAAATTAGAACATTTTTTTAATTACTACAAAAATATTGATTAATTATTATTGATTGTACTTACATTTTTATTATTTTTTATTCTTATTTTTGACTACTAATATCTTTATTTATTCGTAAAAAATATATTTAAATTTAGTTTTCACGGTCTAATTTTATACATTTTCTACAGAACAAGACAATTTAAAATATTTATCGGGCCGAGACTAATCAATTTTTTGTAGATTTATTAATGTTACAAAATCACGATTTTAATAATTGTGACATTAACCATTCTTATTTACTATACACTATTTGCTATACAGAAAGTGATTATGTAAATGAAATATTTGATATACATAACACAATTATGATAGATAAATACATAAACTTTTTTATGAAAAACAAAAATTAAGATGAATAAATACATAAAAAAAAATATGCTAAAAATACATGAGACAATCACGGAAAAAAAATACATGAGACAATTATGAAAAAATGCTACAAATATTTATTTTTATAAATAAAAAACTTGAGACAATTATGATTGATAAATACATAAATTTCTTATGAAAAAAAAATCATTATTGGTGAATTAAAAGTATCTCCAAAAGATATTTGTTTTATTTTTCTACTAAAATATACATTTTCATTTAATTTTTTTTGTACTAAAATATACTTTTTCGACGGATCGAGACTACTTAATTTTTATATCTTTTATATACATTTCGTTACCATCACTATACTACATTTATTTACTGTTTATAATGATATTGCGTGAGGCGTGTTCACGCACATGTAGATGACTCCTTAATTAATTCATTTAGTTTTCTATTAAAATATACATTTTCGATAAGTCAAGACTACTTAATTTATATATCTTTTATATACATTTCTTAACCATCACTATACGATATTTATTTACTATTTAGAATAACATTGTGTGACTCATGCGAACGTACGTGTCTCTAACTAGTTAATCAAGAAAAATTGAAAATTGACATATTTAAAAGTATATAATATATTTTATTTTAAAAAAATTATTAAAAGGCTAATTGTTGATAGTTTTGTTTTTTTATATATATTTTATTGATCTTAAAATAATTAATTTACTTGATTAATTCCTACAAATTTTTAAAAATATGAAATAATAAATATAATTTATTATGGTATTTTTATTGTATATTAATATATTTATTTTTATTATAATTATAATATAAAAATCTTAAATTTATAGTGATATAATATTATTAATTAAAGTGTAAAAATAAATAAGAGAAATTTATGTTGTATTAAAAATTGAAAATAGTCAATTATTATTTGAATACATATTTTTCACAAATGGACCAATGATTTTGAATCAGACAAACTATTCTGTTTTTTTTTTTTTTTTAAGTTAAAGTTGTGTACTATTAAAGAAAAGAAAAGATCTATTTAATTTAAAATTAATAAAAAATATATATTTTAAAGTATCATGACCTTTTATTAAAAAAATATTTGTTGCGATTTTTTTGAATCAATATTTTATATAACAAAAAAACAAGTATGTACAAGGCGATCTTAATTGATCCAACCTAAGCTACCTCAGCATTAATCAAGTTACATGTTCTTGCAATTTGGACTTGGTCCACGTCCTCTAAATTAAAATGTCTATGATTCTTTGGCCTATGTTTGTATTACTTATAATGTTACCATAAATCTTGTCATTCTTACATTTTAATTTCTCATAGATTGTTTTCGCAAAAGCTTTCTTTAGGAGTTGTACATTCTATCCTTTCCATTTTCTCGCTTTTAATATCCACTGAAGTTTATCCATCCACTCCCCAGGGTTGTGTGAGTTTTTTAGCCGGTCAAGAACGTGACTCTAAACTGATCTCAGCTCAGGACACGTGAACATCAAGTGGTTTAAACACTACGCCAAAACTGGATAAAGACAACACTCCATAGACAACGCTTTTTACCCTAAGCGCTGTTATAAGTACGAAAAATTAAAACTATAAACTAAAGTGAAAAAAAGCGTTACTAAAGACTCATTTAAGAAAGCGCTTTTGAAAAGCGTTGCTAAAGGCCAGAGATACGATAACGCTTTTAGAAAGAGCTGCTATAGGCCACCTTTAGAAAGCGCATTTGAAAAGCGCTGCTAAAGCCACATTTAGAGGCCACCTTTAGAGAGCGCTTTATAAAAGCGCTGCTATAGGCCATATAATAGAAAACGCTGCTAAAGGCAATACATTAGAAAGCGCTTCAAAAAGTGCTGCCTTATGTCATTAATTTCTAAAATCTAATTAAAATGTACAGTACCAGCTGCAACCAAACATTTAACAATTTTCAAATAATACGAAACCCTAAGCTTCTAAAACTTCTAAAACACTACTCCCTCCGCCTCCGTCCACCATTCGCAAGGCTACTCCCTCCGACCGACCTTCATCTCTTCGTTTCCGTTCGCAAGCCTACTTTCTCCGACCGACCTTCCTCTCTTCGTTTTCGTTCCTCCGACCGACTTCCTCCTTCTATTTCCAACCGCGCGCGCTCCAGCTTCAACGGTAACCGACTTGCTCGCTTCACCACCACCCTCATCAGCGTTCATCTGCTATTGTTAAGGTATTTCCTTTTTTTCCTATTAATTTTTATATCCAAGTTTAGTTCTTTATTTTTTTGATATTAGGGTTCCTTAGTCTTAGTTCTTTATTTTCTATTAATTTTTTTTCTATTGTTAAGGAATTTGATTTTGAAATTTTTGTTGTAGTAAGGTTGAAGATGATGAATAGTGATATTTGTGGTGAATTTATTTTGAGAATTGGTGTTGATTTTGTAAGTTGATGTTGAATGATAGTGATGAATTGTCGAAATTAATTGATGATAATGACATTGTTGATGGATAATTGTTAGTGATTACTTTGTTTTGAACTAATTGTTGATTGAAAATGATAATGAAATTAATTGTTAATTGTTGAGGTTGAAGATGATGAATAGTGATGACATTGTGACTTTATTTCTTATAGTCATCGGTGATGTTGTTGATTGAAACTTGAATGACATTCATGAATTAATTGTTGAAGACTATGATGTTGTTGATTGTTTGAACTCTTGTTAGTGATGAAGTTGCTATTGAGTTTAAATGTGGAATTGATAATTTTGGTGATTGATTTATGCTCGAAGTGATGATTCTTTGTTGGATTGAACTTTGAAGTTAATTGAACTTAAGTGATGAAGTTGTTTTTTGTGACTTACTTGAGTTGAAACATTAAGTGTTGATGTGTCATTTGTGATGAATCAAAGTATACCATGCTACTTGAATTAATGTGATTGAATTTGCGCGTCGATGTCATGCTATTTGTTTCATTCATGTTAACTTCGAGTTGAATTTTCGTCAATGGTACCTTCTGATCATTCATTTATATAGCTTCTCATTTATTTTTTTCTAGCGTGATAAACGTTGGTCAAGAATATATTTGCTAGGGGTTACTTGTGAAGAGTGAAATTTTGATCGTTTCCAAGAATCTTACACTATGTGGTTCCTGAAGTTGCTGACTTCTAGGTAATTAGTTGTTCTTTTGCTATAGTTGCGTGAATAATTAGTGTTTTTGTTTAGCTTACTTAGTAAAACCATGGATAAAAAATGGATGTCTTCCAATCGATTGTCAAAAGAGTACGAGAATAGGGTATTAGAATTCGTTAAGTTTGTTATTGAACACGCTAAAGATCCCAGTCGAATCACATGTCGTTGCTTAGATTGTTGTTATGGGCGTCAGATTGATGTAGTTGAGTTGGAATCGCATTTAAAGAGACATGGAATTGATCGAAGTTATACATGTTGGATATTACATGGTGAGATAAGTAACAAGAATGTTGAACCGGGGGATGATACGAACTATGCTTCAAATGACAATGGCACAGATACATACGATTGTGATCGAGTCGAAGAGATTGCAGAAGCACTTGAAGAAGATCTTCAGGATTGTCCCAAAATGTTTGAGAGGTTGGTAAGCGATGCAGAGAAACCGTTGTATAAAGGTTGCACTAAATTCACAAGATTGTATGCGGTATTAAAGTTGTACAACTTAAAGGCGGGTAATGGATGGTCAGATAAAAGTTTCACAGAGTTATTAGCCCTTATGAAAGATATGCTTCCGGAGGATAATGTTCTTCCTAATCAAACCTATGAGGCCAAAAAAATGTTGTGCTTTATTGGCATGAGCTATGATAAGATACATGCTTGTCCAAATGATTGAATTTTGTTTCGAAATGAATAAGCATCGTTAAATGAGTGCCCTAAATGCGGTGTCTCTTGATATAAGAAAAAATTGTCTCCAGCAAAAGTCTTATGGTATTTTCCTACAATTTTGAGATTTAGACGCATGTTTCATAGTGAAACCGATGCAAAACACTTGACTTGGCATACAGATGAAAGAATTATAGATGGAAAATTTCGACATCCGACAGATTCACCACAGTAGATGAAAATTGATAATGATTATCCTGATTTTGGAGAAGAAGCAAGAAACCTTCTCTTGGCATTATCTACTAATGGAATGAACCCACATGGCCTTCAAAGTATCTCACATACCACATAGCATGTGATTATTATGATTTATAACCTACCTCCATGGCTATGTATGAAGCGTAAGTACATGATGTTACCTATGTTAATTTCTGGGCCTAAACAACCAGGAAATGACATAGATGAATACTTGACACCTTTAATCGAAGATTTAAAGATTTTGTGGGAGAACGGTATGGAGGTTTATGATGGATATAGGAAAGAAAGTTTCAATTTGAGGGCGATGTTGTTTGGCACAATTAATGATTTTCCAGCATACAGGAATCTATCAAGGTATAACATTAAAGGTCAATGTGCGTGTCCTATTTGTGAAGAAAAAACAGATTGGACGCAATTGGTATTTTGTCAGAAGAATGTTTTTATCGACCATCGTAGATTCTTAAATTCTAATCATCACTATCGTGGGTGGAGAAAAGCATTCAATGGAAATCTAGAACATGGTAGAGCTCCACCTATATTGACAGGTGACCAAATTTTTGAAAAGGTGAAAGATGTGAGTACTCAGTTTGGCAAGCCTTTTGCACACATGCTTGTCAAATGTGGGTGGAAGAAGAGGTCAATTTTTTTTGAATTGCCATATTGGAAATCGTTGTATGTAAGACATTTTCTTGATGTTATGCATATTGAAAAAATGTATTTGAAAGTGTTATTGGCACGTTACTCAATATACAAGGAAAGTCTAAGGATGACCTTAAAGCAAGAAAGGACTTGATAGCGATGAGAATAAGAAATGAATTAGGACCATTGAAGAAAAGAAAATGAACATATCTACCACCTGCTGCTTATACTCTATCTGGAAAGGAGAAAAAAATATTGTGTAAGTTTCTAAGTGAAGTTAAAGTTCCAGAAGGATACTCTTCTGATTAGGGATGACAACGGGTCGGGTCGGGTGCGGGTTTCACACTACCCAAACCCACACCCGAAATCACCACCCGAACCCAAAAGCTATTCGGGTGGCAAAATAACACCCACGCCCACACCCGTTGGGTTCGGGTTTTTTCACCCAAACCCGAACCCGTAGCAAAAACACAATATATATATATATATATATATATATATATATATATATATATATATATATAATATATATACTATTCTAATTGATACTATATATTCGTTCAGTTTTAAATGTTAGCTTCAATTTAAAACGTTGCCGTGATACTACATACATATATATTAGCTTTTACCAGTAACAGTACTACTATATATTAAATTTTAAGTGTATATATATATATATATATATATATATATATATATATATATATATATATATATATATATATATATATATATATAGCGGGTGTGGTTCCGAGTGCGGGATTCATACTACCCAAACCCGCACCTGAAATATCGGGTGGCACCCGAACCCAGTAAACTCGGGTTTTCACCCGTTGACTCGGGTTCGGGTACGGGTGGGCCCCGCGGGTTTGGGTCTGCTTGCCATCCCTACTTCTGATATTAGAAGACTTGTGTCTATGAAAGACCTCAAGTTAAAGAGTTTAAAGACACATGATTGCCATGTTATAATGAAACATTTTCTACCAATTGGTATATGTTCTATTTTTCTAGAAAAAGTAAGAAGCGCCATAACTAAATTGTGGTTTTTCTTCAGGTCAATTTGTAGTAAGGTGATCGATCCTGCGATCTTACCAACATTGCAAAAAGAAATAGTTATTACTTTGTGTGAGCTTGAAATGTATTTTCCTCCCTCATTTTTTGACATAATGGTATATCTAGTTGTTCATCTTGTGAAAGAGACACAATTGTATGGACCAACTTATATGAGATGGATGTACCCTGTTGAACGTTATACGGAAATATTAAAAGGGTATGTGAAAAACCGAAGTCGACCAAAGGGTTGTATTGTTGAAAAATACATTGTTGAAGAAGCGATTGAGTTTTGTAATGGATATTTGTCCAATGTTCAATCCATTGGACTCCCCAAATCTCATATTTTTGAAAAAAAAGAAGGAAAAAAGTTAATTAGAAATAAAATTGTGACAGTATCAAGGGCTGAACGGGAGCAAGTGCATTTGTATTTTCTGCACAATGACAATGAGGTTGAGCCGTATGTTGAAATGCACAAGGATGAACTCTGGGGTTTAAATCCGAATAGAAATGAAAATTGGATAGTACGAGAGCATACTCGAAGTTTTATACCATGGTTTAAGAATCATATTTATTCAAAGTTTTATTCAGATCCCGCTTCAATAACAGAAAGGTTGAGATATTTAGCATATGATCCAAGTTTGCAAGTGTTTTCTAATAGCGCAATTACAATTAATGGATACACATTTTATACCAAAGAACAAGATGATAAAAGTACTATGCAAAATAGTGGAATCACCGTGGTAGCTGAAGCAATGCACATTTCAAGTGTGAAGGACTTAAACCTCAAATATTCAAATCTGTCATATTTTGGGGTTATCGAGCATATTTGGGTGTTTGACTATGAGAATTTTCAGATTCCTATCTTTGGTTGCAAGTGGGTTAAAAATAATAGCCGCATACGAATGAAAAAGTCGGGATTTTTGTAAGTGGATCTTAATAGGGTGGGGTACAAAGATGAACCTTTTATTCTTGTCTCTTAAGCTAAACAAGTATTCTATGTCACTGATCCGACAAGTATGAAATGATCTATAGTGCTTTTATCTAACAAAGTAATTGATGATAACATTATAGATCAAGGTGATATTGATGTTGAGGATGAGTCATATATTAGAGGGAATGAATCGTATATTAGAAATGATCAAGATGAGAATATTAGAGCGAACGAATCATATATTAGAAGTGATCATAATGAGGGAATTTGGATCAATCCATCCATCCCCGTTGTTAAGAGACAAGTAAATCATATTCCAACCAAGAAAAGAAAGAGGTGTTAGTGAAAAAGGTACTAGTAAAATTATATTCTGTCATTCAATAAAATTATATATTTGTCATTTAATATATTCTATGGCTACTAACGAGGGAAACTCATATGTTTTTCTTTATTACAGGTCAAATGGCTACTAACGAGGGAAACTCATATGATACTTCTAAGAATGATGGAAATGAATCAGTTCATTATGTGGAAAGAGAAATTACACGAGGAATAACTATTATGAAGGGAATCATTCGTGCAAGAGATAAAAGAATAAAATATGACGTACATTGGAATGCAACATACCATCTAGTTGAGCCTAACGGTTCAATGTTGACAAGTTACATTGGTGCAATTGTTCGTTCGCAAATTCTAACCACTTGTGATAATTGGAGAGCTCCATTGTTGAAACCCGCTAAAGAAAAAATATGGAGTGAGATACAGGTACCATATGTGATGTTATTTGTTTTTGTCGATGATTATATCTTTAAATTACTTATACTAACACACTCTATGTATGTTTTTTTCGTAGAGGTCTTTTAACATTGGTGATGAACAAAAAAATATTGTCTTCAATTGGCCGGAAGAAGACACAGAGGGTTTCGAGCTTTTTTAACAAACAAGTTTCTTAAGGATGACCAAGGAAATTTTATTGAAGCAGAACTTCCAAAGAAGTATGCAGACTTAATTTAACCTGAAGAATGGGAAACTTTTGTAGCCAAACGAAGAACCCCTGATTTCCATGTAATGTTAATTTATCATGAACATTGTTTTATATACTTGTTCCACAGGTGTTCTGATATGATCTAAACTTGTTTATCCAGAAAGTGAGTGACATAAATCGCCAACGAGTATCAAAACCCGCGTATCCATACAAAAAAGGGCGTTTGGGATATGCACGCTTAGAGCAAAAAATAGAAAGTATATATAAATGATATGATATACTTGTTCCCGATGTGTTACAATTGATATTATTATTTGTCTTAATGTGTAGTTAGAAGAGGAGAAAAGTGAAGAAACGTCTATTCCGGAACATGTTTTGCGGAAGGCTGCTCGTGTGGGTAAGGATGAAGTTGTTAACGAAGATGTTCAACAAGTTTTTGAGCAATGTGTAAGTATAACATTATTTCTTTAATTAAATCAAAAGTTTATTAACATATAATATTTATGCTTTTTAATCCCCACCAATCTTTTTCGATATGCATATGAATTTCAGGAGAATCCATCTTAGTCTTTATCTCTAGCTAAAGACCATGATTGCAGGAGCATACTAAGTCAAGTATTAAATGTTCATGAGTATTCCGGTCGTTTGAGGGGTAGGGAATTTGGAGTCACTCCAACATCGTTGTATAAGCATCCAAAGAGTAAAAGTCCTAGCAATAAACAAGTGATGGAATTGTTGGAAGAATTAAGATCTCAAGTTCGTGAATTGAAAAAGGATAAAGAAATGTCAGAAAGGCGAGGTTCAGGGTTTAAAGATACTAGCGACAAAGATAGTATCAATTGTAATTTTCAACAGAAACTTCCCGAGGTAATTATATATATTATTATGAAATTAAATTAGCAGAATTTTTTTAATTGACATATATACACATTAACAATTTCATATTTATTATTGGTTTAGGGTATTTCACCATGTCAGCTCTATTTATCGTCACCGACTTATCGCATGGTTGGCAAGGGAAAAATGAATAACACTTTGGGAGATGTATTTCACCATAAACCGCTCCTTGTTGGATTTTTGAAAGTATCGATTGATATTAATTTAGAGGGGGATACACTATGACCTATACCCAGGGACGGAGCCACGTATAGAAGTGTGCATGCAAGTGCCCCCACTAATAATTTGCCTACACTAATACTTTAACCTCTCTCAAATAGTATATAATAATATATTATAGTGAAACTTACCTGAAACTTTGTGACTACCGGGAAAATAAAGAAAAAAGGGACACCATATCACTCTATCATCATATCATTTAAATATATACAATACATTATGGACTCTTGTTTAATACTCTATATTTTAATAAATTATGAGTATTTATTTATACTTTAGAATATTTTATAAATTTATTTTTTATCCATAAATATGCTATAACATTTATTTAATTAAGTAATATATATTTCATATTAAAAAATAATTAATTATATTTTAAATACATAAATAAATTGATATGCATATTATTAATGTAAAATAATTATATATACATTTAATTACATCTCACAATATAAATGTTTATTTTTTTTTTAGAAATATTGTAACAAAGTGACATAATAATGAGGAAAATTGCAATAAATAAATAAAAAATTAGTTTTGTACTAAAAACACATATACTTAAAATTTATATATTTTTTCATTTATTTATTTATTTATTATTTTTTTTTTTTTTGCTCCCATATTCTAAATTTTTTGGCTTCGTCTCTGGCTATACCTGATGATGTTTCAGATGCAATATTGGTGGGAGACGCAATAGGATCGTATGCTGCATGGCCGTCAAACCTCATTTTTCATAGATGATGAGGTATGTTGAAAACCATTATGTATCTTTGAGTATTCAAATGTTTTACGAGCCATGTAAGTTATTCTTACATTAACGTACATTTTATTTACATGGTAATGTTAGACTCCTACAAAATCCGAATCAAAAGATAAGGGAATTATGCGACACAGTGAGTCAGTTGCATCAAAAAAAGAGGTACATTGATATATATGCATAGAAAATGTTAATCCTATCCTCCAAAATCAAAAGCTTCATGATCTTATACATTACCTAACTTATATGATATTTAGATTCATGCTCAAGAGTTGCAACAAGTCAGCAGGAATAAGAAGCCTGAATTTAGCAACATGTCCAAAAAAACAGGATCTTGCAAAGACCGAGCCTAAAAAAACATCTATTTCTCGATTTAGGTCGTGTCTTAAAACATATGTAGGAACAACAGATGTGATGGAAGGTGGTATTCGTGAAATACCTATGGAGGAAGGTATTTTTGGTTTTTCTTATAACGAAACAATTGCTAAAGAGGATATGGATAATATTTTTCATCATGATCAATTAGGCATCGGTGTTATCAATACATACATCAGGTACTCGGATCAACTTTATTTAATTAATTGAACAATTTATTTACTCATTTCAATGAATAGTCTAATGTTAATGTTTTTATTTAAGATTCTTGTATGACAAATTGATGCGCCCACGTCAATTGACAGAAAGATTCTCTTTCTTATCTCCTACCTGTATCTACGCACAGTTAATCGATCAAAATCCAAATCCAGTCAAAGAGTACTTAGTCGGTACATTTATGGACAACAAAGATACATAAAAGTTATTTCTTTTACCATATAATATTGGGTTAGATTTTCATTCTAACTTCATTTATTATAATTTTCGTTTTTTGACGTTGTGCAGAAAATTTCCATCTAAACTTTTGTTTTATTTTACAGTGGATACTGGGTGTTGGTTGCGATTAATCTTATAAGAGAAATAGTATATTACATGGATTCGTTAGATGGTGATCAAACAAAATACCCAAATATGAAGAAGATGATTGATACGTAAGTGAGATTGTTCTAAATATTCGTGTGTATATTTATTTTTTATGTGAGATTGTTCTAAATATTCGTTTATATTTTGTTAGAGCTATACAAATATTCCAATCACAGAGAAAAACCCGAGTACCAAAGAGTAAAGCAAACAACATTACATGAATCAGAGTGCAGGTATATTTTCACAATTTTAATTATAATAGTGATGCTACTTGATAAAACAAGTTAAACTATATATCCTAATATATATTCGTATTTGTTTATATGTGTAGTGTCCTCGTCAGCTTAATGGTATAGATTGCGGTTATTTCGTATTGAGGTTTATGAAAGAAACTATTCTTTTGGATCAAATAGAGATTTCAAACATGGTATGGATATATATAAGTTAGGATTTATTTTAATATTTAACAGATATTTCATCTAATTAATTAGTTTTAACTAAATCATATTATGTTATATTATTTTATATTATGTAGTACTTTGATGATTTCAAGTGTGCTACTTACTCGAAAGATCAACTGGAAGAAATTAAGGAGGAATGATGTCAATATATTCTAGAGATGAGAATTATATAAGGTATTGTCTTTCTTTCTTTTGTGTAAAGTTTATGGTCCTTAGAGATTTTTGTTGTTGTGATGTTCTGTATTGGATTGGAATAGTTCTGGAAGTTATTGTGAATTAAGGGTTGATGGAATTTGTAATTATGTTTGGTGAATCTTTAGAAGTTAAAGGTTTTAGAAGTGGATCTGTTGTTATTAGAATGATGGATGTTTTAATTTTGAAGAAAATTGATTATTAATGGTATATAACATTTACAAATTTTGATAAAAACATTATTTTCTTGGTGAATGAGGTTTGTGTTTAATTATAATGGTTATAAGGTTTATGCGTTGAATTATAATGGTTATAAGTTTTATGTGTTGAATTATAATGGTTATAAGGTTTATGTGTTGAATTAAAGGTTTGTGTTGAATTATAAAGGTTTGTGATAAATTTTGATAAAAATATGATTTTCTTGATGTATAATGGTATATAGCAATATTTATAAGCTAGATTTGTGTTGAATTATAATGGTTATACGGTTTATGTGTTATATAGCTTGATTCTGATGCCTTTTAATTTGTTCATTTTGTTTCAGATAGGTGTAGAAGATAGAGATAACAAGTTACTAAGTTGTTGATATGTGCAGAAGACAAGTTCATAGTATTTTAGCTAGAGTTGATATATATATATATATATATATATATATATATATATATATATATATATATATATATATATATATATATATATATTTAATGGTAATATGCAAATTTGGAATATATATAAAAAAAACTAGCTGCTGTATATATATTGGTAATATGCAAATTTGGAATATATATAAAAAACTATCTGCTATAACGGTTTCATGTTGTGCCAGCGCTTCTAAAAAATATGCTGCCATTTTATTAAAAAATGAGACTTATGCCAACGCTTTCACAAAAAAACGCTGCCATACATGCACAATAGACAACGCTTTTAACAAAAAAGCGCTTCCTAAATGAGACATTAGACAACGCTTTTTAAAAAAAGGGTTGTCTAAGTGGAGAATAGAAAGTGCTTTGTAAAAAAAAGCACTGCCTATAATGGAGAATAGAAATCACTTTTAAAGAAAGTGCTGCCTAAAAGAGACCTAAAAGAGAACTAAAAGATACATTAGACAGCGCTTTTAAAAGCGGTGTCTAAAGGGGGACAATAGAAAGCGATTTTCAAGAAATAGGCGCCGCCTAAAGGTGACAATAGAAAGCACTTTTGAAAAGAAGCGCTGCCTAAAGGGGCCATAAGGCAGCACTTTTGCATTTAAAAAAAGCAATGTTTTTACCTACAGCAATGCCAGTATAGGCAGCGCTTTTAAGCGCGGTCTATGCCAAAAAAAAGCGTTGTCTTTTCCCTTATATGGCGTAGTGAAAGTTTTAGAGTGTGTGCAGAAGCATCATCTATCAGTATCCATCATCTCAAATCTATTGTCAGTCTGTCGTGGAAAGCAAGCCACATGACAAACATTGCCCTTGGTCTCGCCACATTGTCAAAAAAAAATTCCTCCATTATACTTCATGGTGACTTTCTTTGAAAGCATAATAAATCTTCCTTGTTTTAAACTTCACACTTTTCTGTGCCTATTGCTATTCGCGCATGTTTTGTACCACACTTCTTTTCTTTAGAATCACTTTGAGAATCCAAGAGTAAGTTGCAGTTATCGGTACATTCATGAGAATGTTACTCTTTAGGTAATAGCAATGGATCCACTTGATCCAAAGGTTGTCCTTTTTTCCACTTAAATTCCACAGTATTTTATCATATTTGCTTGGTTCCATTCAACCATTGAGATTAGGTTCACTCCTACTTGATTTTTCGGTGCACACACTTGCTTCCATGTCATAGGTGATTTTATTGTCATTTCTCCTTTGACAGACTAAAAGAATGTTATGCATATTACATCTATTTTCTGGATTATCATTTTTGGCAGGGAATGCATTGTAGCCAGTAGTTGTTTGTGGCAAAAAGCACACTCCTGATGAGTTGTAACTTTCCTGCATAGCTAAGTAATCTTGCACTTTAATTCCTGATTCTCAAAACTGTTTTTTCAACCAAAATCATGCATTGCTGACTAGATAATTTCTTCTTTGTAAGGGGAATTCCTAAGTACCTGAAAGGGAGGGGGCCTTATGTAAATGAGGTGATTGTTTTTATTTCCTCTTTGATGTTATCTTCCATTCCTCCAAAATAACCTTTACATTTAGTGGGATTCACTATGAGCCCTATGGATGTTGAGAATTCTTTAAATGTTTTAATCACAAGCTCAACTGATTTAATGTCCCCTCTAGTAAACAGTAGCAAATCATCAGCAAAATGAGAGGAGTACTAGGTCAAAACCCTCTTAAAAGAAAACAAGTCTAAAAAAAAACAATCCAAGTCTATTATTTACAAAATCATTTTAATTTCCAAAGAAATTAAATCCAAAAAAAGTTAGAGAAGGAGAAAAGTATAAAAAAAATCCTAACAAGAATTACAATTTTTGTAAATGTGTGAGATATATAACGAATGACATTTTTTCAATTATATTTCTATAGTAGTTCCACCTGTTTCCTAGCTCCAAAATTTCTTTTCAAAAGTTTAGGCTATGCTCTATTCCTAACAATTTGTCACAATTATATTTTTACTAAAAGAAAATCACTATCTATTGAAAGCTTAGACTATGCTCTATTCCTAACAATTTCTATGGCTTTAAAAACTATATAAAATCTAGCAAGTAAGACAGTGTTAATTGATGTTGGCTCGACAAAAGCAAGGAGGAAGTTTCCTTTGGAGTCTCTAAACATGCCTCAACAACCACTAGATTGTAGAGAAATGGCACCATCGCAGTTGCACTTTAACCAATCCTAACAAAGAGGTTACCAAAGAACCTATTTCACTAAGGACGCACGAGGGGATGAATGGTCACATTGAAAGATCTTAGGAGATTGAAGTTCATCATAGAGAAAGAAGAAATGTGCATAGAGTTATTATCAGTCATTATGATTTGAACAGTGATGCTGGAAATAGTTGAGTGAAGTTAAGGAACCTTACTTTGATGCTTAACTAAGTTTCTAACATTACAAATTGAGGATATGGTGAACACAATTACTTCCTTGACGATCAAGGAACCTTGCGGTGACATGCTTTTGTTGCATTGGGACTAGATGTTGTTAGTGGAAAAGCTAACGAAAATAGGCTTGAAAGATTTTTCAAGCCAATGCCAAAGCTTAGCAGCATAAGAACATTCAAAGAAAGGGTGAATTGAGGTTTCAACAACACATTTATAGGTGCTACATTTAAAGACCAATGTGCAACATCTAGCTTGGACCATGTCATCAATAAGCATCTTTTAAAGCTTGAGTCGCCAAACTAAAATGGATTTTGAATGAGGAAGACCCAGATTCTAGATGAAGATAGCTCAGTCAAGCTTGATAGATGGAGAAGACTTGATAATATATGCCTCTTTAATGGTAAGACGACCAAAAGAAGAACTAGACCAAATCAATTTGTCACTGTCATGAGGAATTGACATTATGTGTAACATATCATGTGTGATGAAAGAAAAGAGATCAAGCCATGTTTTAGGAAATGTCCATGAGTCATTCTGCCAAAAATTAGATACAATATAGTTTAGGTCAATACCACGAGTATTAAATGTTGGAATATTTGTTTTTCTTACTGCAGAAGAGGATCACCACACAAGGGATCCTTTCATAAGTTGATATTCTAGACATTTCCAAGAATCCAAGAAGCCTTAGACAGCAGGAAATTATACTCAAGCTATATGCAATACCAAAGAGTTGAATGTAATGCTTAATTGTACCATGTTTCCTAAGGACCCTGGATTTTATAACCCTAGTCCAAGGTTCTTCACTACTCATCATGTCTCAACTAAACTTTAGGTTTATTAAGACTAATAAGAAACCTCAAGCCTAATTCACCATTAGCCTTAGGTTAACAAACTTTTTTCCATGCAACTGAAACCAGCTTTCTAGAGGTAACATTGCCACATCAAATAAAATTCCTTGCAGCTTGTTCAATGGTCCTCAATAAATACACATGCCATAAATAAATTGTAATAGAGTGATAAAGCATGCGCTGAATGACATAACTGACAAGAATGATTTTGCCAACAAAAGAGAGAATTGATCCCTTCTAAGATTGTAGCTTGACAATCACATTGTTTGCTAAGACTTGAAGGTAAGAACCTTTAACTCTACCTTTAAAGATGGGGACACCAAGGTACTAAAAGAGCATGGAACCTTTAGAGAAACCATATATATATATAGGGAACGTATCATATAAGAATGTCATTTTTACGTGAGAACATGAGAATGAATCAAAACCATTAGATTTTAAAATAAATGGCGAAGATTATTTGTGGTTTTTGTTTTTCTCTCTCCTCCATTATTAAAATAAATGATGGATGAAAGATTAAAAAAATGACACATAATCTCCACCATTTATTTTAAAATCTAATGGTTCAGATTCATTTTCATATACTTTGATATATACTAATAACAATATTTATATTTAAAAAACACAAATTATTTTTTTTCTTATTATAATTATTTGAATAAATAATTGTATGAAGTTATAATAAGGAATGAAAATAGATGGGTGGAAATTAAATTGCACTTAATAATAATGAGATTAAGACTTGCGCGATGCGCGATTGTAAATTTGTTTTTATTGAGTTTTTTTATTAAATTTTAATTATGTTAGGAGTTTTTTTTTTTTATATAAATATGGTTAATAAATTTATATTATAATAATTTATAATGAAATATACAATAAATACATAGATCTGATATGTATTATATTGTATTTGAGTATTTGCAGAGTGATATTTAAATCAAACATATTATTTTGAAGATATTATAATGAAAAGATACATAAAAATTTATTTTATTATTTATTTTTATAATTAAAAAATAAGTGTAATAAAAACAGAAATTTTACTTTATATTTTTTATGAAAATAGGTAAGTATGAAAATAGGTAAGTAGTTGTGAGGTTAATGTATTTATGTGCCTTTAGGATTTGAACTCATGACCTCAAATAGAGATTCAATGTAATTTTGGTTTTTGAAAACGAAGATAAATTTTGAAAAGTATCGCATATGAATATTATAACACCCCTTACATAACTGCCTAGGATATTATGCATGTAATATTAAAAATTTCCACTTAAAACATACAAAAGCTAAGAAGAACATAATAAGATCGTATACATCAGAAACTCAGAAGCTAAGAATGTATAAAACATAAATGTCTTTAAGGGAACTGCACAGTGGAAACAGGATTTGGCACGACCTCCAAGTCAACTGATCTCCAGAGCGTTTGAGGCAAGTCTTCTAGAAATTCTTCAATCTAACTATGAACCTGAAAGATAATCAACAACATGGGGTGAGATTACTAAATCTCAGTGAGTTCCTCTATCTTATGGGTCCTCTCAGTTCTACAGGATGCATACATACATATGGATCCTCCATCGATCTGGGTTAAAACCTCACGTTCGGTACACCAATGTAGCACATAACACTGTGAAGAAAAGTTCTTCTTGTCCTTGTTTATAGTTTTGATGAAGACAAACACATCAACAAAAAGAAGTCAAAGCTTGAAGATTAGAGCAATCAAGTTTCTATTCATTTAAGGTATATGAAACTTCCATATCATTTTCATTCTTTTTGTGCTGAAAGTTTTTAATCATGCATTGAAAAATCTATTTCATATTTGAACCATGCTGAATGATTTTCAAAGTTAATATATTAACTTGGTAAAACCAATAGATGTTGCATAAGTTTGGTTCATGTACTTAGAAAATTTTCAGCTTTTTAGGCATGACAATCGATTGTCATCCTGGTGCAATCGATTGTCATCCTGGTGCAATCGATTGTCACAGACTTATTTTTCAAAATTTTTAAATGTTACATGTATGACATTGGATTGTCATATTTGTGCAATCGATTGTCAATGGCACTTTTCTGAAAAATGCATTGTTTTTCTACACCTTTTTATCAAACCTTTTCATGGCATCCTTTCCATATCAATGCATTATTATTTTCATAAATTATTGCAACCATTGCCATGATTTATGAATGGTTGTTTCATCTCTATATATACAATTCAATTTTTCATTTTACGGAAATCTCTTTAAAAATTTTCACAAAATCTCTCTGCATTATTTTCATCACAACTTTCATACTTAGATACTTTTTTTGAAATACATTTTCACATTATTATAATAAAATTATCTTGAGCACTAGAGAGTATATGTTATTGAATCTTCATATTTGAAAGAGAAGAAGACTTTATTTGTTTGAATAAGTCTTAACCATTCTACAAACTTCATTTATTTCTATCTATTGTAATTGTTACAAATTCTCAAGTATCAAGGATTGTTTGGTACAAGGAGGGATCTATAGGAAGGTGGATTGTATCTTCTTGTAAAGGCCTTTACTTATTGTCCAGGATAGTTGGAAATAAGTGTGTTGTAAATCACAAGAGGATTGTTCTTTGTTATTGTGTTAGAGTCTTGTATAGGAAAACTATGATTGTCTTGTCCATAAGATCTAACAATATTAAAATCTCTTACATGTGGTAAGGGGACTAGAGTAATCTCGGATTGTGAGGGAAACCAGGATAACTCTCGGTGTTCCTTACTTTTCTGTACTTTACTTCTTTCTAAATCATCACCAAACCAGAAAGTTAAAAGTATAATTTCAATAAACCAAAAATTGATCAAAGTACTTAATTCACCCCCTCTTAGGCGCACTCAAATACTTACAATTGGTATCAGAGTAGGTTATAGGTAACATGTTCCTAAAGATCCATAATAGCTTCCACAAGTACAAATTGTGTTTTCAAAGATTGTGGTAGCAGTAATAAACCTCCATATTTTTCTGGTAAATATTTTGATTTCTGGAAAATTTGCATGAAGGCTCATTTGGAAGCGCAAGGAGAAAGAATATGGGAATCTGTCCAAAATGGTCCACATCAACCTACAAGTGTTGTTAATGGTGTTGGTACTCCAAAGGTTAAAAGCTCTTGAGATGAAGATGATAAAAAAAATTCTTAATGAAAAGAAAGCAATCAACGTACTTCAAAGTGCACTTAGCATAGATGAATTCTTTCATGTCTCTCAATGTACATCGACAAAACAAATTTGGGATACATTGGTAGAAACTCATAAAGGAACGACTGAAGTAAAAAGATCTAGATTGAATACTTTAAGTCAAGAATACGCGTTATTCAAAATGCAACCCAGAGAATCAATCCTTGCTCTACAAAATAGGTTTGTTCACTTAACCAATCACCTGATTGCTCTCAGTAAGTTTTTTACAAACGATGAATTAAATCTTAAAGTGCCTATTAGGTCTTTAAATAGGAAATGGCAACCAAAGGTGACGTCGATATCAGAAAAGAAGAGTCTTTCTACCATGACGTCAACTTTCTTATTTGGAAAACTTCAAGAGCATGAATTAGAACTTGAAAGATTGGAGAAGTATGAAATACAAGTAAAAGATTCATAAGATGTATTATTAAAGACAAGAGTCAAAATTCATAATAGCAATCAAGAGGAGGAATACACTGATGGTGATGATGATCTTATCAAAAAGTTTGAAAAATTCTTGAGAAAAGAAGAAAAAAAGAGATCATTCAGATAGAAGCACCAACAAGTAAAGTTACATGTTTTGAATGTGGAAAAAGGGGACATGTCAGGAGTGAATGTCCTACACTTGAAAGGAAAGATATATTTGAAAGCAAGAATCAAAAAAGGAAAAAGAGAGAATATGTAGCATGGGATTACAATGAAATAAGTTCATCTTCATATGAAGATCACACAAACAGGGCATTGATGGTCTCACATCATTCAAGTGATAAAGAACATGAGGTTAGTGATTCTGAAGCTGATGATATTTCATCTTATGATGAATTACAAAGTGCTTTTCATGAATTACATGATGAACTTTTGAAAATTTCTAGAAAATGTTCAAGTCAAAAGAAAACTATTTTAAATCTAGAAAGAAAGACTAATAACACTCAAGTAGAGTTAGACTTAATCAAAAATTCAGCATGCAATAATTGTTCATCTCTTGAGTCTAAAATTGTTGAATTAAACCAAGTAATTATGAAATTTGAAAATGGTCAAATTGATTTAGAAAATGTGTTAAGTAGTCAAAAAAATTTCAAATGATAAATGTGGTATTGCCTTTACTAACTTTGATAAACCTAGTATAAGTCAAACCATATTTGTAAAGGCTACTAACAAATTTAACAATATAGAATCAAAGAAACAACATGTTTTAAATCATCATAAAAGGTCTTATGATAGGAATCATGTTTTTAGACCAATTTGTTTGTATAGTAAAGCAAAATGTCATACTACTAATGCTTGCTACCTAAGAAATTATGGTATTCCTTATAGTGAGTATGTATGGGTGAGGAAGGTATCTAACCCAAAAGGACCCAAGTAAAATTGGGTACCTAGGTGTAACTAATTGTTTTGTAGGTACTTGAAGGTCATATGATAGCATTTTCAAGTAAAGATTGATCCTTCAAGACACAAGATAATATGATATGGTAGTTCTAAAAGTTTCATTGATTGAAAAGATGTTTTGAATAAGCATTAACATTAATATCAACTTTGACATCAAATCCTTGTGAAGGAGATAATTGTCTAATTTTGTGCTATTAATTTTAAATTATAATAATATATCCTTCCTATGTTATCAACTTGCTTTGTACTTTATTCTACTTTGTCTTCTTTTTGATGATGTCAAAAGGGGGAGAAATAGTAGGTATTGTATTTGTTCTTGTTCATATTACTTCCAGGGGAGAAACCCTTGAATTGCATAAGCAAGGGGGAGATATACAATATAGGGAGAGATTCTAGTTGCTGCTTAACATTTCAAAAATTCACATATTGAAGCAACTCGTTGATGAACAAGTTAAATTTCAAAGGATAGTTTGCCATCATCAAAAAGGGGGAGAATGTGAAGAAGAGTTCTTCTTGTCCTTGTTTATAGTTTTGATGAAGACAAACACATCAACAAAAAGAAGTCAAAGCTTGAAGATTAGAGCAATCAAGTTTCTATTCATTTAAGGTATATGAAACTTCCATATCATATACATTCTTTTAGTGCTCAAAGTTTTTAATCATGCATTGAAAAAACTATTTCATATTTGAACCATGCTAAATGATTTTCAAAGTTAATCTATTGACTTAAAATCAATAGATGTTGCGTAAGTTTGGTTCATGTACTTATAAAAATTTTTAGCTTTTCAGGAATGATAATCGATTATCATCCCTAAATCTAACTCATTTACAGCCGCTACAAACTTGTACACATCATTCTTTGGGATGGATTGCAAGACAGACAAATTTAGCTTCAAGTTTTCTTAATTAGTTAAGAAATCTTTCAATGTTGTTCATTGTTGTTCTTACATACACGCATTGGAGAAACTAATTTACCAACCTTAAATAAAATATTTTTTTTGTTCTTTCAATCTATCTCACATAATAGCGTTGTTGTTTTTGTTGTTGTTGTTGTTGTTGTTGTTGTTGTTGTTGTTGTTGTTGTTGTTTCCACCTCTTGCAAGACAATTGTTGTATTTTGAAAAAGTTGTCAATGATGTCAGTCAAAGAAAATATTCTATAATTTATTGTTTTCCTTGTCTGACAATATTGACAAATTTATTTCTAATCATACTGATAATATATTGCAAGATATCTTGTTGTTTCACAAAATAGGATCTTGATTTTTTTTAATATAATCCTTTATTTGAATATTGTAACACACAAATAAATTGGTAAATGGTAAAAAAATAAAAAAAGGAAACAGTACATGAGTAGCTTATGGGTTATAAGCTAGTGTTGTAGCAAACTCTATCGAAGAGCTAGTGAGCAGTCGAAAATATGCTAGGTTGTAAGCATGTTGAATTGGGCCAGTATGTTAGCCCAATCGTTTAGTATGTTAGTTGAAAGCTAGGGTTTTAGTTTTCTTATAAATAACATACTAGTCCTCACTTCTATATAATCTCAATAGGGGTAGAAAGTGGTGTGGTTGAGATTCAATTGTAAATATTATTCTCAAATGTGTAATTGAATCAAGAATCCATGGTTTTATACCACTTTGAATTGTCTTTTCTCTTCTTTCTATTTTCTCCCTTTTTATCACCATATGGTTTTCTTGTTGATAAAGAAACCGGTCATAATCTATTTTATGGATATCACTTTCACAACAAATTAGTGTAGTGAGCATGGATGAGAAAATGTCGTTAACAAAGTATGACATTGAGAAATTCACAGGAGTGAATGATTTCGGATTATGGCGCTTGAAGATGCAAGCTCTTCTTGTACATCATGGTTTGTTAGAAGTGTTTGAAGGATAAAAAAAGATGGATGCTGCCCTAATGGTGAAAGAGAAGATGTAGATGATCGAGAAAGCCCATAGTGCCATCATATTGAGCCTTGGTGATAAGGTTCTCCGACAAGTCTCGAACAAGAAAACAACTGCCGGCGTGTGGAACAAACTCAAAGGTCTGTACATGACCAAATCTTTGGTTAACCGTATCTACCTAAAGAAAGGTTTGTATTTATTTAAGATGAGTTAACACAAAGTATTGAATGAACTACTAGATTTGTTCAATAATCTGATTCTTGATCTAGAGAATATTGATGTTATTGTACCCTAATTTTTAACCCTAAGATCCCATCCCCTTTTTGCAAACAAATAAGATCACAAGCTTGGTTGCTTTCTTACCCTCTCATCTTTGTGTTTGCTTTTGCAGAGATCACCAAGCACCTCTTTGTGTATCTTTTTCCTTTACGTTTATATGCTTTATGTTTCACTAACTACTAATTAAAATACCAAAAATATGTCTGGTATCCTTTTGTTTCTTTACAAGGTAGGGTGATATATCAAGAACACCAAGCATGATTCATCAGCTAGGGTTTTTCTCCCTCAAGGTTAAAAGTGTGGTCAAACATGGATTCCTAAGGGTTATTTCATCAAACTATGGCTTCTAATATCAAATTACAAGGTTTCAAACATCATTCAATCTCAATTTGATCAAAGATATCTCATGGTTTAGTAGCTTTTCTCTCAAGAAAAGTCAAAGGTTCATGTGTTTATTTCCATGCCTTCATCAACAAGTTACCCCAAGCTTTGGTCAGTTTAATCAAAGGACATTCAAGGAAACTTTATTTTGAGTTCATATGATTATCCATGTGCTTTTAAATGCAAGGAAAGTCCAAGTTTACAAGTTGATTCAAGGAAGTTTGACCTAAAAAGTCAACATTTCAAGTCAAAGTTCCAAAGATCATAACTCCTTCAATTCTCAATACTTTTGAATTCTTCTTTTTGCATATGACTCTTCTCAACATCCTCTTCAACTTCTCTTTACATGACAAGAGCCAATTATGCTTGGAGGATCATCAAAAGTTTGAAGACATTATAGGTCATTTGTGGACTTAGTGAAATTTTGCCTATTTTCAAGTGACTTTTTATCAACTTTCAAGAACCACAACTTCTTCAATTTTCAACACATGGAGCTCATTCTTTTTGTATAATATCATTTGTGATACTCTCTACAAGATTGCTTAAATGGACAAAGTTAAATTGTGTTTGGAAGGCCATGGAATTCATTAATACATTATAGGTCATTTTCAGTGATTTGGACTTAGAATATTTCAAGTTTGGTTTGCCATATTTTTGTGCCAACTTCAACATAACATAAATTTTTTCTTAAGCGTCTAAATGAAACCTTTCTTGGCATATTGTGGTCTTTGCCGTGATGTTAACAAGTTGCAAAAAGAATGGAATCAAAAGCCTCGTGTACAAGATTCCCCATTGAGGTGAACATGGTTGCTTGGAACTGAAGATTTACACCATGATCAAATTTTTTACCTCAACCAAAACTTGATTACAAGACAAGTTACCACAAATTTTGGAGCTAAACATGATTAGTGAAGTTACCTGAAGTTAATTGACTCCTAAAACACATCATTTGGCTGAGTTTTGAGCAGTGGCAAGTCAGACTTTTCTCACTTGGAGGGCGCACACGAATTCACTTAATTATTGATCATTTCACCCCTCTTAGCATTCCATCATCTTCAACTATAAATAGATGATCATTCCACACTGAAAACCAAGCTTTTGATAGCCAGAAAACCCCTGCTCCACTCTAAAAAAATTTCCAGAAAATTGAGTTATCGTGTTCTGATTTCTAGCCTGTTTCAACTCAATTTATTTATTCCATTAGCTCTATCATGTTCCTATGAAGCTTCTGCAACAATTCTCAAGCTCTAAGTGTCCCTGAATCACTCCAACCAAATCAAGATTCTGAGCTCCTCCGATCGTTTTTGGACAAGGTAGTTTGATGCTCCATTTTCAATCAAATAAGTTACCACAATGTAGTCCTTTGCCTTCTGATTGTGTCCCCTAACCTAGCTGGTGTTGATATCTTGTGTTCATCATTTAATTTTTGTTTTCGTGTTTGTGTTTTCTTCTGGATTTTCATGAATTTCACTCAACTCTCTTTCAATCAATGAAAATAGAGTATGAGGTTGAGTTCGCCTTGATGAGATAGTTGCAATGATGGTGGTTTCGTGCCTTAATGTTACCACTTAGCAGTCTCCGGTGAACATCTCACTGGAGAAGATGATCGAAGAGGTGAGGAAGATGATCTGAGGTGGAGACGCGCTGTCTGATTGAAATGTTTTCATTAGTTAGATTCAAATGTGATCATGTGTTATTCTTGAAGTAAATTCCACTGTGTATAGCGCTTTTGGATTGTTAGATCTACCAGGTCAGATTAATGAAGCAGATCTAACACGCGCCGTTTTTCCTATTTTATTTTCTTTTCTGATTTTAGTTTTAAATTGCATTTTCAATCAAAAATTCATAGAAAATTCATTTTAACTCCAAAAAAATCCCAAAATAATTTCTAAAATTATGTTATTTTTCTCTTTCTGATTTTATAAATTTCATATTTTATTTTATTCATCTTCTATTTTTCATGATTTTCCTCTTTTTTTTAATCATTTTAATTAGTTTTAAAATAGTTTTATGCATTTTAAAATTCTCAAAAAATTTATATATCATTCTTGACTTGTTTCTGACTTGCATGGATTTTCTTAATCATTTGTGATTTGATTTGATGCATCATTTTCATTTTCATCTTTATTTTCATTTTAAAATTAATTATAAAAATCATTTTTATGCATTTTAATTCATATTATTGCATTTTATATTTCTTTGACTTATGTTGACTTCTGTTAGCCTTGGATCTTAGTTTATTTGGTCACAAGTTTCATCAAACTCAATGGATCTTGGATGTTGATGGGGGTGAAAACCTTAATCCACCAAAATGGTTGATTGATTTTGATGATAACTTAATCATCACTTGGATCCAATTTGGTTTTTCTATTTTGTTTGATCATCTCTTCTTCATCCCTTTCTTTTTATTTTGATCAATTGAAGGATGTGTAGGCTATCTTGTTCATGAGATCTTGAATGGTGCTTGATGAACTTTCATAATTTCAAATCTATCATTTGATTGATCAATTGATCAATTGAGGTACTTTGGATTGATGCATAAGTTTGTCCTAAGTACTATGAGAGGTTGATTGATGTAATGGATCCATCTTTCCTTGACTTAGGTCTTGATCCACCTTGTTTTGACTTATACTACATGTTTTAGGAGTATGATCTTTATATCATATCTCTAGCATGTATGGTACATAAATTGTTATTCATCAGCCTCCCATAGTATGATCTTCCTTATAGATTGTGCTACGATTGCTTAACACAGCACTAAATTTGTCCCTAATCAGAAAGTGATCATTTGGTCCAATTTTAGATATGAGCCATTTTTAGTTTAGATGTAATTCTCCTATCTCCATAGTGTGTTGATTCTTTTCCACCTAAGAAAGCTAGTGGCATACTTGTTGAATTTATCCAAGTTGGAGCCCTTCTCAAAAGATGATGCAAAGTTCTCACACTTGTTGGGTTGATTAGTTAAGTAATCTACTTTAAATGACAAAATGTCTTCTTAATTAACTTTAACACTAACACTAGCTTTAATTGTGTTAACTTTTACTTTATGCCATTTATTTTTATGCACTTTTATCTTTATGCTCTTTATTTTCTTGACCTTTATTTTATGCTTATCATTTCATATCATATTATCATCTTGTTTATATTTATGCCTTTTCCTCTTTGTCCACTTGGACTTTCTTTTTCTCTTTTAAGACATTAATAAAGGCTAAAAACCCTAAAAGACTCTTAATGTTTCTTGGACTATTTGGTTACTATCCCTTGCATGGATTTGGAGTATTGGGCTTAGAATTAAGTTCCTTGCCATATGCTTTAGAGTTGTGCCTTGTGACCTTGGATCTAATTTGGTACTTTGACTTTGAGTTGACCTCTTTGCAGACTTGGATTGGATACTTGGCTTTCATCTGATGCTTGGCTATTCCTCTGCTTAACTTGTTGCTTGAGTCCAAAGGATGGGATTTTTGGATTGTTTATGTCAAAGGCTTGTGTTGCAATGAGAATCGGATATCAAGCTATTGAAATTAACTTGAATCACAAATCTTTGGAGTTCACCACCGAACTTTAATTTATCCAATGGAAAGGGAAAAGATCGAAAGAAAACCCTAAGTACGGAATGTAACAACAAAGCTAAGAGATCTAAGGTTCGGGGGTTGGTTATACTAATGGAAGGTACTAGCACCCTAAGTATCTGTAGTACTCTACAGGAACCTCTTATTTGTATATGTGTTATGGTTATTGTTTAGGAATGTCCTAAGGTTTTTCCTAAGTATGTTCGCCAAGATCATCGTAATCCCGTGCCTACTGTAGCGGCAAAAATCGAGAGTCTAAGCTACCGATTGACTTAACTCGAAAAGCAAGAGTCGCCACCACACTTTTATTTTATCCAAAAGGAAAGGAAAAAGAGCGAACAAAACCTAAACAAGTTCTAAAATAAAAACAAGTAAACAGAGACTGGGTAAGGGGGTTGGTAACGCTAAGGGAAGGTGTTAGCACCCAAAACGTCTATAGTACTCTATAGGAACCCTTTGAAATATCTACGCTTTTTGGTCTGAAAAGGTTTGTTTGAAAAGCGATTGAAGAGATGAGAAGAGAAATGTTTTTTTTAGATTTTTGTGTTTGGAGAGACTTGTTGTCTCATGCCTACGTACCCACAAAGTGTAATATAGGATCAAAACCTCGTAGTTCGTGCTACAAAGAATGAAATTTGTTTGTTATGGTTGATTTTAAATGTAAAGACAAGTCGTCATTTCCAAACGAATAATTCTACTTAAAGAAATGAATCATGTCTAAACTTGAGAAAAAGTTAAAGGAAATGAGCACAAGGGCACAAAAGAGTTTGAATGTTTTTTAAAGTCTTTTGAAATGGTCAAGTATGGTTAATGTTGATTGACATTTATTAAAGAAAAGGAAGTTTGAAAAAGCACTTGACAAAAGTTAAGGTTTATTGTAAGAGAGGTTCAAGTTTTGAAAGCAAGAAGGTTTTGAAAAGGAGAGGAGATTTTGAAAATTGTAGAAATGGGGGGGGGGGGGAGAAGAAGTGATTATCCTAAAGCATAAAGTAAAAGCTAAGAATAAGAATGGTCTAACCACACAAGCAAGCTCCATAGTCTTCGAACCATAATTCCAAAGCAAAGGGAAAAGATCCTAGTTCTAAGTCCAAGGATCCAAGAATAGCATTGAAGTCCAAGGTCTAGGTGCAGAACTGCATGTCCATTGCAAAGGATAGTAACCAAAGTCCAAGATTAGAAGCACAAGTCTTTTAGAGGTTTTGGCCTTTATTAATGTTTTTAGGTCCAAGTGGACAAAGAGAAAAAGGCATAATCATAAACATGTGTCCAACGGATAAAGGAAAAATCGCGGAAGCATAAACATGATATCATATGATAAAATGGCATAAAGCATAAAAAAGTAAAGAGAGATAGGGGGCAATAAGGAAGCATAAAATTAAGGTTCGAAGTTAGTAATTAGTAGCACAAAGGCCCTAGTGCCATAAGCCTTTAAAAGGTAACACCAATTATTCCGCCTCGCGTCTTGAACTATAATGATTAAACAATGTACTTAGGTCAAGGTTAATGAAGACTTGTTAGAAGATTGATAGAGTCAAAGCCTCTACGCAGTAAGCTTCAAAGATTTTGAACCTAATACAAAAGATTAACCATCCTTGGGCTTACACAACCAAAAGGTTTGGGCCACGAAAGATCAAGTTCCGATTCGGAGGAAGGGACAAATGTAGCGCTATGTTAAGCAATCTCCAAGTGACTTATAAAGAAGTCACCCTACTCGAGGCTGGTCAATAGTGATCTTTGTGCTAATGCATGCTAGTTGAACGATATGTAAATTGTCATCCAAAAGCAATACCGCACAAAAAGAAAATAGGTAGTGATCTAGTCTTGATCAAGAATTCAACAAAGGAATTCTAAGATCCATAAGAATTTCATCGTTCAAAATAAAAAAGAAATAGATGAAGAGAAATCCAAATTGAATTACACTTTCAAGATCCTTTCATCTTCAAGTTTAATCACCTTTAATTTATAAGTTTAAGTGTGAAAATATAGATTTAAACTAATGAATGTTTAATTACTTTAACCATACCCAAAGTCCATTGAAATTGAAGAGAAATTAATCTCAACAATGCACTTCATGGCCAAAACAAGAAGAAAGGGGAAGAAAAAGGAAGAAAAGCCAAAACAGTCTAAAAAACAAGCCAAAAATTGTATTCTGACTTAGAGTAACCGATTACTCTATTAGGGTAATCGATTACTCTGCATGCAGAGTCAAAAAATAGTGCAAAATTCAGCATGATCATCATTCAAAGCTTTCTTCAAACACCTTATGATCATGGAATTGAAATTGCACAAAATTTTAAGTAAAACAACAGTAAAATAAACAACAATTAAACACAATTACAAGATCCAATGGATCAAGTAACAAGGATCACCAAAGATCTACATTGTGGAAGATGAATCAAGAACAACAATGGTGGAAAATGAGATTACCACTCCAAATTTGAAAATCCCTTCAAATTGCTTCAAGATCCAAACTCCAATGTCTTGATCTACTGAAATTGATGATGAAAAAGTGAATGGATGAAGGTTTAGCTCAAAGTTGAATAAGATTCAATGTGAAAACTTATTAACTTTCAAAAGAAGAAAAGTGAGCTTTGGTGAATTTTGGTCGTTGGGGAGAGAATTTGCAAGAGACTTTTTTGCTATCAAAAGCTTGAAGAATGAATGAAATAAGGTTTCTATTTATAGAGTTTAGGCTTGGGAATTTTGGTGGCTTGGCGTTTGGTTTGGAAATGAAAATTAGGCTTGGAATTTGAATTTGGAGAGAAATTATTAAAAGAGTGGTGATTAGTGGAGGTACATTGTGGGAATTAATTGTGATTATGTAGGGGAATAAAAATGAGGTGGTCTAGAATATTCCACACGTGGTCATTTTTGAAAATCGGTGCCAAAATTGCTGAATTTAAATTTGCTGCCATTTTTTCAAATTTCCACGAGGGTAATCGATTACCCTGATTAGAGTAACCGATTACTCAGTGCAAATTTTGAAAAAATTGCCCTTCTGAGTGCACTGTTGTGGCTCTGGCTCGATTCGTTTGCTTGTCAAAGAAAGCATGGACATAAACACATGAACCTTGGAGTCTCTTGAATAATAATCAATCTAAAACTAGAGAACTCTTGATCAGATGAATTTTTGAATTATGTGCAGATCAACTTCGACTTTGTCAGATGAAATTCATTCAAGCTGAGGGACTGTTTGATATCATTGATTCCCTTCCTGAAAAAGTTATTAAAGGGGAAACAAACATATTTTTGGATTTTTAGTTAAAAGTTAGTAAACATAAGCAAATAAAGACAAATAAGAAATACACAGATGCTCGGTGATCCCTACAAGGCATGAACCTAAAGAAGAGAGGGATAGAGGAACCAAAGCATGATCTTGTTTGTGGTAATGATACAAAATGAGATGTGAATGATATGTGGAATCTAAGGGGTCAAAAATTAGGGTCTTACAGCTGCCCCTATTTAAGTATTTTCTATCGGGAGATATGAAGATACTTAAATACAAAAAGCTATATTTTTTGGCCCTAAGATGCCACGGGATGATATGAATGCAAAGGATAAAACACTCCGCGGGGTAACTTGAAACAAGGGATTTACGGTAAATTGAGTGAGAATATGCGAAAAGACACGCTGGGGAACACAAGCTATATCTGGAGATCTGTCAAGGTGACAAGAAGTATCCATCAATAGTTGGAAGGAGAGGGACAAGACCCTAGGAAGACAAGTAGTTACATCCAAGAATAGCATTGGATGGCAACTACGAACGAGACAAAATATATTCCAAAAGATGTCCAAGAATGGCATTGGACAATCAACAAGAAATTTTCTGGTAAAAACAACAGCATCATCCAAGAATAGCATTGGATGGAAGTGAAAAACACTCTATTAGGGGTAAGATATCCAAGAATGGTACTACAACATTCGAAAGTGGCATTGAATAAGGCAACAACAAACATCAGAGACATCCATTAAAAAACTTCACTGGGGACATCCAAGAATGGCATTGGATGACAAGGGTAAACATCAAAGGTATCCAAGAATAACATTGGACTCAGCTGGGGAAAAGGTGTCCAAGAATGGTATTGGACAAAAGAAATCACAACATCCAAGAATAGGATTGAATGAAGTGAGAAAAGTTATGGAAAATACATCAAGAGCATCCAAGAATGGCATTGGATAAAAAGAGTTCACGATATCCAAGACTGGCATTGAATAAAGTGAGCGAGAACTTTCAGGAATGGCACTGAAAGTAAAGGTAAACCACTACATTCAGGCATGGTATTGAATGATAGTGAGAAAGACATCCATGAATGACACTGAATGCAAAAGGAGAAAACTCATCCAGGAATGGCACTGAATGAACAGATAAAACTTTCAGGAATGGCATTCAAAGATATCCAAGAAAGTTGTTGATGATTACAGAAGAGAGGCAAAACTTCCAGGAATAGCACTGGGAATAAGATAACCTAGAATAACATTGGAGATCAAAAGAGACAGACATCCAAGAATGGCACTGGAGTGAAAGAATGGACAGACATCCAGGAATGGCACTGGAGTGAAAGAATACAAATATCTAGGAATTGCACTGGGATGAAAGAAGACAAAGACCCAGGAATGGCACTGGATGCACAGGGAAATGACAACATTCAGGAATAACATTGAATGAAAAGATAGGTAAACGTTTTGGTAGGTGCCAAGTAAGTTGGACCCTAATCACAAGGTAAGATGTTGATAGCAACAGGACCTCTTGAAAATGCATATGAGCACGAAACACACTTCGAGCTATGAAAATATTTCTATGTATAATATATGAATGATTTATCTATGCAATGCAGATGATCGGGATAACGGAGATAGACTCTTTTGTGAGGGAAGAATGGAACTCTGATTCCTCAACACAGGGAACACTGTCCACTCTGCTTGGAGGAAAGATGTTGAGCATATCTCTGTCACACTTATGAATTGTATCAGGCTGATGGTCTTTTGAGGAAAGACATCATGAGGATTCTTGAATAAGACTGCCCCAGATTGATTGACTGATGAGGATAAACTGATCATGGCTTTAGTTTGACTGCTGCAGAGGAATAATGAACTGATCGTGGCTTCAATTCTTGAAATGAATGCTGAGAATAAACTGATCATGGCTTTAGCTTGACTATTGTTGGGGATGAACTGATCATAGCTTCAATTCTTGAAATGACTGTTGAGAAGGATAAATTCAGTATGGGTCTTGAAAGAGATCTTCTTGTTAACCAACTCTGAAAATAACTTACACTGAGCAACAAATCTTGAACTGATTCACAACAGGATCTGGAAGTAATGTGCCCCTGATAGGATCACTGACCAAGTTTCTCAACTGTTTGAAATTTCTTGATGAGGAAAGTTTGTCTGCAAATAAAATCATTCATTCATGGTAATTTCAAATGCAAAGCTCATGCAATTTTGAAATCAAAAATCATTTTTGGAATGACATTATTGATGTATAGCAAATAAATCACTTGTCAAAATACGGTGGTTTAGACATTCAAAATGAAAGAGAAAGCAAAGGTAAATGATTGGCAATAAACATGGGAGTCAATTCACGCAACCTTGCTGTAGTATGCTTTTAAAAGAAACTTGGCTTCAATTAGGTCTTTTGAAGGTTGTAACGTGGTATGGTTCATGGTTTTCGAAACAAAGGATATAGGCTCAAAGTTTATTTGTACCCAACCCATTCCTCGTGATGAACTTCAGTCCTATGCTCAGTTAATTCAACCTATGCATTCAGGTTCCAAGTGATTTTGGAATTGCAACACTGTTATGATGATGGCTCTAGGACCAAGGGATTTTTTGAGAAGGGAGTCACTTTTTCTTATAGCATTTTGTTGTTTTTGATGAGGACCTTAGTCAACTCGTTTTTTCTTTGAGGATTTTGGTAACCTCTCGATTGATTTTTTCTTTTGTTATCCCTGACTTTTGCCTGAACTGTGTCATTTGAGCTTACAGTCAGCGGGATGCACCAATTTTTGCCTAAGTCTCCTTCATAGGTTTTGACTTAGCGCGCTTTTCATTTGATTTTTTTCATTCTTTTTTTTCTGTTTTTGAAAGATAGTGACTGCATGGCTTAATGATTATAGTGAACCATCATTGGCTTTTGATTTGAAAGACATCTTCGACACTTCTTTGATGTATGCGAAGGAAAGCTTGTGATTACAACCTTTATTGGAAGGCGTCTTGCATGATTCTCTTGAGTTTGAATGCGCAGTCAAATTAACTGAGAACTACCCATCCCCAGGTTAGAATTGCGGGTTTTTTTCGTATAGAAAGAAACTCCAACTTCTAGGCTCAAAGGGGTTAACAAGGGATTAACTTCCTTATTTCTCTAGTGTTTGGGAGTTGATACAATGCCTATACATCATCAGCCAAGTTTTAATTGAAAGCATACAATCCAGCAATTTCAAGTATTTTGTTTTCATCATCCTCCCTCCAATCTTTGTATAAACAAAAGCTTAATAAAGAAAGTGAACAGGAGATATATTTTCATTTTGTGAAAAAGAAAGCATAAAGATGCACACAGTGGATATAAATGAATTGAATCAAAATATTGCAATGCTCATTTCATTAAAATTAACCATGAAAGTACAAATAAAGTTCGAAAGCAAAGAGTCAATATAATCAAAGAAAAATGCAAATAGAAAGAAACAAGGCCTAGTGACTAATCAGCAACAAGGATGAGTTGTCATGTCTGAAACACTAGCTTTAGGAGATGATCTGTCTGAATTGACTCAAACTTCACTTGGCATGCTATGGCAAAGGATTGTTGATAACATTGGGATTATTATCATGAACAGTCAGAAACTTTGCTTTAACCAATTCTTGTACTCTAGCTTTCAATGAATAGCAACCTTCTAAGTTATGGCCTGCCCCACCTTAATGGAACTCACGGTGAAGATCATCCCTATAGCCGGCTGGGAGAGGATTTGGAGGAGGTAGAGCCCTCGTTGTCATCAAACCTTTCTGAACAAGACCTGGATACAGCTCAGTGTAGGACATCAGGATAGGATCAAAGTTAACCCTATTGCGATTCTGATTTTTGTCTAACAGTTTGAAAAGGAGCTTGAACTGGTTGAGCATTGACAACAGGAGCAACTGCAGCTACATGTTGTTGTTGCCTACGACGAGGTTTCCCTTCAACTGAAACAACATGGGTATCGCCATCCTTCTTCTTTTGAAAATTTCCAGCGAATTTTCTTGCACCATTAAAGGCTTCAGCATTAATAATCTTTCTTTTCTTGATACCCTCTTCTAGTATTTCTCCAATAGTGACTAGGTCAGTAAAACCAGATAATACACTGCCTATCATCTTTTCCCAAAATAGTGGCTGAAGAGTGTCCATGAACAATCCAGTCAATTCTTTTTCTGCCAAGGGTGGCTCCACCTGAGCAACTAGCTCGCTCCAGTGCTAAGCGTACTCCTTAAAGGATTCTTTTTGCAGTTGACGGCGGTCAGGTGCCATGTCCAGATTGTACTTATACTACTTTAAGAAAGCATCAGCCAAGTCTTTCCAGCTTTGGATACGGCTCTTCTCAAATCCCATATAAATTTCAATGAAGCCCCCACTCAAGCTGTCTTGGAAACAGTGAATGAGCAATTTGTCGTTTTTGGTATAGGCAGCCATCTTGCGGTAATACATCACCAAGTAGCTTTTGGGACATGTGTGCCCCTTGTATTTCTCAAAACAGGAGTTTTGATTTTTGCAGGCATAACCAAGTCTAAAACCAAGCACATGTCCATTACGGTAGCACCAAAGACATCACTTCCTTCCACGGCTCTTATCCTTTAGTCTAGAGTTTTCCATTGTTCTCTGGCTTCTTCAATGTATCCTGGTTCTCCCTGACTTTCAGATTATGGACCAGCAACATGGACCACGAAAGGAGGATTCTAAGGTATAGCTTGAGCAACAGAATGTACAACAGGCCGAGGTTCAGTGAACAATGGAGCTGAAGATACTGGAAATACAGACAGAACAACCACTGGAGTAGTTGCAAAGGGTGGCGAGTAATTCAGAGGTAACCCAATTTCTGGCCAGGTAGAAGCTGGTTGCTGAATCAGTGGAGGGGCAACAGCAGCAGTTGAGATTTTAAAGATCATGGTCCTCTGAGGTGGTTCACCTCTAGCAATCAGAACTTGCATCATTTCTGTGAGCTTGTTCATGTTGGCCTTCAACTCATCAATTTCCATTCTGACTTCGGCATTCTGTTGTTCTTGGTTTTCCACTCTCAATCTGACGGCAGCTCTAGTTCCGTAGTTGTGTCGAGGAAACAGCTTGACGATGAACAGATAACTGGAGAAGGAGACAGCTGAAATGAGTTTCTGGACAAGATCACTCAAAGCACACGGGTCAAGAGGTCTGAGTCACGAGCATTGAGTCAAGGTTAAGAACCAACCCACAAAGGTATGTACTAAGGGTATATCAGCACCTGTAGATCAAGGTTTTCAAAAGTTCCCAGAGTCTTAGATTCATCTTTCGGATATTATCGGCTTAAACGACTACTCGTCAGCCAACAATATTCTCAAGAGAAACTCGTCTGTGTGTGGTATCGCGTAACAACTAATTCAAGTCTACACCTGAATAGCCACCGTACCACGTCCTAATCAAGCTAAGATGGGTTAAAGGGTTCTAAGGTCCTCAGCTTCTCAGGCTCCCAGGTCGGAAAAAGTAATGTCATTACGACTACTCGTATAACATCAGTAATTCCAAAGGGGCCTCCACTGAGTGGGGGATCTCAAGTCAGCTAAGTAAGGACTACTCCACGTAAGCCGAAAAAGAATATATCATAAGTGCTCTCAAATCTGGGTATAGGACTTATCTCACCACATAAAATCACCCAAGAAGAACAACTAATAACAATCAAATCAAACAGATAAAGCGTAAATGAATCAAAGTAGGCCGAACCCACTAAGAACAAGAGTCCCCAGCAGAGTCACCACATTTCTATAGCGGAAAAAATCGTGAGTGTAAGCTATTGATTAACATAACTCGAAAAGCAAGAGTCGCCACCACACTTTTATTTTATCCAAAAGGAAAGGAAAAAGAGCAAACAAAACATAAACAAGTTCTAAAACAAGAACAAGTAAACAGAGACTGGGTAAGGGGGTTGGTTACGCTAAGGGAAGGTGTTAGCACCCAAAACGTCTATAGTCTCTATAGGAACCCTTTGAAATATCTACGCTTTTTGGTCTGAAAAGGTTTGTTTGAAAAGAGATTGAGGAGATGAGAAGAGAAATGTTTTTTTTTTAGATTTTTGTGTTTGGAGAGACTTGTCGTCTCATGCCTACATACCCACAAAGTGCAATATAGGATCAAAACCTCGTAGTTCGTGGTACAAAGAATGAAATTTGTTAGTTATGGTTGATTTTAAATGTAAAGACAAGTCGTCATTTCCAAACGAATAATTCCGCTTAAAGAAATGAATCATGTCTAAACTTGTAAAAAAGTTAAAGGAAAAGTGAACAAGGGAACAAAAGAGTTTGAATGTTTTTTAAAGTTTTTTGAAATGGTCAAGTATAGTTAATGTTGATTGACATTTATTAAAGAAAAGGAAGCTTGAAAAAGCACTTGACAAAAGTCAAGGTTTATTGTAAAAGAGGTTCAAGGTTTGAAAGCAAGAAGGTTTTGAAAAAGAGAGGAGATTTTGAAAATTGAAGAAAGGGGAGGAGAAGAAGTGACTATCCTAAAGCATAAAGTAAAAGCTAAGAATAAGAATGGTCTAACCACATAAGCAGGCTCCATAGTCTTCGAACCATAATTGCAAAGAAAAGGGAAAAGGTCCTAGTTCTATGTCCAAGGATCCAAGAATAGAATTGAAGTCCAAGGTCTAGGTGCAGAACTCCATGTCCATTGAAAAGGATAGTAACCATAGTCCAAGATTAGAAGCACAAGTCTTTTAGATGTTTTGGCCTTTATTAATGTTTTTTGGTCCAAGTGGACAAAGAGAAAAAGGCATATTCATAAACATGTGTCCACCAGACAAAGAAAAAATTGCGGAAGCATAAACATGATATAATATGATAAAATGAGATAAAGCTTAAAAAAGTAAAGAGAGATAGGGAGCAAGAAGGAAGCATAAAAGTAAGGTTAGAAGTTAGTAATTAGTAGCACAAAGGCCCTAGTGCCATAAGCCTTCAAAAGGTAACACCGATTATTCCGCCTCGCGTCTTGAACTATAATGATTAAACAATGTACTTAGGTCAAGGTTAATGAAGACTTATTAGAAGATTAATAGAATCAAAGCCTCTACGCAACAAGCTTCAAAGATTTTGAAGCTAATACAAAAGATTAACCATCCTTGGGCTTACACAACCAAAAGGTTTGGGCCACGAAAGATCAAGTTCCGATTCAGAGGAAGGGACAAATGTAGCGCTATGTTAAGCAATCGCCAAGTGACTTATAAAGAAGTCACCTTACTCGAGGCCGGTTGTAACACCCCAATTTATTTTATTATTTTTTGTAATTGGAATTACATGTTGTTGTTCATTTGTGTGTGTGGTTGTGTTTGGGGTTGCCCTTAGTATGGGTAGTGACCTTAGAATTATAGGGATTAAGATGTTGGGGGTGTGAGACCAATTAGGTAGAACTTGGTGGTGTGGTGAGAATAGTTATTTGGTTAATATTATTATTTTAAATTATTAAAGGATATTGTTATTATTATTTTATTAGTAAAATAATAATAATAATAATAATAATAATAATAATAATAATAATAATATTGAAACAATAATAATAGTAGTAATAATGTTAATAATAAAAGGATATTAGAAAAGAAAATAGAAAAGAAGGGACTAAGGGAGAACTCATTCAGTACGTGAAAAGCTGAGAAAGAAAAAGAGGAGAGCTAGGGCAGAAGGGAGGAGAAAACCCATTGTTAAGGCCGAGGTTTTCGTCAAGAACTCTAAGGTAAGGGTGTAGTTCTTTAATCTCTTAAGGGTTGTATAATGTTTTTATGGGGGTAGATAAACCTTTAGAATCATCCATATGTGTTGTTTGTGTTGATTTGGGGTTGGGGTCTTGCGTGTCGGAGGTTTCGATAAGAGAAAAAATGCATAAATTAATTAGTTGAATTGTGGTTTAGGTATACCTGTTTGTTTATATGAAAACCTGTAATTGTATGTGTATTTTTTGGACTGTTTGTGAGTGAAAACGGAGAAGGTTTGGGGTTGAGCCGTGCAGGAATCGCAACTGCAGATTTGCAGAATCGCCCCAGATTCGCTAAGCGAATGAAGTAGCGAACGAAGGAAAAGAAGAGAAATTCTGGGATGTGTGGTGGGGAAGTTCACCCCAGGTTCGCTAGGCGAATGAGAAGCGAATGGGGAGGAAAAAAGGTGAGTCTCTGGTTTTTGTATGGGAGGAGTTGTTCGCTTGCAAGTTCGCTAGGAGAACTCCTAGCGAAGAGTAATTCGCTGAGCGAACTCGCAGCGAGCATGACAGTGTTGTTTGCTGCTGTTACAGACATAATTTTCCTAACTTTTAAAAATTCATAACTTTTAATTCGTATGTCCGTTTTAGCCACCGTTCGAATCATTGGAAAGCTGGTTTCACATACTTTTTGTTAAAATTAATTTCAGTGCCAGTATTCCAACCATTCGATGCGTTAATTGGGTTTTTGTGTATATGCTATGTGTTGTACGTTGAAATGATGAATCCGGTTGTGTGTATGCGTGTTATGGTTGTGGATTATTGTTGTTGTATGTGTTAGCAGGTATATGCTGCGTGTTGGACAGTTGTAGTATGATGTATTGATACATTGTTAGTCTTATGCATTTAGTTGTCGTTATATATTGTCGTTGTATGCATCCCATGTTGCATAAGTTATGTGATAAGTCGTGTGCCCATGTGGGGGGGGGGGGGGGTGATCGTCTTATCAGGATTCTTTGAAATAGAATCGTGTTGTGGTTGTTACTGTGAGGTAATCGTGTGCCCGTGTGGGGTGTGAGCGATCACGGATGTCGTGTGCCCATGTGGGGTGTAAGAGATCACGGATGTCGTATGCCCAGGTGGGGTGTGAGCGACTAATACAGAAATTCCGACGAGAATTATGATATGAAAAGGGGATCGAATTTGTACCACATGCATTGAGTCGAGTCGTGGGTCTCATTGCATTGCATTATGTTGTGTTGTATGGTGGATTGTACGGTTGTATGCTTATGTGGAAGAGTGTGATTTCGTGATGTAGTAGTGATAGGGTGAATTGTGTAATTGGTTAAATGCTTTTATATTGAATTGTTGATTGAGAATCTCACCCCTTCTGTTTGAATGTTACCTCTACGTGGGTAACGTGCAGATAACCAAGATTAGTGCGGAGTTGGAGTTAGTGAAGATGGAGTCTTCTCTTTTATTTCGTTGAGTCGGCGTCTGCTCTGATGTGTAACACTGGGGTTTTGGAACGCTTGTCGTTGTTTATTTTATTATTTGTCATCGCTTTATTTACTCGATGATGATTATGTGGTATTAAACATGTTATATTTACGTTGAATTTCCGCTACCATATTGAAGATTAATTAAGTATGTTTTGTTCGTGGTATTTATGTGTTACATGTCGTATGCATGAGCAAGTATGTGTGATAGTAGCATCCTAAATGATTGTATGTTTTATTTTACTCTGATATTTGATTATTAATTATCGCGGGGGTTTAGGGTGTTACACCGGTCAATAGTGATCTTTGTGCTAATGCATGCTAGATGAACGATATGTAAATCGTCATCCGAAAGCAATACCGCACGAAAAGAAAATAGGTAGTGATCTAGTGTTGATCAAGAATTCAACAAAGGAATTCTAAGATCCATAAGACTTTCATCGATCAAAATAAAAAAGAAATAGATGAAGAAAAAGCCAAATTGAATTACACTTTCAAGATCCTTTCATCTTCAAGTTCAATCACCTTTAATTGATAAGTTTAAGTGTGAAAACATATCACTAATTCAAAGCACCTCAAATGAATTCAACAATTCATTTAAAGATAGATTTGAACTAATGAATGTTTAATTACTTTAACCATATCCAAAGTCCATTAAAATTGAAGAGAAATTAATCACAACAATGCACTTCAAGGCCAAAACAAGAAGAAAGGGGAAGAAAAAGGAAGAAAAGCCAAAACAGTCCCAAAAACAAGCCAAAAATTGCACTCTGACTCAGAGTAACCGATTACTCTATTAGGGTAATCGATTACTCTGCACGCAGAGTCAAAAAATAGTGCAAAATTCAGCATGATCATCATTCAAAGCTTTCTTCAAACACCTTATGATCATGGAATTGAAATTGCAAGAAATTTTAAGTAAAACAACAGTAAAAAAACCATCAATTAAATACAATTACAAGATCTAATGGATCAAGTAACAAGGATCACCAAAGATCTACATTGTGGAAGATGAATCAAGAACAACAATGGTGGAAAATGAGATTACCACTCTAAATTTGAAAATTCCTTCAAATTGCTTCAAGATCCAAACTCCAAAGTCTTGATCTACTGAAATTGATGATGAAAAAGTGAATGGATAAAGGTTTAGCTCAAAGTTGAATAAGATTCAATGTGGAAACTTGTTAACTTTCAAAAGAAGAAAAGTGAGCTTTGGTGAATTTTGGTGGTTGGGGAGAGAATTTGCAAGTGATTTCTTGGCTATCAAAAGCTTGAAGAATTAATGAAATGAGGGTTTTATTTATAGAGTTTAGGCTTGGGAATTTTGGTGGCTTGGAGTTTGGTTTGGAAATGGAAATTAGGCTTGGAATTTGAATTTGGAGGGAAATTATCAAAAGAGTGGTGATTAGTGGAGGTACATGGTGGGAATTAATTGTGACTATGTAGGGGAATAAAATGAGGTGGTCTAGAATATTCCAGATGTGGTCATTTTTGAAAATTGGTGCCAAAATTGTTGAATTTGAATTTGCTGCCATTTTTTCAAATTTCCACGAGGGTAATCGATTGCCCTGATTAGAGTAACCGATTACTCAGTGCAAATTTTGAAAAAATTACCCTTTTGAGTGCACTGTTGTGGCTCTGGCTCGATTCTTTTGCTTGTCAAAGAAAGCATGGATATAAACACATGAACCTTGGAGTCTCTTGAATAATAATCAATCAAAAACTTGAGAACTCTTGATCAGATGAATTTTTGAATTATGTGCAGATTAACTTCGACTTTGTCAGATGAAATTCATTCGAGCTGAGGGACTATTTGATATCCTTGATTCCCTTCCTGAAAAAGTTAGTAATGGGGAAACAAACATATTTTTGGATTTTTAATTAAAAGTTAGTAAATATAAGTAAATAAAGGCAAATAAAAAATACACAGATGCTCGGTGATCCATGCAAGGCATGAACCCAAAGAAGACAGGGATAGAGGAACCAAAGCATGAACTTGTTTGTGGTAATGATGTAAAATGAGATGTGAATGATATGTGGAATCTTAGGAGTAAAAAAATTAGAGTCTAGCACCTACGTATCCTAACAAGGATGAAATTAGAGCATTAATAGTTCACCTAACTACGGTTGAGGAACACTTGATAGTGATTAAGGTTCCAAGGGGGATGTAAGTGTCTATAACAATGACGTTTACATAGATTTCTACAAACTCTATCCTAAAGTCTAAGTTGAAAAACCTAATGACTCTAACAAGGTCAAGACGGGCAGGGAAATGCCCATCACCATAACACTCCTAGAGTTAACAAACTCTAATCCTAAGGCTAGGATGGGAAAGCTAAGGACCCTAACAAGGTCTCAAGGGAATGTTAGGAAAGGCTAAACTAACTTATAACAATAAGTCAACAAGAGCGGAACCTTTTCCTTTAGAATTAGGCATTGGCAAACAACATCAAAGGAACACCCAGAAAAGCTTCGCGTATCAAAGCTAAAGGCATGAATGAATGGCAACATATGCAAAGCAAATGCTAAATTAATCAAATCAACTCAACAAGTAAAGCAACAAGTCACCAATAAGGCACACAACATGTTAGAGATGAAGGCAAACAAGTAGTGCAAACATTTGTATCTTAAAGTGTCAAACAAACATCATTATCTAACACACAAAGCCAAAATGAACCAAATAAGATGAAAACTCAAATAAGTCAGTAGCTACACTACATCATGTTCAACACATTCAAAAGATCAAGAAAAGGTCACAAGAACATCAAACATGCACCAAATCATGAGTCACACACTTGTCAACAACAAGTTCATAAGAAAAAATCAAAGATGAACCAAACATTACGGTCAAAGCATGAAACCAATATGAGACAGTAGCATACTCAAACATTTCAAATCAAAGCAAACTCAAGTCAACAAGAAAGATTCAATAGGCATCTTACTCAAGACTAGATAAGCAACTAAGCAAACATCCATTAATGTCATCCACAAAAGGAAGCAAACATCCAATCAAAAATATAAAAATGATCAAATAAATGCAAGTTAAAGGCTCTATCTCATGGTAATATGTCCAAGAATGTGTGGGAAAATATCTCCAAAAGTATAACACAAGTGCTCTAACAAAACCTACTCAACAAGTTTAAAACCTCACTAATCGAGCATAAATCGAGGCTCCACAAAAATAAAATGAAAGGTGACCAAACAAGTATAAAAAAATCATGACAAAAGTATTAAAACATCAAGTATTCAAGTGTCAAAAGATGGTAAAAAATTGGCCCAAGAAAATGTGTTCAAAGCATAAAAAACCAAAACCTTAATTCAAAGTTAGTTTAGTAAAACCACCTTCACAAATAATAAAAAAATAAAATAAGAAAATAATTTTAAAAATAAAAGTTAAAATAAAATAAAATTCTTGAGACATGAAAGTGTTTAAAAAATATTTTTTGATTTTTTAAAATAAAATGAAAGCCAATAAAATCAAAATGGAAGATGGAAAGAAAACAAAATAAATAAAGTAAAGTGAGGGAAGAGGGTGTAGTAGCAATTCAGAAACAACAAGGAAGTATGTTGAGCGCGTTCTGGGCTAAAAAGGGGGGTCTGCGAAAAGCAAAAGAGCCAGGCCCATGTTCATTTTTAAACTCAAAATCAAAAACCAAAAATAAAAAAGGGTGTCACGCATATGTTTCATTAAATGAGTCAGCATGACTCATCGCCACATGGGTATTAACCTGGGTCAAACATGACACGCAGGCAAGAGAGGGCCAGACACCAGAGCTAGGGCTCCGGTCATCTTCTCCGGCGGCCCTCGCCTGAATTTCCTGAAAACTTCAACGAATCTCACCAACCCTTACACCATTCACAAGGGTTTTTCATGTAGAATCCATATCTGCCCATATTTTCATCATTTAAACACTCTAACACCGTAAAAAAAGCCATGAAGATTTTACATGCATTATGGAACTTTGATAAAACAAAACAACAATAACACAAATATCATCTTTAAGCTTCTAGAAATTCAAATGCCACAAACATGTGTTCAAAAGAGAATTAAAAAGAGAGAAACGAATGGAGAAAGTTGTTACCTAAGTGGAGCTTCTATGACTTCTGACCTTGCTTCAAAGCTTCACTACACCCTCCTTTTTGCTTCTAGGAACACTTAGGATGAAGATGGAAGCAATGGAATGGAGAAATAGGCTGAGAGGAATGATATTTGAAAAATGAAGAGTTTGAACAAGAGAGAAAGTTTTGGTTCTGTTTGGATGCAAAATGAGATTCCTTCTTGCTTCTAGGGTTTCTATTTACATTTATATGGTGGCTATGGGTGGTTAAAAAGAATTTTACTGAGGTTTACTTGTGGGTAAAGATTTTAAAAAAAATTGAAATGGAGAGTGGGTGAGGGTGGTGGTACGCATGGCATGAATTGAGTTTTGTAGGTGTTGTCCTTGTGAGTGGAATAAGGGGATCAAAATGGAAAGGGTGAAGGGAACATCCTTGGTGAGCAAGTTTTCATAATTTGTCTTTTTTTATTTTGGCAAGAAATTTCAAAAATGAATGCATGTAGTACATATGAGGTTTAGTTAGAAAAGGCAATGTTTTGGTGGTGCTTTGGTGAGGTTTGATGTGCAAGACATGAGGTAAAAACATGCTGCATGAAAGGAATGTCACAATGTGCCAAAATTGAAGATATAACATGCTTGGGAAATCAAACCATGGAGCCAACTTTGAAGCATGATATCTTGATGGATTTTGATCCAATTTGTAAGATCTTTGGCTCAAATGAAAGTAGGGAGATTGATGAATAAATTTCATGTTTAAAGTAGGTGGAAATAAGGTTTGGAAGATTGTGAAAACAAGCCTTGAAGTCATGTTCTCAAACGAAATCAAAATGACTTAGAAAAAAATTCTTAGTTATGGACTTTTGACCACTTTGAAACCTTAACTTTGAAAAGCCATACCTTGAGATATATTGATCCAATGAAGGAGTTCTTGACATCAGTGGAAAGCTTGAAGAATGCCTAACAACTTTCATGTTGTAAGAATTTTGAACTAGAGCCTAGAACCATGAGAAAAATGGCCTTGAAAACTCACCTCCAAGTTGAGATTCAACACTTGGAAAAAATTCTAAGTATAGAATTCCAAAATCTTATTTTTCTCAACTTCATGCTATCATAACTTGAAATCTTTGCACTTTTTTGGGAATTCCTCCTCATTGACAAAATTTTAGTATGGAATGAGCTCTTCAAATTGATCTTTGGATCAAAGAAAATGGATGTCTAGATTGGAAGTTATGATCTTGGCAAAGCAGCACCAAACTAGGGTTTTTCCATGACTTAGAAAAAATTCCACTTTCTTCATTGTTGCCCTTTTTTGCAAGTAACTTAAATTCTCTTGATTTTTCTTGATCAAACTCAACCATAAGACATGTTTTCATGGAATTTGACTTGAAAAGTTCATGTTTAACCAAAAAAACCCTAAAGTCTAAGGTTTGACTTTGCAGTTAATGACTCGTGTATTAGATGAATTTCACCTCTTGATCTTCAATAAAATCAATCTCCTGAGCCATTTAAATACCATGGATGGACTCCAAGGGTGTATTTGAATGTCTTGAATCATGTTCTAAGGCTTGATATCATGTCTTGATCAAAAGTCAAAGATGCAGTTGACTTTGGTTAAAAAACCTAATTTCATGGCCAGGTGAATTTGGACTTTGAAGAACTTGTAATAAGGTCACTTTGCACTTGATATTTGATGGAGATAGGTCTCTTGAGAGTATGAGAACTTGCTTGGTTGATGATCCATCCAAAACTTTGACTTATCAATCCACTGAGCCTCTTGAAACAAACCCTAATTCTCCAGTGAAACAAAATAAAGCAAAGTCTGATAATGGTTATCTATGCATGAATGATTAACCTAGAATGATATGCAAATGATCAATAAATCTAGGGGTAAAATTTGGGGTATGACAGTTGCCCCTATTTAAATTACTTTACCAGATGACATGAGTGATGACCATCCTCATGAAATCATGGTGAAAGGTATTTAAATACAGAAAACCGGAAATTTTGCCCTTAGATGCAATGACGTGCTATGCTATGAACAAAAGAAAACTGACAGAGTTATGAAAAATGCTGACATGTAATGAACTCTAGTATGATGAAAATGATGGGATGATAAATGCAAAATGCAGACAAAGAAAGAAAGCAAACAGGGATAAAGTCAACACAATGGGTAACAACTCACTGGGGATGACAACAACATTAGGGAAATTGAAACAGGCTAGGGACATCTAAAGTGATTGATCAACAGGTTTAGACATGACTGGCTGAAACTTTAGAAAGAAAAGATCCTCACTGGAGCAGAACCAAAAAGATGGTCACCACTGGGGAATCAAACGAAATATGGAAATGATCTTCTAACAAGAGACCAGACCAAACAAAGAATGACCTTCTGACTAGAGATCAAACATAGCATAACCTCCTTACTAGAAATCAAGCAAACAAAGAATGACCTTTTTACTAGAAATCAAACAAACAAAGTATGACCTTCTTACAAGAGATCAAGCAGGGGATTCCTGGGACGTTTGAATTACATTTCCAGATTTATATTCCCCATGACCGCGACATGCGCGCCAATCTTCAAATTACTCAAAAAGAATCAGGACTGCGTATGGACAGAAGACTGCCAAACCGCCTTCGACAGTATCAAGGAATACCTGTTGAGCCCACCGATTCTATCACCTCCAGTGGAGGGAAGACCACTGATCATCTACCTAACAGTCTTGGAAGACTCAATGGGTTGTGTACTTCGCCAACAAGATGAAACGAAGAGAAAAGAGTCTGCCATCTACTATTTGAGCAAGAAATTTACCAACTGTGAGACTCGGTACACCATGCTTGAGAAAACTTGCTACGCTTTGGCTTGGGCAGCCAAACGTCTTCGCCAGTATATAATTCGTCACACTACTTGGTTAATCTCAGAAATGGATCCAATCAAGTACGTCTTTGAGAAACCTGCTCTCACGGGAAGAATCTCCCGTTGGCAGATGCTACTATCAGAATATGACATTGAGTACCATGCTCAAAAAGCCATCAAAGGAAGTGTTTTAGCCGATCATTTGGCTCATCAACCGATTGATGATCAGGAATCATTCGGATTTAACTTCCCATACGAAGATGTCATGTACTTGAAAATGAAAGGTTGCGATGAACCACTACCCAGTAAAGGGCCAGAACTAGGTTCCCAATGGGGACTTATCTTTGACGGAGCTGTCAACCATTATGGAAAAGGAATTGTGGCAATCATCATAACACCTCAGGGTACCCACATTCCTTTCACCTCCCGATTGACATTCAAGTGTACAAACAACGAGGCCGAATACGGAGCTTGTATCATGGGTCTCGGAGAAGCGATCGACTTAAGGATAAAAAACTTGGATGAATGTGGCAACTCAGCCCTGGTTATCAATTAGATCAAAGGAGATTGGAATACATACCAATCAGGATTGATTCCTAACAAAGATTACGCGAGAAGATTGTTGCCATTCTTTAACAGAAATGAGTTTCATCACATCCCTCGTGAGGAGAATCACATGGTTGATGCATTAGCCACTCTCTCCTCCATGATTAGTGTAGGTCAATGGAATGACATACCTAAGATTGACATGATGCGCCTTGAACAGCCCGCCTACATCTTCACGATTGAAGCAGTCATCGATGACACACCCTAGTATCATGACATCAAATGCTTCCTTTAGAAACAAGAGTACCCACCTGGGGAATCCTGAAAAGACAAAAAAACTCTCAGGAGACTGGCTGACAGCTACTTTCTGAGCGGTGATACACTCTATAAGAGAAACTTTGACATTGTCTTGCTCTGATGCGTAGACAGACCAGAAGTGAACATGATGATAAAAGAGATTCACGAAGGATCCTTTGGCACTCATGCCAACAGACACGCAATGGCGAGAAAAATTCTTAGACCAGGGTACTATTAGTTGACCATGGAATCCGATTTCCACAAGTACATGAGGAGATGTCATAAGTGTCAGATATACTCAGACAAAATCCATGTACCGCCAACGCATCTCAAAGTTCTTTCTTCCCCATGGCCTTTTTCCATATGGGGAATCGACATGATTGGCGTGATCGAACCCAAGGCTTCAAACGGACATCGGTTCATCCTGGTAGCCATTGACTACTTCACCAAGTGAGTCGAAGCAGCATCATACGCCAATGTAACCCGACAAGTGGTGGTCCGATTTATCAAAAACATTCTCATCTGCCGTTATGGTCTTCCAAGCCAGATCATTACTGACAATGGATCCAACTTGAACAACAAGATGATGAAAGAGTTGTGCGCTGAGTTCAAGATCGAACACCATAACTCATCTCTCTACCGACCTTAGACGAATAGAGCGGTAGAAGCGGCTAACAAGAACATCAAGAAGATCGTTCAAAAGATGGTTGTAACCTACAAAGACTGGCACAAAATGCTACCCTTTGCTCTTCACGGTTATCGCACGTCTGTCCGTACTTCAACAGGGGCAACCCCTTTCTCTCTAGTATATGGCATGGAAGCAGTCCTTCCCATAGAAGTAGAGATCCCATCAATCTGGGTATTGATGGAAGCTAAGCTAACAGAGGTTGAATGGTGTCAAAGTCGACACGACGAACTGAATCTGATCAAAGAGAAGCGAATAACGGCACTATGCCATGGTCAGTTGTATCAGCAAAGGATGAAGAAGGCATTTGACAAAAAGGTCCGACCTCGCGTCTTCAGAAAAGGAGACCTTGTGCTCAAGAAGATACAATCATTTCTCACAGATTCCCGGGGCAAGTGGACTCCGAATTATGACGACCCCTATGTGGTCAAGAAAGCCTTCTCTGGTGGCACCTTGAGACTCGCAACCATGGATGGAGAAGAATTTGCCTACCCCACAAATGTTGACGTAGTCAAGAAATACTTCGTCTAAATAAAAAAACGTCTCGGTGGATTGAAAACCCGAAAGGGCGGTCCAGGCAAAAATTAGAGACATAAGCAAAAATCATCCCGATGGATTAGAAACCTCAAAAGATAATCCAGGCAAAAGTTAGGGATTCATGGCAAGTAACTACATCCAACAAAGGGGAAAATCCCCCAGCAGCAGTAATGACATCCATCAGGAAAACTCCAGTCAAGGTCATCTTCGACGGAAGCTCAGGATGTCCAGAATTCAAATTTGGTAGAAGGATAGCGGTCGTTATGTTTCAATGCATCCTTTTCCCTTAATTACCATTTTCTAACTTTGTAAATACTCTATGGTATCATTCGCTTGCCTGATTTCCATCCTATCAATAAAATTTGAGCCCTTGTGCTTTTGTTTGCAATTCTTATTTGTTTTAGCTTTATAGAACGACATTTTAACATGATTAACGATTCTTGAAATAAAACAAAAATGAATTTACTTGTCAAATTTTTCTGCTTTTAAAATAAAGATGGCAATTTCTTTTGACTGTTAAACATTGAAAGAACATCGATCGCTTCTCCAAAGGCGATCAAGCTTCAAAGTGCAGAATCAAAGTACTCCTTCTAAGCTAGTACGCCTAAATAAAGGGTCAGCTGTGTCAGATGTGAATCTTCCGTTCGACACCCCCGGCTAAGTCCTTATCTCTTAAGCCCGACCAACATTGTTCCCCACAGGAACTATTTCTCCTAAGCAAGGCAGAATTGCTATTTTGAACCAAACGGTATATCTTCGTCCCCCGCAGCTGTCGAGTATCCAATCGTGTTCATCTACTAGTCTGTATATCGCGTCAGTTTTGTCAGCATAAACATACATACATCATGCATTATTTATTTGCATTCATATTGCATCACTATCACTCTATACGGTCTTGTTCCCAAGTGATAAAGTTCTCTTGTCAATCGAGTTGTCAGTCATTTCCTCGTCAGGAAATGTCACGTCTAAACAATCTCTCCTCCAGTCTATTTCTGGATTGGAGCCGGCCCTTGACCACTCGATAAACGTCACTCTTCTCCAATGAAGATGATACCTTCGTTTTCCCAGATTAAGGAAAATCCCCAGAGAAAGCCTCTTAATCAAAGATTCGGCGATACAGCAGTTACTCTCTGAAAATTTGCTATCAAATGAGGTCATCAGTACCTCTAAATTAGACTACATCACATGGAATTTCTCCGAGAAGATCTCGAGGAAAAATATGATGTAATATCCCCAAGCGGGAAACAGTCTCTCAAGAGACTTATTTTCCCCAGTAGAGTCGACAAATGGCGTCTCCAAACAGAGAAGTTTTCATGTCTCTACAACTCAGACAAATGGGTTCCCCAGCAAGTCTGACATCAAAACTTTTTCTATCAAATGGTGTCTCCCCTATAGAAAACTCGGCGAGAAGTTTGAGAAAAACCGCTACACATAGCGTCCCTTGTCTAGAAAATTTATTGACAAAAGAAACTAAGACCAGTTCCTTGGTAGGAAACCAGGATCGAGGGGAAGTTTATTTCAGAAACTATGACCAGTTCCTTGGTGTAATACCCCAAATTTTGACCACTTAGATTTCCCATCATTGTGAAAATCATCATCACAATATGGATGTACCTTTATGCTTCATTAGTCTCCCCAAAGATGGGTGAGCATCCACTACAATCAAAATTAGGGTTTCAAGCCCTCTCTGAGTGCTTAGACAAAGGATCAATCAAGAAATGACATGATCTTAAACTTGTCTAATCTCTTAAATATCCACAATGGATCAAAAAGGACTCCCACTTCAAGGATTAAGCACAAGGCTGCTCCCTTCTAGGTGGATCAAGTCTCAAGATCGACAGTGTCACCAAATTAGGGTTTTGGTCGACCAGGGCCTCCAGATGGAAATTTTCATCTGGGCACAAGGCAATGATCCAAAACATAACCTAATATACTTCATGGAACCTCATGAACCCATGCATCAAGTCAATTTTGCCTCAGGGGATGCATTCATCAAAAATCAGGAATTAGGGTTTCTTGACCTAATTCACCCCTAAGTTGACTTTTGGGACAAACCATGAGCCAAGACATCAAGAGATGATTTTAGGGTCTCTAATATACCATATTGATCCATTTGGGACAATGGATTAATCCAAGAAGATTGAGCAACAAGTCTCAATTTCATCTGCACCACAATTAGGGTTTTAAGGGAAAAGTCAACTGTAACTTTGACTTTTGACCTGGACATGCTCCCAAACCCTAATACATGATTGAATATACCCTATGACACCCATGGAACATGTCCATCAAGTTTGATTTAGGTCAAGGACATGATTTCCTGAAGAATTGCACAGTTTGGAATTCATCTGATAAAAAGTCAACTGTGCACAAAAGTCAACTTTGACTTTTTGAGATTTTTCACCAAAATGGATTTTTAACCCTAAAATGATGTTAATGTATGATTTGAATCATCATTCATCAAGAAAAATCAAGAAAAGTGAGATAACTTGTAAAAGGGGTAACCACAAAACTTAGAAATTTTTCTAAGTTAAAAATAAATTGGCAAAGGTACCAACTTTGGAGGACCATAACTCCTAAACCACAAGGCCATTTTTTCTCATCCAAAGATGGATTTGTAGCCCTAATTATCACCTACAAAAACTTCAACTACAAGTCATTCCAATTCATTAAGGATTTTGAGTTATGGAGTGATCAAAGTGGCTGAAAAGTGAAAATGTCACTTTTTCCAACACTTAGTGAAATTTTCACTAAGTCAGATTCTGCCTCACTTTTTGCCAAATGTAGGGGGATTTTTCACTTGGAATCAAAAGAGATCAAAACCAAACTTGTTCAAACAGTTGTTGTATCATGTAAGAGCTTTCCAAAATGGCCAAGAACATTGCCAAATTCAACCTACACCATGAGATACAACATTGCCAAGTTGCCTTGCTGAAATCTGTCAAGGCAAGGCAGAATTTGCAACTTTGGTCGATTTGCCAAAATCAGCCAAATTCAATTGCTCCTATCCACTTGGACACCTCATAGGATTGAATCTAAAGGGGATAATCACTGAGCCAAGCCTCCAAAGTCCATGGAACAAGAAATAGCATGTTGAACCTAGAATGGCCAAAATAGGGACAAGACTTCAAATTTGGAATGAGGCATTCAATGGAACCATCAAGGTGGCATGGACTGAGCCATTCTCATCTGAAATCAGTCAAGACTTATCCAAGACCAAGGGAACCAAAGCTCTGTGCCCTAACCTCTAGTCAATGGCTAGAGGAGACTTGGATTTTCATTTGCCAACATTGGCCAAACCTACTTACCAGCTGCCATGCACTATTCCTTGCAAAACAAACTTGCTCTACTATAAATAGAGCTCAATTGTGGTCAGTTTGAGTACACCAAAGCCATCTAACAGATGCTTTCCTCAAAATCTCTTCTTTCACTCCAATTTTTCCTTCTAAGGCAAGTCACTATCGGGTTTTGAGTTTGAGAGCAATTCCAATCAAACAAATCACTCACACACCTCACATACATCACATATGAGCTGATCAAACACTTAGATTACTTCTGAAACATCAATTTCACAAAATCACCAGCTGGTTGCTCAAGGTTTTAACCAAAGTGCAGCTGAGGTACCACAAAATGATCCAGCCAATTTCAATCAAGTCCAACCATCCAAACACAATCCATAGGGTGTAGGGAAGCTGTTCAGATCATCACAACTCATCTGTAACACCTCCAAATCAAAAATCACTTTGAACTTGCTGTCACGGCCTAAAGGTAAGCACATACTTGGTCATCTCTCAATCTATGCATATTTCCTCGCACAATAATTTGGCCATATGTTCATAATCATACATGGAATGTTTTCCCTCAATTAATTGCATTGTTTGAATCGTGTATCAAAAATCCTAGCCTTCATGCAGAAATTAGGGTTCTTGAGGTCTCTTCGTGATTTCTTGTTGTATGTTTAATTTAAATGAAATTAAAGTACATAGACATGATCGTGAGGTTGAGACGAGCATAATGATATGTGGATTACATGATATGATTACGTATTCATGGAGATTGGATAGAAAATGCAAATCTGAGAAACCAAGAACACGCGCGTGTTCTTCAGCTGTTCTTGGCGCCATTTTTCATATATTCAAATATTTGAATTTTGTGATTTTGTTTAATTGATTCAAAAATTAATTTCTCTCTGAGTTTTAATGATTTTGAGTTGATTCTTTTTTTAATAATTCACAAAAATGTTAAAATATTTTATTTTCACAAAAAATCCCAAAAATATTATTTATTTCATATAATTGATATTTTTGTAAAGAATTAATATTTTGATTGTTTTTGGCATTTTAAATATTTTTTCTACATTGATTTTGCAACTTTTAATGCTTTCTAATTATTTTGTAGGTCAATACTTAATTTTTCAAGCATTAATCCAAGATCACAATTTGTTTTCCATGTGTTAAACAATTTTTGATCATTTTAATTGAATTTTTATTCAATTAAATACATTTTGAAAACAAATTAGGGTTTTGGATTAATTCAACCCTCATAAATCATTTTCAAAACTCTTTGGGCCTCTTGAGAGAGTGTAAGACCCATCCCCCCCTTGTACAAAAACTTTTTGGGCCTCACTCATTGTATAAGTCCCTCTGTACAAGTAAACGGCACGATCGTCGCCCGTTTAAAAATAAAAATCATCTGGGCCTCTCCTTGAGCTATAAGACCCATTCAAAACACTTTGGGCCTCTATTAGAGTGTAAGACCCAATCCCCCTTTTAACCAAAACATTTTGGGCCTCACTTATTGTATAAGTCCCTCTGCGTTAAAAGAAAACCTCGGCGCGATCGCCATTTTTTAAAACGAAAAATCATTTGGGCCTACCCTCGTGTTATAAGCCCCACTCTTTTTTTCTTCAAACCTTTTTGGGCCTCTTGAGAGAGTGTAAGACCCATCCCTTTGTACAGAAAACCTTTTTGGGCCCCAGTCACTTGTATAAGTCCCGCTGTACAAAGTCAAACAGTGCGCTCACTGATAAAACCCTGGGCCTCTCCTTGAGCTGTAAGCCCCAAATCTTTCTTTTTCAAAGCACTTTCTCCTTTGATTTTGAATATACTGTTGTTTTCAATCTTTCTTTGTTGAACAACTAACCAAACAGCATGGAAGCACTCCAACCGAGTAAGTGGTTCTCGCTTTCGTTTACTGCTTTCATATTATAAACTGTATTGTGGGGCTGCTCACTGTAAGTCTCCTTTCATAAACTCATATCTACTGTGTAATAATAGTATAGATATTTCGAGTTTCCCCGGCTACTACGTCTAGAACTAGGTGACGCCGTTTCATTTATTCGTAGAAATAGACGCCTAAATCCCCAATAGGAGCACCAGATACAGTCTTCTCTTCGGCTGTCCTCCTTAGGAATCGTCAAGAAGCTCTACTCCCCAAGATGAATGTATTCTCCGTGAATGGCATCTTTGAGTTTCTTCCAAATTCTCGAACTTTCCTGACTTGATCTATTCCTTGTGGATAGCTTGCCTTGAATGTCTCGGGGTTTGGGTACCCACTACGGTCATAATCTTGGACCTTAACTAAGGAACCCTCTTTAAAATCTAAAAGTCGCTGGATAGTAAACCTCGCACGTTTACCAGTGGTTTTTATCTTTAAAAGAGTTATCTCTCCTAATGGAAAGGAGATGATAGACCCACAGGCTTCTTAAAAGCATCGGCCTCCTCTTGGGCATTATTCAAGGACACTACGGCTTCTTAGAAGTATTCACAGCCTCCTCTTAGGCTTCGTATAATGATCTCTTCCTCCGGGAATGATAGCCTCCTCTTGGGCTTCGTACAAGGACCCGTCGGCTTCTTAAAAGTTTCCAGCCTCCTCTTGGGCTTCGTACAAATTGTCCCGACGACCTCCTAAAGGTATAGGAACAGAACCTAGTCATCCTCATAGAACAGTCCTTTCATAGAGTCTACTACTGTTTCTCAAAGCATAGTACGAAAGATAAAACTCTAGACACGGACAGTCTAACTTCCTTGAGTCTCAAAAGACATTCTCAAGTGACCCCTTCGTTAAATAGGAAAGAAACCCGCAGACTCGGACAGTCTCAATACCCTTTGGATTTCCAGTTTCCCCAAAGAAAAGGAAACAACCCCGATCCTCAGATCTAACCCATGAGTACAGTGATGCTCATATAAGAACTGATTTTCTCTTTCAAAATCAGTATACTGGACCTGTCACTTAACTGACACAATAACCTTAGCCTTCTCTTGGGCTTTGTACAAATGATTCTCCCCAGCGGAGTCAAACAACGTTTAGCCTCTCTCTCGGGCTTTGTACGAGACACATAAGAGACTCCCTCGTTGAGTCAATCCCCCTTTTGCCTCCATCTCGGGCTTTGTACGAGATATAAAAAGGTTCTTATTGAGCCAAACGAACAATCGCCTCCATCTCGGGCTTTATACGAGATACCAAAAGACTCCATCGTCGGGTCAAAATCTTTTAGCCTCTCTCTCGGGCTTTGTACGAGACACAAAATTGCCTCCTCTTAGGCTTTGTATAATGATTTTCCTAGCGGAAAATAGCCTCCTCTTAGGCTTTGTATAAGAAAACCACTGGTTGATCCAATTAACCTTTTAGCATCAAAGTTGTGCCTCGTTCACAGTATACAAACATCAACAACTCCTTCCCCTTCATCTAATCGCTGTAAGCGGCAAGCCTCTGGATCATCTATATCCACGCCACTGTCCCTCTTTTAGCATGAGAAATTCCTAAGGAAAGATGGCATTGCTCTACACTGAGTTAAAGTCTTCTCCTTCAGGTTAAAACCCTTTCTTCGGAAATTATGGCATTGCTCGGATCCGCGTATCCCTGTTAAAGTAATTCTCCTTCTCCCCTCTTTAGAGATGACAAATTCTCTCTAAAGCCGGGGTCTTTCAGCTTCACGTCTTGGGCTTTGAACAAGACACAAATAGACCTTTCAGCTTCACATCTTGGGCTTTGAACAAGATACAAACCACCTTTCGCTTCACGTCTTGGGCTTTGAACAAGACACCAAAAACCAATTTCCTCCCATAGAATAGGAGGAACTACGAACGCTCTGATTTCCCTGTTTCGGTAAACGGGAATACGTAGGCATAAGATCTAAAGAAAAGATCTTAGCGAGCGCAATCAACAAAAAACCCAAATCCCATATCTCCATCAATCAAAAGCAGTATTTCAAAGCATCAGTCCTAACATCCTAATCCTTGTTCCCCGCCAGAAACCTTCTGCCCAGGTAAAAAAAGAAAGAAAACAGTATTGGCGAAAATACAAATAACCAGTACAAAGGCCCCCCACATTGATAGCATCTGTAACCTAACAGACCGCTGTTTAAACTCAGTATGCAAGCAGGGTTAATTAGAGACATCTATTTCCCTTCCTTATTCAGCTCACAATAGGATAAAAAATGAATCGACCTGTAGTCAAAGCTCAAACCGCAGAGAGCGACCAGCGCTTAAGAACCGCATCCAAAATCGCTCGCTACACTTGGTAGGAAACCAGGATCGAGGGGAGGTTTACAAAAGAAACCAAGACCAATTCTTGGCTGAAAACCAGGATCGAAGGGAAGTTTATTTCAGAAACTAAGACCAGTTCCTTGGTAGGAAACCAGGATCGAGGGGAGGTTTACAAAAGAAACCAAGACCAGTTCCTTGGCTGAAGACCAGGATTGAGGGGAAGTTTATTTCAGAAACTAAGACCGGTTCCTTGGTAAGAAACCAGGATCGAGTGGAAGTTTTACCTTTTCTAAGTGTCATTGCTTAGCAAAAGAAGATGGATGAGCAAACTGCCATTCATAACCACCATCAAAATTTTGGGTATTCTGATATTTAATCCTCTTGCACCCTGAATGCCCGAATACCTTCGCCATTCACACCTTCGGGTCCAAGAAGATTAAATAGGGGCATCTGCCATACCCAAAATTTTGACCACTAAGATTTCCCATCATTGGGCAAATTATCATTACAATAAGGATGTATTTACATGCCTCATCAGTCTCCCCAAAGATGGGTGAGCATTCACTACAAATAAGAGTTAGGGTTTCAAGCCCTCTCTGAGCACTTAGACAAAGGATCAATCAAGGAATTACGTGATCTTCAACTTCTCTAACCTCTCAAACCTCCATAAAGAATCAAGAGGACTCCCACATTAAGGATTAAGCACAAGGTTGCAATATTCCAAGTGGATCAAGCCTCAAGATCGCCAGTGTCACCAAATTAGGGTTTTGGTCGACTGAGGCCTCCAGATGAAAATTTCCATCTAGGAATGATCCAATAATTTAAGACATGACCCAAGGTACTCCAAGGGACCTCGTTAACCCAATCATCAAGTTAATTTAACCCCAGGGGACGCATTTACCAAAAATCAGGAATTAGGGTTTCTTGACCTAATTCACCCCTAAATTGACTTTTGGGACAAAACATAAGCCAAGACCTCAAGACATGATTTAAGGGCCTCCAATATACAACATTGATCCATTTTCAACAATGGATTGACCTAGGAAACTTGATTCATAAGTTTCAATTTCATCTAGACCACAATTAGGGTTTTGAGGAAAAAGTCAACTGTGCCTTTGACTTTTGGCCAAGACATGCTCCCAAACCTTGGGACATGATTCAATATACCCTATATCACCTATGGAGTCCATCCATTAGGTTTGATTTAGGTCAAGGACTTGATTTCACAAAGGATCGTACAGTTTGGATTTCATCTGATAAAAAGTCAACGGTGCAAAAAGTCAAAGTTTCACTTTTTGATTTTTTGGTCAACCAAGGTTCCTTAACCCTAAAACAATGTTAATATTTGATTTGAATCATCATTCATCAAGAAAAATTAAAGAAAGTGAGTTAACTTGTAAAAGGGGTAACCATAAGAAACTTAGAAATTTTCACTAAGTCAGAATCTGCCTTACTTTTTCCAAAATGTAGGGACATTTTTCACCTTGATCCAAGTCAAACCAGGTCTAGGGGTGGACATCAAAGTTGAAGTATGCCATGAGGGATTTCCAACAAGTACCAAATCATCTCCAAATTCCATTTGAGCAAGGAGATACAACCCTTGAAATATGGCATCATGAACTGATTTTTTCAAGACAGATTTGGCAGATTTTGTGCATTTTGCTCGATTTGTCCAAATCTGATGAATCCAAGCCTTGTCATCAATTTGGACACATCTGAGGATCAAATCCAAGGGGGATGATCTGATCTCCAAGCCTCCAAAGTCCAAGAATCTACAAGTAGCATGCCAAAGTTAAAAAAGCTAAAAAGGTGTCAAGACTCCAATTTTGTTGCAATGCATTTAATGGATACACCAAGGTGGCATGGACTGATACATTCCCAACTGAATGAGTCAAGGATAAGCTATGAATCAAAGAACCATAGGCCTGTGCCCTAACCTTTAGTCAATGGCTAGAGGAAACTTGAGATTCCTTTTGCATAACATTGGCCAAAGGCCTGCTGCAGCCACCATTCCCTATTGATGCCAAAAAAAACTTGCTCTACTATAAATAGAGCTCATTTGTGCTCAGTTTGAGTACACCAAAGCACCCAAACTGATGTTTTCCTCAAAATCCCTCTCTTTAGGCCAAAATGCCTTCTTTTGCAAGATATCTCTGAGTTTTTGAGTTAGAGAGCAATTCCATCATAGCTCATGATCCAAACACATCCAATATGTCATATATAAGCTGTCCAAACTCTCACATGTGACCTGTAACACCAAAATCACAAAGTCCCCTCTCAAAACCTCAAAATTGGACTTTTTTACATTTTTCAAGCCATGTCTTAATTTAGTCACTTTCAAAACCAGATAAAACCTCAAACACACTCCAAATATCATCCTTGAACTGTCCCAAATGGTTCCCCACATCTAGAACACCATTTGAGAGAGTTGCTATATTGGTCACTTTTCCCCTTTTGCAAGAAAGAGCTCAAACTTGTTCCTGAGGATTCCAGCTGATTCCAACCATTATAAAAGCTTCTAAGGGGTCATTTGAGAGTGTCTAAAGCATTAAATTACTTCTGGCACAAGAAACATGGCAGATTGCACAAAAAGCTCCAAGAGGTAAGTGCATCATCACTTGAACTTTCTAAAATATGCATTGCTTTGAAGTCCACTGATCATAAACATCTCATACATGTTATATATGTTGTGTTTAAGCCAATTGGCCATGTAATTCTTGCCTGTACCATGTGTTAGTATAGAAAATGCAATTATAGGCCTATTTCAAAAACACAATTGGGTTTTTAAATAGGGACCTCATCTGAAAAAACCATCACCGCCATTGGATTCCTTGGGAAATTCTAGGTCAGATGCAAATAAATTTTGTCCCAATCCATGGAGAAATGAGAATGTTATGGCCTTTACGTTTTTGGTCCAAAACCTTGCCTTGTCTTGCCTTGCCCAGGCATAAAACAAGGCATGCCTTATGTATTTCTAGAGTGGCTTTGATACACGCATGTATCACCACCCCAGTGGTAGAAGGCGCGCACTGCAACCTTGAGGTCTGGGGTTAGAATCCCCCTCGCCCCAGACCCCGTTTTTACCACTTTTTTAATATTTTCCATATTATTTTTAATGATTTGGAAAATTAATTTCTCTCTCACTTTTAATTATTTTTTATTGGTTCTTTTTTCAAAAAATCACAAAAATGTTAAAATATTTTATTCCACAAAAAAATCCAATTTATATTATTTATTTAATATAATTAGAATTTTTTGTAATTAATTTCATTTTAATTATTTTTGAACATTTTAAAATGGAATTCTCACTTTGATCTTTCAAAACCAATTGGATTTTAAGCTTTCACATGATTAAACTTGATTTTCCAAAATATTTTCCAAAGTGTACAACTTGTTTTTGGATATATTTGATATTTTATCATTTATTATTTAAATTACCTTTGAAAAATGCCATTTTAATTCAAAAATTAGGGTTTTTTTCCCAATTTTAAAATTTTCAAACACTCATGGGCCTCTTGATAGAGTGTAAGTCCCACCTCTTTGTAAATAAAATAATTTGGGCCTCAGTATATTGTATAAGTCCCGATACAGTTTCAGAAATTTCGACGCGATCTTCGTTTTCAAACTATTTTTAACTGGGCCTACCCTCGTGTTGTAAGTCTCATTTCTTTTCTTTAAACATCTTTTAGGCCTCTTTATAAAGTTTAAGTCCCACCTTTTGTAAATAAAACCTTTTTGGGCCTCACACATTGTATAAGTCACTCTGTATATTTTCAAAAGTTAGGCGCGGTCGTCGCCTTTGTAACAAAATCAACTGGGCTTCTCCTTGAGCCATAAGACCCATCTTTATTTATTTTCAAACTCTTTGGGCCACTTGGTAGAGTGTAAGTCCCATCCCTCTAAAAATAAAATAATCTTGGACCTCAGACGGTGTATAAGTCCCACTGCATTTCCAAAAATCCCGGCGCGATCGCCAGTTCAAAAATCTAATAACCTGGGCTTCTCCTTAAGCTATAAGTCCCACTTCTTTTCTTTTAAAACTATTTTTGGGCCTCTAATAGAGTGTAAGACCCAACCCCTTTATACAGAAAACCTTTTTGGGCCTCGGTCATTGTGTAAGCCCCGTTACGATCTTCAAAACAACGGTGCGATCACTGTTAAACCTTGGGTCTCTCTTTAAGTATAAGCCCCAATAATCTTTTCAAAATAACTTCCCGTTTGATTTAGATTCAATATATATGTTGTTATCAAAACTTTCTTTAATTTCTTTGAATAACTAACAATACAGCATGGAAGCTTGCTCACCTGTAAGTTTTAACAGCTTTTATTTGCTCGCTTTCATATATATAACTATATTGTGGGAAGCTGCGCACTGTAAGTCCTTCTTTCATACCCTTTTAAATACTTGTCATATATTAACTGTATATATACTAGTATAGTTATTTAGAGTTTTACTCGATAACTAGGTCTAGAACTAGGTAAAGCCATGTTGGTCACTCTTTAAATACAGTCAAAACTAGATCCCCATAGGATTTCCAGATATAGTTTTGCCTTCTCTTGGGCTTAAACAATATGGAACAAAGGGAAAGGCAGTATTCTTCGTGAACCTTTTCTCAGGCTGTCACCCCTAGAAATTGTCAAAGAAGTTCTACTCCCCAGAGTTGATCTATTCTCGGTGAATAACATCTCTTGAATTTCTTCAAACCTTGGAACTTTCACTAAATGATCTATTCTCGGTGAATAGCATTTCTTGAACTTTTCTTGGTTTGAGTCCCACAGGCATCCTAAAAGCATCGCCGCCTCCTCTTGGGCTTTGTAAAAGGACCCTCCGGCTTCTTAGAAGTTCTCATGCCTTCTCTTGGGCTTAATGCAAGGACCCTGAAGACCTCTTAAAGGTATAAGACAGAACTTAGTCATCCTTTGCTAGAGCAGTCTTTCCAGTGTCAAACCTCTGACCAATTTTAGGGTTGATTCTCATCCCTTAAAACACCCGCCTCCTCTTGGAGGCATCATACAAAAGATAAAACTCTTCCATACCAATAGACTTGGACAGTCTAGATCCCCTCTTGAATCTCATAGACATTCTCAAGTTCCCTACAAACATAGGAAGAAACCCTGATCACCCAATCAATCCCCAGTAGAGATAAAAACCTATGGGTTCTAAAACCCAGTCTCTCTCCCAAAATCCCCTAGCCAGGGTCAGTTTATCATCAGTATAACACTATCCCAAATAAGAACCTCAAGGCATCTGATATTTCAACTCTTCTGTAATTCTCAGTAAGAGTTGATTCCCCACTTGGACCTGCCTCAGGATCTCAATAATCCCCAGCAGAAGCTAGCCTCCTCTTAGGCTTTGTATAATTATCTTTCCTCAGCATAACCAGTCTCCTCTTGGGCTTTGTACAATGATTCTCCCCAGCGGAGCTAACCTTTTCAGACTCTCTTGTTGATTCAATCACTGTTAGACTCTCTTGTTGAGTCAATCACTTTTTAGACTCTCTTGTTGAGTCAATCAACTTTCAGACTCTCTTGTTGAGTCAATCACGTTCTGGACTCTCTTGTTGAGTCAACCTTTTTTAGCCTCAATCTCGGGCTTTGTACGAGATAGATAATAACACTCTCTTGTTGAGTCAATCTGTTTTAGCCTCCTCTTAGGCTTTGTATAATGATTTCCCCTAGCAGGAGTTAGTCTCCTCTCAAGCCGTGTATAATGATTTATCTAGCTTGTTCAGCCTCAATCCTGGGCTTTGTACAGGACAGATAAAAGCAGTCTCTTGTTGAGTCGAACCCTTTTAACCTCAATCTTGGGCTTTGTACAAGACATAAATCTTCATCTCTTAAACTTGGGGACATCTATCTTCCCCAGCAGAGTCATTTCCTCCCAACCTTCTTTTATGCTTTGAGGAATGATTTCCCAAGCAGAGTCAAACTCTTTTCCGCCTCCATCTTGGGCTTTGTACAAGACAGATAATACTCTCCAGCAGAGTCAAATCCTTTTAGCCTCCGTCTTGGGCTTTGTACAAGACACATAAATATCCTCACCAGAGTCAGTTAAATTTCCCGTTTCAGCCTCAGTCTTGGGCTTTGTACAAGACACATACAAATCTCCCTGGCGGAGTCCAAATCTCTTTTAGCCTCAATCTTGGGCTTTGTACAAGACAGATAGAACATTTTCCCCGGAAAAGTCAAACTTCCAACCTCCTCTTAGGCTTTGTTTAATGATATCCCCAAAGAGTTAGTCTCCTTTTTGCCTCAGTCTTGGGCTTTGTATAAGACACCAATATATACACTCTCTTGTTGAGTCGGTCTTATCCAGACTCCTCTTAGGCTTTGTATAAAGACTTCCCTAGTGGAGTCAATTAACCTCTTAGCTTCAACCTTGGGCTTTGATCAAGGCACACAGAAACCAACAATCCCCCTTTAGAGATGACAAGTTCTCTCTCAGCTAAAACATTTTAGCTTCAATCTTGGGCTTTGAACAAGACATCAAACATCTTTCCTCCCATAGAATAGGAGGAACTACGATTGCTCTGATTTCCCTGTTTCGTTTAAACGGGAATACGTAGGCATAAGATTGCGAAATCTTAGCAAGCGTACTAATAAAAAACTCTAGGTCCAGTACCTTTACATCAATCAAAACTTAGGTATAATACCTTACCAAAAACATCGGGAAAACCCGAACATCAACAAAAACTCACTCACTCACTCATACTTCCCAAGAAACTTTCCCAACCCATTAACAGATAAACACCATCAAGTACAAAGCGAAACCTAATGCTAATAACCTGTGGATAACCACATATAGGATGGGTAATTGACAACTCCTCATTGTATAACCTGACCCCGGACCCCTCAATCTCTTTTAAAGCGTTTGTTCAGTTAAACATTCGCGTGCAAGGTTAGTTTTAGATAGCTTCCCTTTCCCTTCCAACTTCACGGGATAAATAAGAAATCAGAAAGTAGCACCCCCTTCTCCTCATTGCGGTGAGGAAAACCCAGCGATAAGGTGGTCGCGTCACCGACAAAAATTGCTCGCTACACATGGATGTTAAGATCAAAGAGGTTCAGAAGCAGATTGACGCAAGTTTTCTTGTGACTGCTGAGTATCCTCAATGGGTGGCCAATATTGTGCCTGTTTCTAAGAAAGACAGAAAAGTCCGGAGGTACGTTGACTACAGGGATTTGTATAACGCTAGTCCGAAAGATGATTTCCCACTACCACACATTGATATGCTGGTAGATAATACTGCTAAACTCAATATCTTTTCCTTTATGGATTGATTTTATGGCTATAATCAAATAAAGATGGCACCCGAGGATATGGAGAAGACAACATTTGTTACACCCTGGGGAACATTCTACTATAGAGCAATGTCCTTCTGTTTGAAGAATGCTGGTTTAACGTACCCGAGAGCTATGACTGGTCTTTTCCATGATATGATGCACAAGTAAATTGAAGTATATGTTTATGATATGATCGCTAAGTCAAACACTGGGGAAGATCATGTTGAGCATTTGCTGAAGTTGTTTCAACATCTAAAAAAGTTCAAGCTCCGTTTGAATCCAAATAAATGTACTTTCGGTGTCCATTCCAGAAAATTATTGGGTTTCATTGTTAGCCAGAAGGGCATTGAAGTTGATCCTGATAAAGTTAAAGCTATTCGAGAAATGCCTTCACCCCAAGACAAAAATACAAGTAAGAGGATTCTTGGGATGTTTGAATTATATCTCCATATTTATATCCAACGTGACTGCCACATGTGTGCCAATATTGAAGTTGCTTAGTAAAGATTAAGATTGTGTCTGGATAGATGATTGTCAAAAGACTTTTGATTGTATCAAAGAATACTTGCTTAAACCTCCTATTTTGTCTCCTCCGGTGGAAGGACGACCTTTGATTATGTATTTGACTGTGCTAGAAGAATCTATGGGTTGTGTTCTTGGTCAACAAGATGAATCTGGTCGAAAGGAATTTTCCATTTATTACTTGAGTAAAAAGTTCACTAATTGTGAGTCTCGATACTCCATGCTTGAAAAGACATGTTGTGCTTTAGCTTGGGATGCCAAGCGCCTCCGCCACTATATGTTGAATCATACAACTTGGTTGATATCCAAAATTGATCCAATCGAGTATATCTTTGAAAAGCCTGCTTTAACTGGTCGGATTGCCCGTTGGCAGATGTTGTTATCAGAATATGATATCGAGTACCGAACTCAAAAAGCTATAAAAGGAAGTATTTTGGCTGACCATTTGGCTCATCAGCCAATTGATGATTACTAATCCATCAGGTTTGACTTCCCTAATGAGGATGTGATGTATTTGAAAGCTAAAGTTCGTGATGAGCCATTATCTAAAGAAGGGCCAGAGCCTGGATCTCGTTGGGGTTTGGTTTTTGATGGAGCTGTTAATGCTTATGGCAACGGTATTGGGGAAGTTATTATTACCCCTCAAGGTGCTCATATTCCTTTCACCTCAAGGTTGATGTTCAATTGTACAAATAATATGGCAAAGTATGAAGCGTGTATAATGAGTCTCGAAGAAGCCATTGATTTAAAGATCAAGATTCTTGATGTGTTTGGTGATCTGCTTTGGTCATTAATTCGATTATGGGAGAGTACGAAACCCGTCAACCTGGTTTGATTCCTTATAGAAATTATGCAAGGAGGTTTTCAACTTTCTTTAATAAAGTTGAGTTTCACCACATACCTCATGATGAGAATCAGATGGAAAATGCACAGGCAAATTTGTCTTCTATGATTGAAGTAAGTCGTTGGAATGATGTGTCGAGGATTGATGTTATGCGTCTTGAAAGACATGCTCATGTGTTTGCAGCAGAAGAGGTCAAAGATGATAAGCTCTTGTATTATGATATCAAATGTTTCCTCTATAATCAAGAGTATCCAATTGGGGCATCCAAGAAGGATAAAAAGACCTTGAGAAGGTTGGCTGGCAGTTTCTTTCAGAATGAAGGTGTTCTATACAAAAGAAATTATAACATGGTCTTGCTCAGATGTGTGGATAGACACGAAGCAGATATGTTGATGAAAGAAATTCATGAAGGATCCTTTGGTACCCATACCAATGGACATGCAATGGAAAAGAAGTTGTTAAGAGCAGGTTACTATTGGCTAACAATGGAATCGGATTATTGTAAATATGCTAAGAAGTGCCATAAATGCTAGATTTATGCTGACAAAATTTATGTGCCCCCAACTCCTATCAATGTTATCTCATCTCCATGGCCTTTCTCCATGTGGGGAACTGACGTGACTGGAATGATTGAGCCTAAAGCGTCGAACAAACACGTTTCATTTTGGTGACTATTGACTATTTTACAAAGTGGGTTAAAGCAGCATCATATGCCGATGTGACCAAGCAAGTTGTGGTCCGGTTTATCAAGAACCAAATTATTTGTCGGTACGGCATTCCCACTATGATTATCACTGATAATGGGTCAAGTCTGAATAATAAGATGATGAAAGAGTTATGTGATGAGTTCAAGATTGAGCATCATAATTCTTCTCCCTACAGGAGCAACCTCTTTCTCTCTTGTATATGGTATGGAAGCAGTGTTCCCTATAGTGGTTGAAATCCCGTCAATGAGAGTCTTGATGGAAGCTAAATTGAATGAGATTGAATGGTGTCAGAGCATATACGATTAGTTGAATTTGATTGAAGAAAAGAGAATGAAATCCTTGTGTCATGGCCAGTTATATCTACAGAGAAGGAAGAAAGCTTTTGATAAGAAGGTTCGACCTCGTGTGTTCAGAGAAGGCAACCTCGTGCTCAAAAAGATCACGTCTTTTACCACTGATTCTAGGGGAAAATGGACTCCTAATTATAAAGGCCCATATGTTGTTAAGAGAGCCTTCTCTGGCGGTGCATTAATTATTACAACTATAGACGGTGAAGAGTTCACTCGTCCTGTGAATGCCGATGCAGTCAAGAAATACTTCAACTAAAAAAATAATAAAAGAACAACTCGCTAAGTTGAAAATCCAAAAGGGCGACTTAGGTAAAAATGAGCGTCTCGGTGGGCTGAACACCCGAAAGGATGATACAGGCAAAAGTTAGAGACATAAACAGAAAATAATCATCCCGGTAGATTGAAAACCCAAAATGGCAATCTAGGAAAAAATTAAGGATTATGGCAAGTAACTACATCAAGCCAGACTTGATCACTTGAAGCAACACTTCCTGTCAACAATTCTCGTTCAACCATTCTCAACAGAAGTTTTGAGCACAATGAGGTTTAGAGTTGTTAGAGAGAATAGTGGTCATTGTATTTCAATGTAACCCTTTTCATGTATTTACCATTTTTTCAACTTTGTAATGATCCATTGGGTCACGCCATTTGCGGAATACCATTCTATCAATAAACTTTGGGCCTTTGTCCATTTAATTGCATTTCTTATTCCGTTTCTGTTTGCAAAATTTCATTTATTTTTTATAACAAATTTTGAAACAAATAGATAAATAAACAATCATGCTTTTGAAAACTATAAAACATTTTCCTTTGATTTATGAATATTAAAATGAATGTCAATGGTTACTCCAAGAATGTTAAGATCCCGAAGCGCAAATTTAAATGTTCTCCCAGGTAGAGTCTGTTTATAATCTCTCAAGCAAAGTTTAGTCTTGTTGATGCATTTCTCAGCTGAGCGCTAGTTCAAGCGTCCCAAACATGGAAACCCCAACTAAGTCTGGATTCAGATTTCCTCAGTCGATAGTGGTTTTTCTTCCCTGGCCTGTGTGTGATCAATCGTATATAAGTGCGAATGTGATTGTTGGATCCCATATCATTTTGTGATAAAACTTGATTCATCTTTCCATCCCCTACAGTTGTTAGTAGGTTCCCTCCAGATTGATACAGTGTGTTGGGCTCATGAAATCCAATATTCCCCAAGTGAGTGCCAGTTCAGGTAACCCCCAACCGAGCACTAAAATTAAGCATTTCCCAGTCAAGACTTGATTCAGATTATTCTACAGCTGAGTATGGTTTACCTCTCCAGTAAGGTCGTGATCAAGCAATTGTAATTGTTGAAATCTATCTTTCCTTGATATGGAATCTCCAATAGAGTTTTTGCCCTCATGTTATGATATTATTGCTTCAGTTTCTCCCCAAGCATAGAGCAACGTTGTTTCCTTCTAAGAAGTGTTGAGATAGCAGCCACCTGTTGGGTTTTCTCCCACTTGGTGTTGGGTGTTTATTTAAAACTCCTGCGGTTTGACCTTTTTCTATGATGTTAACTTCTTATATACCCCCCAACAAGTTCAAGATGTTTATCCTCGAAGGTGGTTGATCCCTAGAGAATTTTTTCTAAATCCACCAGATAGGTGAACTCCCTAGAGGATGTTTTTCTCATACTCATAAGATTTTTGGCTCTGCATGTTTTCCCAGCAAGTCTTCATCCTTATGCAGCAGTGTTTATTTGAATTTTCTCATCCCCAAGAAGAGTTTGGAAGAGTTTGTGTTGATGTGTTTCCCCATCAGATTTTTCATTCCCTTGAAGCGGAGTTCATGTTGCTATCCCCTTTGTGGATTATCGGTGTTAGAAGATTGATCTTTGGGTTTATTTCCCCAAGTAGTATATTTCCTCTCCTCAGAGAGATTTTAAGCCTTGTAGTAGGATTTATTTTTCTTTAATGGCTTTTGATTATCCACTTGTCATACCCCAAATTTTAACCGCCAAGATTCCCCATCATTGTTCAAATCATCATCACAATATGGATGTACCTTCATGCCTCATCAATCTCCTTAAAGATGGTTGAGCATTCACCATAATCAAGAATTAGGATTTTAAGCTCTCTCAGAGCACTTAGACAAATGATCAATCAAGAAATGACACGATCTTTAACTTGTATAGCCTCTCAAACACCCATAAGGGATCAAGAGGACTCTCACATCAATAATTAAGCCCAAAGTTGTGGGATTCCAAGTGGTTTGAGCCTCGAAACACCCGGTGTCGCCAAATTAGGGTTTTAGACGACTAGGGCCTCCAGAGTGAGATTTTCACAAGAGGATGAGCCAAGACTTCAGAATATGACTCAATATGCTTTAAATAACCCTAGGAATCCATTGGTAAAGTTAAATTACCCTCGGAGGATGCATTCCTCAAAAGTCGGGAATTAGGGTTTTTACGCGTCGAACCGCTCCGGAGCCAAAAGTCAAAACATGACTTTTTTTTGGCAAAAATGATCCTTATGATTCATATTTTCATAAAATGTGACTTATAATGACATTTGAACAAGAATTGATCAAGAAACCAAATAACTTGTAAAAGGGGTAACCTTGAAAAATTGAAAAAATTTCTAAGTTATTAAGTTTGAATGATTTTGGTACCAACTTCCAAGGACCATAACTTCTGATCCAAGCAACCATTTTAAGTGATCCAAAGCCTGATTTATAGATCTTCCTACACTCTACAAAAGCTTCAACTACCTCAAACTCCAATTCTTTATTGATTTTAAGCTATGGAGTGATCAAAATGACAAAAATGAAGAAAATGACACTTTTTCAACACTTACTGAAAATCTGCCTAAGTTACTAGCCTTGGACATCAAAGTTCATGGGGTTTTTTCAGTTGGATCCAAATAGTTTCAGGAAAAACCATGATCACACATGTTTTGTATCATATGAGAGCTTTCTAAAAAGCACAAGAGCCTCCTATAACTCAACCTGACCAGGGAGATATGATCCCCTCAAAATCACCATTTCCAACTGTCTTGTACAAGGCAGAATTTGGCATTTTGCTCGATTTGGCAAAATTGGACAACTCCAAGCCTTGTCATCTATTTGGACACATCAGAGAATAAAATCCAAGGGGAATGATCTGATCCCCAAGCCTCCCAAGTCCAAGAATCTACATATAGCCTTAACAAACCTAAAAAGGCTAATAAGTGCAAAAGACTCCAATTTTGTTTCCAAGCATTCAATGGATGCATCAAGGTGGCATGGACTGAGACATTCCTAACTGAATGAGTCAAGATTCAGCTCTGAATCAAAGGACCATAGGCATGTTCCCTAACCTCAAGTCAATGGCTATAGGAGACTAAAGATTCCCTCGGATCAACATTGGCCAAAGGCCTGTACCAGCTGCCATTCAATATTGCTTGCAAAACAAACTTGCTCTACTATAAATAAAGCTCATTTGTGCTCAGTTCAAGTACACCAAAGCACTACAACTGATGCTTTCCTCAAATCTCTCTCTTTAGGCCAAAATGCCTTCTTTTGCAAGTCATCTCTGAGTTTTTGAGTTAGAGAGAAATTCCACCATAGCTCATGATCCAAAAACATCCAATATGTCATATCTAAGTTGTTCAAACACTCACCCTTGATCTGAAACACCAAAATCAGAAAGTCAACCTCCAAAACCTCAAAAATTGACTTTTCTGTATTTTTCAAGCCATGTCTTGATTCAGTCACTTCCAAAACCAAACCAGGCCTCAAACACACTCCAAATATCATCCTCAAACTGTCCCAATTGGTTTCCCTCATCTGAAACACCATTTGAGAGAGTTACTATATTGGTCACTTTTGCCACTTTTGCAAGAAATGGCCTATTCTTGTTTCTGAGGATTCCAGCTGGTTTTGATCATCCTTAAAGCTTCTAGGGGATCAATCAAGAGTGTTCAAAGCATTGAATTACTTCTGGCACAAGGAACTTGACAGATAGCACAAGGAGCTTCAAGAGGTAAGTGCATCACAACTATAACTCTCTAAATCATGCATTTATTTGAGGTCCATTGATCATGGACCTCTCATATATATCATATGTGTTGTGTTTGAACCAATTTATCATACTATTATTGCCTCTACCATGAGATAGCATAGAACATGCAAATCTAGGCCTATTTTGAAATCACTATCGAATTTTGAAATGGAGACATTTTTTGAAAATTCCAAGGGCACTATTGGATTCCTCATGAAATTCTAGGCAGGATACACCTAAATTTTGTCCCAATCCATGGATAAATGAGAAAGTTAGAGGCTTCACGCAAATTGCCAAAACTAGGCCTTGCCTTGGGCAAGGGCCATGCATGACGCCTTGGCCAAACCTAGAAAATTGGCATCCCATATATGTTTATGGGGTGGTTTTGATACACGGATGTATCACCACCCCAGTGATAGCGCACATGTGTGTTTGGTTGCAAGGTCGTGGGTTCAACACCCACCAAGACCATTTTGCCATTTTGCCATATTTTGCTATTTTTCACATTTTTTTATGGTTTTTGTTAATTAATTCCAAAATTAATTTCTCTCTCAATTTTAATTATTTTTTATTGGTTCTTTTTTTGAAAATTCTCAAAAATGTTAAAATATTTTGTTCCATGAAAATTTCACAAAAATATTATTTATTTCATATATTTAGTGTTTTTGTAAAGAATTATGTTTTATTTGTTTTTTTAACATTTAAAAATATTTCTTTCTCTTGATTTTGCAAATTCAAATGGTTTTCAAATCAATGAAACATGTTTTTCAAACATTAATTCAAGATCACAACTTGTTTTTTCACACATGTTTGATAATTTTGATCATTTTAATTGAATTTTTATTCAATTAAAATATATTTTAAAATAAAATTAGGGTTTTGATTATTTTCACCCTCACAAATCTTTTTAAAAATAAACTTTTGGGCCTCTAATAGAGTGTAAGACCCATCCTTTGTAAATAAAATCTTTTTTGGGCATCAATCATTGTATAAGTCCCGATACGGTTTTAAAAATAACGGTGTGATCGTTATTTTTCATCTGGGTCTCTCCTTGAGTTGTAAGCCTCATCCTTTGTACAAAAATAAACTTTGGGCCTATAATAGAGTGTAAGACCCATCCCTTGTAAATAAAAACCTTTGGGCCTCAGTCATTGTATAAGCCCCACTGTCTTTTCAAAAACCTCGGCGCGATCGCCGTTTTCAAACAAAAGTCAACTGGGCCTCCCCTTGTGTTGTAAGTCCCATCTCTTTTCTTTTAAACAACTTTTGGGCCTCTAATAGAGTGTAAGACCCAAACCCCTTTGTACATAAATAATTGTGGGCCTCAGTCATTGTATAAGCTTCAGTACAGTTTTCAAAACAACGGTGCGATCACTGTTATTTCTGGGCCTCTCCTTGAGTATAAACCTCAATCTTCTTTTCAAAACAACTTTCCCTTTTGATTTAGGTTCAAATTCATTGTTGTTATCAAAACTTTCTTTAATTTCTTGAACAACTAACCATACAGCTATTACAATGGAAGCTTGCTCACCTGTAAGTTTTAAACAGCTTTCTTTTGCATACTTGCACACACACACACACACCCACAGATATATATATATATATATATATATATATATATATATATATATATATATATATATATATATGCTGGAAACTTGCTCACCTGTAAGTCCTTCTACCCTCTTTTACATACAGTATATATTTCATCTATATATATATATATATATGCTTGTATATATCTGCTTAGAGTGTTCCCCAGAAATTAGGTCTAGAACTAGATAAAGCCAATGGTCACTCTTTCAACACAGTCAAAACTAGTTCCCCATAGGAATTCCAGATACAGTCTTGCCTTCTCTTGGGCTTATACAATATGGAACAAAGAGAAAGGCATTATTCCCGGTGAAACTTTTCTCAGACTGTCACTATTAGAAAATTGCCAAAGAAATTCATTTCCCCTAGAGAGGATTAATTCCCGGTGAAACCTCTTATGAATTTCTTCAAACCCTAGAATTGTTCACTAAAGAAAAGATTATTACCGGTGAAACTTTTCTTGAACTTTTCTTAAGTTTGGACCCACAGGCTTCCTAAAAGCATCCCCAGCCTCCTCTTGGGCTTTGTACAAGGACCCTCCGGCTTCTTAGAAGTTCTCATGCCTTCTCTTGGGCTTAATACAAGGACCCTGAAGACCTCTTAAAGGTATAGGACAGAACTTAATCATCCTTTGTTAAAGCAGTCTTTCCGAAGAGTCAAAACCTCAGACCAATTTTAGGGTTGACACGCATCCCTTAAAGCACCAGCTTCCTCTTGGGCATCATGCAAAGACAAACTCTTCCATGTCAGTAGACTTGGACAATCTAATATCTTCTTGGATCTCAAAGACATTATCAAGTTCCCTACAAATACAGGAGAAACCCTGATCATTCGGTCAATCTCCAGTAGAGTTTAAAACCCTCACAGGATCTAAAACTCAATCTTTATCCTAAGTTCCCCCAGCTAGGGTCATCTTATCATCAATACCATACTTGCCTATCAGAACCTCAAGGTATCTGATACCTCAACTCTTTTGTAAACCCTCAGCAAGAGTTGATTCCCCGACTTGGACCTGCCTCTAGATCTCAATAATCCTCAGCAGAAGCTAGCCTCCTCTTAGGCTTTGTATAATGATTTTTCCCCAGCTCTTTCAGCCTCAATCTTGGGCTTTGTACAAGACAGATAAAAACACTCTCTTGTTGAGTCAACCACCTTAAAAGAACTCTCTTGTTGAGTCAATCACTTTTAGCCTCCTCTTAGGCTTTGTATAATGATCCTTCCTTTCATCAGCAAAAGTCAGCCTCAATCTTGGGCTTTGTACAAGACACCATATAAATCTCCCTTAAACAGAGCCAAACCCTCTTTTCAGCCTCAATCTTGGGCTTTGTAAAAGACAAATCATACTCTACAGCTGAGTCAGTGAACTTTTCCAGGCTCAATCTTGGGATTTGTACAAGACATATAAAACCTCTCACCAGTAGAGTCAGTAAATCCTTTTAGCCTCAATCTTGGTCTTTGTACAAGACAGACAAAATATTTCCCAGAATAAATCAATTCCTTCCAGCCTCCTCTTAGGCTTTGTATAAAGATATCCCCCAAAAGAGTTAGTCTCTTTTTTTAGCCTCAATCTTGGGCTTTGTACAAGACAGATAAACGCTGTCTTGTTGAGTCAGTCTTTTCCATCCTCCTCTTAGGCTTTATATAAGGACTTCCCCAGTGGAGTCAATCAACCTTTTAGCTTCAACCCTGGGCTTTGATCAAGGCACACAAAAATCAACATCCCCTCAGAGTAAATCAAAAACTCTCTGTAGGAAGACATTTCTCTGTACATCACACCAAACAGAAAAATCAAAATAAAACCTAAATCCCAGATAACTGATGTAAGTGGCACACTTGTTGATTCAAATATCCAAGCTGTAGTCCATATATTATCCTGGTAAACTCCCTCTTTCATCTAATTGCTGTAAGTGGCAAGCCTCTGGATTATATACATCCATGCCTTTGTCCCTCTCTTAGCATGAAAGATTTCCTAAGGAAAAATGGCATTGCTCAACACTGAGTTAAAGTTTTCTCCTTCAGGATAACATCCCTCATAAAGGAAATTATGGCATTGTTAGATTCACATATCCCAGTTAAAGTAATTCTCCTTTATAATCAGTTACCCAATAATTGTGATTAACAGATTAGATATCTCCCTTTAGAGATGACAAATTCTCTCTCCGTCAAACCTTTTAGCTTCAATCTTGGGCTTTGAACAAGACACAAATACTTAACCTTTTAGCTTCAATCTTGGGCTTTGAACAAGACATCAAAACATCATCTTTTCCTCCCATAGAATAGGAGGAACTACGATTGCTCTGATTTCCCTGTTTATCTTTAACGGAAATACGTAGGCATATGATTGCGAAATCTTAGCGAGCATACCAATCCAAAACTTTAGGCCCAGTACCTTCACACTAATCCAAAACTTTAGGTCCAGTACCTTCACATCAAACCAAAACTTTAGGTCCAGTACCTTTATACATATCAAAAACCTTAGGTCCAGTACCTTACCAAAAACATCAGAACAAACCCAAAAACAACAAAAATACTCTCTCTCACAGACATCCCCACAAAGAAGAAACTTTCCTAACCCGCAACAGATAAACACCAATAAGTAGAAAATAATAAGAAAGTTGCTAACAACCTATGGATAACCACATATAGGATGGGTAATTGACAACTCCCCATTATATAACCTGACCCCGAACTCCCTGAATCTCTTTAAGCATTTGTTCAGTAAAACTTTTGCGTGCAAGGTTAGTTTTAGATAGCTTCCCTTTCCCTTCCAGCTTCACGGGATAAATAAGAAATCAAAAAATAGCACCCAACTCCTACCATTGCGGTGAGGAGAAACCCATGGCAATAAGGTGGTCGCATCACCGACAAAAATCGTACGCTACACCCCTGTAGGATTTCTTCAGTTGAATCCCTGGCAGTATATTCATTGATATCGCCATCTTACTGAGATTAGCTGAGTATCCGGTTGTACTGTGGTGATTGGTCGTCCCCAGTTTTCCTTTGCTGGTTTTGTCAGCATATTCATACTCATATTCATTACATGCGCATTCTTTCTTTGTGCATAGCATCTTTTTGTCGCATTGGGCATCCTACATTTTTTCGGTGTTTCCCCGCTCTTTGGTGTTGTTTTCCCCATAGAGCGTGTGTGTCTCTATCCAATAAAGTGTCACCTTTAAGCAGAAAATGTTTATCCTTTCTAATTCCCCACTGAGTTTATTCCTCGTGAAAGATGTTTGTTTTAGCTTTCATTTCCAATTCATCATCTGGATAGAATCAATCCCCAGTTGAGATATTTCCTCATTGGGTCGAGTCTTGTTTGACCGTTTCTCTCCTATTTGTTCTTGGATTGAACTTTGGCCTCCTGAGTTTATTACCTTCTTTTAAGATATCACTTGTTTGGTAGTAGGTAATATATCTCTTTTGCTTTTGAGGTTGGTTACCATTGTTTAAGCTACCCAGTAACCGGTGGTTGGTAATCCTTCCTTTCAAGTTTTTGCTACCCAGTAACCGGTAGTTGGTAATATTTCTTTTCCTACCCAGTAATAGGTAGTTGGTATTTCTTTTCGAGTTTATTACCTTTGTTAAGCTACCCAGTAACCAGTAGTTGGTAATATTTCTCTTTCTTACCAAGTAACAGGTAGTTGATATCTTTTTCCCGGGTCTATTGCCTTGTTAAAGCTATCATTTATTTGGTTGTAGGTAATGTCTCTCTTCCTTTTTGGGTTGATTACCTTTTTTAAGCTACCCAGTAACCGGTAGTTGGTAATCTTTCCTTCAGGTTTATCACCTTTGTTAACCTACCTAGTAATCGGTAGTTGGTAATATTCCTCTTCCTACCCAGTAGCAGGTAGTTCATTATCTTTTTTTTTTAGTTTATTACCTTATTTTAAGCTACCCAGTAACCGATAGTAGGTAATATTTATTTTCCTACCCAGTAACAGGTAGTTGATATTGTTTCCTCCTGAGTTTATTACCTTCTTTTAAGCTATCACTCTTTTGGTAGTAGGTAATATACCTCTTTGCTTACCCTACCCAGTAACCGGTAGTTGGAAATCTTTTCTTCCTGGAATAGTTACCTTTGTTTAAGCTACCATATGTCTGGTAATAGGTAATATCTTCCCTAGTTGAGTTGGATTCCTTTCCATTAATGGAATTGGATATCCCCCTTTGTTGCTTCCTTTGCCCCGGCGAATTCTTGCTTTGTTTAGCAATAGCAGGCCTTCCGTCGTTGGTATCTTTTGTTATTTGCGTTGGTAAGTTTCCCCCAGTGGAATCTTACTCTTTTTTTTCCTTGCGGAGTCTTTTTTCCTTTCTTTTGCTCTCCAGCCATTTGTTTGTCTTCTGTGGCATCCTTTTCCCCACAGAATCCTTTGAATTCATTTTCATATCATATAATGTGCATTTTTCGGTATCTTAGGGCCAAAAATTGGATTTGTTGTTGTATTTAAGCATCTTCAATCCAGTCGAGACGAAGATTTCAATCTTCATATCTCTGAATTGAAGAAACTTAAATAGGGGTAGATGTCAAGATCGATGATGAAGATCGAGCGTTGTTGTTGCTATGTGCTTTACCAAGATCTCATGGTCACTTCAAAGAAACTCTCTTGTATGGAAGAGAGACCCTGGCCATTGAAGAAGTTCAATAAGCCTTGTACTCGAAGGACCTGAATGAAAGTAATGAGCATAAACCATTTTCTTTGGTGATGGATTGTCCGTAAAAGGAAACTTCACAAAGAAAGATGGTATGTTTGAGAAGAAGAAAGGTAAAGGTCGGCAGAAGTCTTACAGTGGTAATCCTTCTCCAATTAGGTGTTATCACTGTAAGAAGGAGGGTCACACAAGAAAGGTGTGCCCTGATCGACTGAATAATCATAGTGCTAAGGATAATGGAAATGCAGTCATTGTGCAAGATGATTATGAATCATCTGACGTCCTCGTAGTTTCGAGCAGCAATTATAGCGAGGAATGGATCCTGGATTTAGGTTGCATTTGGCACATGCCTCCAAATGTAAACAACAAAGCAAGCAAAATTGCAGGAATTGGATCTGTGAGATTCAAACTTCATGACGAGTTAATAAAGCTATCGAATGGTGTCAGGTATGTACCTAATCTTAAGAGAAATTTTATTTCCCTTGGTGAATTCAACAAGAAAGAATATGTTTTTAAAGGAGAACAAGGTATCCTAAGGGTAATGAATGGGTCGAAGGAAGTCTAGAGAGAAATCAAGAGGCAGGGTATATATACCCTTGAGGTCGAGGTTGTAAGTGGTTTAGTAGATGTGGCATCCACAAAACCTGTGTTAGAGAATGAGTTATGGCACATGAGACTTGGCCATGTCAGTGAAAGGGGCATGGTCAAACTGGGGAAACAAAATTCTCTAGGAGGTGACGAGGTCGAAAAGCTGGAGTTATGTGAACCTTGTGTATTTGGTAAAGCATGCAGAGTGAAGTTCAACAAAGGAAAACAAAGAACACATGGATCCCTTGATTACATTCATGCTGAATTTTGGGGGCCTGCAAGAAATCCTTCACACTCAGGTGCAATATATTTTCTATCCATAGTTGATGATTACTCACGAAAGTTGTGGGTATTCACTTAGAAAGCTAAGGATGAAACGTTTGAAATTTTCAAAAGTTGGAAGACTTTGGTCAAAAATCAGACTGGAGGGAAGGTTAAGAGGTTGAGGGCCAATAATGGCCTTGAGTTCTGCAATGAAGCTTTCGACAGTTATTATGCTATGTTTTCTATTGCAAGGCACAAAACTGTAGTAGGTACTCCTCAGCAAAATGGTCGGGCTGAAAGATTAAATTGAACTATTCTAGAAAGGGTTAAATGCATGCTGATTAGTGCAGGATTGGAGAAGATGTTTTGATCTGAGACTGGAATGAATGAAGCATACCTGATAATAGATGTCCCTCGACTGCCTTAGGAATGAAAACACCTGAAGAAGTCTGGTCAGGACATCCACCTAATGTCGACAAACTTAGAGTATTTGATTATGTATCCTATTGTCATATCCCAATTTTGTCTGAGCATTTTACTATTATATGAGTTTAAGTCGCATTTTATTTAGATAGAATGATATAGACCATTTAGTTGTAAAATGAGATTCAAGGAGGTATAAGCGTGAGGTCTTGAGTTCGAATCCCCCCTTTTCTTTTGTTTTTTGCTTTCTTTCTTTTTCTCTAATTTTAACCTTTTATTATAATTATAATTATTATTAACTATTAATTTACTTTTGTTAGACTGTCTAGCTTAGGGAAGCTTACAAACCTCAGACTCTGATATTATACTGTGTTAATTAAATCATCAAACATTGTTCTTAATACATTTGTTTGTCATCATCAAGAAAGGGGAGATTGTTAGAACAAGATTTGTTTATTCCCTTAAAAGGTTTTGATGATAACAAAGTATTTAAAGAACAATAAGGTTAACTAATGTTTTTTCAAGTGTGCAGGATTAAAAGACATTAACCTTGATATAAATCAAGTTAATCACTCAGATGAACCATTAAAGAGAAAATAAGTTGTTCTGAATCTGAAGGATCAGAACCAAGCTTTCAGAATCTGAAGAGTCTAACTCAAGTCTTTCAGATGATGAACTCAAGTTTACTGGAAATACAAGGATCAACAAAGCTTAGAAGACTAGAATCATTTAAAGCAAGTAGTCTCTGTTATCAGGAATGGCTTTGCATCTTTTGAACATGCTTCATCAGCAATTCTAAAGATACTGATTTAAAGGAATTTGTCTACATCAAGTCATCAACTCTGAAAGTATTTATCCAAACTAGTTCTAATCAAGACTCTGATGAAGGCAAGCTCAGAACCTGTGAACTCAAGACTCTGAAGTCTTATTCCAACTAGGTTCTGAAGACATACTTCAGCTTCTGATCATGATTTAACTAATTCTATAAAAAGCCTTTGGTTCATGAAGCTAAGTATAAGGATAACAATGACTTTGAACAAGCTTCAACAAACGTCTACAAGAAGTATTCGATTAGAATTTATCCAAAGAAGATCACGTGACAACTGTACTTTATGTCATGTCAAATTAGAAGTATTGTTGTCAAGATCTTCTCTCTCCAACTGTTCTGAACTCTACCCTGTTCTTCTTAAGGTCTTTATGCTAGCTGAGTTTTTAGCTCACTCTATTGTTCACTAGCTAAATACATTCAATGGCTACTTATACCATGAGTAATATAAATGTTCAACAGATCTATTCTCTGTATCTATTTAAAGAAGAAGATTGAAAACATTCATTGTTGAATCTCTATCTTTCAAGAGAATGAATGTGAGTTGAAGAATATGTAACTGTGTACACAAGGATGTGATTCTAGCTCACATAGATGAGTTGAGAGAAACTGTGTTACACAAAAACACAGATGATAGAAACACACTTCAAAAGAAAATATAACCAGAAGGGTTAAGTGTGTGAGAGTATAGTGAGACATGTTCACATATGTTCTGAAGAAAGAATATGTGAATATGATCAAGATCAAAAAGGCACAATATGAAGGATATTTGTGCAAGGAGAGAAGAAGAATGAAAACTCAAGAGCAAATAACTCATATTTTTCTCAAGAGTGTAAACCTTTGTCCATATGCTTATCTAAGAAGCACACGTATGAACACAAGGTTAATACCAGATTCTACTGTTAAGAGAATCCAAAGACTCTAGTCTCATGCTTGAGGGCTTGAGCAGAAGTCTATTTCTAGGTGATTGAGCAAGAAGTCTTGAGTTGTTGGCTTAAACAATTGTAATCAATCTGATTATAGTTAAAAACTCTTATGCTGCAAGGGGACTGGACTACTCTCAGTTGATAGGAACCATGATATATTGTGTGTCTTTTTATTTACTTTTGCATTTATATTCCGCTATGCAACAAACTCTGAAGTCAGATTTTGATCTGATCTAGACTCTTACTTGTATCAGAATCTGAGCTTGACACCTTAGGTTCTGAAATAGAGTTAAGAAAAGGAAGTAAACTTTTTGCTGCTATTATTCACTGTGTTATTAGACTCTGGACGTGGTTCAGAATCTGATGGTTCAAAAGTAGATAGTGAAAATAGTTTTGTATTTAAGCATACACAATTCTCCTTCCTTCTTGTGTATTTTTCTCACCTTCACAAGATACCATAAAATCATAAAATATGATGTGAAGGCTTTTCATACTTGAAATTTGAAGATTCAAAAAACGTCTTCGAGCAAAAGATTAAAAGATATTTTTGAAGAGAACATACCAATTTAGATTTGAATAGATCTAAACGAAAACATTCATTAAACGCATGAAGTTGAAAGCTGAAGAACAAACATGGTCAAAATGCAAGTCTATTTCAATAAACTCTTTTAATCTTAATCCATCCCCAAATATTTAATATTGAAATTAGAAATCTATTAACTTTGAACCCATAAATATGGGCGGACACACGTTTAGGCTCAGTATGGCTATAGCCACGCCATTTTTAATTTTTTTTTATATCATATATACTAAAAATTATTATTAGAATAATTACATTTTTTATATTATATATAAACAAATAATAATTAATAAAAGAAAATAAATATTATTAACTCATTTTGTCTCTCTTATTGTAACTATTTTCCTCACTTCTCTCTCTCTCTCTCTCTCTCTCTCTCTCTCACAGTAACTTATTTTTCTCTTTCTCTCAAATGTCATGATCTCTCTCTCTCTAATTTTTTCACTTGGCTTGGTTGCATTTGTTTATGGGTGATTGAAAATCAAAGGTAACGTGAGTATTTCAATTTTACCTTAGTATTTCCTCCTTTTTGAGAAGAACCATAAAACCCCAATTTGTTATAAAAATCAATTTTTTCAATTTCTCATAAATGATTTCCTTTATAATTAATTGATTTTACTGTTCTCTTTATAGTTTGAATAACTATTTTAAATGATTTTATTGTTCTCTTTATAGGATGAAGAATTTTTTTCCTGTGCTTTCTAGAGAAAAGACTACTTCTTTGGCAAATCTAGAAGCATCAGAAAATCAACATCCAAGTGAGAGTATTAAAGTTGTTGATTATGAATTGTTGCAAACAGATCCAGGAATTAGACCTCCAATTTCAAGCTATCATCCTGACATCCAAAATGAGGTAAGGAAAGCTTATTTAAAAATAGGTCGTCATCAACCTCCTCACAATTTTGTTTACCCTTGGTCTGTTCAAGGTAAACAAAGACGTCAATTTTACAAAAATTGGTTTGATTTATATGACTGGATTGATTATAGTGAATCTAAGGAGTAAGCGTTTTGTTTTCCATGTTTATTGTTTAAAAATGTCTCTAAATATGGGGGAGATCACTTTGTGGGAGAGGGTTTTGGTGATTGTAAGAATGCTCAAAGATTGGATAATCATGCTACTTCCTCCAATAGTCATGTTGATTGTGTGCATATGAGTTACGCTCTCATGAACCCAAACCAAACTATTAAGGTTGCGTCTATCAATCAAGCTAAGCAAATGAATGTCGAATATCGTGTTCGTGTAAACACATCTCTTATAGATACTAGGATTTTTTTTAGGTATGGTATGCCATTTAGAGGGAGTGAAGAGTCCATTAACTCTTTATTTAAGGGGCCATTTCTTGAGTTGGTGGACACTCTAAAGTAAACTAACCCAGAGATTGCTATTGTAATAGATTGTGCTCTAGGAAATAACCAAATGACTTCCCATAAGATTCATAAGGATCTTGCTGCTGCTTATGCATGTGAAATAACTCAACAAATTACATGTGATATTGTGGATTATGTGTTTTGTGTTTTGATTAATGAATCTGATGATGTTGTAGGTAAAGAACAAATGGTTGTTGTTGTTTGCTATGTTAATATTGAAGGTTTGGTAAAAGAAAGGTTTCTTGGCATTGTAAGTGTTAAAGAAACAAGTGTTAAGTCACTTAAGGAGGCACTTGAAAAGTTGTTATCTATTAATGGCTTGATTTTATCTAGCATTAGGGGGCAAGGATATGACATAACTAGCAGTATGTGAGGTAAGTTTGGTGGTTTGAGAAATTTAATCTAAAATGAGAATCCATCTGCTTATTATGTGCATTGTTTCACCCATCAACTTCAATTGGCACTTGTTTCATGTGCTAAGACTCACAAAGATGTTTGTGATTTTTTTAGTAAGGTCAATATTCTTATTGATTTCATACGATCTTCTAACAAGAGACAAAAATTGCTTCGGGACAAACAAGTAACTCAGTTTCCTAAATTGATTGAAGAGGGCCAAATAGAGACTGGTAGTGGATTAAATCAAGCATCATCTATTTCTAGAGCAGGTGACACTCGTTGGGGTTCACACTTTAGGACTCTCACTAGTTTGATGACTTTGTACAGTGCCATTATTGGGGTACTTGAAGAAGTCAGGAAGGATACGTCATTTGAAAAATGTGGTGAAACTATGCTTTTGCTAGATGTGCTTCAGTTTTTTTATTTTATCTTCATGTTATATACGATGGTTAAGATTTTAGAATTTACAAATGATTTGAGTGTCGCGCTACAAAAGCGTGATCAAAATCTTTTGAATGCTTTGTCACTTGTCAATGCTACCAAACAAGAATTACAAGAAATGAGGAATGATGGATGGGAAGAGCTTATATCTAAGGTTATGGAAATTTGAAATAAGCATGATATTGATATGCCGGATATGGATGCACCGTATGTGCAATGGAAGAAACCTAGGCGACATGCACAACTTATAGTGTTTCTAATTTGCATCATTATAAGCATGATTGTTTGTCTAGTGTTTTAGATTTGCAATTACTTGACCCCAATGCTAGGTTTGATGAAGAGAATAGTGAACTTTTATAATATGTTTCGTGTTTGAGTCCCTCATCATCGTTTTCACCTTTTGATGTGAAAAAACTATTAAGGATGGTTGAGCTTTATCCAAATGATTTTGTAGATGTGTCGGAAATGGTGGTGCGACATCAACTTCAAAACTATGTTAGAAATGTTCGATGTGACCCAAAATTTGCAAATTTAAAAGAAATTTCAGATCTTTGTGCAAAACTTGTGGAAACAAATAAGTGCAACACATTTGATAAGGTTTATAAACTTCTGAAGTTGACTTTAGTCCTACCGGTAGCAACTACAAGCGTGGATCATGTTTTTTCAGCTATGAAATTTCTGAAGAGTCAACTATATAACAAAATAAGTTATCAATGGTTAAATGATCGTCTTGTAAGTTTTATAGAAAGAGATGTTCTTGGAACAATTAACAATGTTGTTATTTTAGCTCATTTTCAAGAAATAAATAGTGACGATTTTCATTGTAAATGTATTTTATTAAAAATATTATTTCTTATTTTGAATATAATTTAGTTCATACTTTCTTTTATGTTTAGCCACACCAATATATAATGTTTGGATCCGCCCTTACCCCTAAAGATTTAACTGGAATTCTAAATTGATTGTCAAGTCTATTTGTTGATAAAATCACATTTTTCAGTCAACTGGACTACATCACTTGCTTTTTTTTATAAGCTAACAAGATTGCATTGAAAGGGAGTACTAGGGGTACTTCAACCCGATAAACAAAACCTAACAAGGAAAACTCTAACACCTAATAAGGTTAATTACAAAAATCACGAGGGCACTTGAGCCACTCATAGAAGGAACATCTAGAATTGTGTTTATACCTAAGGCTATATTTGGATATTTCAATACGAACGGAGTGGAGCGGAGCATAATCGATATTCCATTCCATTGTTTGGATATTTTAAGATGGAATGTAGTAAAAATGTTATTCCGTCCAAATCGGATGGAACAAAAATGAGGGTAAGTAATGGAATTGGATGGAATGCATTCCATCATGTTCCGCTCCATTCCATCCTATTTTTTTCAATCTAAACGGTGGAATATAACATTATTCCATTCTATTCCGCTTCATTCCGTCGCATTCCGTCAATCCAAACATAGCCTATGAGGTAACCACCTCCAAGTATGCAAGATAGTTCTATCTAGTATTACGTAGGAATTACAGATTTTGTTATTAAAAATAATATTATTTCTTGATCGGCAAATACACCAGCACATTGCAAACCAAATTATACACGCCGTATTCTTCAAACAATTCTCCAACATAAACCCCCGCCCATTCAAACAAATATAAGTTGCAAATCCATTCCATCAAAGAAGGAATCCCAACCCAACATTACTTGCTTAATTAATCAACTTCATAAATTCACACAACACATATCAATTGTCAATAAATTCAATGTTATAAATAATTTTTATAATTTCTTTGATTTATTCAAATTTATTTTAAAGGCAATATATATATATATATATATATATAGGGAACGTATCATATGAGAATGATATTTTTATGTAAGAACATGAGAATGAATCTGAATCGTTAGATTTTAAAATAAATGGTGAAGATTATGTATCTGCTTTTTTTTCCTCTCTCCTCCATCATTTATATTAATAATGGAGGAGAGAGAAAAACAAAAACCATAAATAATCTTCACCATTTATTTTAAAATCTAACGATTCAGATTCATTCTCATGTTCTTACATAAAAATATCATTCTCATAGGATATGAACCATATATATATATATATATATATATTAGAAAGAAAAAAAAAACACTGTCGACCAAAGTACAAGAAAAACCCAAAAGAAGAGGTACAAAAAATGATTCTACATTTAGAGACAAAGATGGTAATATACAAATATTCACAATAGTTATTTTGCTAGTTTTTTCTAATGAATAAAAAAATGATAAAGGCTTATAACTATTTGCCCAGGCATATAGTTAATCCGTCCATCTCATTATAATTACAGTTTTTTTAGATGTTTTTATCTCAAATTTTTTCTCCCTTCAAAATATTAATGTAACATTTATTAATTTTTTCAACTAATTTTTTTTTATTTATTTCAATTCATATAACAACTCTATTAATTAATAAAATTATTTTCATGTTAAAATTGAAATCAATACAAATAAGATGTGTTTAAAATTCTAATGAGACATCTAAAATTAGAAGAATGGGGAGATGTGTTAGATTAGATTAGAGAGTTAGATTCATATTTGTCACCTAATCATAAGCATAATGCATTGTTTTTCTCCATTTGAAGTAATCAACTTGCATTGTTTTCATTTGAGATTCTTGGAAATGGCATCTCTTGGAAGACCACACCACTATAGTAAAGTCCTCAAAACTAATCCATGGGCAGCAACAAACGAAACAATATTTCCATCCCAAGTGGTTCTCATTTTCCCATGTAGAATACAAGATCACTTCCCCAATGTACACTTAAAAGCACACTGAATTGCATGGGATCGATATCAGAGTCTCGCATTACTTATGTTTAAATTGTGATGGCAACTTCATTATTTAAATTAGTCTTTAGAATGAAATCTAAACATATTTAACGTAATATTAAAGTTAGGTTAATGAGTGCAATATATAAAAATCGAATTCTGGTTTTATTAATAAGTTCGATATTTAAATATGTTATGACAACCTTAGCTGACAATTATCATTGTTGTTTTATGCATGCATAGTTTGTGTATTAGTAGGACCACAAATGACATGGGACCTCATCTTCATGTGTGACCTCATCTTGTTTGAGTAATTTAGATTCATCACAATTCAATGGTGTCTCATTATTTAGTATAAACCCTATCATGCATTGGTTGATGAGAAAAATGTTATCGGAAAAAAAGAAAAGCAAAAAGGAAAAGAAAAAGGAAAATCTGAAGTTAATTCCAATAACTTTAATAACTTTAAAAAAATGCATTTTTAAAAAAAAAGGAAGATAAAAAAAAGCCTTGGACTCTGACAAAGTTGTTATATACAAATAAAGTCACATAATTAGCATAATTGTGCAGATATTTGCACATGCAATGCCTTTTTGTTAAGTGTGAGTTCAAAGTGGTATTGTCGAGAGTTGTGCCAACAATTGAATATTCATACATAAGTTAATCATGCATCATGGCAACATATATTTGATTATTTGTACATGACTCAAAATTCTGATGCCAAAAGGTTCTATTCTATGACTGTTTTTGTGTGGTGCCTAATTCAAGATTCCATTTCACATGCAAAATTCATCATTCTTTCTGCTTTGAGAGCTTTCGTTTTGTTTTCTTCTGAGAGGAATATTGGTAAAGCTATGAGATTTAGCTGTGGCTTTTTTTTTATATGAGCAAAAGTTTAAAGGTTTATTCAAATAATAAAGATAGTTAATTAGCAGAAAGAAGTACGTGGATCAATATTCAATGAAGAACAAAGGTTAATGGTGGGACAGTGAGTGTTCCAGTTATAGCATAGTAGTAGCGTGCAAATTAATAATTATATATAGGTTTTGTTTTCACAAGAATAATTTTAGGCTTAGAGCCGAGATTTTTAAATTAATATTGTTAATAAATTCATTGCAAGTTAAATGAATCAATGTCAGAGTTGTGTATATGAATATTGATTGAATAGTATTTTAAGTATTTTTTAAATTGGGTTAGAGTCTTAAATATTTCGGATAATTCAATTTATTTCAAATTTTAGCAATGAAGAGGAAAGTTTAAATTATGTTTTTTTTTTCTTTTAAATTTGATATAGCCTATTTATAGGTTAAATGGTCGGATTTTAGAAGATTGTGATTCTTGATAAATATACCTTTTCAACATGTAATGCAATTTTTTTCCACTAAATATTGCCACTATTAGAATTTAAAAAATAATAAATAGAATACATTACAAGCCGTCACTAATGTCTTTATGTTCATACTCTTGATCCCGGTCTCAGAGTTGGTGGCGTCACTGGAAACACCAATGAGGAGAGTGTGAAAATGACAAGTGACGTAAAACTTAGAACTTCCATATGACATTTTTTCTCTTTTAACTCCTTAATAAATTAATAAATACAACTCTATATAAAAAAACAATAAATAGAACTAAACTTTTAATGTGAGACTTTTTTTTATAAATTGAATGTTCGCTTGCTCACTTGGGAATGTAAAGTGTATGCCATTATTAGAACACATCAATAATTATGCATTTAATCTCTTCATTAATCTCTTTTCATTTAATTTTTTTCAAACATATTTTTAGTTGGTTTTAAATGAACTAAATTATAGTTTGATATCTATCTATCTATCTATCTATCTATCTCTCTCTCTCTCTCTCTCTCTCTCTCTCTCTCTCTCTATATATATATATATATATATATATATATATATATATATATATATATATATATATATATATATATATATATTTATTCTTAATAACGTCTAACATATATTTCGTAATTTTAGAATTATTTTTTTTTTTTTTTGGAAATGATAACTTTATTAACCAAAAAAAACAATACAATCAAAGCGATCTCAAAGGAGATCCAGCCACAGCAAAGAGACAAAAGAACAAAATTACAAACTAGTTCATGAGCAATCTACCAATGGACCTTCTAAGCTTGGTCCACATCCAACATCTGTTAATGACAATTTCTTTGATCCTCTGCTCCATTCCATTTATATCAGCTTTATCCCCAAAACAAGCAGCATTCCTATATCTCCACACCTCATACACAGTTTCAGTGATGGCACATTTAAGAATACTATTAATGGGACTCTTTGATTTACATTTACTAAGCATCCAATTCATTTCCTGATACCAACCACCAATGATGTGGTTATCATTCAGCCACTGTATCACTTTATACCAGACAGTTCCTATATCACTGCATTGAAAAAATAAGTGTTCTTGACTTTCTACTTCATCACAAAAACAACAGGTACTATCTCTAATCATATCAAGTTTCTTTAATCTCTCCTTTGTTGTTATTCTATAGTGACAAGCCAACCACATCACTGTCTTCGCACGCGGTCTGGCAGGGTTTTTGTTGGAACTGGGTTCCAAGAAAGATGAATATTTGAGAGAAAGAAGAAGAAGAAGAAGAAGGAGAGAAAAGAGATTAGGGTTTTGAGAAAATTTGTAAAATTTTATTATGAAGCCGTGTGTAAAATACAAAGTACAAAGCCCTTTATATAGGCTATCAAAGCCCAGGCCCAAAATTAACATTTCGACTAACCCTAGTCAATTCGACTGAATTCCTACCAGATGTATTCGATTCTGTCGAATACAGCTGAATATACATCATTATACTATTCGACTGACTCTACAACATTTCGACCAAAACCTATAAAACCCTTCGACTTCGACAGACTAACATGAATTACTTCTAACACACCACCTAATTCATGTTTTCGAGACTTCTCATCCCAATGCTCTTCTTTAACTCGTCGAATCTGATTTTCTTCAAAGGTTTGGTAAGTATGTCAGCTAGTTGAACTTCAGTCTTACAATATTCAAGATCCAGCTTCCCTCTGTTTACTTGTTCCCTAAGAAAATGATACCTTCTTTCTATGTGTTTACTTCGACCATGACACATAGGATGATTGGCAAGATCAATGGCTGACTTGTTATCTACAAACAATTTCATCTTCCCAGGTTCCTTGATCTTGAGTTCTTCGAGCAACATATCTATCCATGCTGCCTGACATGCTGCATACGATGCAGCTACATACTCAGCTTCACATGATGACAAAGCCACAATGCTTTGTTTTCTTGAACTCCAAGAGATTGGAGCTCCTTCGATCATGAAAATATAGCCTGCAGTACTTTTCTTCTCATCTTGGTCTCCACTGAAATCTGAATCGGTATAACCATATACGTCAACATCTTTCGACTTGGACTTATTTCGACATGGCATCAGCACACCATGATCAATCGTACCCTTAATGTATCTCAGTACTCTCTTTACTGCAATGAGATGACATTCTTGGGGTTTCTCCATAAATCGACTTAACAATCCGACTCTCTGACAAATGTCCGGCCTTGTATTGCAAAGATACCTCAAGGATCCAATAATTTGTTTGTACAGTGTCGAACTTACAAACTCATCATCAGTTACCTTTTTCAACTTTGCTCCTGTTTCCAATGGAGTTGTTGCAGCTTTACAGTCAGTCATCTTGAACCTCTTCAAAATATCTTGAGCATACTTCTTCTGGTGCAGGAACACACCTTCAGCTGTGTCTTTGAATTCCATCCCTAAGAAATATGACAAATTCCCTAGGTCGGACATTTCGAACTCTTGCATTAGCTTCGACTTGACTTTTCTTATCTCAGCTTCATTTGCACCTGTAATCAGCAAATCATCAACATACATGCATAAAATGATTCGACTATCATTGTCAACATCATTTACATAAACTCCATTCTCAGACACACACTTCGTGAACCCTGCTTCGATTAGGAAACTATCTATTCTCTTGTTCCAAGCCCTTGGGGCTTGCTTCAATCCATAGAGAGCTTTCCTCAATCTGTACACCTTCGACTCATGCCCTTTAATCTCAAATCCTAGTGGTTGACTGACATATACTTCTTCCTCCAACGGTCCATTCAAAAATGCTGATTTTACATCCAACTGATGTATCTTCCATCTTCTATACGCTGCTGTCGAACAACAATCCTGATTGTTTCCAACCTAGCCACTGGCGCATAGACTTCGTTAAAATCAACACCAGGTTTCTGCAGAAATCCTCTTGCCACTAGTCTTGCCTTATGCTTGGTAATTTCACCATTTGGCCTTCGCTTCAGCTTGTAAACCCATTTCACATCAATAGGCTTCTTGCTGACTTTTTCGACAAGTTCCCAGGTATTGTTCTTTTCGATTGCCCTGAGTTCTTCCTTCATGGCTTCACACCAATTCGAATCATTCATGGCTTCATCCAAATTAATTGGTTCTGCTTCAGCCATCATCATTGCTTCTTCTATTAAGTCACCATCTACATCGATTGCATTATCTGGAAATCTCTCATATCCAGCTAACCTTGTCGACTCAGCTCTTGTTCTAATTGATCTTCTGACACTCTGCCCAGGAGGTTCTTCATTTCGACTTGTCGTGGCCTTAGTTTGTTGGTTTTCTTCAAACACTGTCGGAACTGTCTCTTCCATCTGTCGAGCAGTATCCTGTCGAACTGACCCATGACTCCATTCCCAATTTTGTTTTTCATCTACCAGAACATCTCGACTGATCACAAATTTATCCTCTTCTGGTGAATATAGTCTATATGCACCAGTCGAATGATAACCTATGAGCACCATGGTTTGACTTCGATCATCTAGTTTTGTTCTCAATTGCTCAGGAACATGCCTAAAACATATTGATCCAAAAACTCTAAGATGACTTACATTGGGCTTCTCACTTGTCCAAGCTTCATAAGGAGTCTTCTCGACTAGCTTCTTCGTTGGACATCTATTCAGAATGTATACTGCTGTCGAAGCTGCTTCAGCCCAAAATCTCTTTGGCACCTCTTTCGCCTTCAACATACTTCTCATCATATTCAGTATACTTCTATTCTTCCTCTCAGTTATGCCATTGTGTTGAGGTGTATAGGGTGCAATAACCTCATGCTCTATACCTTCCTCTTCACAAAATCTAGTAAACTCTCGAGAGACATATTCACCACCACCATCAGTTCTCAGTTTCTTTAGCTTGCAGCCACTTTGCTTTTTGACAAGCAACTTAAACTTCTTGAACTTTGTGAATACTTCAGTCTTACTTTCGATCACATAAATCCACATATATCTGGTGAATTCATCAATGAAAGTTAAGAAGTAACGCTTACCACCATTCGACCTAACTTCAAAAGGTCCACATACGTCAGAATGAACAAGTTCCAACTTTCCTTTCGACTTAATTGGAAGATCATGTTTGAATGCTTTTCTAGCTTGCTTCGCTTTACAGCATTCTTCACACACATGATTTGGTTCCTTCACCTGAGGTAAACCATACACCATCTTCTTCTGATTCAGCATACCCAAACTCCTGAAGTTTAGATGCCCATATCTATGATGCCATAGCCAATTCTTTTATTCTTCTGTAGTTGACGCAAGACATTCATGATTAATCATGTTAATCTGAACTTTAAAAGTCTTGTTATCAGCCAATGGTGCTTTTAGTACCAACCTACCATCAGCATGATACACCTTCATTTGGTTCTTCTCCAGCTTCATATTATGTCCTTTGGCAAGTAATTGACCTATACTTATCAAGTTACTTGTCATAGAAGGCACATACAACACATCAGTATTGCTGGCTTTTCTACCATCTCTTATCATTACAGATATGTTTCCTCTTCCACCTGACGTGATCTGTCTACCATCTGCAAACTTTATCACCTTCTTAACTGATTCATCAAGCTTGTTGAACCAGTTCTTGTTACCAGTCATGTGATTGCTGCAACCTGAATCAAGATACCACAAATTCGTTTCATCATCATTCGACTGAGTGTCTGCCATTAGTAGCACACCTTCAGAATCACTCTCTCCTGCCTGTGCATACTGCGCTTTGTCACTTTCTTTTGCTCGTGCTTCCTTCTTCTTTCGACAGTCTCGAGCATAATGACCAAAACTTTGGCAATTGTAACACTGCACGTCTTTCATGTCAACTTTCTTCCCAGAATACTTGTTGTCCATGCCTTTCTTTGTCGAATCATCATGATTCTTTGAACTCTTGCTTGACTTCTCATCACTAGCAAGATTCCTTCCCTGCTTCGCCTTCCCAGATTTCTTGGTGAGTTTCGCTTGTAGTGCTTGGTCCGATACCTTTTCTCTTTCTGAATCTCTTTGCTTTAATCTCATCTCATGAGCTTCTAACGAAGCCTGTAGTTCTTCAACCTTCATCTCAGCGAGATTCTTGGACTCTTCAATGGACACTACAATGTAATCAAAATTTACAGTCAGAGATCTTAGTACCTTCTCAATCTTCTGCAAATCTGTGATTGTTTCTCCACAAGACTTCATCTGGTTCGTCAGCATCACCAATCTTGAAAAGAATTTCGAAACTGATTCATCTTCCTTCATTTGAATCATCTCGTATTGCTTTCTCAAGGTTTGCAGCTTCACCCTCTTCAATTTCTCATCACCTTCATACAAGTTCTTTAACTTGTCCCACGCTCCTTTTGCAGATTCTTCTTCAATAATTTTCTCAAACACATTCGGATCCACACACTGGTGAATCAAGAACAACGCTTTACCATCTTTCTTCCTTTGATCCTTGTACGCAGCTTTCTGTTCCGCAGTAGCATTTTCCCCCAATTCTGTTACACCATCATTCACGATTTCAACCACATCTTGAAATCTGAAAATGACCTTCATTTGCGCAACCCACCGTTGGTAGTTTTCTCCTTTGAAAACCGGTAAATTCGCTGGGAATTGTGTGGACGTTGTTGCTCCGTTTGCCATTAGAATCTCTCTGAATCGCAATCGGGCTCGTTGATACCAATTGTTGGAACTGGGTTCCAAGAAAGATGAATATTTGAGAGAAAGAAGAAGAAGAAGAAGGAGAGAAAAGAGATTAGGGTTTTGAGAAAATTTGTAAAATTTTATTATGAAACCGTGTGTAAAATACAAAGTACAAAGCCCTTTATATAGGCTATCAAAGCCCAGGCCCAAAATTAACATTTCGACTAACCCTAGTCAATTCGACTGAATTCCTACCAGTTGTATTCGATTCTGTCGAATACAGCTGAATATACATCATTATACTATTCGACTGACTCTACAACATTTCGACCAAAACCTATAAAACCCTTCGACTTCGACAGACTAACATGAATTACTTCTAACAGTTTTTGTAGAAAACCTTCCTCCAAGGAACAATAGGATGGTTGTCATTCAAACTAGCATACAACTCTCTAGATCCAAACTTTCCTTGCTGCACAAATTTCTGCCAAATTGGCAGCACTCCTACAATGGGCCTAATATTAAGGATAACTTTCACTATCCAAGATGAGTTATTCCTCTTATCCATTGTAAGAACATTCTTGATTTTTATATAGTAGCAGTGGATCCATTTGATCCACAAGCTGTCAAGTTTGCTACAAAGGTTCCATAAAAGTTTAGCAATACAGACAGAATTCTATAAGCTAATGTCTATTATGTTCAAACCTCCATTCTTTCTAGGGGCACGGACTCTTTTCCAAGATATGGGAGACTTTCGCGTAGGTTTATCAGAACCTGACCAAAGGAAGGCCTTGCACATAGCATTAATCCTAGACAGAACTTTCTTAGGCAGAGGCAGACATTGTAACCAATAATTGGTTAAAGAGAAGAGCACACTGTTGATAAGTTGGATTCTACCAGCCATAGATAACAGTCTCGAGCTCCAGTGGGATATTCTAGCCATGATTTTATCTATTAGGGGCAAGTAATGATTGACATTCAACTTTTTACTTGTGAAGGGTATCCCAAGATATCTAAAAGGAAGTGTTCCTTCTTCAAACTTGGTAATCTCCTGTATTCTTTACTTATCCAAAATGTCAACATTCCCAAAAAAAACACTTTGCATTTAGTAGGGTTTATATGCAGACCTGTGGACTTAGAAAACTCATTAAAAGCAGTCATCAACATTTCAACAGATTTAGTATCCCCTCTAGAGAACAACAGAAGATCATCAGCAAAGCTCAAATTAATGAGAGACAACTTTTCACACCTGGAATGGAAGTTAAAGTCAGGTTTATCCTTGAGCCTATTCAAGATTCTATAGAGATACTCCATAACCAACACAAACAGCAAGGGGGATAAAGGATCCCCTTGCCTAAGACCTCTCTTAGCCTGCAAAAATTGGGTCAGCTTACCATTGATTTTGTATTTGTAAGAAACAGTTCGGACAGTTATCATTATCCATCTAATGAATTGTTGAGGAAAATTAAGCTCCTTCATAATTGCTTCTAGACTGCTTCACTCCACTGTATCATAAGCTTTTTGCAAATCCATTTGGAGCATACATCTAGGAGCTCCATTTTTTGCACTGTAGCCTCTGATTAATTCATAAGCCATGAGAATGTGATCATGGATATTCTTGCCAGCAACAAAAGCAGCTTGGCTGCTATTTATGATACTACTGATCACAACCCCTAATCTGTTTGTTAGGATTCTATATATCATCTTGTAAATGACAGTGCAGCAGGATATAGGTCTATACTCCTTAGCCATCTTAGAGTCAGCATTCTTTGGAATCAAAGTAACTATTGTGCAGTTCATAGCTCTATACAGTTTGTCTTTTTCAAAGAACTCTTTAACAGCATTGGTTGTATCCATATGAATGACATCCCAAGCATTCTTGAAAAAATTTGTAGTGAAACCATCCACACCAGGAGCAGAAGAGTCTTTAATTCCTTTCAAGCTTTTGAAAATTTCTTCTTCATTAACAGGAGCTATTAGAAATTCCCTTTGTAAATTAGACAGTTGAGGCCCTTTTTTAATAGCTTCTATGTTAATGCTTGTCATAATATTGTTTGAGGTACCAACAATCTTCTTATAGAAATTCAGAATCTCATGCTCAATTTCCTCTTGTTGGTAAAGCATCTTCCCATCTTTATCCTTTAAGCTAGTCAAATGATTGAGCTTCTGCATGGCTTTTATAGCATAATGGAAATAACTATTATTACCATCCCCAAGCCTCAACCAATCCATTTTAGCTTTTTGCTGAAAGATTCTTTCTTCAATGTTGCTAAGCCTCAAAACCTCCTTGGTGTAGTCTTTGACTTGATCTATCAGCTGAACATTCATCTTATCTCTGATAAGGTTATCCTGGGCTATTGTAAGACTTTCCCTAGCTTTTTTTAATTGAAGAGGAATGCCATACAGGGATCTACTCAACTTTCTCACAACAGGCTGTAATCTCAAAAGCTTTTTCCAAAGAGTATACAAAAGGCTACCATTAAGGGGTTCCCTCCAACTAGTTTGAATTGCTTCTTTGTATCCAATTTGAGAAATCACCATATTTTGGAATTTGAAGGGAGTTCTAATATGTTTAACTAGGTTTCTTTGTTGCAGACTCAGCATGGCATGGTCTGATACTCCTTGATTTAAAATAAAGAGCTTGAAATCCTCATTTTGCTGCTGCCACTCCATGTTCCCCAAGACTCTATCTATTCTAGAAAAGATCATATTGTTCCTTTGATTATTACACCAGGTAAAGTTATCTCCACTAGTATCTTTTTCAAACAACCCTGTTACTTCCATCATGTCCACCATATCCTTATACTCATGTTCCATAACCATGTTACCTCCTATTCTATCATTAGAATTCAGGACATTGTTGAAATCACCGACCAGACACCAAGAGCCAGTAATAGTCCCATGAAGTCTAGTTATCTCTTTCCAAAGTGTCTTCCTTTGTTTAAGTTGGTTCATGGCATAAATGGCTGTCATCCAATTTTTGAAAGACCCATTAGGATGGCTGATGCTGCAATGAATCAATTGGGAATTAGCACTATAAACCTGAACTTGAGTTCTCTTCTCATCCCACAAAATCCATATCCTCATATTGTAGTGGCTAGAGTAATTATCCATAAATTTCCACTTCTGACCGAACTTGTTCCTCACTTTAGCAACATTTTGATACTTTATTCTGGTTTCCAAAAGTACTATTATTTCAGGGTCCATCTTTTTGAGGCGGGAGACAACCTCATGGCACTTTCCTGCATTATTCATCCCTCTCACGTTCCATGAAACCATCATGTTATCTCTGGTTGTGACCTCCCAGGATCTCCAGTCCTTAAGGCCTCAAACACATTCTGGCAGTTCAGCATATCTTGGCTTTGTAAGTTCATCCCACCTTTACCTTTTATTCTGCTTGTACTCCCCACATCTTGCCATTCTTGTTCCTGGTCCCCTTTATCATCTGGTTTTTCCACAGTAGTAACTATTACTTGCTTTCCCTTATTCTCTTTAATTACATCAGGCTTGGGAGGATTGTCTTGAGGTTTTTGCTGCCATATCTTTTTGCTTTTAGCTTTGCACTGATGCCCCACCTTTTGGCATTCCTCACAGAATAAGGGTTTGCATTCATATTCCACTACTTGCTTTCTCTTAGTGCCTTCATTGTCCCTTATCATGACATAGTCTTTCTGCTTCTGTGTGATATCTATTTCCACAAGTATTCTGGCATACGAAACCCTAAGTTTATTAGCCGTGCATTCGTCTGTGAACAAAGGCACTCCTAGAGCACTTCCTATCTTGCTTAATCTTCTAGCTCCCCAGAGATGGAGGGGCAGATTTGGGAGTTTTATCCAGACTGGTAGAGTACGTAGCATATCGCGTTTGAAGTCAAAATTAGGTGTCCAGTCTTTCAAAACCATTGGCATGTTTTGAATCGTGTATGGCCCCTTCATAACAACCATATCTTTTTCCTGGTGAGATTTGAATTTCATCATGAAATAACCTTCTTCATGGTAATATAGGTCAGGTAGTTTCACAAAATTCCAAAACCTAATCATATACTGTTTCACTGCGTTCATACTAAGATCTTTTCCTATAACATACATGATTAGCGCAGAATCCTAGAACCTTACCTCTGATTCAATGTCAGCTTCCTTTATGTCCACTTCTAATTCCCCTTCTACCACGTTAGGAGCAATGAACTCAATGGATGCTCCATTCGATGGGTTTCTGTTATTGCTGATAACATCAACCCACAGCTTAGGGATGACTTCCTGGGTGTTTTCCTTTTCTTCCTCTTCTCTAGTAACCACAATTGGTGTCTTCATTTGATTAGCTTCTGGGATTCCTTTTGGGGTTCCATTTCTCTCCTCGCAGCTCTTCACAGAGTTGGAGTCGGTTCCCACTGTAGATCCTCGTTCTGATTCCTCCTTTCTAATACTATTTTGCAAGAGAGTGGTCATAATCGAAGGTGACGGCGCCTTGTTCTTCTTTGGCCTCCCTCTTCCTCGACCCATATCTCCCAAATAATCGCTGCAGATCTCACCAGAAAGGTCCCTAGTCCTAAGACTAGGAGTTTAAATCAGTATGGTTCAATCATACACCGATGACCACAACTTGAACACTAGATCTGAGTTCACCGGAGATGGAAATGGTGATCAAAAATCGTACCGAAAATCGCCAGAGAGGATGTTGATATTAAAATTATTATATAATTAAACTGAAGATGTTATTTTTAGAATTTTTAAATGTTATTCAATGACATGTAACCTATATTCTTTATCTTTAAATTCTATAATTTTTTTTTAATAATAATTGGTTATGTTTCACAAATGGCACGTCTTTTTAAAATAAACACATAGTTTTAAATACTCTACAAGTATAATTAAAAAAATATCAAAATTATTTGAATTTAAAATAAAGAGATTAATTATGCGAATAAATTAAATAAAAAATATAATTAATTTGTTTAAATATGTAATTGTTCATTGCAGATATTACTCTTTAGTTTAAATACCTCTAACTTTTTTGGTTTGGTTTTGGACTTTGCAAATAATGTTTTTTATTTTTGATATTTGCTCTTTTGCTTTAGTCTTTATAAAAAATAGATTTGATCCACATTATATATAAAATCCTTTATTTTAATTTTCAAATAATTAATATTAGAGAGATTAAAATAAAATACTCTATATATTTTAGAGTTCGTTTTTAATATAAATCAACTTTGAATAGATAAAAAAGAAGAATTAAAAACAAAAAAATAAAGAAAAATATTATAAAAATTAAAATTAAAATTTAGTATATTTACAAAGACCAATTACATATTTTAAATTTATTTTTATTATGTAATTAAAAAAATTAAATAATAATTTAAAATCTGACTTATATCTTTTCATATTTATTGAATAATTAAATTTTTAATTTTATTAATATATTACTCATTTAATATTATATCTATTATCAACTAGTTTATCAACTACTAATTATCAATTATCTAGCTTTTTAGCTATCAAATTTATTTACCAAATAGACTCCTAATATATATTATACGGGATAGATCTTTCATGTATTATTCACGGGCATAAAATAAATAGCTATCTCTCACCTTTCAAATTCAAAGTATCTAAATTCTTCATGTGTTTTTTTCCCTTTTTATAAATAGTAGAAGATCACACTTTATTCTTTTATTGTAAATTACACATGAAAACATCAATTCCCATATTTCTATGATTATAAGTTAAACTTTATCGAAGAAAGGAGAGAAGTGGAAACATAACCAAAAGATAACTAGTACACTTTATTATTCTGGATAACTATATCCTCCACAAGATTGCATTGTTGGACACTCATGAAATAAAAGTATAAAAAAAGGGGTAAAATAAATTATCTGTCCCTACTGTTATGAATAAAAATAATAATTGATGTTCATTTTTATTCTTTTTTTCATCTTCATATTTTTTATTAAAAGTTGTGACTTTCTATCTCCCTTAGGTCCTATAAATAGAGTCCATATTGCAATATAAAATGTACATTTGAAGAAGATAATATTAGATCACTTTCTCTCTTCTCTTCCTATCTTTGATCTCTATATTATTTTATTTTGTTTTATAACACGTTATCAGCACGAAGCTCTCAGAACTAAGTGTCTAAGAAGTGATACAAATAATTTGATAATGAAAGTCTGACTATATGAAGCTCCAAGATTTATAAGGTAACATTATTATTTTTTGTTTCGCAATATATATTTCTAATTCTACCTATTATGTATTGATATATTGATTAGAAGAAGAAAAAAATCAACAATGATTTTCATGAATCCCAGAAGGATTGGATGAGTAATGTTAAAATATCTCTGAAAGACTATAAAATAATGTGTTTGTTATATAGTTCTTGAAGAACTTAACAAATATCTTTTTATATAGTTCTTGAAGAACTTAACAAATATCCTTGAAGGATAGAAAAATAATAATTTTTTATATAGTTTCTGAAGAACTTATCAAGCATCGCTGAAGGATAGCAAAATAATAATTTATTATAGAGTTCTTGAAGAACTAATCAAGGTCTCTGAATGATAGAAAAAAAATAATTTATATAGTTCTTGAAGAAATTATATTGCATCCCCGGAGGATTGCATGAAAAGTGTTTATCTTTATCATTGTTTGAATATCTATGATCTACCTCTCAAAAAAAAATTATATATGTTATAATGGATCCCTAGAGGATTGTTCAAAGAATGAATTACTTTTATTCATTCATCAAAGAATGGTTATCCATTGATAATGGATAAGAAAATTATTATTCTTTCTCCATTGATCAGAAAAGTATCAATGACGATTTTTACGGATCTTAGAAAAATTGACAATCACAAAAGGATTGCATGAATAATATTAATAAATGTAAATTTATTAAGATTGAAAAATATATATTATATACAAATTATTTTATATTTACTAGAGATTGAAACAAATTAGAAGAATAGAATCATATGTATTATGGTAAACCATATGTTTACAAATCACACTTAAGTGTGTTGTTGGCAAAATCGGTTGGGTCATCTTAGATGTATTATAATGTGAGAACTAGTTTTGAAGAACTAGAAGTTTCTTCAATCCAATAAAATTTGTGTGTTCCTAAAGGAAAATTTGAGAAATTGAGTTTTTATGATATTAATTGTTGCATCGATTAAAAGATCGTGCATATGTCTATTCACAGCCAGAAGTTTGTGAAATTATTTTCTCGACTAATTAGACTAAGATCTTGTTTTCTGGATTTTTCAGATATTCGTTGATAAGTATCACATATATTACTAAAATTAATATTGAACATCTTGAAGGACATGCTCATAAAAAATGGACTTGAAAATCCATTCTTTAAACATCTAAAGTTAGTTATATATTTGATACTTGTGAGATTATCAATTCTAAATTAGATATTTGAAACACACAAAGTATGATATTAAGATATTTATTTGCATTAAGCCAACAAGTTAATATAAGATGATTCTCCCCTTAACTTACAAATTATTTTAGGTTAATAGCCTATTATATCTCATCTAAGTAAATTTTGGATGTGTTGTAATTATTCAATTGCTCCAATATAGTACGCTACTATGAGTTTTGAAAGAATTTTGAGAAAAATGTATTTTATATGAATCCCGTACTTGAGGATATACCTTGATCCAATAAGTGAATACTTAATTGAAGCCCAGTAGGCTGATTATCAATTGATAAATTAATTTTATCAATATTAGGGGGAGAGAATAAGCAGCTGAAAGTGTGAACCAGAAGTTCAAATTAAAAAATTTGAAATAAAATATTATAATATCATTTTGATCCTCAAAGTTCAAAACACAATTCATTTGTAAAGTTTAGCTGCTAATATTCCACTCAAAGTGGATTCTCATATTGGACAATATAATATTGCAAATGAGTTATAGTCGCGCCTCAAGCGTGGTAGAAAAGTCGGTTCTGATGTCAAAAGTCCTCTACCAAGAAAAGAAACTAAAGTTTAAAATGACCCAAGTGAGGATATGAAAACTCTAAGAGAAGTTTGACATAATTTAATTTTGAGTTCCAGAAGAACTAACCAGGTACCTGAAATTTATGAAAATTAAGAGATCTCGATAAATTATGTCATGAATGGAATATGATGGAACCAAAACAAATCAATATTAACAATCTCTTTGTGTATAATATAGCGCTAAAGATGATAAATGATAACGAGGATCATGAGTCAAAGTCTATCAAAGATTGTAGACAAAGTGAGAATTGGCCAATATGAACATATTCAATTGAAGAAAAATTAAACTCACTTTACAAGTGACTCGATTGTGGACCTGTAGTTCAAACACCTAAAGATGTGAAATCAATTGAATATAAATGAGTTTTTGAGAAAAAAGCAAAATAAGAATGGTATAAAGCTTGATTTGTTGCTCAAGAATTTTCACAAAGACCTAAAATTTATCTTGATGAAACATATCCATCTGTAGTGGATGCAATTCAATTTTCGATATCTAATAAGCCTTATAGCACATGAAGGGCTTAATTTGCACATGATGGATGTTGTAACAGCTTATCTATATGGTTCACTTGATAATGAATTTTACATGAAACTCCCTGAAAGGTTCAATATACCAGATGCACACAACTCCGAATCTCGAGATATCTACTCCATAAGATTGAACAAGTCTCTCTATGGGTTAAAACAATCTGGACGAATATGGTATAATCGTCTCAGTGAATATTTGCTTAGAGAGGGATATATAAATAACTCCATTTGTCCTTGTATTTTTATAAAAGATCAGGAAAGGAATTTGCAAGAATAGTTGTCTATGTGGATGACATAAATATTATTGGAATTCCTGAAGAGCTTCCAAAAGCTATGAATTGTTTAAAGAAAGAAATTGAGATGAAGGACTTAGGAAAGACAAAATTATGTCTAGGTTTGCAAATTGAACATTTGGACAAAGGGATATTTGTACATCAAGAAGGCTATATAGAAAAGGTGTTAAAACGCTTCTGTATGGACAAATGTCATCCGTTGTCTACTCCAATGGTTGTTAGATCATTAGATGTGGAGAAAGACCCTTTCAGACCTCGAGAAAAGGATGAAGAATTGCTTGGTCCTGAAGTACCATATCTCAGTGCAATTGGAGCACTAATGTACCTTGATAATTATACACGTCCTGATATATCATTTGTTGTTAATCTATTTGCAAGATATAGTTCTTCACCTACATGAAGACATTGGAACGGAGTCAAACATATACTCCGTTACCTTAGAGGTATAATAGACATGGGTTTGTTTTATAGCAAAGTATCCAGATTTGAATTAACGGGTTATGCAGATGCAGGTTACTTGTCAGATCCTCATAATGGTAGATCACAAACAGGTTATTTGTTTACATGTGGGGGTACAACTATTTCATGGAGATCAGTCAAACAAACCATAGCAACAACTTCATCTAATCATGCAGAACTTTTAGCATTACATGAGGCAAGTCGAGAATGCGTTTGGTTGAGATCCTTAATTCAGCATATCCAAAATACTTGTGGTTTATCTTCTGAGACATTAAATACAACGACCATATATGAAGATAATACTGTTATTTCTTTGATTGTGTGGTTGGTATTTATTTTTCTAAAACTATTCTAGCAGCAAGATGTTGAAACAAGATGTTCTAATTTACTGCATTCAACATGTCGGATAAAGATGTCCCATCCTGGATCATAGGACATCGCGTCTGTTATTGGATTAAAAGGAAGATTATGTTAGTTGTTATTTGTTACTGAATATTCTGTGAATATTTAGTTATCCTATGTGGCGTCCAAAGTAAATTGAGTTGAGTTTTTGTGTTGGTTTTCGGATTTTCACTACTTTCTAAATATGGAGACATATTAGGAAATATTAGATTGAAGACCTATTTTCTTGGAGTTTATATTGCAGAATTATGTGCAGTCTCTCAGCTACATTTTGAAGCCCAACCCAGTCTAGATTTAATGCTATATATTGACTGGTGTAAACCTAGTTTAGGCGTGGAACTTACGTGTGTTTTTGTTAGGGTTTTTGATTGTTTATTGTGAGCCTAACTGGTATCATTCTGATAACAGTATAAGGATTGGTTTTGTGTTGTAAGTTCTGTCAGTTACTCATAAGCTTTTAAGCATTGAGTTTCTTGTGTGTCAGTTCTCATAAGCTTGGAAGTATTGAGAATTGTGTGTTTTTGAAAGTGTGTCCTTCGTTTTGTTACTTGTGTTGAAAGGAACCAGTCACGGTTTGTGATTGAAGAGGGCCTCATACCTAGGTGAGTCTTAGGTAGAAGTCATAGGAAGGGTAGTGATTAAGTGAGCGGATTGTAATCGGGTGTGGTTGCTGTGTGATCTGTGATTTAATATTATCGTATATTGATTTCGTCCCTGGCTTGGTAGCCCCCAAAGTAGGATTGTTGATCCGAACTGGGTAAACATATCACTGTGTTCTTTACTTTCTGCACTGTTATTTTTATTGTTATCTTGTTCATTGTGTTAGATATCCGTGTCTTAACATCTGTGTAGGACATCTGATATCTGTGCCAGAATTTCAATTGGCATCAAGAGCTTGCACCCTAGTTTGTTTCTGGGTGAGATTCAGGGAAGGTACTTTCTGGTGCAATGGACAAGGATGGAGGATTTTTGAACAAACCACCTCTGCTTGATGGTTCCAACTATGACTATTGGAAACCAAGGATCATAGCATTCATAAAATCCATGGATGATCAAGCATGGAAAGTTGTTATCAAAGGATGGGAACCCCCAAAGGTTAGAGATGGAGAAGGTAATCCTACTGATGTGGTGAAGGAAGAGGAAGACTAGGATGATGCAGACTATAAAGGGACTTTGGGAAATTCCAAAGCCATGAATGCCTTGTTTAATGGTGTTAACAAAAATATTTTCAGGTTGATTGAACATTGCACCATTGCAAAAGAGGTTTGGCAGGTCTTGAAGGTTGCTCATGAAGGAACTTCAAAGGTGAAGATGTCAAAACTTCAGCTTCTCACTACCAAGTTTGAGAATTTAAAGATGAAGGAAGATGAGAGCATTCATGATTTTCACATGAACATTATTGAGATAGCTAATGCTTCAAGTGCCCTAGGTGAAAAGATGTCTGATAGCAAACTGGTCAGAAAAATCCTCAGATCTCTACCTAAGAGATTTGACATGAAATTGACTGCTATAGAGGAAGCTCAGGACATAGATAAGATGAAAGTGGATGAGCTTGTGGGATCTCTTCAAACGTTTGAATTGGGGATCAGTGAAAAGTCTGAAAAGAAGAAGAGCATAGCCTTTGTGTCAAATGCTGGTGATTCAGAAGATGAAGGTAACCTGGCCAGAGATGAAGGGGTGTCTAAAGATCTGGTATTGCTTGGAAAACAATTTAACAAAGTGTTGAAAAGGATGGACTGGAAGTCAAGAGCTAATGTTCAGAACAAGTCACTCGACATCAGTAAAAACCAAGATGTAGGCAGAAGGTCTAGAACTGAAGAAGACTCCAATTAAGGGAAGAGAGTTCAGTGTTTTGAATGTGAGGGATTTGGGCACATAAAAACTGAGTGTCCCACATATCTCAAAAGGCTGAAAAGGGGCTTATATATGTCTTGGTCAGAAGGAGAGTCTGAGAGTGATCTTGAAGAAGAATTAGCAAAATTGGTGACAGCCTTGACTGGAATCTGTAAATCTGATGGAGAAACAACTTATGAGTCTGATGAAGGAACAAGTTGTGATTTTGACTAAGAATCTTACATTGGAGAACTTACTAAACAGGAAGTTATCACTGGGTTCTCAGCGTTGTGTATCAAGAATAAAGAGAGGTGCTAGATAATATTAGAACAGAAGGTTCTGATAGCTCAACTAGAAGCTGAGAAGGAAGAACATATATCGATCATTGCTGATCTTAAAGAGGAGTTTGTATTGCAAAAGTCAAAACTTGACAATATGACAAAATCTATAAGAATGCTGAACAATGGTTCCACACTGTTGGATGAGATTCTTCAGACTGGGAAAGTACAAGGTCTTAGTTTTAACAATCAAGCAGAGAACTACAAGCAGTCTGTAGTAAAGTTTGTTCCTCAGAAAATAAAGCAAGAGGAAAAGATGTCAAATCACATGTTTCAACATCAGCTGAAACATCAGAAAATAGTATATAGTTCAAAGTATAAACCATGGAGATGTCATTACTGTGGAAAGTTTGGTCACTTAAAGTCCTTTTGCTACAATTTGCATGGTCATCCCAAAACTGTTCATCAACCAAATAAAGAACAGATTTGGGTTAAAGTAAAGAAAAGATGGACTCCTAGAAATATGGTGGCTGGTTTCATAGCGCATACTTCTCTCAGAGCATCTGCAAGGAAAGATTGGTACTTTGACAGTGGTTGTTTAAGACACATGATTGGTGTGAAGAAATTTTTGTCAGATATCAAGCCTCACTATACCAATTATGTCACTTTTGGGGATGGATCAAAAGGTGAAATAAAAGGTGTTGGAAAGTTGGACTACACGGGACAACCAAATCTGGATCGTGTTTTATTTGTCAAAGGGCTGACTGCAAATTTGATTAGTATAAGCCAACTTTGTGATCTAGGGCTCAAAGTATATTTCACAAAATCTGAATGCCTAGTAACCAACGAAGAAAATGAAGTTGTTATGAAGGGAACCAGGTCTAAGGATAACTGCTATATGTGGAATCCTCAAGAATTAGAAAGTTTGTCTACCTGTTTGATGTCAAAGGAAGATGAAACCAAACTGTGGCATCAGAAATTGGGTCACTTACATCTGAAAGGGATGAAGAAAGTTATGTCAAGTGAGGCTGTTAGAGGGATTCCCAAGCTGAAGATTGATGAGGATAGAATATGTGGTGAATGTCAAGTTGGGAAGCAAACAAGGATGTCACACAAAAAGCTTCAACATCTTATCACAACTTCTAGAGTTCTGGAGCTGCTTCACATGGACTTAATGGGACCTATGCAGGTTGAAAGTCTTGGAGGGAAGAAGTATGCCTATGTTGTCGTTGATGATTACTCCAGATTCACCTGGATAAGCTTTATCAGAGAAAATATGAAGTATTTGCAGCTTTTAAAGAATTGTGTCAAAGGATTCAACGAGAAAAGGATTGTGGTGTTGTTCGAATCAGAAGTGACCATGGGAAGGAATTTGAAAATAGCAGGTTTGAAGAGTTTTGTTCATCTGAAGGAATCACTCATGAATTCTCATCAACAATCACTCCTCAGCAAAATGGTGTGGTGGAACGCAAGAATATGATTATTCAAGAGTGTGCAAGGGTCATGATTCATGCCAAAAAGCTTCCATATCATTTTTGGGCTGAAGCCATGAATACTGCTTGCTATATACACAATAGGGTGACTATCAGATCAGGTACTTCTGTTACTCTTTATAAGCTATGGAAAGGAAGAAAGCCAAATGTGAAATATTTCCATGTTTTTGGGAGTAAGTGCTATATCTTGGCGGATCGTGAGCAGAGGCAAAAGATGGATCCTAAGAGTGAGGAAGGAATATTTTTGGGATACTCTACAAACAACAAAGCATATAGGGTATTTAATTCCATAACTAAGGTGATGATGGAATCCATAAATGTGGTGTTTGATGACTCTGGCAGAGACGAAGATGTCCCAGATGATGTTGGAACATCCTTTCCAATGAACAATGAAATCTCACAAGACACTGAGTCCGTAGAAGATAATGTTCAAGAGACTAGTACTAGACCTGAGAATGAAGAGGTAGAGGATGCTAATAGGGGACCCTCTATAAGGATCCAGAAGGATCACCCTAAGGAGTTGATTATTGGAAATTTGAATGAAGGTGTAAGAACCAGATCGAGGGAGGCTGTGTCAAATGCATGTTTTGTTTCAAAGCTTGAACCAAAAAATGTTAAAGAGGCTTTGACAGATGAGTTCTGGATAAGTGCTATGCAGGATGAGCTTTGTCAATTCAAGAGAAATGAAGTCTGGGAACTGGTACCACGACCAGTAGGAACAAATATGATTGGAACAAAGTGGGTATATAAGAATAAGTCTGATGAACAAGGAGTTGTTACCAGAAACAAAGCTAGACTAGTTGCTCAAGGATATACACAGATTGAAGGAGTAGATTTTAATGAAATATTTGCTCCTGTGGCTCGCTTGGAATCCATCAGATTGTTGCTAGGAGTGGCATGTTTTTTGAAATTCAAATTGTTTCAAATGGATGTTAAGAGTGCCTTTCTGAATGGCTATCTTAATGAAGAAGTCTATGTTGAGCAGCCTAAAGGGTTTGTGGATCCAAATTTTCCTGATCATGTCTTTAAGTTAAAGAAGGCTTTGTATTGTTTAAAACAAGCTCCAAGAGCTTGGTATGAAAGGCTGACTGAGTTCTTAGTCAAACATGGATACAGGAAGGGTGGTATTGATAAAACACTCTTTGTCAAGGAGAAAGATGGGAAACTGATGATTGCTTAGATTTATGTAGATGATATTGTGTTTGGTGGGATGTCGGATGAAATGGTCCAACATTTTGTCAAACAAATGTAATCTGAATTTGAAATGAGCTTGGTAGGTGAATTGACTTACTTCCATGGATTGCAAGTCAAGCAGATGGAAGATTCCATTTTTATTTGTCAGAGCAAATATGCTAGGAATATTGTGAAGAAGTTTGGATTGGATAATTCCAAGCACAAGAGAACTCCTGCTCCTACTCACTTGAAGTTATCCAAAGATGAAAAGGGAGTGAATGTTGAACAGAGTTTATTCAGAAGCATGATTGGTAGTCTGCTGTATCTTACAGCAAGTAGGCCAGACATAACCTTTGCAGTTGGTGTATGTGCAAGATACCAAGCAGAACCCAAGGTCAGTCACATCAATCAAGTTAAGAGAATTCTTAAGTATATGAGTGGTACATGTGATTATGGGTTGTTATATTCCCATGATTCAAGTTCCATTTTAGTAGGATACTGTGATGCTGATTGGGCTGGAAGTGCTGATGATAGGAAGTGTACCTCTGGAGGTTGTTTCTTTTTGGGAAATAATCTTATTTCATGGTTTAGTAAGAAGCAAAATTTTGTATCTCTTTCTACTGCTGAAGCTAAGTACATAGCAGCTGGAAGTAGTTGTGCTCAACTGGTGTGGATGAAGCAAATGTTATCTGAGTATAATATCACACAAAATGTCATGACATTATTTTGTGACAATCTGAGTGCTATTAATATTTCTAAAAATCCTATTCAACATAGCAGGACTAAGCACATTGATATTAGGCATCATTTCATCAGAGAACTTGTGGAGGACAAAGTCATAACTCTTGAGCATGTTAGCACAGAAAATCAGCTTGCTGACATATTTACCAAGGCTCTGGATGCAGTTCAGTTTAAAAACCTGAGGAGAAGACTTGGGGTGTGTATTCATGAATAATTATAGCAATTAATGTTCTTTTTGGCTGCCAGATTAAAAAGAATAAAGGTAATTCTGGTAGTGCAGCTTGTGCAGGTGTTTATGAAGTGAAAGGAGATGCTGAAGTTTGTGCATGACATTTGGTCATGTGATTTTGTGTGCATCTGCTTTCTGATGCTGTTTATTCTGGTTTATGATTTGATCATTTCTCAAAATTAATAACTGTTCTACTTGCCTTTGTCATATTTATGGCTAAAAAGGGGAGTAGTGTGCTTGTGGTGTGCTTGTGCTGGTGCTGCAGTTGAGGGGGAGAATGTTGTTGTGTTTCTGCAATTGAGGGGGAGTTTTTTTTTGTTGTGAATTTTTGCTGCTATGCTGTGTTTTTCGCTGCTGTCTCTGATATTTTTGTTTTGCTTGTGTTATCTTTGCAAGATTGTTTGTTGGGTAGTTTTAGCCAAAATAAGCCAAAGGGGGAGATTTTTATTAATTTGATTGTGTGGTTGGCATTTATTTTGCTAAAACTATTCTAGCAGCAAGATGTTGAAACAAGATGTTCTAATTTACTGCATTCAACATGTCGGATAAAGATGTCCCATCCTGGATCATAGGACATCGCGTCTGTTATTGGATTAAAAGGAAACTTCTGTTAGTTGTTATTTGTTACTGAATATTCTGTGAATATTTAGTTATCCTATGTGGCGTCCAAAGTAAATTGAGTTGAGTTTTTGTGTTGGTTTTCGGATTTTCACTACTTTCTAAATATGGAGACATATTAGGAAATATTAGATTGAAGGCCTATTTTCTTGGAGTTTATATTGCAGAATTATGTGCAGTCTCTCAGCTGCGTTTTGAAGCCCAACCCATTCCAGATTTAATGCTATATATTGACTGGTGTAAACCTAGTTTTGGCGTGGAACTTACGTGTGTTTTTGTTAGGGTTTTTGATGTTTATTGTGAGCCTAACTGGTATCATTCTGATAACAGTATACAGACTGGTTTTGTGTTGTAAGTTCTGTCAGTTACTCATAAGCTTTTAAGCATTGAGTTTCTTGTGTGTCAGTTCTCATAAGCTTTGAAGTATTGAGAATTGTGTGTTTTTAAAAGTGTGTCCTTCGTTTTGTTACTTGTGTTGAAAGGAACCAGTCACGGTTTATGATTGAAGAGGGATTTGAGGAGGGCCTCATACCTAGGTGAGTCTTATGTAGAAGTCATAGGAAGGGTAGTGATTAAGTGAGCGGATTGTAATCGGGTGTGGTCGTTGTGTGATCTGTGAATTGATACTATCGTATATTGATTTCGTCCCTGGCTTGGTAGCCCCCAGAGTAGGATTGTTGATCCGAACTGGGTAAACATATCACTGTGTTCTTTACTTTCTGCACTGTTATTTTTATTGTTATCTTGTTCATTGTGTTGGATATCCGTGTCTCAACATCTGTGTAGGACATCTGATATCTGTACCAGAATTTCAAATACTTCATGCATCGCACAATTGAAAGATGATTACATTAAAGGAGACCGGACAAAACACATTTCTTCAAAGTTCTTTTTTACTCATGATCTTCAAAAGAGTGGTGATATAAGCATCCAACAAATCTGTTCATGTGATAATCTTGCAGATCTTTTCACAAAGTCACTCCCAAGTAGAATTTTAAATCAACTAGTACAAAAGATTGGTCTTCATCGGAGAAATGATTGTTCAGCTGAGGGGGAGAAATGAAAGGATATTGTACTCTTTTTCCTTCACTAGATTTTTTCCCACTGGGTTTTTTCTAGTAAGGTTTTAACGAGACATATCCTCAACGGACATCCAAGGGGGAGTGTTATGAATAAAAATAATAATGGATGTCCATTCTTATTCTTCTTTTCATCTTCATATTCCCTATTAATAGTTGTGACTTGCCATCTCCCTTAAGTCCTATAAATAGGGTCCATATTGCAATATAAAATGTACATTTGAAGAAGATAATATTAGATCACTTTCTCTCTTCTCTTCCTATCTTTGATCTCTATATTGTTTTGTTTTGTTTTATAACACCTACAAAATTTAAGGATATTTTTTCATCTTTATATAAAAACACGTTTTTTAGTTCTATATATCTAATCATACACATTTAGATACTATTGTAAAGTTAATGGCTTGTTGACTAATAGAAATTTTTTTATTCACAGAGAGATTAATAATTATTTTAAAAATTTAGTTACTATTGTAAAGTTAATGGATTGTTGACTAATATGAGTTTTTTTCTTCTTTTATAATTTAGAGTGAGATTAAAAATATTTTATTAAAATTTAAATATATTTTAGTGTTTATTAGAGTTTTGATCTAATTTAACCGTATAAAACTGACTTGTAAGATAAGAGATATCACTCTATATAAAATATTTTTAAGCTCTATCTCTAACCAATGTGGAACTTAGGATTTTCTCAATTGAGATCTTTTCAATACATCTATTTATGTCTAACACTATTTTGGACTTCATGCGCGGATATAAACGGTGGACGGCTCGATGTTTGACCGATAGACTCTTATACCATATTTGAGTTAGAGATTGACCTAATTTTTCCCTACAAAATCGGTTTGTATGGTGAGATGTGTCACTCTACATAAATAAATTTTAAGCTCTATGACTAACCAATGTGAGACTTGAGATCTTTCCAATGCACCCCTTCACACCCAACACTATTTAGTTTGGTGCGTGAATATAAACAGACAGTGGTCTGAATTATCGATATACAAAATACTACTACAAATTGAAATTTTGTTCTTCACAGGACATATGTTGGACACAATGTCTTAGAGAATGTGTACCACATAAAACAGATTCAACACAGATTATCACGGACTAAGGAAATTAAATCACAAAGCAATAAAGAACACAAGAGAATTGTTAACCTAGTTCAATGTAACATCACCTGCATCTAGGGGACTTCCCACCCAAGAAATGAAATCCACTATTAATAGTATCAATACTATTAGTCTTAGATGAACACACCTTGTTGAATGCCTAATTCTTAATACTGCATATGTATTTATATTTAGGATTCCCCATAAATAAGTGAACACAAACAAAACATCTAGCTTTGCTACCCAGACCAACCTCCTGATGATAGCCAATTGACCCAGTCTTTATCAATATATAAATCAGGGTCACTTGATTGAGCAAGCTTTCTCTTCAAGGACTTCATCTTTGTCACAAACTTTTTCCTAGTCACAGATGTTCCAATAAATGGTTAAACATGTGGTTCAACCTTTGGTTCATTCTTCTCCATATCAGCCTTCTTTAACTGAACAATACTGGATTTCCTTGTTGTTGCTTTCTTGACTTCAAGCATCTTGACTCCATTAGCATTTTACATGGGAATAATCAGACTTGTTTTACGTGCAACAATTACCATAAGAGAGAGAAAGTTTCTATCTATACTTGCATGTTTCCCTTGCATTGCATGTTTCCCTTTCAAACTGAGCTGCATTTAAGGCTTTAGTGAATATGTCGGCTAATTGGTTTTCAGTTGCTATATGTTCAAGGTTTACAATTTTATCTTCTACAAGTTCTCTGATGAAATGATGATGAATGTCAATGTGTTTGGTTTTACTATGTTGGACGAAATTCTTTGAAATATTAATAGCACTTAAATTGTCGCAGTATAATGTCATGAGATCTTGTTCGACATTGTACTCTTTCAACATTTGTTTCATCCAAAGCAATTGGGTGCAACTGCTCTCGACAACAATCTATTTAGCTACTGCAGTAGATAGAGAAACACAATTCTGTTTTTTGTTGAACTAAGAGATTAAATTGTTTCCAAGAAAGAAGCATCCACTAGATGTGCTCTTTCTAACATCATCACTCCCAACCAAATCTACATCACAATATCCTACCAATATAGAATTGGTATCATGAGAATAGAGAATACCATAGTCACAGGTAGGGGTGGCAAAATGGATGGATTGGATGGATATGGATTGGATTGTTAATGGATGGATCAAAACAATCCATTAGTCTATTAACAATCCACTAAAATTTTCTTAAAATTATCCAATCCAATCCAATCCATCCATTAACATATTTTTAATGGATGGATATCCATCCATCCAATTTTTTTTTTTTTTTGAAAAAAAATGTAATTTTTTATTTTTTAAAAAATCGGTTTTTTTCGGAAAAATGAGTCGGTTTTTTTTTTGGAAAAATTCGACTTTTTTGTATTTTCCAAAAAATCGATATTTTAATTTTTAAAAAAAAATTCTATTTTTTTTCGAAAAAAAATCGGTTTTTTTTTGGAAAAAAAATTCAGTTTTTTTTCGGAAATGGTTTTTTTTATTGCAAAAAAAATCGGTTTTTTCGGAAAAAAATCGATTTTTTTCAGAAAAAAATCAATTTTTTTTTTGGAAAAAAATTCATTTTTTTTTTGAAAAAAAATAAATTCTTTTTTTTTTAAAATCCATTTTTAATTATTTTTTAAAAAATAAATCTAACGGAGATAAAAATAATCCATTGGATCCATAAAATATGTTGGATGGATTGAACCAATCAATGCATATAAATGGATGGATTTAATCCAATCCATTAACTTACTTTTTATGTAGTGGATGGATTGGATGAATTTTTTAGTTAATGGATTGGATGGATTTTGCCTTAATGGATCCAATTGCCACCCCTAGTTACGGGTTCCATTTATGTACTTCATATTTCTCTTTACTTGATTAAGATGACTGGCCTTGGGTTTTTCTTGGTATCTTGCACATACTCCTACATCAAAAGTGATGTCAGGTATGTTTGTTGTGAGATATATCTGACTTCCTATCATACTTCTATAAAGACTTTGATCTACATCAACTCTATTTTCATCTTTTGATAACTCCACATGAGTTACAGATGGAGTTCTCTTATGGCTAGCCTTGTAAAGACCAATTTTCTTTACTATACTCTTTCCATAATTACTTTGATATACAAAAATAATGTCTTCCATTTTCTTTACTTGAAGATCAATAAAGTAAGTAAGTTCTTTTACAAGACTCATTCTAAACTCAAACTGCATTTATTTAACAAAATGTTCCACCATATTATCTGACATCCAACCAAAAACTATGTCATCAACATAAATTTGGGCTATCGTGAGCTTTCCTCCATCATTCTTCATAAATAGAGTTTTATTTATTCCTCATCTATTATACTCATTGTTGATCAGGAACTCATTTAACCTCTTATACCAAGCTCTTGGAGCTTTCTTTAATCCAGAGAGCTTTCTTCATCTTGTACACATGTTTTAGGAAGCTAGAATCAATTAATCCCTTTAGCTGCTCTACATAGTCTTCTTCATTAAGATACCCATTCAGAAGGGAACTTTTAACATCCATTTGATACAATCTAAATTTCAACAAATAGGAAATTCCCAGTAATAATCTAATGGACTCAAGTCTAGCAACAGGTGAAAATGCCTAATTAAAAACTACTCCTTCTATTTGAGTGTAACCTTGAGCAACCAAACGAGCCTTAATCCTTGTCGCATTACCACTTTCATCATATTTGTTCTTGAAAATCTATTTGGTACCAATGATATTCATATCTTCAGGTCTAGGAACTAATTCCCATATTTTGTTCCTTTTTAATTGGCACAGTTCTTCTTGTATAACATTGATCCAGAATTCATCAGTCAAAGTTTTCGTCATGTTATTAGGTTCATTCTTTATAATAAAACATGATTTAGAAACCAACTCTCTGGATTTGGTGATAACTCCTTCATTCATATTTCCTATGACATTTTCAATGGGATGATCCTTTTGGATTTTTATTAGCAGTCCCTTGTTGATTGGAGGATTTTCAGGATTTATGATTTCAGACTCAATGTCAGACACCTTGGGTAGGACATCTGCTTGGACATCAGTCTGTTGAGGAGAAACATTCATCTTCATCTTAATTTTCACCTTCTTTCTTATCTTCAGGAGTATCATCAATATTTATTGTTATATACTCTGTATGTTATGCTATTGATAGAATATCCTAGGAAAATTCCTTCATCACTCTTGAGATCCATCTTTTTTCTTTTCTCACGATCTGCCAAAATATAACACTTGCTACCAAATAGATGAAAATATTTGACAGTTGGTTTTATCCTTTTCCACAACTCATACTGAGTTGCTTTGTTTCCAAATCTTATGGTCACATGATTCTAAATGTGACAAGTTATGTTCATTGTTTCAGCCTAAAAATAGTAAGGTAGGTTCTTGGCATGTAACATAACTCTAGTTGACTCTTGCAAAGTCTTATTCTTTCTCTCAACCATTATATTATGCTGAGGTGTGATAGTTGTTGAGAATTGATGAACAATCTCTTCAGATGAACAAAACTCAGAGAATTTAGTGTTGTCAAACTCTTTGCCATGGCCATCTCTTATTTTTACTATCCCACTCCATTTTTCTCTTTGGAGGTGTTGACAAAGCTCTTTGAAGACATCAAAAGTGTTAGATTTTTATTTAAAAATTTTAGCCCAAGTGTACCTTGAAAAATCATTCACACACACACACACACACACACACACACACACACACAGAGCAAGACATATCATTTCCCCACCAAAGCTTTCTACTCGCATTGTCTCCATCAGATCCATATGAAGAAATTATAGAACTTTTGAGGTGGTAAGATGCTTGAGCTTCTTGTGGGACATCTTGGTCTGCTTGCCTATTTGACACTCACCACAAATTTTGTCTTCTTCAATCTTGAGATTTGGAAATCCCTTGATAGCATCTTCAAATATGATATTTTTCATACTCTTGAGGTTGAGATGACTAAGTTTTTAGTGCCATAGCTTGGTCTCCTCTACCTTGGATATCAAACATGTTGGGGGATGACTTTTGTTTTGAGATACCCATAAATAATAATTGTCTTTGAATCTTGATCCTTTCATTAACACTTCTTGATCTTTGCTAGAAATAATGCATTCCAATTTGTTGAAGCTTACATTCATACCTTGATGACATAATTGACTTATACTGGTCAAATTTGCAGTTAATCCTTCTACAAGCATCACATCATTAAGGTTAGGAAGACCCGGATGTACCAGTTTGTCTAGATTTTTTATTTTTCTTATTGCTCCATCTCACCAAAGGTAACATAACTATTGGAGTATGATCTTAACTCTTCTAGATAGTTCTTTTCTCCACTCATGTGCCTGGAACATCCACTATCAAAGTACCAATATTTTCTTAAGGAAACTCTAAGAGATGTGTGAACTATGAGACTTGTGGTTGTTTCTTTGGGCTTTCACACTTTTCTAGCTTTAATGTTTTTGCCTCTTTTCTGTTGTACAATGGTTGACTATAAGGCTGAGAATATCCATACACTCTATAGGAATAGGTTCTTATATGACCATATCTTCCACTGTGATAACATTTCTAAGAAGGTTTCTTGTTTCTTCTTTACTTAGGGTACTTATGTTGAGATGGATTTTGAGACATGTGGTCCAACATTAGAACCTCAGTTTTCTTCTCAGGGGGGACAAAATTTTTAGTGGGAACTTTTGCTTCTTTGCTCATGGAGCTGGACTCAAATTATATTCCCTTAACATCATTAGAAATCTTTCCAACTTCCAAGAATTCATCACGAGCCTTAAAACCATTGTTCAACATACGTACCGGCTTTGTCATGTTATCAAGTTTGGACTTTAACAAGGCGACTTCCTCTTCCAAATCTGCAATGTTTGAGCAAAGTTTATCTTTTTCCAAAAGTAGAGCACTTATAGTTTTCTTTTGTTTCTCTACTACCATGCATGTTTCCTTCCATTGACTGTACAAAAGTTTGTATGTTTCAGCTAACTCTTCATCAGTGACTTCTTCATCACTAAACTCACTACCAGATTCATATTTTCCAACGAAAGCCATCACCTTGTTAACTATTTCTTCGTCACTCTCATCATCAAAATCAGACCAAGTGATTGACATACCCTTTTTCTGTTTCTTTAAAAATGTATGACATTCATCTTTAATGTGACCAAAAACTTCACATTCATGACATTGAATCCCTTTTCCTTTGTTAGGTTTGTCTTGATCCTTGCTCTTGCGTTGGGGACCAATGCTCTTAGATTTGTTTGGAACTTTGTCTTCAACATTTATCCTCTATCTTATGTATAATATCTTTAAGGTTTTGTTAAACTTTCTACCAACAAGATCTATAACATCTGATAGACTTTCTTCAGTATCACATTCATCTTCATCCTCTTTAGTGTTGGATACAAAGGCAATACTCTTGTTTTTATTTTCAGTTATATCATTTATTTCCATCTTAAAAGTTTGAAAAGATCCAATGAGTTCATCCACTTTAATGATGCTAATGTCTTGGGCTTCCACAATAGTTGTAACGTTTATATCAAACCTTTTAGGTAGGGATCTTAATATCTTTCTGGCCAGCTTTTCTTCAACATTTTCTCTCATAGTTCATCCACTTTATTTTTGGAAATTTTTATCTAACCATGACTTCAATAGATGAATTATATTTTAGTTTTTGTTACAGTTTCCATCTTACAGTTTCATTTTTAGTTTCTTTAACTTATTTTTATTTTTTTTCAAAGGGGAGAATGACAGTGCAACAAAAAAATAGTGCCAATTTTATTTTAAAGCTTTTACCAACTTAACTTGTATAACCAATTGTTGCTTAAAATGATTAAAAAAAATGGATGATGTGTTTATTTATTATTGAAGAGTGTTAAAAAAGTGTGTTAGACTGTTTGACCCTAGCATTTCTCTTGGTTAGAATAGAATAACACACCGATGAAAGTGAGTGTTGCTTACTTTTTTTCTACAAGTTTATTTTCTCGCAATGAATTGGAATGTATGTGAGGCAGTCAAAGATATAAATTATTGTCTAAGTCTTACGTTTAAGATTTCTGTTTTAAAAATAAAAATAACATTCTAAAACCAAATCATCGATCATTTTAGATAAATAATTGATTAACATAATTCAATAATCTAAATATGGTCTCTGAGGAATAATACTTTATTTTATTACTTTGATATAGTTATGCACTTGTGGTGTGTCAAGTTTGTCACTTCGCCTAGCGAATTGCTTTGCTTCTGTATAAAGTAACTTGGCATGGAAGTCATCTTGAACCACATGTGCTCACCCATAGAGCTTTTGTATTTGCTTGGCGAGAATGACTCAAAAAGGTTGCCCTGTTTCTATCTTGTCTTGGCTGGGTAAGCCCATGCTTTCCCCAGCGAGTTCTCTACTACTCAAATTCCATATTTTGTAATTTTCCTGGATGTTTTCACTTGTACTCATGAATATAATTATAAAATGTCCATGAAAGTGTTTTATCTCCTTTTTATGATAGATTAGGGGGGGGGGGGGGGGGGGTTTAATATGTTTTCTTGTGATATAAGTTAATAAGTGCTTATGTGAAACAAATAATTTTTCCACTTATCAACTCTCTCCGTATTATCTTTTTTATTTATCCTAAAAAAAACTCATACAAGCCTTAAATAATTCTAATAATTCCATTATGCATATTTCATTATGGTTTATGACTTAATCAGAAACTTGGAAATCAATCATTGTAATTTAGCATGATGCTTTTAAATGAAAATTCAAAATCAATATAACAACTATCCATAAATCATATCATGAAGATGAGAATTTTGTTTAATCAAAATATAATTTCAATACAAGTTTAGATCAACATTCAATTTTCATCACAATCATAATCCTACTTAATATCACTCAATTAGGTGATGTTTCCCCCATTTTCAAAAAATGCATATACTATAAATCTATTTTGTATTTAATCTAAATAACATAACAAAACATGAAGTTGGTCATGGATCACTAAGGTCTTCATTAAGGTTGTAATGTGGCTTGGCTACAAGAAACATTGATTTTTCTTTGGATTCAAAGATGTCTTTGAAGATAAGAGGGCATAATAAGTTCATTTTAATCTATCTTGCTTCAAAAAAATTCTTTTCTTTTTCCACTTTTAACTTTATTTGATCATTTGTTTTTGTTTTCTTTGACATTTGTTTCTTTTTTTCTTTTTGATAATTTTATTGCTTTTGTCAAAGCACCTTCGTTTTTTTACTTTTTATTACCAATTTCAACATACTTGACTTCTTTCTTTCATAAATCCTTCTCCCCAACCTAGCATATTATGATACCCTTTTAAAATCTTTGTAATGAAAATTATTTTTCTCTTCAATGGCTAAGAGTTATAATTTTTAAAAAACAATTTTTTTTTTTACATTTTGCCTCGAAAGGGTTCATCAAATGACCATTTTCTCTCTAGGTAGACTTTATTTGATCAAGTAGTTTTCACTCAATAAAGAATCATTGTCTTGATCATTTCCATGACATCATGCAAATCAAGTAATAGAAAGAATTATACAAAATCAATAAAGTTGTATGCATATCTACTATAAATATATGTGTAAAGCATGAGGTGTCACACAATTCACCGATAAAGCCTTGTATGATTCTAATTCTTATCCACATGCTTTACCCAAACACGTGAAATATAACTTTAAGCAAACAAAAAAACTACTAACCAGAAAAAACTAAAAACTGGTCCAAAAGACCTGCCAGAAAAAACTATTAACCTACTGCAACAAACAAGATGAAAAATCCACTGCAGAATTACAGAAGCAAAAAAAGAACTTCCAAAAAGAGCTTCAAAACTCATGGACATAATCCAACACAAATCCTTCCTCTTCCAGCCACTGACAACAAACTTTACTCCTCCATAACACCATGACCAATAACGCTAGCTTCATAGAACTGATCACCCGATGAAGCTGGAATAATCTAACTGCATAATCCTGGATAATGTAGAAGCTGGAATCAGTTCAGAACCTCTTACTAGACATACTTCATAAGCCCTCACAATAAGACTACAACATCTTTAAACAAATGACAGGGTTGTTGAACCAGTCAAAGAAGGATCCATGAAACACATTGGATACATTTCCAATCCAATTCCAAGACAACCATTTGACAGAGCTAACCAAATCTGTTATGGAAAATCTACTGTTTCTAAAAATCAAATTATTCCTAGTTGTCCAAGTAGATGAAGCAGCAGCAGCCCAGATGGCCAAACCTTCAACTGTGCCTCCTGATGATAGAATCGCTTGACAGAAGTTGCTAAAGGAGTGCAATACACCAGAATTCATTGAGATGTCAAAGCCTACCCATAATCCTAATCCTCTCCACACTTCCTTTGAAACGTCGCAGTTAATAAATAAATGATCCGAATCTTCGACATGGTCTCTGCATAGAACACACAAATTATCCGATAAAACCGAATCAACCCGTTGTTTAGACAGTTGGTCTTTCGATGCTAATCAGTTCAGAAAAAGTCTCCATAAAAAGAAGTGAATCTTAGAGGGCAAATGAGCTTTCCATAAAAAGTTAACAGCTCTCTTCATATTAGCTTCCAACGGTTCAGAGATTAAAGCCTGCACAAGAACGTCATAAGCGGAACTCACCGAAAAGCTGAAAGAATCCGTCGTGGACCATTGGAAAAAATCTTTGCAATCACTAGCAGGGTGAACATTCTGAAGAATCTGGAGCAGAGAGTCAGCCTCCAACAATATCTCAGAAACATCGCTCCCGCAAAGAGCAACCATCTTCCAGGCCCAACCTTCTTCAGTTCTGGTACCAGCTTTAGCAACACTAATATTTCTGTCGGCGGCACTCGCATACAGAGTTGGATATGCATCCTTGAGAATCATATCCTTTAGCCATAAAGAACTCAAAAAAGGAGTATCCTCGTTGTTTCCCAACCTGCAAAGAATCTTAGAAATAAAAGGATCAACTGCTTCAAGGTTGTTGGAACACAACCTCGAAATATCGCGCCACCAAATTGAACCCGTTTTCCTTCCGTGAATATACGGCATCAAGAAAGTCTCCCTAGACAAATTAGTTTTTGCATATCTATATTCCAATAACTCTCTCCAAAACGCGTTTCTATCATTGAGAAATCTCCACCTCCATTTGAGTAACAAGCTTTTATTGAACAACGCCACGTCCTTAATACCCAGCCCACCTATCTCCTTAGGCCGACAAACCATTTTCCAGCTGACCCAATGAATTTTCTTTGTTAAACCACCTCCACCCCAAAGAAAATTGCTTTGTATCCTAACAATCTCCTTGATAACAGAAACCGGGGCTTTATAAAAGGATAGAGTAAAAACAGGAATAACATTTAAGACGGCGTTGATAAGAACCACTTTACCACCGAAAGACAAGTGCTTACATTTCCACGCGGTCAACTTGTTCCGTAATTTTGGATGACATGAGCCCACATCTTCCTTTTCCTGGGACTGTCTCCTACAAACACTTCGAGAAATTTGAAGGGAATAGGACTGATGCTGCAATGCAGGAACGAGGATACAGCGTCGAGAAACCCGTGTTTCAAATTAATCCCCCCAATACAGCTTTTTGAGAAATTTACCTTAAGCCCCGACATCAATTCGAAACCTCTAAGAATGGCTTTGATACTCCACATATTGTCCCAATTGCCGTCACCTAATATAAGGGTATCGTCCGCGAATTGAACAATGCTGAAGGATAAAGATTCACTGACCTTAAAGCCGCTGTATTTCTCCAACCCGATCGCAACCTTCATCAACTTAGTAAGGCTCTTCATGACAAGAAGGAAGAGGAAAGGAGAAAGAGGGTCTCCTTGCCTCAAACCTTTCTCAAGCCAGAAATCCTGCGTAGCACTTCCGTTCACTAGCACAGACGTTGATCCCTTAAACACGATCGCTTCCATCCAATTACACCACCTAGTACCAAAGTTCATGTTATGAAACAGGAATCTCAGAAAGTCCCAGTTTACGCAGTCGTATGCCCTTTACTCCCTCCTAGATCTCTTGGCTAAATCGAGAATCTCATTCACCACGACGACACCGTCAGACATGCTTCTACCAGATAAAAACGCAGATTGCTCCGCCAAAATAATGGAACTGATAACCTTCTTTAAGCGACAAGCAAAAATCTTCCCAAAAATATTTTGAAAGCAACTTACAAGACATATAGGTCTGTAAGACATAAGATCTTGAGGAGATAGAACCTTAGGCACCAAAACTAAGAAGGAGGCCGTAACTGACTTAGTAAGTGTAGGTATATGAAAAAAGTCCATGACAAAACGGATAACATCACACTTGACAGTCTCCCAACACTCTTGAAAGAAGCGGGAAGAAAATTCGTCCAGACCCGGACTCTTGTCGCCTCCACAACTCCAGACAGCAACCTTGATTTCATCTATTGAGAATGCCTCTTCTAAAAAATTCCTATCCTGCATAGATAACTTAGAGAAAACAGAACCATCCATGAGCGGACGATCCCTTTGGTCTTCCTTAAAATTGGAGCAGAAAAATCTACGAACCTCGCTTTTAACGTCATCCACCCCCTCCTGCAAACCATCATCTGTGCGAACGGAAGGGATGAAATTCCTTCTGTATCTCATCCTCATCGCCCTGTGAAAGAATCCTGTATTCCTGTCCCCCTCCTTAAGCCAAGTCATCCTAGATTTTTGTCTCAACAAACTTTCCTTAAGCCTCACGCACTTCCATATCGATTGACTAGCTTCCATCCTGCTTCTAACAGTATCCTCCCCCTGCAAAACTGATTCAGAACCAACCAGAGCGTCTAATTCGTTTAAAGCTTCCACCCCAACGTCAATTTTTAAATCTAACCACCCAAACACTTCTAAATTCCACTTTAGGCTTCAAAAGCTTGAGATTCTCTTTCAAAACAAAATCTCTCCGACCCTCAACCTCAAAAGACTTCCAAGCATTATCCACAAATGCCTTGAACTCAGGATGTTGAAAGCACCCGTTGTTAAATTTGAAAGGCTTAGGGCCCCAGTTAAGATACTCACCTACAACCAAATGGGGCAATGGTCGGACAACTCTCTTTTGCCAACCTTCTGACTGACTATGTCCCAATCTATTATCAGTTCCTCCGAGAGAAGAAAACGGTCCAAATGACTCATAGTAGTACCTGCACTATTAAACCACGTGAAATGACCTCCCTCACACATAACATTAATGCAACCCGTGTCCTCGATAAAGCTTGAGAATTCCATCATCTCTAGGTTGCGCCTACTACACACCGCCCCTCTCCCCTCCTCATCACAGATAACACTGTTAAAACCCCCCTATGATTCAGCCCCCTCTTCCGAATCCTTCTTTAACCTTCAGAAGTTCTTGCCAAAACTTTCTTTTGAGGGGAAGATGACAAGAAGAGTAAACGTTTACAAAGAATAATTCTCGGTTCTCCCAAACTGCATTCAGACCCACAAACCCTTCGCCCTTAAAACTACATATCAAACTCGACAGGCCCTTCCTCCACAGGATTACCATTCCCCCGCAGTTCCCGCTGCAGCCGATTCAGTCCATTCCACTTCAGAGTTACCCCAGAAAGACGAAGCTATAGCATGATCCACTTTAGGTAACTTGGATTCCTACAAAAAACAAACATCGACGTTCCCGGTTTGGATCATCCGAGCAATTATCTTCCTCTTGACCAACAAACCACCCCCTCTAATATTAATTGAAACAATATTCATTGTTCAACCAATTTAGACAACACCTTCTTAGAATTCACAACAACATCCCTAGATTCCATCTTACTGATTTCATCTTCATAACCCCGTTGGTCGCCGTCTCCCTTAATCCCCAAAGAATTAACAATTTCCCATACCTTCTTAGCGACCTTTGACTCCATCTCTGCCCAGAATCTTTTGTTTCCTTGAATGACTTCCGAATCAGTGACCGAAAGACACCTGGATTCTGACTCAAGAGGTTGAACCACCTTATTGTAGCCTTTGAGTCCGTGTAAGGGAATACTCTTCTACCATGACTAGAGTTGAGAGGGGCGGAATCGCTCTTTTTGCTGAAGGAAGAGGAAGTGGATAACTCATTGCAAGAGGATAGGGTCTTCGAATTGGTAACAGACAAGGGGACAAAAGAAGAACCATATGAAGCGTCAGCTGTGTTGATGGGTGAAGGGCCGAAAATAGAGATGGGTGACAAAGAAAGCTTAGGCCCACCACGAACAGATGGATCTAATGAGAGTTTCTTGGTTTGGGCCTTCAACAAGTTGTCAAATATATCCATGTTAAGGTTTCTTAATATACCTTCTTTTCTTCTTATTATTATCTTTCATGAATTAGACATAAGTAAACAATTGCTCGAAGACTTCAAAAAATGAGTTGCGTGTATGGAGATTCTTGGTTGGAGCCAATGTATTATGCAAATTCTGAACAAATGGATTTTTTTTTCTATATTTACCCACTCAAATCCGCCCAAAAAAAACTAAAATTTCATATTGAAAAATTGAGTTTTTAGAATAAAATTACAATTTTAGACTCGATGTCGATCCAAACTAATTATTGGTCCAACTTTAACTCAAGCCATGTTGGAGAGATAAGTGACACCTAAGAGAGAATATTCTAATCCCATTTGATAACCTAAATATTGACATGCATGACATAACTCCCCTACTTGTTTTTGTCTCTTATAGGCGCAAGTTATTTCTTTTGTTTTTTTAGGGTAAAGTAATAGCTACAAGTTAAGTGACGCAATAGCATCATTGCCTTTGGATAAAGGTACTATGCTGCATGGAAAATTATAAAATACACACTGTTTATTATAAAATACACACAGAAACAGTTTTTAATCTGATGGAGATTGCTCAAGACATTTTTATGGCTACCTAGTAGCTACTTTAGCATTAGTTACTACTAGTATTTCTTCTGTAACTATAAGTTGTTGTGTTTTTATGCAACGACAAAATATAGTGTTAAATCTTGCATAGACACATACTCCTTTTATTATGACATGACATATCATGCCAGTGCATCACTTGATTTTAAGTATTCAAAGTACTTTTGAAAATTATTTATTCCCTTTAGTAATAAGATTTTTATTTTTTTAGATTTTTTGAATTATCAACGTATTTGAATTAAATATAATACTTTTACCAAATCAACTCATTAAAAAAACAATTATCATAAACTCAACGTGAAAGAATAATAAAGTAAAACTATTAATTAAATTATACAATTGAAAGATAAATAATAAATTGCATTGGAAACAAAATGTAACAATTAATTTAGAATAAATAATTTTATTAAATATGATACTTAGGATGGATAAAATATATTATTGTTTTATTATATAACTTTTTAGACCAAGCCAAAATTGTCACAGATAATAAAAATATATTTTTTATTTAAAATTATGAGGCACAATATGATAAAGTGATATTAGATATTTTATTTAGTAGTTTTAATATATTATTTAGTATTTTAATATTTATAGAATGTTTTTAAGGTTTTGAGATTATGCCACATGTATGACTATTATGCATTTAGAGTTCTATATATTAAAGTGCAATGTGTTATTTGAGAATCAATCAATGAAAATCAAAGTTATCTTTATTTCTATTTTGTCTTAGTTTTCTCTTAGATTCATAGTTGTTTCATACCTTGTTAGGGTTAGTAATTTTGCTTTCTAACAATTGGTGCTTTCATCCTTGAACACCAAAACCTCCCATGGCATACCAATATCATCCATGGAGTATTCCAACTCCTACCACATCTTCATTTCCATCTTTTCCATGGGAACTCTTTTCACCCTATTACACAAATCCATGTGTTACAACCCCATATTTGTATTTTAATCATGGGTATACACCACCCCCATCTAACCCATATTTATCTTATTCACCATCCTATTCTTCATACTATTATCATAATTATCATCAACCAAACACCTCTTCCATGATTACTCATAAATACCAAATTCATGCTACTACTAGAAGAGATTTTGAGAAGCATTTTGATGCAATGGGATTAGCAACTAATACCAAAACTAGGGTTTTCCATTGAATACAACACAAAACTAGAAAGAAGATAAAAATGATGAATTAATTCCTTGTTCAATCCATAAACCAAAGTGCTTTAAATACACTCACAAAATAGTAAAATAAACTAAATGGGCTAGGCCCAAGAAGGAATTAACAATGCTGGGCAGAATACTAATTAATGTAGTACATAATCACTTAAATAATTGGGCCTTTTTGTAGTGCGTTTGGGCTTGCTATCACTACTTCCGGGTCCAGTAACAACCTTGTCCTCAAGGTTGGAGTTGTAGTGCGTTTGGGCTGGTTTGAATGCTGAGGCCCATTTGGAGGAAGGAGTCACGGAAGCGTGGGAAAAGGCGTGTGGGCTAGGGTTAGTGGGGCAAGTGGCATTTGAATTAAGGGTGTGGGAAACAGCTGTAACGCATGGGGGATTGTGGGGGACACGTGGTTCTGACTGAAGGGGGCAAGTGGCTTTGGTACTTGGGAGGTCACGTGAAGTGATCAGAGGGTTAGGTGAGTTAATGGATGGTGAGGATGGAGTGTGCAGAGAATCCAAAGTTTTGGAGGGTGGGGATTGTAAAGACGTTGGAACATTGGGGCGTGCGTTTTCATTGCCATCAAGTGAAGTAGTTGGTTCCAACAAATCTTCAGAACCCACTTTCACTTGTCCTTCTTCTTCTCTCGCTTCTAATTTTGACTCTTCATTTTGCTTTCCGCTCTCAAAGTTTTTTTCTCTTGACTTCTCTCTTCCATTTTCTTCATCAGAAATACGTAATCCATCTGAACTTGAAAACTCATCTGCATGCAAAGCTTCGATGGCTTGTGGGATCGGACGAAAGTGGTCAGCGGGTTTATCACCATAGTACGCCCTCAACTGTGAAACGTGAATAACGGAGTGGATCTTGGAAGATGGTGGAAGTTCTAGATCATAAGCAACCGGTCCAATACGGCGACGAACCTTGAAGGGTCCAAAGTAGCGTTTGGAAAGTTTTTGAGAACCACGGCGGTGAACAGAGATTTGGCGATACGGTTGAAGTCGAAGGAGGACCAGATCTCCTTCCTTAAAGGTACAGTGAACTCTTTTATGATTGCCTTGCTCCATCATACGTTGTCGTGTACGCTCTAAGTTTGTTTTCAATGTATTAAGAATGTTTTGTCTCTGTTGCAGGTTGGAGTCCAGATCTGGAACTGAGGTGAGGCCATGGCAGTATTGAGGCACAGAAGGAGGTTCACGTCCGTAGAGTGCTTCAAATGGAGACATCTTGATCGCTGAATGGTATGTCGTGTTGTGCCAGTATTCTGCGAGATGAAGGTATTTAAACCATTGGCTTGGGTTTTCACTTGTAAAGCACCTTAAATAAGCCTCTAAACATCTATTTGTAACTTCTGTTTGGCCATCAGTTTCAGGGTGATAGGCAGAGCTAAATTTCAAAGTGGTACCTTGCACTCGGAACAGTTCTTTCCAGAAGGAGCTCAAGAAAAGGGGGTCCCTGTCAGACACGATGGATCGAGGGATACCATGCAAGCGAGAGATCTCCGTCGAGAAGCGTCTGGCTAAGTCTCGCGCCGTGAAACTTGTAGGTAACGCCAGGAGATGGATGTATTTAGTCAATCTGTCGCAAATGACCCAAATGGTGGTATGACCGAAGGAAGAAGGTAAATGAGTTATAAAGTCCATTGAAAGTTCATCCCAGACTCGTGTAGGTATTTCAAGTGGCTGGATTAATCCTTGCTTCTTCTTTGGCATGTATTTACTCTGTTGACAGGTTTGACAGTGTTTAACAAAGAGTTCAACATCCTTATAGATTCCTGGCCACATAAAGGACATGGAGAGCCGAGCCAACGTAGGTTGAAGACTTGAGTGACCGGCCATAGGTGTTGAGTGGTACTCATGGAGTATGGCATGGCGTAGCTCGGGTACTGAAGGTATGAAAATCTTGCCTTTGTAATACATAATGTCCTGTTTAAACTGAAATGGGTTGTGAGCATCTGTTTCTGACTTAACCTTTGCCACGAGGTCCTGTCCTTCCTTTGTGGTCCTGTAGTAGTCTTTCAGCTGCGAGATAAGGAGAGGAACTGGAGAAGAGATTGAAAACATGAGAGCTTCTTCTTCCTGGTGAATACGGCTAAGAGCATCGGCCACTTGATTATTTTTGCCAGGTTTGTAAAAAATATCAAATTGGAAACCTTGTAATTTCGAAGCCCATTTCTGTTGTTCTGGTGTCTGGATTGTCTGAACTAGGAGATTTTTTAAACTTTTCTGGTCTGTATATATGTTGAAATGTCGACCAATCAAATACTGACGCCATTTTTTGACAGATTCAGTGATGGCGTACATTTCCCTCACGTACACGGAAGCGGCTTGCATTCTGCTACAAAGCTTTTTGCTGAAGAAGGCCAAGGGGTGCCCTTGCTGGGACAAAACGGCGCCAATTGCAAGAGCTGACGCATCTGTTTCCAGAACGAAAGTCTTGGAGAAATCCGGAAGGCGCAAGATTGGAGTCTCAGTCATTTTTTGTTTTAAAATTGTAAAAGCTGCTTCGGCAGATGTACTCCATGTAAACTTAGTGCAACGCAGTAAATCGGTGAGAGGAGCGGCGAGAGAGGCGTAATGACGCACAAAGCGTCTATAAAAGCCGGTGAGTCCTAAAAAACCCCTGAGAGTCGTGAGTGAGCGTGGCGTAGGCCAATCCATAATTGCTTGAATCTTGGTAGGATCTGGGGTAACACCATCACTTGAAATAATATGACCTAAGTAATCAACGTTAGGAACAGCAAAGACACATTTGGACAATTTGGCATAAAATTGGTGAGATAAAAGCAATTCTAAAATCAATTTCAAGTGAAGAGCATGGTCTGAAAGGCTTGAACTGTAAATTAAAATATCATCGAAAAATACTAAAACAAACCGTCTTAGAAAAGGCCTTAACAAATCATTCATTGCAGATTGAAATGAACTAGGAGCATTAGTAAGCCCAAAGGGCATCACTAAAAACTCGTAGTGTCCATCGAAAGTTCTGAAAGCAGTTTTGTGTGTATCCTCCGGTGTAACCCTGATTTGGTGATAACCAGATCGAAGATCGATCTTAGAAAAAATAGTTGCTGATCCCAATTCATCAAAGATTTCATCAATGGTAGGGATAGGAAAACGGTCTCGAACAGTAACAGCGTTAAGTGCTCGGTAGTCCACGCAAAATCTCCAACTACCATCTTTTTTGCGGACTAAGAGAACCGGTGAGGAATAAGGGCTTTGGCTTGGTTTAATAATGCCTTCTTGAAGCATATCTTGGATGATTGTGGTCATAGCATCTTTTTGGGAATGGGGGTATCTGTAGGGTTTTACATTAACAGGGGCAGTATTTGGTAAAATGGGGATATGGTGGTCGTGGGGGCGTGGTGGTGGTAAGCCATGTGGTTTTTGAAAAACTGCAGCAAAGGATTTAATGATGGAGGATATTTTGTGTGGTAGAGATTTAGGTAAGGCTTCAATTGGGTTTGTTTCAATGGTAGTAGGGCTGTGTTCAGGTGGAGAGGTGGGCTTGTAAAGTAACAAGTGAATAGAGGCAACAAAATCTGTGTGAATAAGATGACAGATTTGATTATAGGAAGAAACTGAAGGGAGGGTTTTAGGATCACCAGTAAGAGTGATATCAGTGTTGTTGTAGGTGAAAGAAAGTTTAGGGATGGAAAAATCTGCCATGAGGGGTCCAAGAGTTCTCAACCATTCCATACCAAGAACAACATCAGCTCCTTCAATGGGAAGCAAGTGAAAGGGAATTGTAAATAAGGTGTTTTGGAGGGTAATTGGAACTTGTGGGCAGAGGCCATAGCAAACCAATTTAGATCCATTGCCAACCATGACTGAAAAGTTTGGAATTGGGGTAGTGTGAAGTTTGAGATGGTGTGCAATACGTGGCTGCAGAATGTTGTGCGTGCTGCCCGTGTCTATCAAAATTGTGACCGGTAAACCATAAATAATGCCACTAAATTTGAGTGTTTTAGGGGAAAGCTGGCCACAAGCTGCTTGGGGGGATAGTTGAAAGTAGGTCTCTTCTGGTTCTGATTCAATAATGGATTCTTCAATTGCTTGTGAGGTATCTTGTGTTGATAAGTCCTCGTCATCCACCAAAAGTAGCAAGAATTTTCCAGCAGAGCATTTGTGACCGGGGATGAATTTTTCATCGCAATTAAAACATAATCCTTGCGCGCGTCGCTCTTGAAGTTGAGCACTAGATAAGCGCCTGATGGGAAATTTGGGGTTCTGTTGTGGTGTATTGGGTTTGGGGGGTATGGGTGGCGGAACAGAAAGTTGGGAAAGTGGGTTAGGTTTAGTATAAGGGCTGGAAAAGGGTTTTTGGGGTTTAGGTTTGGATTCCCTCAATTTGGATTCAATTAGCTTGGACAGCCCAATGGCTTGGGAAATTGAAGTAGGTTTGTGAATAGCAATTTCATTCTGGATTTCAGGAATCAGCCCAGAAATAAAACAATTTAATATTGCGTCAGGTGATAATCCCACAACTTGGTTACCCAACTTCTCAAAAGCAGCTTGGTATTCCACAACAGAATTTGTTTGTTTGAGTTTGAATAATTCTGCTTGGTGATTTGCAAAAGTAGAGGGTCCAAATCGTAATTCCAATGCTCTAGTAAATGAAGCCCAGTCTGTAAGTAATTCACTATGATGCATCCACTTGAACCATCCTAACCCTTCGCCTTTCATATAAAATGACATCATGGATAATCTATTTTCTGGTGGTATATTGTAAAAACTGAAAAATTGGTCTGCTTGGAACAACCACTCCAAAGGGTTGGATCCATCAAAGAGTGAGAGTTCTAATTTTGGGGTACGGAAAGGGGGTAAAGGGGGAATATTAGAGATCTGGTTGTACGGGTTTTGGTGAGAAAAGGAGTTTGCATATTGTGTTTGTAATGGTGGAATGGGCGGAATCTGGGTATAAGGGGGAAAAATAGGATAAGTGGTTGGGATAAATGGGTAGGGTGGGGAAATATGTGTGGGTGGTGTGTGGGAAAACGCTGTAACATGAGGCTGGCCAGATATGTGGGAAAAAGTAGCAGACTGTCTTAAGGGTGTGTGAGTGGGTGAAATCACAGCAGAAATAGGGGAAGTTACCATGGGTATTGAAAGGGTTTGCGCTGTACCTGAAGAACAAGCTGCTGCTGAAACAGTGGTAGCTGTAGCTTGGGAACCTTTTTGTGAGAGCAGCCTGTTGAGTGCGGCCATGACCGTTTCATAACGCGAATCCTCAATCTTTCTTTCATTCTCCAATCTGCTGTTGATTAAGTTTAGATTATGCTGCGTTTTGTCCAGATCTGTCCGAACAAGGTCAAATCGTTCATCTAGGTTAGAATGTATTTGAGTGATTGCGGTATCGAGGTGAAGATGGGAAGTCTGAACAGCTTGTTCAATGATTTCTTGAGGGGTGGGCTGGGTTGGTTTGGGAGGCGCCATGAGGTAAAGATGAAAGCACCAATGATGCAATGGGATTAGCAACTAATACCAAAACTAGGGTTTTCCATTGAATACAACACAAAACTAGAAAGAAGATAAAAATGATGAATTAATTCCTTGTTCAATCCATAAACCAAAGTGCTTTAAATACACTCACAAAATAGTAAAATAAACTAAATGGGCTAGGCCCAAGAAGGAATTAACAATGCTGGGCAGAATACTAATTAATGTAGTACATAATCACTTAAATAATTGGGCCTTTTTGTAGTGCGTTTGGGCTTGCTATCACATTTGCAAGTGTCTAATATCAATTTTAAGAAAAACTCAAAAACAAAAACTTATCCTCCTCCTAAAACCCTAAAAATGGCGTCTCTGCAACTTCGAAGACTCCGTTCCGTCCGTTTTCGTTCTATATCATTTATTCCTTCATCTCCGATTCAACCACCTCCTCATTCCTCCCACCAATTGCCTTCCAATTTTTCATCACATTTTCAACACGCAACCATTTTCGCTCCACCTTCACCCTTCCAGACCAAATTCTTCTCATCAGAACCTGTTTCCCCAACCCAATCACTCTCAGAAGAATCGAATCCAAACTCTGTCGCTCAGCGACTCCAACTCAGTTTTGCCCACATTCCTCCTACGTCAGATCAGATGCCGTTTTAAGTATATATTTTAATTATACTTAAAAGTTAATACTAGTTAAACCGAGTAATATTTAATTATTTAAAAATAATAGATGGGTAGAGATGGTTAAAGATTTTACTAAATAATTAAGGATTTGATCCTGACTCGTGTGGAAAAAAATTGATTGAAAGAGAAGAAACCGACACGTCTATTCTACATTGAAAGTTGATTAATAACCTTTAAACAGTTGTAAAATCTTCCAACAAATAATAATTGATGACTACTATTTAATTATAATTAACTGCAAATTTACTTTCATTTACCTACCGTTTCTTTTATTTGCTATGTTTTTATTTACGGATTTTCTCGTGAAAACTTCATCATGAAGCGGATGTTTATAGTGTATAAGCTTTTTCTAGAGCAAAAGAAATTGCACGTAAAAGGCAACAAATAAAAAAATAAAAGAAAATTCAAAACTAATAATTTTAAAGTTTTAAAAGAAATTGATGAATTGTTTAGTTTAACAATTAATATAATTTAATATTTTAAAAATATATTTAAATATTTATAATTAATAATTTATATTATCATAAGAAAATTTAATTTAAAGTGTTTTAAAAACTACAATTTAAAATTCTAATCATGATCACAACTGATAATATGAACCAATATTTTGAAAAATACCTTTTTTTATATATATTTTGGTTACTTTGATTTTTAATATAGGTTACAATTATATATATATATATATATATATATATATATATATATATATATATATATATATATATATATATATATATATATATATATATCTTAAAAATAATAATTTTATCAATTTAACTAATATATAATTTTTTAAAATATTAAAAATATTAGTTGTGGATTTAATTGTCGTTTCATTTATTTTGTGTTTTTACTTACAGATTTATTTGTAATTTCTCTTACTCCAGATATATGATACGTCCAAAATAATATTTTTAAAAAGAGACAAAATTGAATTTTTATTTAATTCCTAAAAAATTTACATGGCTTAGATTAAAAATTTTCCTTTAACTATAGACCAAATTTAATTTCGCTCAACTAAATCCAACTAAATATTGCTTTCGTCCATCAAGAACTGCTTAGCCCAAAGTGAAAGTTTTATCTAAGGCTGGAAATGAGCCGAGTCAAGTCGATCTCATTTCAGTTCGACTCGATTCGTTAAGAATTAGTTAAGTTCAAATCTCGGATCGAGTTTGATCTGAACTTTCTTTTTAGCTCAAACTCGACTCGTTATAAGTTCACGAACAACTCGATTCGACTCGTTAGGTTCATCTCGTTAGGTTCAGTTCGTTTGCTTCACGGACTTAAAGCCATTTTTTAAATATTTGACATTTTAAATTAATATTATTTTAAAAATAAAATATTGAAATACATTAAAATTTATTAGATTGGAATTTAACTTTATCTCAAAAATCTACTAATTCAAAAATTAATTACTTTATATGATGTTAATTTTATTTGTATAATGATTTTTAGAAATATTTTGGTTACTTGAGAATATAAATTAGCAATTAAAATCGTTAGATTAAAATAAAATATAAGGTTAAAATTTATATTAAAATTTTAAACCTACTATTAAAGACAATATAATCATTTTTATATATAATCGAGTTGCCTCATGAACCTAACGAGTCGAACTATGCATAGTTCAAGTTCAACTCATTTAGTTAACGAACTTAATTTTTCGCTCATATTCAGCTCATTAGGTTCATGAACCAAATTCAACGAATTAATTGTCGAACCGAGTTCCAAACTATTTTCGAGTTGGCTCGGTCCATTGTCAGCCCTAGCTTTAACAAACATAAACATTGGAAAACAAATAAAAAAAGTAGTATAAATTCGTGATAATAATAATAATAGTGCTAAAATAATGGTGAAATCTTTATATCGAAAAATAAAATGTAACCTATTTTTATTTATTTTCACATTATTTATTTATTTATTTAAAATATCAAAGTAGCATTTATTAATTTTTTAATATAATCTTATTTATCATATTTTTTATTTATCTAACTATTTTATTAACTATTATCAATAAGAATATTATCATAAATAAAATATATTCTTATTAAAATCAACAATATTAATTATTATTTTAAAAAATATGAAAAACTATTTAAAAAAAACACCTGAAGTGTTTTATTCATCTATAAGTTACAAAATATGTGTGCTAAATTTTTTTTAATCAAAATACTTTAATTAAAAAAAAACAGTTACTTACAAAAGTGATCCACAGGATCCCGCCTATGAAAATAAAGGGACAAAGCAACTAACTAAGTTACATCATCAATCTATCGACGAGAGATCTAAATTTAGGATTCATCCACGCCTTATAAATCAAAAAATATATAATCAACTAACTATACAAGTGTTACTAAGAGTATTACCAAAGCTAATATCGTCTCCATACTTCTAACATTCGTATAAGGTTTTAATAAAAGCAATCTTAATCAACTTAGCCCTCCATCATTTGCCTTTACGCCTGCTGCAGAAGCCACTTGATCTCATTGTGCCATTGCCCCAAAGTGTGGCATATCTGAATCCAGTCAAGCACATAATTCCATATACTCTTCATCTCCATACAATCATAGAAAAAATGGTGAATAGTTTCTTGTTTAATACACAAACAGCAGCGATCATTATCCATCATCCCAAATCACTTCAATCTCTCTTTTGTAGCAAGTTTTTCACGACAACAAAGTCACATGATGAATTGAGATTTAGGTCTTGCCCTATTTTCGTAGAATATTTTCCTCCAAGGAACTTTGGTTTTCTTTTCAATGAGATCATGATAGATGTTTTTGGTCTTAACTCTGGTTTTGTTCTGCAAAGAGTGCCACATATTCTTCTGCACCATGACATCTCTTTACCTGAAAATCTCTTTCAAAATCCAAGAGCCCCCTTCTTAGTTGGAGTTGTCAGAATTTCAGCAGCTTGGTGTAATAAGTATGAATCCATTTGATCCACAAACTATCCGCTTTACTACTAAGATTCCAAAGCAGCTTGATCAAGTTAGCTCTACTCCACTCAGTCAATTGAATCAAGTTCAGATCCCCGTATTTCTTTAGAGTACAAATCTTCTTCCAAGCTACATGGGATTTCCTAAAGCCTTCATCTCTACCTGCCTAAAGAAAGGTTCTGCAAATGGCATTGACTTTCTGTATCACTTGCTTGGGAATCGACAGGCATTACATCTAGTAGTTAGTTAAGGAAAACATCTCACTTTTAATCAACTACTTCCTATTTACAAAACTCAGCAATCTAGAGCTCCAATGCCTAATTCTAAAAACAATCTTATCCAACAAAATCATGCACTGTTGAACTGTGAGCTTTTTACTTGTGAGGGGGATCCCCAAATACCTGAAGGGAAGGGAACCTTCTGTAAAAGAGGTAATGGCTTTGATCTCATCCTTGAAATCATCAACTACACCACCAAAATATGTGTGCTAAATTGATTACTCATATTTTAGTTAATGGCGTTTTTAATTTGTTTATTAAAAATGTAAGAGTCTGATCATTTGGGTCTAAAAGAGTAGAGATTTTCTTCATTTCTTAAAAATGAAGAATTTCACCAGTACAATTTTAGATATATAAAGGTAAATCAATATTAAATGCATGTTATATATGTCTTTTGAAATGTGTGCTATTTACGCACAAAATATAGTATAGGAGAAATAAAAAAGGATCTTGAGCCGATCTAATGTATGGATGAAAATATGTCAAGTCGGCTTCCTGGGGTATATAGTTTGACCTATTTAAGATTAGGACATGTTGTGTTTATTTAATAAAGAATTAAGGTTTAAACTTTTTAAAAAACCTAATTAATTAAATAGGTCAGACTTAGATTATTAAAAAAGTCTATGAAATTTAATAGATCCATTTATATATTCATATATATATTAAAAATAAACGCGCGCGCACACACACAAAGTAAAAACACCTATCGAAATAAACACAAATATATATATATATATATATATATATATATATATATATATATATATATATATATATATATATATATATATATATATATATATATATATATATATATATATATATATATATATATATATATATATATAAGTATATATTATTTAGTAAAAAAATTGTGAGTATATAATTTTAGATAATATGTATTGGGTTTTTACTTATTGTTGGGCTATGAGTAATTTAGTTTATTTATATTTTATTATACATTCTTTTTGTAATTTTTATTTGCATGTGTTATTGAAATTTTAATTTCTTTCTCCTTCACTACTTTGATATCTTTTTGGTTGTTGCTTCTATTCATGATAATTATTTTTATTAGTTGATCTTTAAGTTGGTTATGATATTAGTATGTTTTGTTTGATTGCTTATTTTTGGAGTTAATTTATAACAAGTTTAAAGTTTAAAGTTTGTTGCTTCTATTATAACTTTAGATTTATGTTATTTATTATTAAATATATTTTTATTTTTTGTTTGATAAACTCTCAGTACTTTATATTAATTCATTGTAAATTTGATAAAAGATTTTAATGTCAATCACCTTATTTAATCTAGTTTAATACATAGACAATTTTTTTTATCGAACAGGATTCATCTAATTCAATACATTTTAGCCGTGTAGTTCAACTAACTATCTGGCACTCTTTTTTTTGTCTTCTAAAAGTAAATCAATATTATAGAATATAAGGGGTACTCAAATCCAATACAATCTGAAATAAAAGAGGAAATTCTCAACTAATACCAACTTATTTAATCAATCTAAAGGGGCTAAGAAAAACTCATAAAAATTAAAGTTGGGATTAGAAATTTCTCCTAAATTGGACCACTTCTAACCAAATAATTTGATGTTCTAAATGATATCACTCAACTTAAAACTAGCATTATTGAAAATAATCTCATTCCTAGCTTTCCACAAACTCCAAACTACCGTCATCCATATGATTGTCGTTTTGCCACGCTTTACCTTGGTAATAACCGAATCACACCAAACGGACAAATGCATCCAAGAAGGATCATCACTACTAGCTCTACAACTTGCCTAGATTCCTATTTTTTTCCAAATCAACACAGACACAAAACAATGGAAGAAGAGGTGCATAATATCTTCTTCAACCTGCATACAGAAAGTGCAATAATCCTCATTCGATAATCTGCACATCCGTCTAATTTTCAGTTGATCTCTTGTTGCACATCTATTGAGGAAACAATCTCCATCCAAACGCTCTAATTTTTTCCAGTACTTTACACTTCTACAGAAAACTGAATGCGCTGCTCTGATCTAGATTCGAAGAAGCAGGACTGTAATTTCTAAATCGTTGATATCCAGCTCTGACCAAGTATTCAACTTCATCATCACAATTTAAGTCACTGAATCTTTCGTTGACATAACTGGAGAGCAATCAACAAGCAAACAATATAAAGCAACCATATTGTCTCGAACCGACTCCTACAAATTAAGAGGAATTTCAAAGTCACTCCAAATCCATTTTTCTTTCTGCCAAAACCCCATGTCCAAGACAAAATCTTCTTTCCTATTGTTGTGTCTAAAAGAATCTTGGAAAACTGATGCAATCTGAATTCCTCTATGCCATATTACTGATCAAAACGGAACCGACTTTCCATTACCAAGTTTATGTTTGATTGTTCCTGCAAAATAAAAATCAAAGTTAGTTGATAAACCTCCTATGTTTGACAAGTCTTTCCACTAGTTTGATGTTGCTTTCTTTGGGTTGCTCTTATGCTCCATAAAAATTTGTTGTTCAATTCTCTTGTATCTCGCTTCAAGAACACACTTCCAAAGTACATGTTCTTAAACAAGAATTCTCCATTTCCATTTCGTTAACAGAGACAAATTAAATTCAACAGTACTCTTTATGCCAAGACCATCTATCTCTTTCGGTTTGCAAACACTATCCCAATTAACCCAATGAATCTTGTTCTTCCCATCCTCAACACCCCAAAGAAATGTTGACGAATTTTATCAATTTCTTTCCAAATTTTCACCGGAGCTTTAAAGAATGATATGGAGAATATATGAAGACTGCTAAAGACAGAGTTGATTAAAGTAATCCTACTTGTGAACGATAAGAGTCTCCCTTTCCACACGACCAACTTAGATTTAAGTTTTTTCCAAAATAGGGGACCAAATTTTGATTCTTCTTGGATTAGATCCAATAGGTAATCCCAAAAAATTAAAATTAGAAACCTCGATCTTGCAAGATAGAAAGTTCGAAGCCACTGCTAACCTACTTTTGGAAAAGTTGACAGTTAATCTAGAAACTAACTCGAATCCTCTAAGGACAGCTTTAATACTTCACAAATTCTTCCATCCACATCGTCATATGATAAACATGTCATTCACAAATTGAATGAGATCCACCTAACACCCCTCTTCCACTTTGAATCTTTCGAATGCACCTAAATCTGACGCCTTATTGATCAGCCACGTTAAGCCTTCAACAACTAACACAAACAAAAAGGGTGATAAAGGATCTCCCTGCCTTACTCCTCTAAGCACCTCAAAATCCTTTGTTGGACCCCCGTTTACCAAAATCGATAAATGACTCTTGAATACGCAAGCTTTCATCCACCTCATCCAAGTGTTCCCGAATCCCATTTCCTCGTCATAAAGTAAAGAAAATTCCAATTAACACAATCATAAGCTTTTTCGAAATTAACTTTGAACAATATACAATCCTTCTTCTCCCTTGTAGCATAATCCACCACCTCATTAGCTATCAAGACCTCGTCTAACAATTGTCTACCTGGAACAAATGTAAATTGGCACTGAGAAGCCAAAACATCTATCATAACTTTCAGTCTTGCTATCAGCACCTTCGCAATAATCTTGTATAAGCTATTTACAAAACATATAGGCCTGAAGTCTGTAAGTTTGTTAGCATGCTCAAACTTTGGAATTAGAGTCAGAAAAAATGATGTAACCGCTTTAAGAAGGAATACCTTATCGTGAAAATCCTTAACAAAATTTATAATTTCCTCTTACATAGTGTTCCAACAATTTTTAATGAAGACGAAATTATAATCATCTGGTCTCGGGCTCTTCGATCCATCACTGTTCCAAACCGCCTCTTTGATTTTGACTTCAGTAAAATGGGCCTCAAAGAACCTGGCTTGTTCTTGAGATAGAGTCTGGACATTGATACCTTCGAGAACAGATTTATTCACCTCTAATTCGGAACTAGTTTATTAAAAAACCATTTGATTTCATATTTAGAACATCTATAATTGATTTTGAATGTGTAAAATTAATTTGTTTTAAAATTAATTTTAAATTGAAGTTAATATTGTTAACTTTTAAATATAAACATAATTTTTCATATAAATATATCCCAACATTAATTTCTTTATAATAAATTACTTTTAGTTAGAATCAATTTTAGCGAATAAATCACTAAAAATTAATTTTTATCACTGCAACCTAATAATACACTATTTATATTTATATTTATTGAATAATATAAATATAAGGTTATTTTATGCACTGACAGAGTAAAAATGTTTTATACTGTCATTAAATAGTAATATATCATTCTGCCATGTCATATAATTAATTTAAAATTTTCAGTATCACTTAACGGAATACATGATCGTCATTGGTTGACAGCATTTACACCGTCAGTGCATCTCTTTTTTTTCCACAAAAATAACATAAGATGACATTGATTATCAACAAATATAAAAAAAATTTGATAAGCAATTTGTATTAAAAGGGAGAAACGGGAATTCTCCAACCCGATACAAAAAATCAATCAAAAGAGGAAGAAAACACAAAGAACCTATAAATTACAAGAAATCTATAGGATGTTTCATCCAATCATAAAGATTACACCTCCTACGGCCTAATTCCAACCATCTCCAAGAAAGGGTAACTACACGATTGAAAATGTCCTCCACATCGTAAACAACATCATTAAAAATGATATTGTTTCTTGTGCTCCAAATACACCAAGTAGAGATGATCCACACAAAACAACTCATATCCTCCTTACCCTTATCGAACAAAGCCAAAAACCAACGCAAAGCATGGTTACTAATAGAATTGGAGGAAACCGCAGGGTATCCTAACCAGGCTGCAATTTTGAGCCACAAAAGATGAACCTTAGGACAGTTAAGAAATAAGTGCACCGCGTCCTCATCCTCTTAAAAACACAAGACGCACACCTTATCGTTAGGAGAAACAACAATGCCTTTTTGAGCGAGATTGTCTCGAGTTGGAAGCCTATCGCAAATCAGCCTCCAACAAAATATCTTAATCTTCAAAGGGATACGAGTTTTCCAAACAACCTTTAGGAGCAACGCCTGTGATTCTTGAAGACTGAAACCCAAAAATTCAGCTATCAAATGAACGTAACAAGAGTGCACCGAGAATACCTTGACTGGATCCAACCTCCATTCCCAAATGTCCTCCACATCACGCTTGACCTGGAAAGCTGACACCAAATTCTGCAGCAAAGTAATAGAGTCCGGATCGACCTCTAACCATCCAACCAACAATTCTCAAAAGACCAAACTCAACTGTCCTGATCCCAAAAACCATAATCAGCATTAATAACACTTTTTTTATTAATTGCAGCAGCAAACAGTCCTGGGAATAAATCTTTCAACAATATATCCCTGCACCAGAAGGATTGCCAAAAAATAATACAATCACCACGGCCTATGACAGGCATTGCTACAGACTGGAAGCTATAAGATATTCCAATTCTTTTAAGACTAAGCATCACGCAAAAATTAACGTGACAAATATATATTATTGGTACATAAAAAAGCCACGATACAAATATTAATCATTAATATATAAAAATAAAATAAAAAAATGTAGGACAAATATTTAAACCAAACAGTCAAATCAACTTCAAATTTACAAAACTCAATTTTGAGAATTTAGTGTAATTATTCAAAATCAACTTGTGAGAAACATAATATATCATTTCATTTCAACACGTCTAACTATTCTAAGAAAAAATTGTTTTCTCATTGAATTTGTGATTAAACCTAATTCATCATTACAAAACTTATTTATAATATAATATTTGTCTTCATCATAGACCATATATTATACTATTTGGAATACTTAACACTTCCATCATGGTTAATATTATTAAACTTGATATATGGATATAATTTATGAATCACACATAATATTATTAAACTTGATATGTGGGGGTATAACTTATGAATAATTCGAAAAAGGAAACCTGATACTAAATAGTCTATCAAAATTTAAAGAAAATCCTACTATTTTCTTATATTTTATGGTTGATCTTATCTCCTTTTAAAAAAATTAATTTGTAAATTGGTTGGTCTTATCTTCTACTACATTTTTTTTTAAATCCAGCTATATATGTTCAATTTTATCTTATATTTTCTTTAATTTATCAAATACATTACTATGAAAAATAATATGAGTATGTCGTTCAGCTATATTTTCTTTAATTTTATATAATATATTTTCTTTAATTTTATATAATATTCTTTAATTTTATATAATATATTTTCTTTAATTTTATATAATATATTTTCTTTAATTCAACTATATATTACAAACTCTTAACATAAAATGAGTATGTCGTTCACTTTAGTTTGTCTTATAATCCATTATTGTCATATATATATATATATATATATATATATATATAACAGAAATGGAAGGACTGAAGTATCTGTGAAAAAAAAAAGATAACTGTGAATTTTTTGATGGGGACAACTTCGTTACCCATTACAAAAAATTGGATAGTATACCTTCAACTAATCCACTAATGCTATATCATTTTATTATACTTAATTATTTATTTAATGATTTAAATTTGGTAGATTTCTAATGCAATATAGTCTAATTTATTCTATAAGTAATTTTACCCAATTTTTTAAAGTGAGTAGATAAGAATTCACCTTTTTTGATTGACTCACATAAAAAAATCAACACTTACGATATCAGATGTTTTAGTGTATAAGTATGTAGGAGAAAAATATACATGATTGAACTTGATATGAGTTTTTTTACTAATGAGATTGATGACGGAAAGTGTTACAATGAAATAAACAACCATCAAAACCACTATAAATAAAATGGTTATATATAAAAAAAACATGTTTCGATAATCAATATAATTTCATATAATTTATCTTTAATATTTTAGATTTCTTTACACTAAAAACATTAGATCGTTTTGCATAGCGGTGCTATATCTAGATCTATAGACGTAATTTAAAAAATAAAATTGAATTTCCCACCTAAAAATGAATAACATCTATTATCTATTATAATATATTAAAACTAAACCTCACATTATTATGTTGACAACTCATTTTCTTACTCACCACATCACTAAAAATCTGATGTGCCACTCTTTAAAACACAACATTCCAAAACATCTATTATTTATTTAAGAAAAAATATAACGTTTCATTTATAATTTTCATTTAATTAAAACACTTATATTACTCTAACTAAAAATCATGTAAACTCATTAATTTATTTCTTTTACTTCTCCATTTCATATATAATGTTATATACTTTTACAAATTGTACATCCATGATACATCGAAACACATTATTATAAGTTATATACATTTACAAATTATATATCTACTGTACATCAAAATTCAAACTATTAAAATTTCGTTCTATTTTCTATTGCGCATACTAATTCCTTATTAGAAAGTTAAATTAATTAATTTTTAAATAATCTATTATAATATATTAAAATTAAACTTCACACTGTTATGTTGACAATTTATTCTCTTACTTGCAAAAAAAAAAAAGATTTGATTCAATTCTTACAAAAATTTAATTAATCAATTTTTAAATAAATCAATAAAAAATTATGAGATCAAATTTAATTTCTATAAAAATGAAAATAATTTTTTGTCTCTTAATAATAATGTTAACAATATCACTACTTAATTCATTCACAAAAAAGAGATAAATTATTTCGTAACAACAATTATAAAGATACAATTTATTTTATTTTTTATACTAATTATTATTTTTATTTTTTTTGTATTAATTTTTTTTGTCTCTACCAATATTTCTGAAAAAAATACATTATATAATATTTTACTCCATAAAAAATTATGCATAAAACAGTTTTATAAAGAAATCATTTTGCAAGTATCAATTTTATAACCATAATAAGAACGAAAAACCACATTACAATGCTTAAACTAAAGTTGTCAAAGAATGTTTTTCAATAGGCAACCAAATATTTCAATATTATTTTTAGAATATAACTTTTAATTATAAACGCGATTATATGTTATAAAATTTAACTTTAAGGATTAAATCTCATTATAATGCTAAAAAAATTATCAAACAATTCTTTTAAATTTAATTTATAATTCTTAAATAGTATTAAAAATATTTCTAATTATTTCTAATATATTATCTTGAACAATAATTGCAGAGACATATTACAAAATCAAAACATTCTTTTTCAACTATAATTTATAATTCATTATATAATATTGTCCTATAATATATTGTAAAATTATAAATAATTGAAATTAAAAAGATAATTCAATTGAATTGAATCAATTATAAATATTACAAATTAATGATCAATTAAATTCTTAAATTTATAATATTATTTTAAAAAAACTTATCTAAGCTCCGCGCATCGCGCGGGTCTCAATCTAGTTACAACTTATTGTTAGTTTCACTTCTATTTAAATATAAACTTTATTTATGACTATTATTTTATATAAAAAAATTTGATGAATCCGACTTATTTTCAAACTTATATGAATGGACAAGGTATTCATGGTCGAAATAAAATTTATTTATCAAAATTTGCATAAATGTTACTATCTCTGTTCTAAATTATAAGTCATTTTGTAAAAAGTATTTGTTCCAAATTATAAGTCAGTTTATAATTCCAATATAATATTAATGACATTTTTCCTAATATATTCATAACTATTTATTTTTTCTCTGTAATTAATAAAGGACAATAGTGTAAAGTCATACATAATTTTTCTTTTCCATACAACAATGATTACTTTTCTTAAAATATGTGAAATGCTCAAAACGTTTTATAATTTGAGACGGAAGGAGGAAGATGCAAAATCATTATTGTACTTGGAGAATATCATAAGAAAATAAGAGCTACTACTTTACTTAGAAAGTAGGAAAATAATAGCATGTCAAGAACATGTGGCTGCTGTAGCTACTTGGCATTAGCCAAATATTTCAAATTGTGATAACCTTTTCCAAGAACTGACAGTACCTTGTTATGGAATCATTGTAAGGGGAGGCCTATAATAAAGTTCAAAAGAAAAAAAAACACTTATTAATAATGTACTTACAAAAAGAAAGAAATTTTCTTTTAAAATAGATAAGAAAAATATTATTCTTATACTAAAATTTACACTATACAGCATTTTATTATATATTATAATAATAAAATAACTTTTTTAAAATATAAAAATTAATTTGTTATTAAGGAATACCGATATTAAATTATATAATTAATCAACTTCATAATTTCATTAATCAATATTTTATATTTTATTAATTATCTTTATTTTACTTCTAAAAATTATTTTTATATATATGTGGATTTATTAACCAACTTCATTATTTCATTAATTAATTTTTTATATTTTATAAACAAATTTTATTTTATTATAAAAATTAGTTTTAATATTTGCACATTTATTAACCAATTTCACAACTTCATTGACTAACGTTTTACTTTTCATTAATTAATTTTGACTTACTACTAAAAGTTATTATTCATGCACTGATCACCTGACACTATTCATACACTATTCTCATCATAGTTTAGACCATCTCCAATGGATGGTATTTTGCTGCAGTCCCCCAGCGTGTCATTTAATTGGTCTGAAATGGGTGCGCCACCTCATTTTTTGTTGCATTGCATTGCACCTGTAGCTTTGAATAAAAAATAATATAATAATTATTATAGCTTCTTCAACGGCATTGCACCTCATTTAATATGAATATTATATTAATATATTAAGTAAATTGATGGGACCCAATATTAATTCTTTAGAATTGTACCATTGAAGTGAAAATTAGATGAGATGTCATAATGGATCCCATAAAGAATTCAAAAGTGGGTTGCACCATTGGAGATGCTCTTATAAACAATTCACTGTTTTTCATATTTGTAAATAGTACATATGATGTACTTGTGTAAGGGGGAGTGTAAGCATATCATTGTTGTTAAATAATAGTATTAATTTTGTCAATTGAAATTATAAACAAGTGACAAACAAATATGTCTGTTTCATTTAGGTCTGTTTTGCAACACTCTCCATAAAATAATAGCAGGACAGAGCAAATATAGTTGCGTGTGTGAATTTAAAACTTTAATCTATAAAAATAATAATAAAGACAAACAGACACATGGACTTTGCATTCTTAAAAGTTAAAAATTACAAAAGGTATTGTTAATGTACACATTTGCAAAAGCTAAAAAAACATGATAGAGATGATATATTACAATATACGAGCCTACAATTTTGGTTCATCTTGCAGAAAAATGTGTGCAAAATAGATATGTCTAGCGAGCGAAACTCGTTTTACTACCTCTAGATCTATATTACTTTTAATAACAGTATATATCCACCTTAAGTCAAAATTTCTGAATCACCAATGATCAAGGGAAAAAAAGATGAACAAGAATATCATGATTACTGAAGAGTTAGGATTAGGACCATTGTGGTTCAGTACATGTACATGAAAAAAAATAATCATATCTATATGTTTAATAATGTCACATGGTTTGATCTGAAAAAGTTTGTACTGCGAAACAAAAAATGAGAAATGAGAGAGAAATTATACTGTGACTCTGAGTGGGGTGTGTCTTTGTGGGGCAATCTTAATTATATTCCATTACAAGAAAAACTTTGAATCACCACCAAACAAAGGGAGATACAATCATCAATTATTTAGTGTCACATGTCTTATCAGAATTTGGTTGGATGAGATTAAGGATATTGCCAAGGCAACTGGGAGCTTATATAGTGATAATTGACTATATGAAAATTGCTTTATTAATTGCTTTTTTTGCTTGGTTGGAACAAATTTCATTGCTTTTATTGATTTCACTTTTTGAAAAAATGATGGATTTTAAATGGTCTTCTTCATTTTTTTTGGTTGACAACTTGCAAAAGCTGGTGGAAGTTTAAGTTTTTTCGTATGATATTGGCAAAGTGTGGACATAATTCTCACCAAAATAGTGGACATAATATCATTAGTATAAAGCTTAAGTAATACATATCTATATGCAAAATTTCTTTCATAAATAGAACTCTTTTTTTATTAACAAAAATAGTACTCTACATTTTGTTTGTATCTCTTTTTTATTAACAAAAAATAGTACTTTATATTTTGTTTATGAGATATGATTCATAGGTGGTATCAATTAGTGAATTATGAAAGGCATAACATGAAGTGAAATCAACAAATATGGAAGAAATTGATTGGATAAAGAAGTAGACTATTTTTTAATGCACCATCCTAATTTCTTATACACCACGTGAAATTTCGTTTTTGCCCCCCAGTTTTGGATGTGTACATTCGGACGCACCGTTTTTTTTAAAAACGCTGATGTGTTCCGGATGTGCACATCCGGAAACATAGTATAGCTTTATTTTTCAAAATTTCGGGTCTGCAGATCCGAAAAATAGCATAACTTTATTTTTTTTTAAAAATCAGTTTTGTCGGTTGGTCGCATACGTTAATATATCATCGCAAGTTAATATACATTCGAATGAGGGGAGCGAGAAGGTCTTGACAGCATGATGAAGATCTTGAGTCAAGGGGTTAGAAAACTTTGTTCTTCGTATCTCTCCAATAGAAAACGTTGTTCTTCGTATCTCTCCAATAGAAAACTTTGTTCTTCGTATCTCTCCAACAGAAAACTTTGTTCTCCGTATCTCTGCAATAGAAAACTTTGTTCTTCGTATCTCTTCAACAGAAAACTTTGTTCTTCGTATATCTACAATAGAAAACTTTGTTCATCGTATCTTTCCAATAGAAAACTTTGTTCTTCGTATCTCTGCAATAGAAAACTTTGTTCTTCGTATCGCAAGTTAATATACATTCTAATGAGAATGAGATGGACTCAATATTTTTCGGAGATAAACCCTTTTCGTTATTGAAAATAAGTAATGTGACTGGTGCACCAGTAGCAGTAATGTCATCAGAAGTTATAACAAACTCTAGGGTTGGAGTCTCTCCGTCAATATAATGGTTGTCTTCGGTATTCTGATAAAGTTAACAGCAGATTTACGATCATGAATATAAACAACTATCATTTAACATCATGAATGCATCATGAAAGGTTAAATGTACTTGAATAAGCTCCATGCGAAAATGAACATCTTTAGCATAAAGTTCAGCGGAGAGATTCTTGATAGCGTGATGAAGATCTTCAGTCAATGTCAATGAAGTAAACATGCATTACAGAGTGAAAGGTGAAAGGTTAAGAATGAGAGTAATTACTAACTTACACGATACTAGAAAAGTGTTTGAATGCATAAATAACTCATTATTATTTACCATTTTGGTTTTCAGGGAGTGGCGTGTGGCTTTCTATAAATCAACTGGGTTTAAGCCTAAAAGGATTATATAAAGATTGTAGGACAAATCAAGATCAACAGTAAAACATAACTTCTTTGACGTTATCCAAGATAAATGGCAGCAGAGTCGACACAAAGTTGGTGGTACTCCTATTACCACTTGCAGAGCCAGAATCAGAATTTTCGACTTCACTTATGTAGTATCGAGGGCGGAAAGCTAGCATGTATGCATAATAAGCAGGAGGAACTGTAACATTAATATACAAGTTATAATATATACATATACATCAATAGACATCAGCAAGTGTGCATAATAAGCTAGCAAGTGGGCATAATAAGCATAATAAACAAGTTATAATATATACATATACATCAATATACATCAGTATGTATCATTTAGAAAAAACCAACGCGAACCTGTAAAATATAATCCTTTTAGGCTTAAACCCAGTTGATTTATAGAAAGCCACACGCCACTCCCTGAATTATCCTATCATGAGGAATACACAAATCTAAAAAAATTATCTTATCATTCCAGCGGGTCGATTTTGTAACACCCCAAATCTATACCCCCAAGCTATTAAAGCGGTAAAAGAAATTCAAAATTTCATCAGAGTATAACTAAAACATGCACGGCATAGACCGGAGACGCCACATCAATTTGAAACAAACATACAACACCTGCTCATACAGATATGCAACAATTCAGGTAGTAATACTCCCACGAATCAGAAACAAAATAATAGCGGAAAATCTGCAACTGGATCTCATATATATATCATGAAAGTTTATTTGTCATATACAACCATACATGTACAATTCAAAAGATACATATACATAATACAAACTAATCACAGACGGCCACCCTAACTACCCGGCGTCACATATCAGAGCCGACCGACAAAAGAATGAAGACGCAAAGCTTCACAAAAAGACCTTCAGCAACTCTAATCTGCAATGCCTCATAGAGCATTATAAAACAGCAGAAGGGTGAGAAACACAATCATAGCACAGTTGCATATAATCATATATTAACACAAAATGCACATATAAAATATTTTCACCACAATTGCACCACAATCAAATACAACACATATTCTATATATACGTCGCCGATGCATATCAATCATATACAATACTCTCATCAACCACATAAATATACATATTTCATCTCATCAGTCACATTCACAATTCCATACACAATTAATCCATGATTTATGCAAATGCTCAGAGACCGACACAACGACTCCATGCAATGCACATGCGGCACTGACTCATCACATCTCAGAACTAGTTCACTCAGGAACTATTGGAACCATCGCTCGTTACTTAGTGTAACTCCCCGTCGGGCATACGATGTTCCCCGTCGCTTTCGGTCCTCTTTGTATAAGGCTCACGACGTTTATGGATTGCTTTCGGTCCTCTTTGTATAAGGCTCACAATCCGATCGCTCACACCCCACAAGGGCACACGATCGTCTATAACCATCGCTTTCGGTCCTCTTATTTTTAAGGCTCACGATATATCAAATCGCTTTAGGTCCTCTTATTTTTAAGGCTCGCGATGTTATAGTGGATTCCCATTGGAATCTATCCGTCGCTCGTACCCTCATGGAACTCGACTTCACAATATGCATATTATGATGCTTGGCATACAATGACTCATAACATTCATATGCACACATTTACTCATCCATAATCATGCATAACTCAACAATTACAACACATTGCAATTTCTTGCCGTAAAGCCACCAATCATCATTACGATATGTATTTCATGCAATTTCATCACTCAACAGTACACAAGTCATAAAATATCCACACCAACAACATATTGCACATACACATCAAGTTCACACAATTAAACGGCAAAAATCGGCACAAAACAACACATTTTCTAATTTCTGACATAATATAATCGGCCAACAATTCTCAAAACCATCATCAATATAAAGTACATTTTATGAGCTTTCTAACGCATCAAACCACGCCTCAAACCGAACCACAGATCAAAAGTTATGAATTTTCAAAGAAAAGAATTTATTGATATACAGCCAAATTCGCCTGGCGAATTCCCATTCGCCAGCCATTCGCCATGGATTTCGCCTAGCGAATCCTATTCGCCAGCAGTTCGCCTGGCGAGCCAGTGGCGAATCACCAATTAGAAAAAAAACCAAGAGTTATAGAAGCTACCCCCTTTCTGTAATTCCGAATTCGCCTGGCGACTTACGAATTCGCCTGGCAAATCTCCCTTCGCCAGCACTTCGCCTGGCGAGCTAGTGTCGATACCCAATTCGCCTGGCGAATCCCAAATTCGCCTGGCGAATCACACCAGAACCAGAAAAATGCTGTTACGGGTTACACTATTCAAAAACCTCCAAAAACCTCATTTTTCATTCCAAATCAATTCCAACACCAAAACAATTATCAGCAATGACTCATAAACACATGGTGATCATACAACGCAAACTATATCGATTTTCGACCGCGCAAACATCGATTCATAATCATTTTATCATTTTTGACCTAGAACTCAAAAGCCATGGAAAGACAAGAAACATCCAAGCAAACACATACATAATCATACACAAACATAGCATAATCGAGTTTCGCACCCTTACCCGATTAAATAGCGCGTAGAAAAATCGGCTGATTGATTTCTTCTTCCTCAAGTTTTTCTCTCTTTTCTTCTTTTCTCTTCTCTTCTCTTCTTTTCTCTTCTTACTATTTTTCTCTCTTCTTCTTTCTATTCTTAACTTAACCAAATAAATCAAAATGCCCAAAATACCCCTACACCCAAATATCTCGCAAACGCTCTCAAAACCCGATAAAATATAATCTCGACTAAAAATAACATATTTCCAGATAAAAGTCAGAAATAAAAATAAAATAATAATAGAATAATAAAAAACGACTCAAATAAATAAAACGGACTAAAACTGACAAAAACTGGGGCGTTACAGATTTCCCTTCTAAGGATCCACTGTTATTTTAAAGAGATCTTGAATTATCTCCTCCCAATGAACCTGAGAAGAAACAATTCCTCTGTATCTTGTGACCCAAAGTTAGTCCATTGGTTCTACAAGTGGTAATAGGAGTACCACCAACTTTGTGTCGACTCTGGTGTCATTTATCTTGGATAACGTCAAAGAAGTAATGTTTTACTGTTGATCTTGATTTGTCCTACAATCTTCGAAGATAGATTTGGGAGTTTGGATATTCACAGTGCCTTTTTTGGATATATAACTTATGGTTACATAGGTCATGTTTGTCACGATTGCTGGATGATCGTTACTCTATTAAAATACATATTATTATTATTTTTTAAAATAAATATACCATTTTTCCGGATGTGCACATCTGGAATACGTGTAAATTGTCATTTCGGATTTGAACATCCGGAACAAGGCAACATTTAAAAAAAAAACGGTGCATCCGAATGTGCACATCCGGAACTGGGGAGCAAAAACGAAATTTTACATGGTGTATAAGAAACTAGGGTGGTGCATTAAGAAATGGTCAAGAAGTAAAAGGTTGTGAGATGGATACATCTTCGTCTATCAGACAAGATGATCGATGCATTTATATTATGGATTTGTATTTGTTGAAGGAGGTTTATGATATATTGAAAAGTAAGTATGTGTCTAAGATGATTACGGATGGTTTGTTCGCGAAAATAAAAACTATACATGTTAAAGATGCAAAAATGGTTTGATTTGTAGTAACATGGCAATATATCATTATAAAAAAATACCTTTCATAACAATTAGAAAAGGGATACAATCACATTCGATCAACCGTTGTGAGATAATGTGTGATTGTATGTATCATTCTTTCCACCACAATTGTATGCTTGTATGTATGATTCTTTCCACCATAGTTGTGTAATTGTATGTATGATTCTTTCCACCACAATCGTGCGACCTATTACAATAGTTACTTTAAACAACAGTTGTTGTATGTCTCAAGCTATCACAATTGTTACATTAAACAACCGTTGTTGTATGTCTTTTAATAAAATAAAAAAATGCAGCAGTACAACAACAAGAACAACAACAAGAACAAAAAGAACAACAACAACAACAAAAACAACCACAAGAAGAAGAAGAAGAAGAAGAAGAAGAAGAAGAAGAACAACAACAACAACAACAACAAAAAGAACAACAACAATAACAACAACAACAACTAACATTGTTAACTTGAATCCTTGTTCTCCTTGTCCCATTCAAGTTGGAGAAAAGGTGATGGAGTTCTTAAATATGTTAATGAAAGAAATGATTTTTTTTTTAGTTTTGTTTATGAAAGAAATGATGTTTTCGAGCTTGATTTAGTGGAGAAATAGAGTGTCGTAAATGAAAGGTGATGTTTGGAGGTAGAAGATGAAGTTCGTCTAAGTTGGAAGTTCATCTAAGTTTTAGGTTTCACGCGGATCACTAATGACAGCGTCTTGAACGTTTATAATCACTAAATAGATGACAAAGATTTGTTTAAGGACGATGAAGAAACTCCATAAACACGCTTATATTTTCCCATGACCCTTCCAACCGTGGTTAAAAAATATCTTAAAAATTAATAAAAACAAAATTGTAGGTGCTACGATTCGAACTCATGACTATGCGCCACTTTTTACCATGGTTGGAAGTTCCAACCGTGGTAAAAATGACTTGAAATAAATTAAAAAAAAAACAAAATTGTAGGTGCTAGGATTCGAACTCATGATCATGCGCTACTTTTTACCAAGGTTGGAAGTTCCAATCGTGGTAAAAGGTGACTTAAAAATAAAATTAAAAAAACAAAATTGTAGGTGTTATGATTCGAACTCATGACCAGACGTCATTTTTCAGCATGGTTGGAAGTTCTAACTGTGGTGAAAAGTGGCTTAAAAATGAAAATAAAAGGAAAGCGCTTACGTGAATAGATTCTACCACGGTGGATACTTTGTCCAAGATGAAATGACGTTATGAAAGGTACTTTTTGTAGTAGTGACACCTTCAACAAAAGAATCATTTATTCGGTGAAGTTTGGAATTTGATAATTTAGATACACTTTTGTCTCCATCACAAAGTAGACAAAGTTTATAGGAATGATATAAAAGAGAAGACATGTATATAAAAGAAAGCCAAAATCGTGGGAGGAACAAAGGTAAAGAAAGTTATGAAAAGAAGAGATCTAAATCCAAGAACAAGAAAACAATAGAGTGCTTTAATTAAAAATAACTAGTGTGCAATATGCATATAATACTTGAAGTGCACGTTGAACCAAACTTTGTTACTAAAATGGATCATTAACCTAAAAACTCATGTAGAGTACATGATTATTCTTTTGTTGATGATAGAGACACTACTACGAAAAACCCATTTAACAACGGTTGGGAATGACATATAATGACGCGGGCGGGGGCGTTGTTATGTAGATTGTCGTTGTATATATGATACTTACAACGACGGCCTTGTAGGCGTTGTAATAAACAGGAAAGCGCGCTAACTATCACAACAGTACAATACACCGTTGTAATAAATATAATTGTCCTCGGTTCGATTCCCAGCTGTGCAGTTTTGATATTTATTTTTTCCTGGACAGCGCGCCAGATATTATAACGGTTATGAAATATAACCGTCGTTAAAGTTTCTGCAAAATTAACAAATATGATCCTGCTTTTATAATTAATCCCATTTTATTACCTGTATTATTGTTCTTCATATCTCAGCACAGCAGAAAAATACAATTCACATTTTGTGATAATGTTTTCATAATAATATAAATCGTATCATATTCATAATATCACATATACCAGATTACAGTTTATCAGAACAAACAACCTACATAAATAAAATATCACATATACCATATTACAGCTTACAAACATTACATAACTTCACATAATTGTAACTTGGTGTATTGGTATCTTGTCTCTTGGTGTCTTGTCTCCTGGCATGGTGTCTGTACTCAAAATACCTATGATTTCAAATAATTATACTTGTTAGTAAAAATACTTCTAAACTATAACATATAATTAATATATTATGAATAAATAATAAATTACGTACTTGTTAATTTTCCCATATGCCTTCTTCATGATCGAGTCGTATAGCATGCGCGACATCTCCATCAACTTGATCATATGAGGTAGGAACTTGTGTTGTGTAAGAAGGTGTGGACGGAATATCAAGACTTTCATCATTATGAGGAATGTATTTTCCTTGGAGAACGATTGACCATTTCCCCGATTTGTCCGATGGATCGGAAACATAGAAAACTTGTTTTGCTTGAGAAGCCATAATGAATGGTTCTGTATTAAAACATGCCTTGCCAAGGTCGACCCGGGTGAATCCTAAGTCATCAATGTCTACACCATTACTATTATTGGGAACCCACTTGCATTTAAATAAAGCCACTTTGAAAATAACATAATCAATCTCCCAAATCTCATCAATGACACCATAAAACGCGGTAGTTGCCAATACCGGATTCTTATCTTTCGAACTAGAGAAATACATCGATTCGGCTTCAACCATAACCCCACTATTTTGCATTGTACTACGATCATCTTTTGATTTTGTCTAAAAGGTATAATGACCAATGTCGTATGCACTCCGGGTAATGACACAAAATTTTGGCCCGTACGACAACCATCTAAGTATCTCGGATGCACTAGAATCATTAGATACACTTTTATTAAACCAATCCATGAATCTATTGTTATGCTCTATCAACAACAACTTGTCATTCATTCGGGGATATTTTTTCTTCATAAGTCTTTTGTGAGTCTCTATGAAAGGTTGAACCTCATCTATATTATTCAATATATAGAAATGTGATTGAATAACTACATCCCGAGCCATTGACCTAACATTTAGACCTTGAATACCTCTTCCGTCTGTGTCAGCATGACGAGACTTTGGAATTCCTATAGAATCTGCATCCGACAAATAGTTTGTACAAAACTCAACAGCTTCTTCTGTGATGTACCTTTCAACAATCGAAGCTTCCGGTCGGTGATGATTCTTCGTATATCCTTTAAAGATCTTCATATATCGCTCTATTGGATACAACCACCTTAAAAACACTGGACCACAAATTCTGATTTCTCTTACGAGATAAACAAGTAAGTGAACCATAATGTCAAAAAATGATGGCAGAAAATACATCTCCAATTGACACAAGATTATGGCAGCCTCATCTTCTAATTCATCCAATTTTTTGAAATCAAGAACTTTATTACATATGGCATTGAATAATAAACACAGTCTCGTTATAGTTACTCTCACATTTTTTGGAAGGATCCCACGGATAGCCGCAGGTAAAAGTTGTTGCATCAATACATGACAATCATGAGATTTTAAACCAATTAACTTGAGATTTTTCATTGATACAAGTTTCTTGATGTTTGATGAGTAACCTTGCGGAACTTTAATACCTTGCAAACACTCGCATAACATCTTCTTTTCCTTTTTAGATAGTGTATGACATGCTGGAGGCAGATAAGTTCTTTTTCCTTTCTCTATTGGAGCCAACTTTTTTCGTATACCCATCTTCTCCATATCAAGACGGGAAGTCTTACTATCTTTAGTCTTGCCCGGAATGTTTAGAAGTGTGTTAATCAAACTATCACACACATTTTTCTCCACGTGCATCACATCAAGACAATGTCTAACATCAAGACTTGACCAATATGGAAGATCAAAGAAGATGGACCTCTTTTCCATATATTTTTCGCAACTGCCCATTTTTCTTTTCCTCTCTTCCCACCTTTTTCTTTTTCTCTCTTCCCACCTTTTTCTTTTTCTCTCTTCCCAAGGACAACATTAATGTATTCCTACCGTTGATAAACTTCATCCCCGGTTAAAGGTTTAGGAGCCTCACCAAACTCTTGCTCTCCATTAAAAGCCTTTCGCAATCTACGATAAGGATGACCTGATTTTAGAAATTTTCGATGCCCAAGGTAAACGGTCTTTTTTCCAAACTCAAGTTGGTGATAACAAGTATCATCTTCACATATAGGACACACTTTATGTCCTTTGACACTGTATCCCGCCAAGTTACCATAAGCCAGAAAGTCGTTAATTGTGCAAAATAACATTGCACGCATATTCAACTTTTTCCCAGAATATGCATCATCAACTTCAACGCCTTCATCCCACAAGAGTCGTAAATCATCAATTAATGGACTAAGATAAACATCTATGTCGTTACCAGGTTGTCGTGGTCCAGAAATCATCATACTTAACAGTATATACTTGCGCTTCATGCACAACCAAGGAGATAGGTTGTAAACAATGAGAAGAACAGGCCACGAAGTATGGTTAGTGTTCATATTACCAAAGGGGTTCATTTCATCGATGGCAAGCCCAAGCCTAAGATTTCTTGGCTCAACTCCAAAATCCGGAAACAACGAATCAATTTTCTTCCATTGCAAAGAATCGGCTACATGGCGAATATTTCCATCACGAATCCTTTCATCTGCATGCCATCTAAGATTCTTTGCGTCATTCGAATTAGAAAAAAGTCTCTTTAATCGTGAAAGTATTGGCAAGTACCATAACACTTTAGCAGGAGGATGCTTCCTACTAACATTGTCATAGTGATCATTGTCATCACCATTGCTAGCATTCAGCTTGTAACGCGACACACCACATTTCGGACATTGAAACAAGTCTTCATACTCTTTCCGGTATAATATGCAATCATTAGGGCAAGCATGTATCTTGATATACCCCAGACCCAGTGGACACAATATCTTCTTGGGCTCATAGCAACGATCCGACAATTTGTTATCTTCTGGTAACATTTGCTATAGCAATTCAAGTAATTCCGTGAAACTTTTATCCGACCATCCATTTTTTGCATTCAGATTAAACAACTTTAACACCGCCGATAATCGTGTGAACTCTGTGCATCCCTTATATAAAGGGGTGTCTTTATCACTACATAAATTATCATAAATATGAGCATTCATAAAAGAAGATTCCCCAATATCACGGAACATATCCTCTAGGTGATCTTCCATATATTCATCTTCCTCCACTCTTTGACTTTGTGACGCCCGACTTTCCTTATTATCCACCTCACCATGCCACGTCCATATTATATAATTTTGACATATACCATCACAACAAAGGTGCTTGTGTATTTCTTTCTTTGTACCCTTTTTGATATTAGCGCAAACAACACAAGGACAATAAAAGATACCATCATTGCCTGGAAGATGTTTATCAGCGTATTCAAGTATTTCACAAACTCCGTTCTCATAAACCAGATCTAATCTATTGACTTTCATCCAACTACGATCCATTACAACTTCTGAAATTTATACATGTATAATAATGTGAACACTATGCCATAAAAGCATTTAAACAGCGCTTTTTTTAGCATTACACAGCGCTTAAAAGCGCTGTCTAAACTAGCGCTGCTAAAAGATTAGACAGCGCTTTGGTTAATGTCAGAAGCGCTGTCTAAAGGGGTGCTTCGACTGAAAAAGCGCTGTCAAAGCACCGCTTTAGACAGCGCTTTTACAATAGACAGCGCTTTTGCTTATATTTTAAACAGCGCTCTTATTGTAAAAGCGCTGTCTAAATGGTGCTTTAGACAGCGCTTTTTGTTTTTTTAGACTAACATTAGACAACGCTTTTTGCCTTTTTTTTAGTATACCTTAGACAAGGCTTTTGCTTTTTTTGGTATACCTTAGACAACGCTTTTTGGTCAAAGCGCTATCTAAACCCCAATTTATCGCTTTTTGGTCAAATTACTGAAAAAAAGCGCTGTTTGTTTTATACAGTTTATATGCACCTGTTTTTAAACCACAATTTGCACCAGGTTTTCAACCACAATTTTCACCTGTTTTTCAACCACATTTTGCACCAAAATATCATAAATTGGAGCTTCAAACCAATATATACTCACCAATTTTGCCTATTTATATATACAATTTTCATTCAACAAAACATTTTGCTTCAAATCTACATATTACTTATAGAAATGCTAAGCAAAAAGCAATGCACATCAATATTACTCTATCTTCTACTTTGCACATATATCCTGAAACAACACAAAAAGATTGTAATTCAATTAAAACAAGACATAAACAATGTCTATAGTTACAAAGTTATACACACGCAAAATTCTCATCAATTAAAGTAAGAGTACAATATACCTTACAAAACACCGAGCTCAATAATGAATTGACACCAATCCTCTTTAATTTCATCCAAATGATCTCTTGAGTAATACGCACACTTGAATTCATCAAAGTACTACATAATAATATAACATAGTTTGATTTAGTTTCAACTATTTAATTATATGAGAAATATGTGTTAAATATTAAAATAACTCATAAGTTAGAAATATATACATCGGATGGAATCTCTATTCGATCCAAAAAAAGAGTTTCTCTCATAAACCTCAACATGAAATAACCGCAATCTATACCGTTACGTTGCCGATGACACTACACATGAAAAGAAAATATGGATAAATCCTAAGTTTTATCAAGTATCATCACTAATATAATAAAAAATGTGATAATTAATATACCTTCACTCCAATCCATGTAATGTTGTTGGCTCTCCTATTTGTTACTTGGATATCTCTTTGTGCTCGAAAAGCTTGTATAATGCTAATAAAATATAAATGAATATTTAGAACAATTCACATAAATAAATAAATAAATAAATATACACATGAATATTTAGAACAATCTAACTTACGTATCAATCATATTCTTCATATCCGGGTATGTTGTCTAATCATTTCCTAACGAATCCAGATAATACACAACTTCTCTGATAGGATTAATCGCGATCAACAACCAATGTCCACTGTAAGATTAAACAAATGTTAGATGGAAACTTTCTACACGACGTCAAAATACAAAAGAATTATAATAGATGAATTTAGAATGAAAATCTAACCCAGTATTAAACGGTAAAAAGAACAACTTTTCTGTATCTTTGTCGGCCATAAAGCGGTTGAGTACATACACCATGACATCATCTGGTTTATTTATGATTAACCCTAAGTTGATAGACGCGGGACTTAAGAATGCGAATCTTTGCTCCAATCCACGTGGGCGCATCAATTTGTCATACATAAACCTTAAATAAAAACATCATTAACATTAGACTATTCATTTGAAACATAAAGTAAATAAGTTGTTCAATTAATATAACAAAGTAGATCGGATATACCTCACGTATGTATTGATAACACTGACACCTAATTCGTCATGACGAAAAACTTGCTCAAATTCCTCATTACCAATTGATTGTTTATTTTGAAAGCCATAAATACCTTCCTCCATAGGTACAAGACGAATACCTCCATTCGGAATATTTGTCATTTCTAGAAATGTCTGAAGGCACGACCTATACTTGGAAGTAGGTTTTTTTCTAGGTGCGGTCTTCTTTGCAACAACCTTTTTTTGTGTGGAAACGTTGCTAATCTCTTTACCATGAAGTTATATATCATATAATTAGTTAGATGAAGTATAAGATCACGAATTTAACATTTTCCATGCATAAATATCATATAATTGTGATGTACCTCTTTTTTTGAAACAACAGACTCGGTATGCTGCGGAATCCCCTTATCTTTTGCTTTGGATTTTGTTGGAGTCTAATTAACATTACCATGTAAAAAATGTACGTAAAATGCGCGTAAAAACTTTGAATACTCAAAGGTTCATAATGGTTTTAAGCATACCTCATATCCTACGCTAATGAGGCCTGACGGCCATGCAACAAACGAACCTATTGCATCTCCCACCAATCTTGCATCTGAAACATCGTCAGGATATGGTAATAATGCATCCATCTCTAAAGCAATATCAACCGAGACTTTCAAACATCCAGTAGGGAGCGGTTTAGTGTGAAGTAATTCTCCCAAAGTGTTATACACTTTTCCCTTGCCAACCATCCGATAAGTTGGTGACGCTAAGTAGAGGTGACAAGGGGAAATGCCCTAAAACCAATAATAAATATGACATTGTTAATGTGTATATATGTCAATTAAATAATTTAAGCTAATAATTTAATTTCATAAAAATATATATAATTACCTCTGGAATATTCGGTTGAAAGTTACAGTTGATACTATCTTTGTCCGAAACGCCATCTCTTTCTTTTTCCTTTCTTAATTCACGAACTTCAACTTGCAGTGCTTCCAATTTTTACTAAAGTTCTTTATTACTAGGAGCCTTTTGTTTTTTAATATTCAAGGATTTCGGAGTGATCCCAAATCCCTTACCCCTCACCCGACCAGAATACTCACGGACATCTAATGCCCGACTAAGTATGCTCCTGGAATCATTGGCTTCATCTGGAGATAAAGACTGAGATAGAGTCTCCTGAAAATCAGATGAATATCGAATATTTGTTAATAAAGTTTTGATTTAATTAAATAAATAATGTTATACTTACACATTTCTCAAATACTTGTTGAACATCTTCTTTAACAACTCCATCCTTGCCCACACGGGCTTCCTTCCACAAAACATGTGCCGGAAGAGATGTTTCAGAACTATTCTCCTTTTGTAACTACACATTAAGCCAAATAATATGATCAAATATAACTCATGATGAACAAGTATATCATTTCCATTTATAGATACTTACTATAGACTGTTCTAAGCGTCCATATCCAACACGTCCTTTTCTGTATGGATACGCGGGACTTGATGCTCTTTCCCGATTTGTTTCACTTACACTTTGAAATTCTGGGGTTTTTCGTTTGGCTTTAAAGGTGTCCCATTCTTTTTGTGAAATCAAACATCCATATTTAGATGGAAGCTCTGCATCAACAAAATTACCTTCTGCATCCCTAAGAAACTTGGTTGATAAAAATGTTATAAACCCTCTTAGTAGTTTTCCGGCCAATTTGAGACAAAAAGGTCTTCTATCATCATCAATGTTGAAACACCTCTAAGAAAAATATACACATTGTGCGTTAGTACAAGTAATTTAAAAGACATAATTAGTTGGCATAATTAAAGACATAATTATGGTACCTTTATCTCACTCCAAATTTTTCCTTTAGCTTCGTTCAACTGTTTATTTCTCCAATCATCACAAGTAATTGGAACCTCATTCCTTACAAGTGCACCAATAAAACTTGTCAACGTATAACCGTTAGGCGCAATAAGAAGGCCTTGTAGGCTCTAATGCACATCTAATATGATGCCTCGATCTCTATCACGAATCACTTTCTTCATAACTGTTATTCCTCTTCCGCATTAGCTACGTTCTCACCTCCATCATGAATAGAATCATCATGTGGGTGATCCTCGTTAGTAGCCATCTAACCTGTAATAAAGAAAACAAGGATATCAAATATAAATTATGATGAAAGTACTTGTCTAAGCTATAAATTATGATACCAAATGATATATAAAACGAAAAATAAAGAAGAGCATATATATATATATTGAAAATGACATAATATATAACATTTTATTATATTACCTCTTTCACTAGCATAAAACCAAGATATTAATATCCATAAGAGAAAAACAAAACACTTAGTACCTATACCCCACTCTATATCTTGATTTAATTTTTTTTTGGTTAATCAAGGCATAGTTGTTTATAAAAGAGACTGTATGTTGGAACAGTTGTATCAGAAATGTTCATATCAGAAAATGCAGAAATGTTCATATAAGAAAAACCCTAAATGCATAAATGTTCATATCAGAAAATGCAGAAATGTTCATATCAGAAGAACCCTAAATGCAGAAATGTTCATATCAGAAAATGGACCTTACAAATCCATGGAACAGTTGTTGGATGACTGAGAAAAAACTTGTAATGATTAAAGTAATGGAGTCTTGTTATGACCCTAACCATCTATCCCAAAGTCAGTACCAAGCTACATTCATGAGTAGAACCATTATTTATCATCTCTAACGTTAACCATAACAGATAAGAAGAAATTTTACCGAAACAGTGGAGTACGGTGGAGGATGGTGGAGGACAATGGAGGAAGGACGACGGCGAGACTGTAACCGAGACGGTGGAGGACGGTGGACGACGGTGGCGAGAGCTGTTCTTCATTCGTTCTCGTCGTTCGCAGTTCGCAGCAGAGAGGAAAAAATAAAGAGGGAAAGAATACTGATACTATTCCATTTCTTATTTTAATTAATAAGACCTTAGACAACGCTTTTGAGAAAAAGCGCTGGCTAATATAGGCCTTTAGCAGCGCTTTTGACAAGCGCTGGCTAATATGGGCCTTTAGCAGCGCTTTTGAGTTTTTTTTTTTTAAATTTATATGACTCTAGAAAGCGCTTTTGAGAAAAACGCTGGCTAATATAGGCCTTTAGCAGCGCTTCCCAGAAGCGCTGGCTAATGTGGTCCTTTACCAGCGCTTTACAAAAAGCGCTGTTTAAGGTAGGCCTTTTAGCAGCGCTTTTACTCTTTTTCATATACAGTTTCCGTGTTTTATTTTTTATTTAACTTATAGCAGCGCTTTTGCATAAAAGCGCTGTCTAAGGTGCGCTAGTAAAAGTCATTTTTGTCGTAGTGGAATGACAACCCAAAATCTAATCCAAAAACTCAAGCATATGCATATACAATGTGAACAAAGAAAAAATCAATGAAGATGTACTCTCATACTAAACGTAAAGCATATGAAACATCTCATTTTGACTTGAGCATATACAATATGAACAAAGAAAAAAGGAATGAAGATGTTGAAGAGAACCTTACTTCAAAGCTGAAGAAGCAAATGAATGATGAAGACTGTCAATATTTGAGCATAAACCAAGAAAAAGGAATGAAGATGTTGAAGAGTACCTTACTTCGAAGCTGAAGAAGCAAATGAATGAAGATGGTCAATATTTGAGTATAAACCAAGAAAAAAGGAATGAAGATGTTGAAGAGTACCTTACTTCGAAGCTGAAGAAGCAAATGAATGAAGACGATCAATATTTGAGCATAAACCAAGAAAAAAGGAATGAAGATGTTGAAGAGTACCTTATTTGAGCAATATTTGAGCTCTAAATGAATGGATACGAAGAGGGTAAAGGTTAGGGCGTCTCTGGCTCACTTGTTCGATTAGGGCGTCTTATGAAAGAAATACATAATAAGTTTTGTTTTAATTTATCAGTAAACCTTTTAATCTCGGGGGAGAAACAAACCGTAGTGGAATCTTAACTGACACACGCTAAATGTATCCTAAAAAAAGGAAAAAATGTGTTGCAGGGAATCGAAGCTTGTTACATTTCATTTATTGCTACGGTTGTTTATCTTAACCGTTGTAAAATAATTTACAATTTATTTTTTAAATAATGGACTTAATTGACACACGCTAAATGTACTCTAAAAAATGGAAAAAATGTGGTTGCAGAGAATCGAAGCTTGATACATTTTATTTATTACTACAGTGGTTTCATTCAACCGTCATTAAATGACTCAGCTTTTATCTGGGCGCGGAATTTTTAACCTATTACAACGGCATAAAAGGATGCGTTGTAAGTCTGGCGTTGTTGTTTTAGCGTTTTGTAGTCGTGAGAGCGTCGTTAGATCAAATCATCGAAAATATATAGGTATAAAGACTTGACAACCTATGCATTTCTTACAAGTTTTAGAGATATGCCTACTCTTCGTGAGGCTATAGTTGGTCACAAAAAAAAATCAGTAGATGGATACTAGGGTGGAGGATTTGGAGCTCTTAATATACATCAGAGATTGTTCATATTCCTAAGGGGATATGACTACCAATTAAAAGTGGGTGTACAAGAGAAAATTAGTAGTAACACAAAATAATGAAGACAATTACAAGTTTGTCTTGTTGAAAAATGTTACTCACAACAGAAATGGATTTACCATAGTGAGATTTTTTCTCTGATTAACATACATACTTCTATTATGGAAAAGTAAGCATTGGTATTCATCTAAGACGTGTATTTAGAGTAGATGGACGTGAAGACGTATTTTCATCATAATAATCCATATGAAAACATAAAATGGAGCACTAAGGGCATTTCAATATACTAACAATGACAAACTAATTTTGAATTGAAGATATGGATGTGTATAGTTTAAAGCAATCTCTAAGGCACTTGTACACATGCTTTAGTTATCATATTCTTAAGATTGATTACAACCATGTGATTATAGATGTTGTTAGTATGCATGAACCATTATGACGGTTCTCTTATTTTCTTGTAATTGTATGCCAATGATATATTGATCGGTACTAAACACTTACATGATGTACTTAAAATAAAAAACGTGTAGCTAAAGAAGTTTAACATAAAGGACTTAGGTGATTCCAAAAAGATATAAGGATGCATAATCTTAGTGTGAAGATGATATGTTCATAATTTTTAATTTGATTTTGTTGAAGACAAAAGACTATCTTAAGAAGAAAGATCAAAGAAGAAAAAGTTCGAATCAACTATCTACTTTGTGTCAAGATTTGGATTCCAATGTTATTGGATCATAAACAAAGATACAATGTTCAATTAAATGGTTATAGACCTTAAACGCTTAAAGGAAAAGTTTAAAATCATTGTATGCATGTTTTAAAAATGGCAAAAATTGGAATTTTCAACTTAGGATTTTTTTCAAAGTATTTAGTTGGTCAATCGATTAACCTACTTTGTCAATCGATTTGGATTGTCTATATTTGAAGATAAAATTGAATTTCCATAAGGATAATCGATTACCCTATATGATCAATCGATTAACAATTTCAAAATTGAATTAAAGGTAGTTGATTACCCTCCTTGTTCAATCAATTAACCATGTTATTTTTCACAAGATTTCAGAATGTTATGGTCTGTATAATCGATTAATCTAACCATGTGAATCAATTAACCTATATTTAATATTGAAAAATTTTGAATCAATGTCGCTTCATCTTTAACGACCATAAAACATTACAAATGATCATGAGTTTTTTCAACCCTCGTTTTTGATATATTAAGAGGCACTTAGTTCATTATAAATAGAAGAATTTTTCAAACTCAAAATCACCTTTTTGATGAACAATTTTGTCTGTTTTAAGTATCAGTAAATATTTTGACAGAAAATTTTTTCTACATAATTTTTAAATCATATGTGAAAAAGTTTTGAGCTTTTAAATGTCTGTATTCTATTGATTTGATCATTGGAGGAGAAGGTTGAAATCGTCAATATATCATAAAATCAACAAAGTTATCAAATTATCAATGTCTATTGCAAAGTCTTCTTATTACAAATTATTTGTTTATCAGTAATACTTCATCAAGTGTGTGGTGATTCTTTATCCGTAAGAAAGTGTTATACTTATTATAGGTTGTTGCAAATAGATAATGTTGTTTTTCTATTTGTTGGAAAAGTCTTTTGAATTAGGGTGATTCAAAGTCCACCATAGTTGTTGGTGTTTGAAAATCAAAGAAGTGATGTGCTTCTTTGTTGTTGTTAGAGGATTGTAAGAGAAGTCTTAGTAGTAGGCTTGTACAAAGATCTAACAATAGTAAAAATCTCTCACGGGGTGTGAGGAGACTAAAATACTCATGTTTGAAAAGAGTAGTCAAGATATATCTCTGTGTTATTTACTTTTCTGCACTTTATTTTTCGTCATTTCTTCCATCGTTAAACTAGAAAAGTAAAAAATATATTCATCTGCAAAAATAATTGGATAATTTCATAAAACCTAATTCAGCCCCTAAGTTGCACTCTAACTTTACACTTAGGGATACAATTGTTTTAAAATTGTGACTCTCTTAAAAAAAATTGTGTTTAAAAGGTACTAGACAAATTTAAAATGAGTAGTGATGACTTATTTTACAAGTCTGCCAACTTGCCGTCGAGTAATAAAAATGTATTAATCCACGAGAATTGTTCTTAATTTCGAAACACAATAATATATAAGTGACAACTTAACAAATTAGACTAAGACCAATATCTTGGTCCAAAGCTCATTTTCTCTAACAAAATTCATTATTTGAATTAACATTATATGAAAATTCAATCATATCAAAATGTTTTTGTTGTCTTCGTTTCATATCATAGAAAATTGGCGTTTAAGAAATTCATATTTAATTCATCTCAAGCTTAAAAAATTAAATTTTTGTGAGAAAGATCCTTATAATGTGATAAACTTTCTAAGAATTTTTTTTAAATAGTGAAGTCTATGGCATAAGAATAATGTGTTTGAATTAACAACGGATTAGCTACAATTTCTGATTTTTTGATGTTCATATTAGCGACGAGTTTAGTGATGGAATCTCTGTCGCTATAAATTTAATTAATATAAATAATATAAAATGATGACAAAATGCCACATGTCATCCATGTCATCATCTTTGCCACACTAGCATTGTCACGTGTCATGTCATGTTAGCTTCTGTTAACAAACGTTAGCAAGTAAATCAAAAATGTATATGAAAAATATCAGGAGGACCAATCTTTGAATAAAAATTTTGAAAGACTAAAATGAAATTTTAGCTATTTAGATGGACTATAAACATATTTAACTCTAAAATAATATGTCAATTATCACATAAATCAAATAAATCTAAAATAAGGCCATCTTAAAGTTTATATCCTAGAAAGTTAGCTATTAATAATAATAATAATAATAATAATAATAATAATAATCTGGACTGGGCAGACGCTTGGCCCACAGTAAGGCAAGGCCCAATTCTATCCAGCTCTTGGCAAGACCCAATAGCCAGAAACTAGCCGTTGGGCACAACTAGCCGTTGAGCAGAAACTAGTCGTTGGGCACAACTAGCCGTTGGGTACAATATGACCGTAGGGTCACGCGCCTGACCCTCCACCTGACAGTCTCCCATTGGTCGACCAGATATTTCGGCCACATGGGAGATCTAGGCCCCGCGCCGCGGGTTACTTTTATAAATACCTTCTCACTTGAGAGGGTCGGGTTTGATCACTATTCAATACTAAAATCACACCTTAACGCTTTGTGCTTGCTTTCTCTCTTTTGCCCAAATACTTACTTTGGCATCGGAGTACCTTGCAGGTACACCCCCTTCTCTCCAACAAGCATCATCATCTGTCTTACTCGAAGGCCACGACGATCTAGTCTGATCACTTCAGATCAGTTGCGCCGTCTGTGGGAATCACTACTTCCCCATTTTTTTGATTCAAGATTCCTAATCTTTTTCACCCAAAAGACCACAACTTTCTCTCCGAAACTCACTTGATAATCATGGCCTCCATCAGAAATGACGATGCCCATCAAGATACCGTTGTCGCTGTTGTGCAAGACAATGCCGACCACCCCATCCCCGGAGCTGTTTGCATAGAAAACGATCATCGTGACGGGAAGACCGCGTCCCCTTTCTCCGACGACGTCAAGCCTCGTGCACAGGCCATTGGTCCCGTCTTTGACCCTATCTCTGTCCCTCAAAACGCTGACCTCGACACTGCTGCCCTCATTGCCTCTCTTAACAGGTACAACTTCCTGATCTTCCAACAAGGCAAGAAGATCAGCATGCTCGAGCACCCTCTCTATGAGCAACGCCCTTTGCAGAAGCCTGGCATCCTTTCTCCACGCCCGTAGTCTCCTCCTCAGAAACAAAGGCGGGACAGATCTAGGAGCGTTTCTCCCATCAAGGGACGGTCAAGATCGGAAGAACCTGATTTAGGAGTTGCCAAAAGACGACACCGATCTCCTCCGCGGAGATCCAAACGCTCTCCTAACCCGAAGAGGACCAGGCCCTCGAAGAGCCAACATGAGCACCGCAGGTTGCACAAACATTCCCCTCGACGCAGCTAAAGCCGCGGGCACAACAATTCCCCCTGTCGGTCATCCAACGTGAGCAGTGACGACGATGTCCATGGGCCTCTATCTCAGGAGATCATGGACACGCGCATTCCTCGCGGGCTGGAAAAGCCACCTCCTCTGGCCACTTATGACAGGACCACCGATGCAGGCGAGCATATAGAAAATATCGAAGCCATGCTCCACTATCATAACGTAAGCAGGGCTATTAAATGCAAACTATTCCCCATCACTCTCAAGAAGGGGGCCATGGCCTGGTACAAGCGGTTTCCCCGAGGTTCAGTCACATCTTGGAAGGATCTAAAGAACCAATTTGCCCGGCACTTTACTGCCTCCCGACGTCATCCCAAGTCGGAGGCCACGCTCGAAGCCATTATACAGGGAAAGAATAAATCCCTACGTGCGTACATAGAGCGTTTCAACAAGGAGGCTGTTGAGGTCCGCACCACGGACCATATGAAGAAATATCTTCTCAAAAAGGGGTTGAGACCGAAGAGCGAATTCCGCAAGGCGGTTTACATAGAGACCCCTCGCACCTTGGCCGAATTACTCCGTAAATCTCAAGCGTATATACAATACGAGGAGAAAGAGGCCTCATACAAGGCCCGGGACTCTAGGGATCAAGAGAGTTCCCGGGCAACAAAAAAAGACGAATCAGAGGCCCCCAGGCACGATAAGGAGAGACGACGAGACGATCGTCCTCGTGAAGGCAAGGGACCAGCTGGTCGTTTCACAGAATATACACTGCTGACAGCTCCCCGCGAGAGCATTCTCTCCGAATGCATCAACGCGGAGTTCAAGCAGGGGGTGTCCGGTTCCTCAAGCCAACATCGTCAAAGGGCAACACACACAAGAGTAAGTATTGTCGCTTCCATCGCAGCCACGACCATGTGACCGAAGACTGTTTGCACCTGAAGGACACCATTGAAATCCTCATGAAGGAGGGTCACCTGAAGCAGTATACAAAAAAGGGTGAATCCTCCCGACGAGAGACGTCAGAGACCAAGAAGGTTACATAGTCTTCACCGTCCAGTTCTCCCCCGCAGGTCGCTATGTCCGTCCCGCAGCTAGAGGACTTCATCATCCCCGACTACCTCGAGGATCCTCCTCAGATATCCGTGCACAGTACCTGGGAGGCCTTCCCCACGGTCATGGTTATCTCGTGTGGTCGATACAACGAGCTCACAGTGGGGTCGGTCAAGAGAAAATTCGACCAGCTCATCGACTGCAGTCCCGACTAGCTATCCACACTCGAGAAAGTTCAGGGGCGCTCTCAGCCAATCACATTCTACCATGAGGAACTGCCTGGGGGCTCACCAAACTCATACATTCCCCTGCTCACCAGGGCAAGGCTGGCCAGCAGTGATGTCAGACGGATCCTGGTCGACCAGGGCAGTTCTGTGGATATCATGTACACCAGTTTATTCCGAGAACTGAAGCTCGACCAGAAGAACCTCTCACCTTACGTCGGGTCAGATCTCCAAGGGTTCAACTGAGCTACCGCCAGACCTTGGGGGTATGTGGAGCTCCCTGTCACGTTCGGAGAAGAAGAGGCATCAAAGTCGATCAAAACTCAGTTTCTGGTAATTGACTGCCCTTCACTATACCAATGCATCCTGGGCAGACCAACCCTAGCGAAGCTGATCGCCGTCCCTTCAACCGTTCATCTCAAGATGAAGTATTATATGGAGAAGGGCCACGTCGCGACCTTGTACAGGGATATAGAAGTTACGAGGAGATGCTTTGAAGCAGCTACCCAGGGACAAAGCTCGATCGGTGCAACATCCAAGGTCGCCAAGCGGGCAAGGGAAGAAGATCATCTTAGAAAAGAAAGTTAGCCTGACAAGAAGCCAGCTCTCCCTGTGCACACAATCGACCTCAACAACTGGATTTCTGAAGAAGACGAGAAAGACAGCGGTGAAAGCACGTCAGCAGGATCAGGCGGCTCCTCTGCATCAGGTATCATGCGTCCTGTACCAGATGGAGAGTTCGAGGTGATCACCTTCGGAAACAACTCAAACAGAGGGGTAAAAATAGGAGCAGGGCTGCCTGAAGAGGTAAAGCAGCAGTTGAAGACATGCTTGTAAAACAATGCCAACTTGTTCGCCTGGATTATCCTGCTCAAGAAGACGGATCCTCTCGATCAGGTCCCTCTGTGTCTTCAGAGCCTTCTCGTCATCGGTCTCATCCTGACCAACCGCCGACGAGCCCTCCAACCCGGCTATCCTTGCCTTCAGACGGGCATTCTCTTCATTCACCTTGGTCACCTCCCCCTTCATCTGGGTCACTTCCTTCTTGAGTTCGATCTTGGCCTCCAGGTTGCCTTGAAGCTTCTTCAGATCATTGTAAATCTTTGTGTTCTTCAGCTCCAGGTCAGTGATCTTAGCTTTCGCCCTCTTAAGGTCTGTTAGCGGAACCATCTCCGCATCCCCGAGGGCCAACGCCGCCTCCAGTACTCTGTTCATAGTAATCTGATCTTGAATAATAATAATAATAATAATAATAATAAGAGATTAATTGAAATACAATGTCAGTGTAAAACTACTTTACACTGTCATACTGACGGTGTAAAGTAATTGACAATGTAAAGTAGTTTTACACTGACAGTGCATTCAAATTAATCTCTAATAATAATTTGAATTCCAAATTTTGAAAAGTGAGAAAAATATGAGTGAAAGAGTGAGAATAGAGGGAAAAATGAAAGTTGAAAAAAATGTTAAGTATGAGCTTGACACATCGCAAAATTTAGTTGAAGATTAGTGCATTAATTTGAGAGATTTATTATTTACTATTTCAACCTTTTGCAAATGTAATAATTTTAAAGTAAACGAGCAATATTGGTAGTATGCATTATCTTCCTTTCTTAGATATATAGTCGACTAATTTTCTATTTCACGAGTCACTATTATAACAATACTTTATTTTCAAATGTGAAAATTTCTCTTTTTGTTTTCTTTCTTCATCTCACATGTCTTTTTCTTTTCTTTTCTTTTATATGATTATTTAATACAATTAATTTTATATAATTATTATTTTATCTTATAATTACGTAACACATTTTAAATTTTTATGTGAATCTAAATATATTTTAGATTCAATTGTAATAAAATCAACAAATTATTATTATCAAATTGAATTATCCTCGATACTCATCCAATTAATTATTACAATCTAATAATTGTCTTTATGTGAGAGACAAATTTCTTATTTTTAAACCATAATCGAAGATAGTCTGTTATGTTTGAACTTACAGGTCACTTTTAACACAATACATATTTAAGTATAATCAATAATTTCATTTATGTGAGAGGCAAAATTATTGTTTTTAAAATTCAAAATTTTCTTTTTTTTTCCTCTATCTCACAGGTCCATTTTTTTTTCTTTTTTTATAATTATTTAAGACAATTAAGTTTATATAATCATTATTTATTTAAAAAATAAATAATTTATTTTTTAATTTATATTTATATTTAAATATATTTTGTACTATATCAAATAAATTTACGAGTCAAATGCATGTATATTTAATTAATAGTTGAATGGAAAAAATAGGATATTTAGGTGATTATGTTTTTATCCGTTTGTTAGAGTGAAATTAAAGATAATTAAGATTTTTGGAATCTATTACATTGTATTAGTTTAATAGTTGATTAAGTAATGGTGAATGACATATAAAAGTTGATATTTTTAAGTACATCAAATTCATAGTGTTGCATTCATATTTCAATTTAGTCTTATCTGGAACACAAAAATCTAAAGTGTAAGTTTTCTCAACAAGATTACAAATTTCGTCGAGATTAAATGATTTGAATGCATCATTCAAATTTAAAGTTGTACCCAATAAAAGAAACTCAAGTACAAAAATTACCAACAAAAATAATTAAATTACCAAAATGTGGATAAACATCCATCAAACATTGATATGGTCCAAACATTATATATCCTCATGGATTTCATCTTGTTTATTAATACCCAACATTTAGATTTGCTGACATTTTCTAAGATCAGAGATCTAAATATCAATATTGACTATTTCATGTTCAATCCATGGAGGTTTTGAAATATATAGTTAATCCTATTGATTACTCAACTTTATCAATACTTTAATTACTAATATGTGAGATTGCTACAAGTGTTTTTTAACCATCGCTCACTTAAAATAGATATATGATCTTTCAATTAAATTTAAAAAAATAGTTATACATAAACTTTTTAATTTATTATAGAGCAGTGAGCAAATAAATATACATACAAAAAGGAAAATATTGCGCCTATGCCATCACGTTATGTTTCCTTAAGTGGTTATGTGGTGGTTTGAGGAAAGTAGAGAAAACAATTAGTGGGCTGCAATGCTTTTTTGGGCCCAATAGATTGTATGTGTGGACATTGAGATATTATCCTTACTCACACCAGTTTGACCGGACACTCCCACAACTCATTTGCAATTATTATTTGAAGGGTAATGCTAATTTATGCTCGTAGGAAATAAGTTAAGAAATAAACTAAAAACATTTGTCTTGAAAATTGTTCATTGTCTTTGATAAAAATATAAAATTAATTTTTTAATTGTGTTTTCTAATACAAACTTACTATAAAGTGTTTTTTAACTTGTGCCCCTAAGATACAAGTTAGTATTACCTTTATTTTAACCCTCTAAACTTTTTAAAAGACATCTCACAAAAACATTGTTACATTTTGAATTTTTCAAAAATCTCTAGCAATTTTAGGATTTTTTATATAAAGTACCGAACATTTACAATTTATGACCAGTAAATATAAGTTTTTACCATATTATTTAATTTTTTTTTCGGATTTTTCATGTATTTTTAAGGCATTTTTGGCAATATCCGATAAAAATACATACATTTTTCTGGATTTTTTTGAAAAATTCGGTAAAACTGCAAACATTTTTCTGGATTTTTTTGAATAATTCGGTAAAAATGCATACCTTTTTCTGTATTGTTCGAAAAATCCGATAAAAATGCATAATTTTTTTGAATTTTTTGAAAAATTAGGTAAAAATACATACCTTTTTACTGGATTTTTTCAAAAAAATTGAATAATGTTAAGCATAATTGTCGATTTTTTTTTTGAAAAATCTGGAAATATTCATAATGGCACCAATTTTTTTGAAAAATAGAGTACGTCAAATAACTTTTATTTTTTATTTTTCAGTGAAGACTAGAAGATCAGATGGCACGATTGTTTCTACGGCAGCTCGAGCGAGGCGTGGTGATGTAGAGGACTCGCATCTCCGGATGAAGAGAGTAGTCCCGACCGATTCTCATAAGAGATGGCTGGTCGAAAAATGTTAGTTTCGTGCGCCACACACTATCCAACATAGAAGATCTATATCTTCTTCTAGATGGACGTGAGATGATGATGATGAGCCACTTAAAGTTCAGGCACCAGTTCAGGATGACATGCAGATGGTGGCAGAGACATAGGTGACCCATCCTTCAGAGACGATAGAGGTGCCATATCCTTCTGAGCCAAAGGCTCAGACTACTATAGAGGTTACTCCATAAACAACTATTGAGGCGCCTACTCTGCATACAATTATTAGACATTATTATTATTATTATTATTATTATTATTATTATTATTATTATTATGTATTATTTGTATATTGTGTGTAACATTTCTTAGACATTTGTACAATATTGTTTATTAGATAACATTTTTCCACTTCCATTGATGCATGATGAATATAACTTAACATTTGAAAAACGTTTACATAACTTCAGACAGATGATTACATAAGTTAACAAAACAAAAATAAATAAGAAAACTTAAACACTGGCATATGATGCTGGACTTTTCAACATTTTGATTATGTCCTCGACAAATCTAGTAATTGTCGCATCAAACTCGATCGATCCCTTAGTTAGCCTACATAGATATGTTCTTGACATAACTTTCAAATCTCATCGGTCTTCAACTCCATAAGGTCGTATTTAACACTTCCATAAGAATTAATCCAGTCTGCACGAAACTCGATCTTATTGACCTTTCTATTCTCGGTGTCGCGAACCATATTAATCAACTTGTATATTAGAACAGCAAGACATATGATGTCTTTTGGAGTCGAAACTCTACAAGAGTTTTACCCCATTGAAGTACACTTCTACCTTTAACAAACACTGAGGCATTGTAAGACATTTTTCTTAACAACACATGACTCCTATTTATACAATTTTGGATTCATTCTAGACCATACAAAACATTCAGTGCAATCACGACCACATAGAACTGTTGACAAAATCTCAACCTTTCGATTTTCACTCTTTTAAAACTATCAGATTTTTCACTCATAGATAAAAAATCTTGTGAGTTACCGATGTTTTAAAAATTCAAGTACTAGGCAAACTACCATATTTTTTGTTGTAAGCAAAAAGCTGGTAAACATATGAACTTTAAAAAAAAAACCAATAATTTCCTGAACATACCAGATTTTTTGAAAAATCTGTTACACTAGAATTTTCATACGCACTACTGGATTTTTTTGTTATGTACCTGATTTTTCAATTTGGTCTACCGAATATTTTGTCTGAATTTATTGATTAAATTTACTCAAGGGCAACATGAATATTATAGAAATATGTAAGCGTGTCAGGTATAATCGGAGCTGTTAGGATAAAATATCGTGGAGATTGTGTCCTACCACCTCCGTTATACCTGACACTTCATTGCAGTGCTTTTAATATATTACCTTTCCTTATTTGAAAAACTATTTCACATTTAAGAAAAGTTGTGCGATTTACCGGACATTTCGAGACTACTACTAAATTTTTATATGGTCCAGACATTATATATCCCCATGGATTGCATCTTGTTTATTACCACCCAACATTTAGATTTGCTGGTATTTTCTAAGATCAGAGATCCAAATATCGATGTAGACAATTTCATGTTCAACCATGGAGCTTTGATTATATAGTTAATCCTATTGATTACTCAACTTTATCAACACTTTAAATATTAATGTGAGATTGCACTGTTTTTTAACCATCTTTCACTTAAAATAGATATATGATCTTTCAATTAAATTTTAAAAAAATAGTTATACGTAAACTTTTTAATTTATTATAGAGCAGTGAGCAAATAAATATACATTCAAAAAGGAAAATATTGCGCCTATGCGTTCTGTTTCCATAAGTGGTTATGTGGGGTTTCAGGTAGGTAGGGAAAAAAATTAGTGGGCTGCAATACTCTTTTGGGCCCAATGGATTGTATGCGTGCATATTGAGATTTTAGCCTCAGACACCCCAGTTTGAGCTGACACTCCAACAATTCATTTGCAATTATTATTTTAACCCTGTAAACTTTTTAAAAGTTTGAATTTTTTAAAAATATTTGGCGATTTCTGAATTTTTTATATAGACTATGGTGGCAAAGACATTGGTGCCCCATCCTTTAGAGACGAAAGATGTGCCCTATCCTTCTGAGGCAGAGGCTCCGATTACTATAGAGGTTACTCTCCAGACGGCTATTAAGGCTCCTACTCTGCATACGACAATTAGGCATTATTATTATTATGTATTATTTGTATATTGTGTGTAGTATTACTCAGACATTTGCACAACATCGTTTATTAGATAACATTTTTCCACTTTCATTGATGCATGATGAATATAACTTAACATTTGAAAAACGGTTACATAACTTCAGACAGACAATTACATAACTTAACAAAACAAAAATAAATAAGAAAACCTAAACACTTCCAAATGGTACTGGACTTTTCAAAATCTTGATTATGTCCTCGACAGATCTAGTAATTGTCGCATCAAACTCGATAGGTCCCTTGGTTAACCTACGTAGATATGTTCTTCACATAACTTTCAAATCTCATTGGTCTTCAACTCCATAAGGTCGTATTTAACACTTCAATAAGAATCAATCCAGCGTGCTCGAAACTCGATCTTACTCACCTTTCTATTTTCGCTGTCGGGCAACATATTAATCAACTTGGATATTAGAACAACAAGACATATGGTGCCTTCTGGGAGATGAAACTCTACAGGATGTTTTACCCCGTTGAAGTACACTTCTGCCTTAAACAAACACTGAGCCATTGTAAGATGTTTTTCTTAACAACACATGACCCCTATTTATATAACTTTGGATTCATTTTAGACCACAAAAAAAATTCACTGCAATCACAGCCATACAGAGCTATTGGCAAAATCTCGACCTTTCAATTTTCATTCTTTTAAAACTACTAGATTTTTTACTCATGGACGAAAATCTGGTAAGTTCAGATGTTTTAAAAATTGCGGTACTAGGCAAACTACCATATTTTATTTGTAAGATACAAATTCGGTAAACATGTGAACTTTAGAACCGATAATTTCCTTAACATACCAGATTTTTTGAAAAATCCGGTACACCATAATTTTCATATACACTACTACATTTTTTGTTATGTACCAGATTTTTCAATTTGGTCTACCGAATATTTTGTCAGAATTTATTGATTAAATTTACACGAGGGCAACATGGATATTATAGAAGTATGTGGGGGTGTCAGGTGTAATCGGGGAATGTCAGGATAAAATATCATGGAGATTGTGTCCAGCCACCTCCGTTATACCTGGCACTTCATTGTAGTGTTTTTAATATATTACATTTGCATATTGAAAAAATATTTCACATTTCCATTGTAATATTTTGATTTTTTTAAAAAACTGTGCGATTTATCGAACATTTCGAGACTACTACCAAATTTGTACAAGTTATGTTTTTACCGGTAATTTATGTTTTATAACATATTTTTCATTAAAAATATGCATTTTTACCGGCGTTTTTTAAATGTCTGGTAAAAAAAATCATATTTCTCATGCATTTTTATTGAATATTTTGAAAAATCCGGTTAAACCACATGCATTTTTACTAGTGATTTTGAAAAGTTCGGTAAAGATGCATACAAACATATAAAATATTTCAAAAACCGGTAGAAGAAAATGCTGAAATGGTAACCGAATTTTTCAAAAAATTCGAGAGAGTCATGTAGATTTTCGAATTTAAAAAGTGTGGTAGTTCATATTTCTTTTTTTTTTTGTAGTGAGGACTAGAGGAAAAAATTATACGATTGCTTCTAGACTGACTGACATGGCTAAGAGAGCAGTTGCAGAGAGCTCTCGTGCAGGGAAAATGACGTCAAGGATTTGCATATCTAGATGGGTAAAGTAGTCCAGACTGGTTCTCACAAGAGGAGGTTGACTGAGGAATCACACACACCCCGTATTATCCAGTATAGAGGAGATAAAGCTGTTGGACGAGCAAAAGATCTCGCTGATGAACCTGATGTTGTAGTTGTTAACGACGTCGAGACAACAACTTAGGAGGTTAGGGGTCAGGTTGACAGGCAAGTGGTGGTTGAGACAGAGGTGACCAATCATATTGAGATGAAGGCTCCCGCTAATATGGTGGTGGTGACAACTCTTGCTGATACCTAGGTGAGAACTTTGTCTGAGGTAGAGGTGACAACTCAGGTTGATACGAAGTCGTATGTACATATCGATGAAGGTATTTTGGAGGGCTCATTGATCGTACCTTACTCATAAGATATGTCGATTATGTGGCATTTAGATTATGGTAGGGAGAGGTATATATATCACCTTTCAAATCGATAGGTTCCTTTGTTGATCAAAGTGATAGGAACCTATCGAGCCTTTGTTGACCTACACTGATATGTTCTCCACATAACCTTCAAATCTTCATCAGTATTCAGCTTCATGTTGTTGTATTTTACCTTTCCTTCAATATCAATTGGTGGTGCATGAAACTCGATCTTACACAACTTTATGTTCTTAGTGTGGGGCAATAGATTACCCAATTTAGATTTCAGAACATCAAGGCTAGTGGTGTCCTCCAGGAGCCAAAAATTAATATGAGATTTCACATCGTTGAAGTACACGATTGCCATATATGAATATTAAGACATTCTAAGATGTTTTTTTAACAACATATGATCCTTATTTATTCAGGTTTGGATTTATTATAGACCACACACAACTGTCGATGCAATCAAAGCCGTATAAAATTGTTTGTAAAATCTCAGTTGTGGTATTTCATAGCCCTTCTAAATATCCGATAAACGCATGAACTTTTCAAAATACCGTTGATTTTACACTACATGATTTTTAAACATCTTGGGAAAAATCCATTAATCCATGGTGTTTTTTTAAAATAGTATATTTTTTAACACATCGTTTTTTTATAAACACCGGCAAAAGAGAATTCCGAACGTTAAAACTAGTCTACCATATTTTTACATTCATATCAGATTTTTTACTTAAACTACCAAAATTTTCGTGCGCTATTTTTTACTAAAAAATTGACAGTGGTATTTTGGGTATTATGGAAAATAACCCGACATCCATTTGTGTTGATACTATGTTATGAAACATATATTTAATATTGTCTCTGCATGCATTATTAGTTCATGGGTTAAGGTATTAACTTTATCTATACATGTAATTTATTTATATTTGGTAAGTTAATATTGTTGTTGTTGTTAGCTTATCATAATTTAAATTTTATTTAAATTATAGGTGTTTAGCGATCGAACACCATTCCCACAAGAAGATAAATATGACATCCGATCACGTTGGGTCGCAATGGCATCTGCAAGGTCGTCCTCTTTAGGTGTGAGAACCCTCATGGATTTGCTGTCGTGAGGAGGGTGTGTTTCTTTGTAGCTAGTGTCCACTGATTCAGTTGGTATTTATATGCTTTCCTTGCAGTGGGGTATGGACCTGGCGTGACATTGTCATCCCTTTGTACTGTGCATTGTGTCACAGAGGACTATTCCACGACTAAGAGTAGGATCCTCGTCCCTTTCCTCGAGGTATGATTTTGATCGAGGTGGACGTCTCCCGACTCTACCGCCTAACGCCCTTGGATTGGCTAGATATGGGTGTGTGCTAGCTACGTTGAGAAGAATGTTTCTTGAATGTGAAGTATGTCTTTAAATAAAAACTCACGCCATCTTGCACATGACACACATCATTCTTTACGGTCGCAACCTTTAACGAGTAGTATATCAATTACAGGAATTGTGAAAACACTTTAAAATTTTTCTAACTACTAGGAAGAATTATGATGATTCTATGTTTTCCCTTTTATCATGTATTCTTCAGCTGGCTGGGACATCGGTGTAGACAGCCTTATCTTCGTCTTCTCGACGGGGCGATGGCCCACCTCAGAAGCCTATGGGTCATCATAACCGACGGGCAACACGAGACGATCGACTTCATTGTAAGCGTAGCTTGCTGACAATCACTAATATTCAGAAGCCACAAAGCTATCTTTTCGAATAGTCTGACGTAATACCCTATGACCAACAAGGCGGCAGCACCCCCGCACCCTTTTACTTTGTTGTAAATACTCGCCACGATCCATGGAGGCGTGTTTATCGGTATGCTTATAGGAGACGTGGGTGTGTATTTTCCCGCGTATGGTTGGATTCTAATCAGGTTGAGGATATGGTTAAACGAATGTGAGATTCTTTAATAGGCTCATCTCCTCAACCCTCACAGATGGATTTTGACTTGCTTCCTTCTCCTTATAATCTCTTTATTGATCGGCGAGGCCGAACGAAGAATTAAATCTAAATGCTGACCAGAGGTGTCTTTGATGAGACTTCGCTTCCCCATTACTAAGGTTTGGAGTGCCATTCCACAGTACATATTTAATGAACATTTTTTATCCTGTGTGCCCAACTATAAAGATCTGGTTGTTTGGCCACGTCAGACCGGGAATGAATGCTCAGAGGACGTTGCCTACGAGTTATCTCGTATGGACTTCTGCATCGGTGGAAACTGTTGTAATCGTTGGGAGTCTCATGACTATTGTTTGGTCAAAACCTTCGTTCTCTAAACGTATTTGCGTTCAGACATCTTCATTCCCTAGCGCTTTGTTAAACAGTCAGATGGAACATGAATCTTACCATCAGACCGCTGCTAGAAGCAACTATTCTGCGTTCCAAGTCAGTTCAAAATCTAATAGGGTTATAGTGAAAAGTAAAGATCATAAGGGTGGTCCTTGCATTCTGTGTGAAATGAATTTTATATCTTTAATCATGTGAATTGAATTTGAGTTGAAATGAATTGCTCATTTATTAGGACATTTGACAGGCATAAAACGTAACTCTTAATCCTAAACCCTAAGGCCTAAAATTAAGGTGGATTGCCTCTCCAAAATAAGCCTATAAAAGCATAAGAGGAATCTAATCCCATACATAAGTTCAACTGCTTCCAAGTCTAAAAACAAAGGCATGTACTTGGCATAAAACATCATTCAAATTTTATCTACCAAACTTGTAACGAAATTGTATCACCTTCATGACGAGTTATAGAAAAATCTCTCAATCGGTCTTAGGCATAAGCATCTCTACAAATATTTTTGTGAGGCAGACAACAACAACAACTAAGCTAACAATTCTTTTACCAAATGAAAGGTGAAATGAACTACTGTCTCTCTCAGCACTATTTCTCAACAAAGGTTGGTACCAGATTCTCGTCAACCTTTTTATTTTCCCACACAATCCCATTATTTAAATCTGCAGACCTCACAAATGACGACAACGACACCGTTTAGGGAACTTGATTCTGAAACGTGAACAAAACGCCATTCTGGAACGTGATTCGTGATTTGAGGAAATCGGTGGCAATCATGATTCGTGACAGCGGATGTAATATTCACACCTTCTCCTTTTGTAAGGTTTTAAATACCCCTTGTACTCCTTTGATAATTTTGTTGCCAATAAAAAACATTCGTGACAGTTTGTAGGTTGCGGCAATGCAAAGGATGTGTCAACACGAGGATGTTTCAGATTACAATTTGTGTGAAGCAAAGTTAAATAATGAAGCAAATAAGAAACTTCAAAATATACACTACAAAGTTCTTAGAATGAACATTGTGCAAATCAACATTGTGCAAATCAACTCTCTCTATGTGGTTGAGGAAGCCATTATGACATGTGATTTGAAACTTGATAGAAGTCAACACTTAATGATGGGAGATAAGTCCTCCCTCTTCCTCTGGTCTTGTGTATAAGATAAAATTGATTTTTTAAAATTTATTGAAAAATCAATATATCTGATTTATTATGTAATTCAAATACATTAATTATTTAATAAATTTAAAAACAATTTTTTTCTTATAAATAAGACTGGAGATAGTATCATCCAATACCTCTTATATTATAGACAAAATTAAAACAATCATTAGAAGAATTATAAAAGTATAAAATCTCAAAATATAAAAATGAAAAGGTAAAATTTACCATTAATATGAAGCGGTAGTGAAATTGATACACCACACATATCATACACATATCATTTGAAGTAATATTTTTCTCTGTCAAAACAATAGACATCAATTTAACTTGAGAAATCAAAACACATTTTGCTTAATACAAAACGTTAGAAAAAAATACTCTAGCCCCATGATCATTAATATTGGAAACAAATTAAACTGGTTATGAACTTGATACACGACACATGCTATTTGAACTCATATTCTCTATATTTTGTGAAATACTATATACTTGGAGGATTTCTTAATACACAATCCAAGTTTTTTAGGTACCATGTGAAATTTCTTTTTTGCCCTTTGATTCCGGATGTGCACATCCGGACGCACCGTAACCTTATAAAAAAAAAGTTGTTCCGGATGTGCATATCCGGTAGGCCTCTGGATCTGTATATCCGAAAGCATTACTGATATATTTGAAGCTGCATGATCACTCCCCCTTCTTCCTATTCTCAATATTTCTTCTATTACACTCACTCTCACCAACTCAAAAAACCCTACTTCATCAATCCCATTTCTCACTCAAAAAGTTCAAGTTTTTGGTGTAACAAATCAAAGGGAGCAAGAAAAAACTGAATTTCAGGTAAATATTCAACTTCATCCATTACATTGCTCACATTATCAATCTAGATTTTTGAAAAAACAAGTTATGTTACTTCCGGATCTGCACATCCGAAACGAATTGAGCATGAACATTTCCGGATGTGCACATCCGGAAAAATGCCTGAACCTAATTAATTTAAATTTTTAGCAATTTAGAATATATTTTATTTATACATATTAATTGTTCTATATTTTTCACAAGGCCAACCGAGTCGAAACGGTAGGTTCCGATAGCACAAAGTGTGGTTGCACTATTTTGAAAACCTATGGTCTTCCTTGTGCTTGTGTCATTGCTAAAAAGTTGAAACTAGGTGAGCCAATACAAATTGACGAAGTTTGCCCTCATTGGATGAGACTTAGTTTTGATGATGATGGTTGTAAGGAAGGAGATAAACCGGATATCTCTATTTTGGCCGAATTGGAAGCGATTCAAGCGAGTTTTCGAAGGCCGATGACAATATGAAGCTACACATCAAAGAAGAGTTGAGGAAGATTGCCTTTCCCGAAACAACCGCAATGATACCGCCGTCTCAACCGGTTAAGACAAAGGGTGCTCCGAAGAAGTTGAAGCCTACACCAAATGACAACTCGACAACTCGGTCTCCTTCATATTATGAGCACGTTGACCAAATCTTTCCGGACTCTCCGACTCCTAAATCTCTACAAAGTGTCATGAAAGGAGCTCGCATTTCCAAACCGGCTCCGACGCCGATTCCACGAGTTCCGACTCCGACTCCGACTACACGTATGATTTCCTTTATTGACGAGATGCCAGTTTTTATGCACAAGCATATCGACGGTATCATTGATGTTGTAGGGGATAGTAATTGCGGTTACCGAGCCGTGTCGGCTCTACTCGGTAAAGGAGAGGAAGGCCATGCACTTGTACGTCATCAATTTATCCTAGAGTTGGAGATGCATAAAGAAGCATACTTGTGTCTCTATGAAAATCAAGAAAAATATGACAAGGTTCACGAGTTACTTGTTCCGTGGTTGAGTGGTCCGACACCGGTATTAAAACGGATGAGCTTCCCTGAGATGGGTCATCTTATAGCATGCACCTACGATATGGTGTGTATCGACTTGACGCGATACGGTTTTTCGAAAACCTTTTTTCCACTCCACACCGCACCTCCGTCGAATCCAAATGATCGCATCATGTGTATCAGATGGCTTGCGAAATCAAGATATTTCGTACAAGTTATCTTGAAACCTGGATTCCCGATACCACCTAAATCACCGCAATGGGCGACGCATGCAACCGCAATTGCCGAGTCTTGGCCGAATAGTTTTATCGAAAGGATGCTTGAATTCGAAAGATTGCATGCAATTGAAAAGGCATCAAATGCGGAATAGTCGAAAGTTCAAGCTCCTATAGATTTAGACGGAGAATTTTGTTTTAACTCTTTTGTATAATCATACGACACAATGTACATTATTGAAGTGAAATATATTGTATTTTTATCCATATGTCTTTTTAATACACTTATGAATTTTATTGCAATGAAAGTATTCTAAGCGGCTGCATAACATGTTCAATTCTGTTTTAAAAATGTATCAGTAAAACATTCTGATTTGCAGATCCGGGAAATTTCCGGATGTGCACATCCGGAACCAATATTTGTAGGGTTTGTCCGGATATGCACATCCGAAACAAACTTTGGCAGAAATAACTTGACCCTAACTTTTCTATAAATTAGGGGTTTCATTTGATATCATTCACACAAACACTAAATGTCTCAATTGTATGATATCACGATCCATTGGTATGTCGCAACTGTTTCCTATATCGACGACATAACACTCGGTCGCAAGTATAAGCTAACGAGGGACATCTCCATCGGCGAGATCATTGACGACATCGAACATCTCCTACCTTACGGAGACAAACGGAAGGTTACGAAACTTCAGTATCGTTCACCTTCCGTTGACAACGAAGGGAACGTCGCTTACAGCCTTGTTGAGCTCAAGAATCAAGAGGATGTTAGAGCGATGTGGCAAACTTTTTTCGTCTACGAAGAACGATTCCCGCTCGAGTTCGAGGCGACCGTCAAAATCCGAAGAACGGTCGATGACATCTTAGAGATGTGCAAGCGTCCACCGGGCTATTGATCTTGTAATATTTAAATTTTTGTCAATGACATGGCGATTTTCTCAATGTAATTCCGATTTTATTTTATGAATGTGAGAAACATTGTTGGATTTTTGGTGTTCTGCATCAGGTTTTATTCCGGATTTGCAAATACGAACGTTTACCGGATGTGCACATCCGGGAAAAACTGAAAAAAAATAAAAAATGGTGCGTCCGGATTTGTACATCTGGAACGCAGGAGTATTTTCGTCAGCGCGCATGGTGCCTAAGAAAGTTGAGTGGTGTGGTAAGAAATTTCCTATACTTGAGCCCCTCATTTATTATTTTATTGTTTCTCAAGAAAGCTCTTTGGACGTTTTGTACAATTTTTCACACCTATCCTTTTTTTAAGCCTTTGACTTGTAGATAACTATGATTGATACTTAGGACAAATAAAGAAAAATTCACTTTCTCTTTTACCACTTCAAAATTCTTTCCACAAATATCATCGACTTTCTTACTCAACTCCATAACAACCCTTTCCACAAATATACATGCTTCTTTACAATCAAATGCACTTGTAGCTTACAATAAAACAAGATTATAGCAACTAAAATAAATTTTACCAGTTATCCAGAGGTTGTTCTTTGTTGGAATAATATAGCAAGTGTGAGTAAGTGGGGAAATAGTCCCACATTGGATATGAATGTGGTGACTTGAGCATTTATAAGTGGGAGAACTCACTCACCTATCACCTTAAGGTTTTAGGTGGACAAGTGGTGTGTCTCTCACAAAGGTGCCTAGTCATACACTATATATTAATGCTCCCTAGAAAACTCCCCCCAACATTCTTCACTTTAAAAATGAAGCACATCGATGAAGATGATGAAGTCGACAATGAAGATCAGTAGAGAACGACCACGACATCAACCAAATATTACAAGTTACGATCAATAGAGAATGCTGACAACGTCGACCAAAGATTGCATAATGACGATCAAGAGAGCAGAGAGCGGTGGTGCCAACAAAACCGAACATGAAGAAGATCAATGAAGCAATATAAATAGTGTGTAACAGATTATTTGTTATATGTAAGAATACTGAAGCAGTTTTAATATATCTTCTACACATTAGAGATTACATGAGTAGTTGTTGAAGTAGAGGTTTCAATATTTATTATAGAAAGAAGAAAATGAAAAACAAGAAAGGTGAAAAAGTGAGGGAAAGGAAAAATCTAAAACCAAAATTTGTTTAAGTGTTTTTGTTTGAATCCATTGCTCTATAATTAAAATAAATAAATGGCTGAGATTGTCTCACTACTAGAAAAATGTTAAATACTGACGAAATTTAGAGATGAATAATTGTTAGTCTCTAACAGAGATAGTGATTGAGACGGAAATTTGTAATTTGAGACTGAAAGTAAAATTTTGTCTCTAGAGATAGAATTCAGAGACAGAATTAACCCTCTCTAAATTATTCTGTCTTTTGTGCTTTGATGTATGTAAATCACGGAGGTCTTTCACAAAGCATGAAGAACTCTCAATAATGATTTTTGAGCAGAAAAATCTTAAACAAGAAAATAATAAAACAAAAGAAAATAACAAAACAAAAGATGAAGTGTTGTTCTAGAGATTTATATTGAATATTAGTTCAAATTCTTCACTTGAATTTTGAGGAGAGGATGAAAATGAATTTAATATTCTTAGATCAAATATTATGATCTTTATTTTTTTTTTATATATATTATGGTTGTTAGATTAAATATTACCATATTTTGTATAATTTTAGAGTTTGATATCATGGTGTGTTCTTCCGTCATTGTTGTAAAATTTGTGGATTCATCCTTGATTATAACAAAAGACAAACAATAATAATTAATTAAAGGCAGTCTTTTGATTAAATTATTTGTTGTGAATAAGGATGTCTTGAAACAAAGTATTAAATGGTTTCTTTATATTCAAGAAACACACAAGGGTTAGGGTTAACGGAAAAACAAGAGAAACACAACAAGGATTGGTTATAAACTATTATTCTTTCCTTTCTCCTCTAAAACAAGGATTACAAGTATACAAGAATAATAAACTAACCTCTCTCACCCTTATTAGGTTTTGTCACACTTCAAGATGAGAGACTAGTATGCTATTTATAATAAAACCTAGCACACTAAACTAACGAGCCTTTAACAAATTACCCATTACAAGCTAACTTAGGGTACAAGATAACTTAAACAATTGGATCCTTAACACAAGGCCCAATTCAACATGCTAACAACCCTAGCAATATTGACTAATACATGTTCGAACAAACTTTGACTATAACACGCATTACTCCGACAACAGCATGCGAACTGACTTCGACCTCATGCTTAATTCCTGTCGAACCAGAAGCTACCCTTCGACCATACTAGAGTTTGATCCAATATCTCACAAATCTCCACCTTGGAACAAACTTTATAACATCAAGGAATAAACTAGCTTTCTTCATGCAGTTTTATCAACTGCATACAGTGGAAAAACTTGCAACTGGGCAACGTCTTGGCGATCATATCAACAGCATTATGATTTGTTGAAACCTTGAGCATTTGGACTTCTCCACGCTCAATTACCCCTCTGACGAAATGCAGCCTCACATCAATGTGCTTGGTTTGCTCATGATAGGCTGAGTTCTTCGATAGGTGTATTGCACTTTGACTATCACATTTAACAGTGATAACTGGACCTTGAAGTTGCAGCTCCTTTGCAAAACCTTCAAGCCACAACGCTTCCTTCACAGCTTCAGTTAAAGCAATATATTCCTCTTCAATGGTTGATAAGGCAACCACCTTCTAAAGTGTTGCTTTCCAACTGATTGCTGTCCCAAACATAGTGAACACATATCCAGAAATAGATTTTCTGGAATCCATACAACCTGCATAATCAGAGTTGACATATCCTTCGATTGCTGCTTTACTATCATCACCCAAGGCTCCACCATAAATTAGGACTCTATTCAGAGACCCATTTATGTACCTTAAAATCCACTTCAATGCTTGCCAGTAAGCCTTTCCAGGATTCGCCATGTACCTGCTTACAAGACTTACTGTATATGTTATATCAAGTCTAGTACAGACCATAACATACATCAAAGAACCAACTATATTAGCATATGGAATGCTATTCATATAAGTTCTTTCGACATCAGTACTGGGACACTGATCTATACTCAGCTTCAATTAAGGGTTTGTCAGAGTCACAACAGGCTTTGAATTCGACATACCATACTTTTTGAGAATCTTCCGTAGGTATGCCTCTTGAGATAAGCATAATTTCGTCTGCTTTCTATCTCTTCGGATGTCAATCCCAAAAATCCTGGACATAGCTCCCAGATCCTTCATTTCGAACTCCTTATTGAGTTCAGCCTTCACCCTCATTACCTCTTCGACATTGTTGCTTGCTATTAGAATATCATCTACATAAAGCAACAAAATAACAAATGAATTACCAGGTCGAAATCTGAAGTAAACACAGTGGTCTAACTGACTTCTAGTGAAACTTATGCGTGCCATGAACTTGTCGAATCTCCTATTCCACTGTCGAGGAGATTGTTTCAGTCCATATAAAGATCTTTTCAGCTTGCACACATAATCTTCCTTCCCCTTTTTGACATACCCTTCAGGTTGCCTCATCAGGATTGTTTCATCTATATCACCATACAAGAACATGTAGCGTGCGATTTTTTTCGGTGACGCGACCACCTTATCGCCATTTGGTTTTTCCTCACTGCAATAGTAGGAGTTGGGTGCTACTTTCTAATTTCTTATTTATCCTATGAAGCTGGAAAGGAAAGGGAAGCTATCTAAGACTAACCTTGCACGCAAATGTTTAACTGAACAAATGCTTAAAGAGATTGAGGAGTTCGGGGTCAGGTTATACAATGGGGAGTTGTCAGTTACCCATCCTATATGTGGTTATCCACAGGTTGTTAGCAATTTTCCTTACTGCTTTCTACTTACTGATGTTTTTCTGTTGCGTGTTAGGAAAGTTTCTCCTTCGGGAGTGTTTGAGAGAGAGTTTTTGTGGATGTCGGGCTTGCCGATGTTTTTGATGAATGTGTGAAGGTACTGGACCTAGAGTTTTTGATTTGGTATGCTCGCTAAGATTTCGCAATCTTATGCCTACGTATTCCCGTTAAAGAAAACAGGGAAATCAGAGCAATCGTAGTTCCTCCTATTCTATGGGAGGAAAAGATGTTTTGGTGTCTTGTTCAAAGCCCAAGATTGAAGCTAAAGGAGTATTTGTGTCTTGTTCAAAGCCCAAGATTGAAGCTAAAGGTTTGATTGAGAGAGAATTTGTCATCTCTAAAGGGAAACATCTTGTCTGTTTATCACAACTGTTGGGTGACTGATTATAAAGGAGAATGACTTTAACTGGGATATGAGAATCCAGTAATGCCATAATTTCCTTTATAGGGGATTTGTCTTGAAGGAGAAAACTTTAACTCAGTGTTGAGCAATGCCATTTTTCCTTAGGAATCTTTCATGCTAAGAGAGGGACATCGGCTTGGATGTAAATAATCCAGAGGCTTGCCACTTACATCAATTAGATGAAAGAAAGGGATTTACCAGGATAAGAGATGGACTACAGCTTGGATATTTGAATCAACAAGTGTGCCACTTACAGCAGTTATTTGGAATTAGGGTTTGTTTTGAATGTCTATTTTGATGTGTGATATACAGAGAAGTATCTTCCTACAGAGAGATTTTGGTTTCCTCTGAAGGGAATGTTGATTTTTGGGTGCCTTGATCAAAGCCCAAGGTTGAAGCTAAGAGATTGATTGACTCCACTGGGGAAGTCCTTATACAAAGCCTAAGAGGAGGTTGGAAAAGACTGACTCAACAAGAGAGTGTTTATCTGTCTTGTACAAAGCCCAAGATTGAGGCTAAAAAGAGACTGGCTCTTTGGGGGATATCATTATACAAAGCCTAAGAGGAGGCTAAAAGTTGACTTTTCCGGGGAAATATTGTCTGTCTTGTACAAAGCTCAAGATTGAGGCTAAAAGATGTTTTTGACTCCACTGGGGGATATTTGTAGGTGTTTTGTACAAAGCCCAAGATTGAGGCTAAAAGGGAAAACTGACTCTACTGGTGAGAGGTTTTATCTATCTTGTACAAAGCCCAAGATTGTGGCTGAGAGAATATTGACTCTGCTAGAGAGTATGATTTGTTTTGTACAAAGCCCAAGATTGAGGCTGAAAAGAGGATTGACTCTACTTAGGGAGATTTATATGTCTTGTACAAAGCCCAAGATTGAGGCTAAAAAGATGATTGACTCAACAAGAGAGTGTTTTTATCTCTCTTGTACAAAGCCCAAGATTGAGGCTGAAAGATATTGACTCAACAAGAGAGTGATTTTGAGACTGACTCTGCTGAGGAAAATCATTATACAAAGCCTAAGAGGAGGCTGAAAAAGGTTGACTCAACAAGAGAGTGCTTTAAGAAAGAAGATGGACTCAACAAGAGAGTAATTTGTTTGTCTTGTACAAAGCCCAAGATTGAGGCTGAAAGCGGTGACTCAACAAGGGAGTGGGGAAAAATCTTTATACAAAGCCTAAGAGGAGGCTAGTTTCTACTGAGGATTATTGAGATCCAGAGGCAGATCCAAGAAGGGGAATCAACTCTTGCTGAGGGTTACAGAAGAGTTGAAGAATCAGATGCCTTGAGGTTCTGATGATAAGCTGACCCTAGATGGGGAAATTTAGGATGAAAGACTGAGTTTTAGATCCGGTGAGGGTTTTAACTCTACTGGAAATTAGTTAAATGACCAGGTTTTTTTTCCTGTGTTTGTAGGGAACTTGAGAATGTCTTTGAGATCCAATAGGAGATTAGACTGTCCGAGTCTCCTGGTATGGAAGAGTTTATCTTTGTATGATGCCCAAGAGGAGGCTGATGCTTTAAGGGATGAGAATCAACCCTTAAATTAGTCTGAGGTTTTGACTCTTTGTAAAGACTGCTCTAACAAAGGATGACTAAGTTCTGTCCTATACCTTTAAGAGGTCTTCAGGGTCCTTGTATTAAGCCCAAGAGAAGGCATGAGAACTTCTAAGAAACCTGAGGGTCCTTGTACAAAGCCCAAGAGGAGGCGGTGATGCTTTTAGGAAGCCTTTGGGTCCAAACCTAAGAAAAGTTCAAGAATAGTTTCACCGGGAATAATCTTTTCTTTAGTGAATAGTTCCAGGGTTTGAAGAAATTCAAGAGAGGTTTCACCGGGAATTAATCCTCTCCGGGGAAGTGAATTTCTTTGACAATTTTCTAATAGTGACAGCCTGAGAAAAGTTTCACCGGGAATAATGCCTTTCTCTTTGTTCCATATTTTATAAGCCTAAGAGAAGGCAAGACTGTATCTGGAATTCCTATGGGGAACTAGTTTTGACTGTGTTGAAAGAGTGACCACTGGCTTTATCTAGTTCTAAAGCTAGTTGCCGGGGAAAACTCTAAGCAGATAATATACATGCATATATATAGATGAAATATAGACTTGTATGTAAAAGAGGGTAGGGGGACTTACAGGTGAGCAAGCTTCCAGCACAAACAAATATATATATATATATATATATATATATATATATATGTGTGTGTGTGTGTGTGTGTGTGCAAGTATATAAAAGAAAGCTATTTAAAACTTACAAGCGAGCAAGCTTCCATTATAACAGTTGTATCGTTAGTTGTTCAAGAAATTAAAGAAAGTTTTGATAACAACTATGAATTTGAACCTAAATCATAAGGGAAGTTATTTTGAAAAGATTGGGTCTTATACTCAAGGAGAGGCCCAGATGAAAAACAGTAATCGTACCGTTGATCTGAAAATTGTATCGGGACTTATACAACGACTGAGGCCCAAAAAGGTTTTCTGTGCAAAGGGATGAGTCTTACAACTAAAGGAGAGGCCAAAAGGTTTGAAAAAGAAAAGAAATGAGACTTACAACACAAGGGTAGGCCCAGATGATTTTTGTTTGAAAACGGCGATCACGCCGAGATTCTGAAAACACAGTGGGACTTATACAATGACTGAGGCCCAAAAAGGTTTTTATTTTCAAGGAATGGGTCTTACACTATATTAGATGCCCAAATTTTATTTTTGTACAACAATGACGAGACTTACAACTCAAGGAGAGGTCCAGATGAAAAACAACGATCGTACCGTTATTTTGAAAATCGTGTCGGGACTTATACAATGACTGAGGCCCAAAAAGGTTTTCCATGTACAAGGAATGGGTCTTACACTCTATTAAAGGCCCATGAGTGTTTTGAAAAAGATTTGTGAGGGTGAGAATAATCAAAACCCTAATTTGATTTTTAAATGTATTTTAATTGAATAAAAATTCAATTAAAATGATCAAAATTATCAAACATGTGTGAAAAAACAAGTTGTGATCTTGGATTAATGTTTGAAAAATCATGTTTCATTCATAGAATGATTTGAAAATTATTTGAATTTTCAAAATCAAGAGAAAGAAATATTTTTAAATGTTTAAAAACAAATGAAACACAATTCTTTACAAAAATACTAAATATATGAAATAAATAATATTTTTGTGAACTTTTTATGGAATAAAATATTTTAACATTTTTGGGAATTTTCAGAAAAAGAATCAATAAAAAATAATTAAAATTGAGAGAGAAATTAATTTTGGAATTAATTAAACAAAAACCATAAAAAATGAAAAATAGCAAAATATGGCAAAATGATAAAATGGTCTGGGTGGGTGTTGAACCCACGACCTCAACAACAAACACACATGCGCGCTACCACTGGGGTGGTGATGCATGCGTGTATCAAAACCACTCCATTAATATATAAGGGATGCCTTGTTTTAGGCCTGGCCAAGGCGCCATGCCTGGCCCTTGCCCAAGGCAAGGCCTCTTGTGTGAAGGCTCTAACTTCCTCATTTCTCCATGGATTGGGAAAAAATTTAGGTGTATCTTGCCTAGAATTTCATGAGGAATCCAATGGCGCCCTTGGAATTTTCAGAAAATATTTCCATTTTAAAATCCAATAGTGATTTCAAAATAGGCCAAATTTTGCATGTTCAATGCTATCTCATGGTACAGGGAATAATAACATGATAAATTGGTTCAAACACAACACATATGATATGTATGAGAGGTCCATGATCAATGGACCTAAAAGCAATGCATGATTTAGAGAGTTCAAGTTATGATGCACTTACGTCTTGGAGCTTCTTATGCTATCTGCCAAGTTCCTTGTGCCAGAAGTAATTCAATGCTTTGAACACTCTTGATTGATCCCTTAGAAGCTTTTAGGATGATCAAAACCAACTGGAATCCTCAGGAACAAGTATAGGCCTTTTCTTGCAAAAGGGGCAAAAGTGACCAAGATAGTAACTCTCTCAAATGGTGTTCCAAATGAGGGAAACCAATTGGGACAGTTTGAGGATGATATTTGGAGTTTGTTTGAGGCCTGGTTTGGTTTTGGAAGTGACTGAATCAAGACATGGCTTGAAAAATGCAGAAAAATCAAATTTTGAGGTTTTGGAGGTTGACTTTCTGATTTTGGTGTTTCAGATCACAAGTGAGTATTTGAACAGCTTAGATATGACATATTGGATATGTTTGGATCATGAGCTGTGGTGGAATTGCTCTCTAAACCAAAAACTCAGAGATGACTTGCAAAAGAAGGAATTTTGGCCTAAAGAGAGAGATTTTGAGGAAAGCATCAGTTGTAGTGCTTTGCGAGTAATAGTGAATGGCAGCTGGTACAGACCTTTGGCCAATGTTGATCCAAGGGAATCTTTAGTCTCCTCTAGCCATTGACTTGAGGTTAGGGCACATGCCTATGGTCCTTTAATTCAAAGCTGAATCTTGACTCATTCAATTAGAAATGTCTCAGTCCACGCCACCTTGATGCATCCATTAAATGCTTGGAAATAAAATTGGAGTCTTTAGCACTTTTTAGCCTTTTTAGGTTTGTTATGGCTATATGTAGATTCTTGGACTTGGGAGGCTTGGGGATCAGATCATTCCCCTTGGATTTTATCCTCTGATGTGTCCAAATGGATGACAAGGCTTGGAGTTGTCCAATTTTGCAAAATCGAGCAAAATGCCAAATTCTGCCTTATACAAGACAGTTGGAAATGGTGATTTTGAGGGGATCATATCTCCTTGCTCAGGCTGAGTTATGGGAGGCTCTTGTGCTTTTTAGAAAGCCCTCATATGATACAATACACGTGTGATCATAGTTTGTCTTGAAACTATTTGAATCCAACTGAAAAATCCTCATGAACATTGATGTCCAAGGCTGGTAACTTAGGCAGATTTTCACTAAATGTTGGAAAAGTGCCATTTTCTTCCTTTTTGTCATTTTGATCAGTCTATAACTCAAAATCCATGAGGATTTGGAATATCTTGTAGTTGACACTTTTAAAGTACGTCAGATGGACTTTCATTTGAGCTTTGAATGGGAGAAAAATGCCTTGTGGTTTAGGAGGTATGACCTTGCAAAGTGGGAACAAAATCACTTTTGTTCCATAACTTAGAAAAATTTTGGTTTCACAAGGTTGCCCCTTTTGCAAGAAACCTCACTTTTCTTGATTTTTCTTGATGGATGATGATCAATACCATACATTAACATTGTTTTTGACTTAGGGGAACCATATTTGTGAAAAATTCCAAAAAGTCAAACTTGATTTTGTGCACAGTTGACTTTTTATCGGATGAAATCCAAACTGTGCGATCCTTTGTGAAATCAAGTTCTTGACCTAATTTAAACCTAATGGATGGATTCCATAGGTGTTATAGGGTATATTGAATCATGTCCCAAGGTTTGGGAATATGTCTTTGTCAAAAGTCAAAGATACAGTTGACTTTTCCTTCAAAACCCTAATTGTGGTCCAGATGAAATTGAAACTTGAGAATCAAGCTTCTTGGATCAATCCATTTTTGTAAATGGATCAATGTGGTGTATTTGAGGCCCTCAAACCATGTCTTGAGGTATTGGCTCATGCTTTTCCTCAAAAGTCAACTTAGGGGTGAATTAGGTCAAGAAACCCTAATTCCTGATTTTTTATGAATGCATCCCTTGAGGCTAAATTGACTTGATGATTGGGTTCATGAGGTCCCTTGGAGTATCTTGGATTGTTCTTTGAAGCATTGGCTAATTCCCAGAGGAAAATTTCCATCTGGAGGCCTTGGTCGACCAAAACCCTAATTTGGTGACACTGGCGATCTTGAGGCTTGATCCACTTGGAATTTTGCAACTTTGTACTTGAGTTTTGATGTGGGAGTCCTCTTGATCCCTAATGGGTGTTTGAGAGGTTTAGATAAGTTGAAGATCATGTCATTTCTTGATTGATCTTTTGTCTAAGTGCTCTGAGAGGGCTCAAAACCCTAATTCTTGATTGTAGTGAATGCTCAACAATCCTTGAGGAGATTGATGAGGCATGATGGCACATCCATATTGTGGTGATGATTTGCACAATGATGGGAAATCTTGGTGGTCAAAATTTGGGGTATGACAGATGCCCCTATTTAATCTTCTTAGACCCGAAGGTGTGAATGATGAAGGTATTCGGGCATTCGGGGTGCAAGAGGATTAAATATCGGAATACCCGAAATTTTGACGGTGATTATGAATGGCAATTTGCTCATCCATCTTCTTTTGCTAAGCAATGATACTTAGAAAAAGGGTAAAACTTCCCCTCGATCCTGGTCTTTGGCCACGGAACTGGTCTCAGTTTCTGATATAAACTTCCCCTCGATCCTGGTCTTCAGCCACGAAATTGGTCTAAGTTTCTGAAATAAACTTCCCCTCGATCCTGGTCTTCAGCCACGAAACTGGTCTAAGTTTCTGAAATAAACTTCCCCTCGATCCTGGTCTTCAGCCACGGAACTGGTCTAAGTTTCTGAAATAAACTTCCCATCGATCCTGGTCTCTAGCCATGGATCTGGTCTCGGTTTCTGATATAAACTTCCCCTCGATCCTGGTCTTCAGCCACGGAACTGGTCTAAGTTTCTGAAATAAACTTCCCCTCGATACTGGTCTTCAGCCACGAAATTGGTCTCAGTTTCTTCTTGTCGAGTTTCTTCCTTGACAAGGGATGCTATTTGTAGCGGTTTTCATCAAACTTCTTGCAGAGTTTTTTACTGGGGAGATGCCATTTGATTGAAAAAGTCTTGATGTCAGACTTGTTGGGGAAACCCACTTGTCTGAGTTGTAGAGGTGTACCAACTTCTCTGTTGGAGATGCCATTTGTTGACCTACTGGTGAAAACGAGTCTCTTGAGAGACCGCTTTTTGCTTAGGGATATTCATTATACTTTTCTTTGAGATCTTTTCGGAGAAATGCCATGTGATACAATCTAATTTTGAGGTGCTGATGACTTCATTAACATTGACTTTCTGGAGAGAAAAACCAATGTGTTGCTGAGAGTCTTCGGTCGAGAGGCTTTCTTTGGGGATTTTCCTTAATCTGGGAAAGCGAAAATATCATCTTCAATGGTGAAGAGTGACGTTTGTTGAATGTCTTCTTGCCTTTTAGAGGTTCAAGTTATCAAAGTGGTCGAGGACAGTCTCCAATCCAGAAATAAACTGGGGAGAAATTGTTCAGACAATACATTTCATGACGAGGAAAGAACTGACAACTCGATTGATAATACGACTTTACCACTTGGGGGTAGGACTGACCAGAGTGATATTAATGCAATATGATTATGAATGTGAATCAATTATGCATAATGTATGTATGTTTATGCTGACAAAACTGACGCGAAATACAGACTAGTGAATGAACACGTATGGATACTCGGCCACGGCGGCGGCGCTGGGGGGGGGGGGTAAAAGTATCACTGATTCAAAATAGAAATCTTGCCTTGCTTAGGAGACACGTTCCCTGTAGGGAGGAAGAATTGTCAATCAGTCTTAAGAGGTAAGAACTCTGCCGAGGATGTCAGATGAAACATGGTATCTGACACAGTTGATCCTTCATTCAGGTGCACTGGTTTAGAAGGAGTACTTTAATTGTGCACTTTGAGGTTCAATCACCTATGGAGAAGCTATCGATGTTCTTTTTGAAGTTCAACAATCTAAAGGAATTGCCATCTTTATTTTAAAGCAGAAAATATTTGACAAGGGAATCATTGATCATGTTAAAAATGTCATTCTGTAAAGCTAAAACAAATGAGACTTGCAAACAAAAGCACTAGGGCTCAAATTTTATTGATAGAATGGAAATCAGCCAAACGCGTGATTCCATAGAGCATTTACAAAGTTTAGAAAATAGTAATTTAAGGGAAAAGGGGCTACATTGAAACATAACGACCGTTATCCTTCTACCAACTTTGAATTCTGGACATTCTGAGCTTCTGTCAAAGATGACCTTGACTGGAATTTTCCCGATGGATGGCGTGACTGCTGAGGGATTTCACCTTGTCGGACGTAGTTACTTGCCATGAATCCCTAACTTTTGCATGGATTGTCTTTTGAGATTTCCAATCCATCGAGATGATTTTTTTTATGTCTCTAATTTTTTCCTGGACCGCCCTTTTGGGTTTTTAATCCACCGAGACGTTTTTTTTTATTTAGGTGAAGTATTTCTTGACTACGTCAACATTCGTGGGGTAGGAAAAACTCTTCTCCATCCATGGTTGCGAGTCTCAAGGCGCCGCCTGAGAAGGCTTTCTTGACCACATAGGGGCCGTCATAATTCAGAGTCCATTTTCCCCGGGAATCAGTGAGGAATGATTGTATCTTCTTGAGCACAAGGTCTCTTTTTCTGAAGACACGAGGTCGGACCTTTTTGTCAAACGCTTTCTTCATTCCTTGTTGATACAACTGACCATGGCACATAGCCGCTATTCATTTTTCTTCGATTAGGTTCAGTTCATCGTGTCGACTTTGACACCATTCAACTTCTGTTAGCTTAGCTTCCATCAATACCCTGATTGATGGGATCTCTACTTCAATGGGAAGCACTGATTCCATGCCATATATTAGATAGAAAAGGGGTTGCCCCTGTTGAAGTGCGGACAGATGTGCGATAACCGTGAAGAGCAAAAGGCAGCATCTCGTGCCAATCCTTGTAGGTTAGAACCATCTTTTGAATGATCTTCTTGATATTCATGTTAGCCGCTTCTACCGCTCTGTTCATCTTAGGCCAGTAGGGAGATGAGTTATGGTGTTCGATTTTGAACTCAGCACTCAACTCTTTCATCATCTGGTTGTTCAGGTTAGATCCATTATCAGTAATGATCTGGCTTAGAACACCATAATGGCAGATGAGATTGTTTTTGATAAATCGGACCACGACTTGTCAGGTTACATTGGCATATGACGCTGCTTCGACCCACTTGGTGAAATAGTCAATGGCTACCAGGATGAACCGATGTCCGTTTGAAGCTTTGGGTTCGATCATGCCAATCATATCGATTCCCCATATAGAAAAAGGCCATGGGGAAGAGAGAACTTTGAAATGCGTTGGCGGTACATGGATTTTGTCTGAGCATATCTGACACTTGTGACATCTCCTCATGTACTTGTTGCAATTGGATTCCATGGTCAACCAATAGTATCCTGCTCTCAAAATTTTTCTCGCCATTGTGTGTCCGTTGGCATGAATGACAAAGGACCCGTCATGAATTTCTTTCATCAACATGTTTGCTTCTGGTCTGTCTACACATCGGAGCAAGGCCATGTCAAAGTTTCTCTTATAGAGTGTATCACCACTCAGGAAGAAGTTTCCTGCCAACCTTCTGAGGGTTTTCCTGTCTTTTCTTGATGCCCCAGGCGGGTACTCTTGTTTCTGAAGGAAGCATTTGATATCGTGATTCCAAGGTTTGTCGTCTATGACTACTTTAATCGTGAAGATGTAAGCGGGCCGTTCTAGGCGCATTATGTCGATCTTAGGTAGGTCGTTCCATTGACCTACACTAATCATGGAGGAGAGAGTGGCTAATGCATCGGCCTTGAGATTCTCTTCACGAGGGATATGATGAAACTTGATTCTGTTAAAGAATGGTAACAACCTTCTCGCGTAGTCTTTGTAAGGAATCAGTCCTGATTGGTATGTGTTCCAATCTCCTTTGATCTGATTGATAACCAAGGCTGAGTCTCCATACACATCCAAGTTCTTAATTCTCAAGTCAATAGCTTCTTCGAGAGCCATAATACATGCTTCGTATTCAGCCTCGTTGTTTATGCACTTGAATGTCAGTCGGGCAGTGAAAGGAATATGGGTACCTTGACGTGTTACGATGATAGCCCCAATTCTGTTTCCATAATTGTCGACAGCTCCATCAAAGATTAGTCCCCATTGGGAACCTGGTTCTGGCCCTTCACTGGGTAGAGGTTCATCGCAATCTTTCATTTTCAAGTACATGACATCTTCGTCTGGGAAGTCAAATCTGACTGATTCCTGATCGTCAATCAGTTGACGAGACAAATGATCGGCTAAAATACTTCCTTTAACGGCTTTCTGAGCATGGTGCTCGATTGTAGCGAGTGATTTTTGGATGTGGTTGCGAAGCACGATCGCTCTAGTACTACAGTTCGATTCATTTTTATCCTATTAAAGCTAATGAAGAAAGGGAAATAGATGTCTCCAATTAACCCTGCTTTGCATACTGAGTTTAAACAACGGTCTGTTAGGTTACGGATGCGATTAATGTGGTGGGGCCTTTGTATTGGTTATTTGTATTTTCGCCAATACTGTTTTCTCTCTGGGATTTCTTGTGTTATTTTGACAGACAGGTTTCTGGCGGGGAACAAGGATTAGGATGTTAGGACTGATGCTTTTTGATAGATACATGAGAGAATGGGATTTTGGGTTTTTGTTTAGTGTGCTCGCTAAGATTTTTCTTTCAATCTTATGCCTATGTATTCCCGTTTACCGAAACAGGGAAATCAGAGTGTTCGTAGTTCCTCCTATTCTATGGGAGGAAATGGTTGTTTTGGTGTCTTGTTCAAAGCCCAAGACGTGAAGCGAAAGGTGATTTGTATCTCGTTCAAAGCCCAAGATGTGAAGCTGAAGGGTTTATTTGTATCTTGTTCGAAGCCCAAGATGTGAAGCTAAAAATGTTGACCTTAGAGAGAAATTGTCATCTCTAAAGAGGGGTTTGTCTGTTACGACTGTTTATAAAGGAAAATTACTTTAATCGGGATTTGTGAATCCGGCAATGCCATAATTTCCTTTGTAGGGGATTTCAACCTGAAGGAGAAGACTTTAACTCAGTGTAGATTAATGCCATCTTTCCTTAGGAATTTCTCATACTAAAAGAGGGACATTGGCATGGATGTAGATGATTCAGATGCTTGCCGCTTACAGCAGTTAGATGGAGGGGAAGGAGTTGTTGATGTTTGTGTACTGTGAACGAGGCACATCTTTGATGCTAAAAGGTTGATTGGATCAACCAGTAGTTTTCTTATACAAAGCCTAAGAGGAGGCTATTATGTGTCTCGTACAAAGCCCGAGAGAGAGGCTAAAAGGTTTTGACTCAACGAGGGAATCTTTTGGTATCTCGTATAAAGCCCGAGATGAAGGCTATTTGACTCAACAAGAGAGTTTTGTATCTCGTACAAAGCCCGAGATGGAGGCAAAAATTTGTTTGGCTCAATATGAACCTTTTTGTATCTCGTATAAAGCCCGAGATGGAGGCGAAATGGGTGATTGACTCAACGAGGGAGTCTCTGATGTGTCTCGTACAAAGTCCGAGAGAGAGGCTGAACGTTGTTTGGCTCCACTGGGGAGGATCATTGTACAAAGCCCAAGAGGAGGCTATGGTGACTGTTTCAGTTAAGTGACAGGTCCAGTATACTGATTTTGAAAGAGAAAATCAGTTCTTATATGAGCCACACTGTACTCAGGGATTTGTTTCAAGGATCAGGGTTATTCCTGTTCTTTAAGGAAGTGGAAAATTTGAAGGGTATCGAGACTGTCCGAGTCTACGGGTTTTCTTCCTATTTTTGAAGGGGTCACTTGAGAATGTCTTTGAGACTCAAGGAGATTAGACTGTCCAAGTCTAGAGTGTCATTTTTTATACTATGCTTTGAGAAACAATAGTAGACTCTATGAAAGGACTGTTCTATGCAGATGACTAATTTCTGTTCCTATACCTCTAGGAGGTCGTCGGGACAATTTGTACGAAGCCCAAGAGGAGGCTGGAAACTTTAAGAAGCCGACGAGTCCTTGTACGATGCCCAAGAGGAGGCTATCATTCCCAGAGGAAGAGATCATTATACGAAGCCTAAGAGGAGGCTGTGAATACTTCTAAGAAGCCGTAGGGTCCTTGTACTAAGCCCAAGAGGAGGCACGATTGCTTTTAGGAAGCCTGTGGGTCCTTGTACGATGCCCAAGAGGAGGCCGATGCATTTAAGAAGCCGATGGGTCCCCAAACCCCGAGAAATTCAAGACAGGCTATTCACGAGGAATAGATCAAGCCAGGAAAGTTCGAGAATTTGGAAGAAACTCAAGAGATGCCATTCACGGAGAAAAAATCATCTCTGGGGAATAGAGTTTCTTGACAAGTGCTTTTAAGAAGCCTGTGGGTCCCCAAACCCCGAGAAATTCAAGACATGCCATTCACCGAGAATAGATCAAGCCAGGAAAGTCCGAGAATTTGGAAGAAACTCAAGAGATGCCATTCACGGAGAAAAGATCATCTCTGGGGAGTAGAGTTTCTTTGACAATTTCTACGAGTGACAGTCTATGAAAGGGTTCACCGAGAATGCTGCCTTTCATATTTCCATATTGTTTAACCCTAAGAGGAGGGAAGACTGTGTCTGGTAATCCTATGGGGATCTAGTTTAGACTATTTCTAAGAGTGATCAACAGGCTTAATGCTAGACGTAGCTGCCGGGGAAACTCTAAATATCTATACTATTATTACACAGTTGATATGAGTTTATGAAAGAAGACTTACAGTGAAACAGCCCCACAATACAGTTATATGTATATGAAAGCGGTAAATGAAAGCGTATAAACACTTACTCGGTTGTAGAGCTTCCATGCTGTTTGGTTAGTTGTTCAACAAAGAAAGATTGAAAACAACAGCATATTCAAAATCAAAGGAGAAAGTGCTTTGAAAAAGGAAGATTTTGGGGCTTACAGCTCAAGGAGAGGCCCAGGGTTTTATTAGTGAGCGCACTGTTTGAATTTGTACAGAGGGACTTATACAAGTGACTGTGGCCCATAAATTGTTTTCTGTACAAAGGGATGGGTCTTACACTCTCTCAAGAGGCCCAAAAATTTTTAAAGAAAAGAAATGGGTCTTACTACACGAGGGTAGGCCCAGTTTTTTTTTTCCGTTTGAAATGACGATCACGCCTAGATTTTCTTTTAACACGAAGGGACTTATACAATAAGTGAGGCCCAAAATGTTTTGGTTAAAAGGGGGTTGGGTCTTACACTCTATTAGAGGCCCAAAAAGTTTGAATGGGTCTTATAGCTCAAGGAGAGACCCAAAATGTTATTTTTCAAAAGGCGACGATCGCGCCGTTTGTTTTTTACGGTATCAGGACTTATACAATGCACTGAGGCCCAAAAATGATTTGGTCAAAAAAAGGATTGGGTCTTACACTCTATTAGAGGCCTAAAGTGTTTTGAAAATGATTTATGAGGGTTGAATTAATCCAAAAACCCTAATTTGTTTTCAAATATGTGTTTTAATTGAATAAAAATTCAATTAAAATGATCAAAATTGTTTAACATAGGAAAAACAAATTGTGATTTTGGATTAATGTTTCAAAAATTAAGTATTTGCCTACAAAATAATTAGAAAGCATTAAAAGTTGCAAAATCAAGGTGGAAAAAATATTTTAAATGTCAAAAACAATTAAAACATTAATTCTTTGCAAAAATATCAATTATATAAAATAAATAATATTTTTGGGATTTTTTGGGAAAATAAAATATTTTAACATTTTTGTGAATTATTAAAAAAAGAATCAACTCAAAATCATTAAAACTCAGAGAGAAATTAATTTTTGAATCAATTAAATAAAATCACAAAATTCAAATATTTGAATTTATGAAAATGGCGCCAAGAACACCCAAGAACACGCGCGTGTTCTGGGCTTGCCCAGATTTGCATTTTCTCTCCAATCTCACTGAATACTTGATTATATCATGCAATCCACATACCAATCAACTCGTTTCAACCTCACGATCATGTCTATGGTATTTAATTTCATTTAAATTAAACATATAACAAGAAATCACAAAAAATCCTCAAGAACCCTAATTTCTGCATGAAGGCTAGGATTTTTGATACACGATTCAAACAATGCAATTAATTGAGGGGAAACATTCCATGCATGATTATGAACATTTGGCAAAAGTATTGTGCGAGGAAATATGCATAGATTGAGAGATGACCAAGTTTAAGCTTACCTCTAGGTCGTGACAGCAAGAGCAAATTAATTTCTGAGTAGGAGGTGTTACAGATGAATTGTGATGATCTAAACAGCTTCCCTACACCCTATGGAGTGTGTTTGAATGCTCGGACTTGACTGAGAATGGCTGGCTCACTTCATGACATCTCAACTGCACTTTGGGTAAAACCTTGAGCAATTGACTGGTGATTCTGAGAAATCAGTGTTCCAGTTGTTGTTTAAGTGTTTGATCAGCTCACATATGATGTATATGAGGTGTGTGTGTGATTGGTTTGAGTGGAATTGCTCTCTAATGAAAAACCCGATAGTGACTTGCTAAGAAAGGCATTTTTGAGAGTGAGAAGTGGTTTTTGAGAAAGGCAAGTGTTGTAGGCCTTTGGTGTCCTTAAACTGATCACAATTGAGCTCTATTTATAGTAGAGCAAGTTTGTTTTGGGATCCACAGTGAATGGCAACTGCAGCAGGTGTTTGTTCAATGTTGGCCAAGGAAATCCAAGTCTCCTCTAGCCATTGACTAGAGGTTAGGGCACAGGGATGTGGTTCCCTTGGTCTTGGATAAGTCTTGAATGAATTCAGTTGAGAATGGCTCAGTCCATGCCACCTTGATGCTTCCATTGAATGCTCCAATCCAAAATTGGAGTCTTGTCCCTATTTTGGCCATTCTAGGTTCAACATGCTATTTCTTGTTCCAAAGACTTTGGAGGCTTGGCTCAGTGATTGTCCCCTTTAGATTCAATCCTCTGAGGTGTCCAAGTGGATAGGAGCATTTGGATTTGGCTGATTTTGGCAAATCGAGCAAAAATGCAAATTCTGCCTTGCCTTGGCAGATTTCAGCAAGGCAACTTTCCAATGTCATATCTCATGACTCAAATGGAATTTGGTAATGTTCTTGGCCATTTTGGAAAGCCCTTACATGATACAACAACTATTTGAACATGTTTGGTTTTGATCTCTTTTTGATCCAAGTGAAAAATCCCCCTACATTTGGCAAAAAGTAGGGTAAAATCTGACTTAGTGAAATTTTCACTAAGTGTTGGAACAAAGTGACTTTTCTTGATTTTGATCACTCCATAACTCAAAATCCACAATGAATTGGAATTAGGTCTAGTTGAAGTTTTTGTAGAGGGCAATGAGATCTACAAATCAAGCCTTGGATGGGAGAAAATGACTTTGTGGTTTAGGAGTTATGACCCTCCAAAGTTGGTACCCTAGCCACTTTATTTTTAACTTAGAAAATTTTCTAAGTTTTTTTATGGTTACCCCTTTTACAAGTTATCCAACTTTTCTTGATTTTTCTTGATGAATGATGATTCAAATCATACATTAACATCATTTTAGGGTTAAAAATCCATTTTGGTGAAAAATCTCAAAAAGTCAAAGTTGACTTTTGTGCACAGTTGACTTTTTATCAGATGAATTCCAAACTGTGCAATTCTTCATGAAATCATGTCCTTGACCTAAATCAAACTTGATGGACATGTTCCATGGGTGTCATAGGGTATATTGATGCATGTCATAGGGCTTGGGAGCATGTCCTGGTCAAAAGTCAAAGTTACAGTTGACTTTTTCCTTAAAACCCTAACTGTGGTGCAGATGAAATTGAAACTTGTTGCTCAAGCCTCTTGGATTAATCCATTGTTGTAAATGGATCAATATAGTTCATTAGAGACCCTCAAACCCTCTCTTGAGGTCTTGGCTCATGATTTTCCCTAAAAGTCAACTTAGTGGTGAATTAGGTCAAGAAACCCTAATTCCTGATTTTTTATGAATGCATCCCCTGAGGCAAAATTGACTTGATGATTGGGTCCATGAGGTTCCATGGAGTATATTAGGTTAGGTTTTGGATCATTGGCTTGTGCCCAGATGAAAATTTTCATCTGGAGGCCCTGGTCGACCAAAACCCTAATTTGGTGACACTGTCGATCTTGAGACTTGATCCACCTAGAAGGGAGCAGCCTTGTGCTTGATCCTTGAAGTAGGAGTCCTTTTGATCCATTGTAGGTGTTTGAGAGGTTAGACAAGTTGAAGATCATGTCATTCCTTGATTGATCCTTTGTCTAAGAACTCTGAGAGGGCTTGAAACCCTAATTCTTGATTGTAGTGGATGCTCACCCATCTTTGGGGAGACTGATGAAGTATGATGGCCCATCCCTATTGTGATGATGATTTGCACAATGATGGGAAATCCTAGTGGTCAAAATTTGGGGTATGACATCGATGTCATATTCTGATAACAACATCTGCCAACGGGCAATACTTCCCGTGAGAGCAGGTTTTTCAAAGACATACTTGATCAGATCCATTTCAGAGATTAACCAAGTAGTGTGACAAGTCATGTACTGGCGAAGACGTTTGGCTGCCCAAGCCAGAGCATAACAAGTTTTATCAAGCATGGTGTACCGAGTTTCACAGTTGGTAAATTTCTTGCTTAGGTAGTAAATGGCAGACTCTTTTCTTTTGGTTTCGTCTTGTTGGCCAAGTACACAACCCATAGAGTCTTCCAAGAGTGTTAGGTAGATGATCAGTGGTCTTCCCTCCACTGGAGGAGATAGAATTGTGTCATTCCCCAAATTTTGACCACTAAGATTTCCCATCATGGTGCAAATCATCATCACAATATGGATGAACCATCTTGCCTCATCAGTCTCCCCAAGGATGGGTGAACACTTACTACAGTCAAAATTATGGTTTCAAGCCCTCTCAGAGTTCTTAGACAAAGGATCAATCAAGAAATGATATAATCTTCAAATTGTCTAACCTCCCAAACATCTACAGTGGATCAAGAGGACTCCCACTTTAAGGATTAAGCACAAGGCTGATCCCTTCCAGGTGGATCAAGCCTCAAGATTGCCAGTGTCACCAAATTAGGGTTTGGTCGACCAGGGCCTCCAGATGGAAATTTTCCTCTGGGCATGAGCCAATGCTTCAAAGCATATCCTAAAATACTCCATGGAACCTCATAGGCCCAAGCATCAAGTCAATTTGACCTCATGGGATGCATACATCAAAAATCAGGAATTAGGGTTTCTTGACCTAATTCACCCCTAAGTTGACTTTTGGGACAAATCATGAGGAAACACCACAAATCACCCCTAGGACATGATTCAATACACCCTATAACACCTATGAAATCAATCCATCAAGTTTGATTTAGGTCAAGGACTTGATTTCATAGAGGATCGTACAGTTTGGAATTCATCTGACAAAAAGTCAACTGTGCACAAAAGTCAACTTTGACTTTTTGAGATTTTTCACAAAAATGGTTTTTAACCCTAAAATGATGTTAATGTATGATTTGAATCATCATTCATCAAGAAAAATCAAGAAAAGTGGGATAACTTGTAAAAGGGGGTAACCATAAAAACTTAGAAAATTTTCTAAGTTATGAACAAAGTGGCAAGGGTACCAACTTTGGAGGATCATAACTCCTAAACCACAAGGCCATTTTCCCCATCCAAAGCTAGATTTGTAGCTCTCATTACCCTCTACAAAAGCTTAGAACTGACCTCCTTCCAAATTCATCATGGATTTTGAGTTATGGAATGATCAAAATCACAAAAAGTGAAAATGTCACTTTTTTCCAACACTTAGTGAAATTTTCACTAAGTCAGAATCTGCCTTCACTTTTTCCAAATGTAGGGGGATTTTTCACTTGGATCCAAAAGGTATCAAAACCAAATATGATCAAACAGTTGTTGTATCATATGAGGGCTTTCCAAAATGGCCAAGAACATCACCAAATTCCACTTGGGCCATGAGATATGATAATGGCAATATGCCTTGCTGAAAACTGCCAAGGCTAGGCAGAATTTTGCATTTTTGCTCGATTTGGCAAAATCAGATAATTCCAAGCCTTGTCATCACTTTGGACACATCTGAGGATCAAATTTAAAGGGGACAAACACAGAGCCAAGCCTCTATAGTCCTTGGAACAAGAAGTAGCATGCCAAACCTAGAAATCCCTAAAAGAGGGACAAGACTCCAATTTTGGATTGGAGCATTCATTACATACACCAAGGTGGCATGGACTGACACATTTGCAACTGAATTCAGTCAAGACTTATCCAAGACCAAGGGAACCACAACCCTGTGCCCTAACCTCTAGTCAATGGCTAGAGAAGACTTGGATTCCAAAGTGCAACCATTGGCCAAACCTCTGCTGCAGTTGCCATTCACTATTGATCCCAAAACAAACTTGCTCTACTATAAAAAGAGCTCATTTGTGCTCAGTTTGAGTACACCAAAGCCATCAAATAGATGCTTTCCTCAAAATCCCTCTCTTTAGGCCAAAATGCCTTCTTTAGCAAGGTAACTCTGAGTTTTTGAGTTAGAGAGCATTTCCATCACAACTCATGATCCTAACACCTCATAAACATCATATGTAAGTGATCTAAACTATCAAAACTGACCTATAACACCAAAATCACAAAGTCACCTCTCAAAACCTCAAAATAGGCCTTTTGTGCATTTTTTAAGCCATGTCTTGATTCAGTCACTTTCCAAACCAGATAAAACCTCAAACACACTCCAAATAACATCCTTGAACTGTCCCAAATGGTTTCCCCCATCTAGAACACCATTTGAGAGAGTTGCTATTTTGGTCATTTTAACCCCTTTTGCAAGAAAGGGCCTGTTTGTGTTTTTTCAGGTTCCAGCTGATTCCAACCATCCTCAGAGCTTCTAAGGTATCATTTGAGAGTGTCCAAAGCATCAAACCATTTCTGGAACAAGAAGTTTGGCAGATTGCACAGAAAACTCCAAAAGCTCAAAAAGAGGTAAGCATCAGGACTTGAATTTTCCAAAATATGCATTGCTTTGAAGTCCACTGAGCATACACACCTCATACATGTTATATATGTTGTGTTTGAACCAATTCATCATGTAATTCATGTCTGTATCAAAGTGTAGCATAGAAAATGCAATTATATGCCTTTTTAAAAAACAATATGGGGTTTTGAGGAGGGAGTATGATCTGAAAAAATACCACCACCATTGGATTCCTTATGAAATTCTAGGCCAAATGCATATAAATTTTGTCCCCAACCATGGAGAAATGAGAAAGTTATGGACCTTCCCGTTTCTTGGCAAAACTTGCCTTGCCTTGCCTTGCCTTGGCCAGACCTAGAAAACAAGGCAAGCCTTGTATATTTGTGGTTTCACTTCAAGCAATGGATGTATCACCACCCCAGTGGTAAGGCGCGCGCCCTATAACCTTGAGGTCGTGGGTTCAAACCCCACCCATGCCATTTTGTGTTTTCTCACATTTTTGCTATTTTTTCCAATATTTTCATGTTTTATTAATTAATTGGAAAATTAATAACTCCTTCAATTTTAATTATTTTTGATTAGTTCTTTTTGCAAAAAATCAAAAAAATATTGAAATATTTTATTCCACAAAAAATTAAGTTTATATTATTTATTTAATATAATTAGTATTTTTGTGAATAAATTCCTTTTTAATATTTTTAAACATTTTAAAAGTGAATATTTACTTTGAAAATCAAAAACAAGTGAGTTTTAATTCACCTTGTGATTAATCCCTCATTTCTCAAACCTTAAACAAAAATCACAAATGGTTTATTCAAACTTATTTGGTATTTTATTTGATTTTCTTTAAATATTTACTTTTAAAGAATAACAAATTAGGGTTTCTTTGATTTTCACCCTCATCAAACAATTTCAAACACTTTTGGGCCTCTAATAGAGTGTAAGACCCAATCCTTTGTAAATACAAACCTATTTTTGGGCCTCACTTATTGTATAAGTCCCGTTGTATTTCAAAAAGTTCGACGCGATCATCGTCCATTGAAAAATAAACCTTGGGCCTCTCCTCGAGGTATAAGACCCATTCAAAATCTTTGGGCCTCTATTAGAGTGTAAGATCCAACCCCCTTTGAAAACCAAACCATTTTGGGCCTCAATGCATTGTATAAAACCCACCGTGTTTTCAAAAATCTCGGCGCGATCGCCATTTTCAAACAAATGACCCCGGGCCTCTCCTTGAGCTGTAAGCCCCACCACTTGTACAAAAATAAATCTCTTGGGCCTCTATTAGAGTGTAAGACCCAATCCCCTTTTAACCAAAACTTTTTGGGCCTCGGACATTGTATAAGTCCCCATGCGTTAAAAGAAAACCTCGGTGCGATCGCCAATAAAAAACCAATCATCTGGGCCTACCTTCGTGTTGTAAGCCCCATTCTTTTTCTTTAAACACTTGGGCCTCTTGAGAAAGTGTAAGACCCATCCCCTTGTACAGAAAACCTTTCATGGGCCTCAGTCACTTGTATAAGTCCCTCTGTACAAAACGACAATGCGATCACTGATAAACCTTGGGCATCTCCTGGAGCTGTAAGCCCCAACATCTTTTCAAAATACTTTCTCCTTTAATTTTGAATGTACTGTTGTTTTCAATCTTTCTTTGTTGAACAACTAACCAAACAACATGGAAGCTCTACAACCGTGTAAGTGTTTATATGCTTTCTTTATCCGCTTTCATATACATATAACTGTATTGTGGGCCTGTTTCACTGTAAGTCTTCTTTCATAAACTCATATCAACTGTGTAATACTAGTATAGATATTTAGAGTTTCCCCGGCAACTACGTCTAGTACTAAGCCCTATTGATCACTCTTAAACAAACAAAACTTGATCCCCATAGGATTACCAGATACAGTCTTCCCTCCTCTTAGGGTTAAACAATATGGAGACGTGAAAGGCAGCATTCTCTGTGAACCCTTTCTCAGACCGTCACCCTTAGAAATTGTCAAAGAGAATCTACTCCTCAAGGATGATCTTTTCTCCGTGAATGGCATCTCTTGAGTTTCTTCCAAATTCTCAGACTTTCCTGGCTTGATCTATTCTCTGTGAATAGACTGTCTTGAATTTCTCGGGGTTTGGGGACCCACAGGCTTCCTAAAAGCATCCCCGCCTCCTCTTGGGCGTTGACAAGGACCCTACGGCTTCTTAGAAGTATTCACAGCCTCCTCTTAGGCTTCGTATAAGGATTCTTCCTTCAGGAAGAGAGCCTCCTCTTGGGCTTCGTACAAATTGTCCCTCGGCTTCTTAAAAGTTTCCAGCCTCCTCTTGGGTTTCGTACAAATTGTCCCAACGGCCTCCTAGAGGTATAGGAACATAAATTAGTCATCTTAATAGAACAGTCTTTCAAAAAGTCTAGATCTTTCTACCATGAACGTACTACTACTGTTTCTTTAAGCATAGTATAAAAGATAAAACTCTAGACTTGGACAGTCTAATCTCCTTGAATCTCGAAGGCATTCTCAAGTAGGGAAAAACACCAGTAGACTCGGACAGTCTCCAATACCCTATGGATTCCCCATTTCCTTAAAGAACAGGAAATAACCCTGATCCTCTGATCGATCCCAAAGCATAGCCTTACCTTTAATCAGTATCTTTATAAGAACTGATTTTCTCTTTTAACCAATCTACTGGACCTGTCACTCAACTGAAACAACAATCCTTTTAGCCTCTATCTCAGGCTTCGTACGAGATACAAAAAGACTCTTTTGTTGAGTCAATCTCTCTTTTAGCCTCCATCTCGAGCTTCGTACGAGATATAAAATCACTCTCTTGTTGAGTATAAAAGACTCTCTTGTTGAGTCAACCTTTAGCCTCCGTCTTGGGCTTCGTACAAGACACATCTAAAAGCACTCTCTTGTTGAGTCCACTCCTTTTAGCCTCCCTCTCGGGTTTCGTACGAGACACAAAAGCATCCTCTTGTTGGGTCAATAGCCTCCTCTTAGGCTTTGTATAAGAAAAACCCCGGTTGAGTCAATCAACCTTTTAGCATCAAAACTGTGCCTCGTTCACAGGATACAAACATCAACAACTCATTTCATCTAATTGCTATAAGCGGCAAGCCTCTGGATTATTTACATCCACGCCACGTCCCCTCTTTTAGTATGAGAAATTCCTAAGGAAAAATAGCATTGCTCTACACTGAGTTAAAGTCTTCTCCTTCAGGTTAAAACCCCTATAAAGGAAATTATGGCATTGCTAGAATTCACATACCCCGGTTAAAGTAATCCTCCTTTATAGTCAGTCACCCAACAGTTGTGACAAACAAACCCCTTTAGAGATGACAAATTCTCTCTAAAGTCAACACCCTTTTAGCTTCATATCTTGGGCTTCGAACAAGATACAAATAGACTCTTCAGGTTCACATCTTGGGCTTTGAACAAGATAAAAACCACCTTTTCAGCTTCACGTCTTGGGCTTTGAACAAGACACCAAAACACCATTTCCTCCCATAGAATAGGAGGAACTACGATCGCTCTGATTTCCCTGTCTCGGTAAACGGGAATACGTAGGCATAAGATTGAAAGAAAAATATTAGGGAGCACACTAATCCAAAGCCCCAAATCCCGTACCTTTACATATCAATCGAAAAGCATCAGTCCTAGCATCCTAACAAAATTCCCCATGAACATTCTCGGTGTTTCGTTCTAAACAAAGTAAGAAGAAAGAGGCCCCATTACCATATAACATCCGTAACCTAACAGACCGCTGTTTAAACTTAGTATGCAAGCAGGGTTAATTAGAGACATCTATTTCCCTTCCTTAGTCAGCTCAATAGGATAAAAAATGAATTGACCTGTAGTAACCCGAGAGCGACAGTGCTTAAGAACCATGTCCAAAATTGCTCGCTACAAATTGGTGGATTCAACAGATACTCCTTGATACTGTCGAAGGATTTTTGGAAATCTTCCATCCATATGCAACTTTGATCCTTTCTGAGTAGTTTGAATATCGGCGCGCATGTCGCTGTCATGAGAGATATGAATCTGGAAATGTAATTCAGACGTCCTAGGAATCCTCTGACTTATTTTTCAGTCTTTGGAGAAGGCATTTCTTGAATGGCCTTGACCTTGTCAGGATCAACCTCAATCTTTTTCTGGCTGACAATGAACCCTAAAAGTTTCCCTGAGCGGACACCGAACGTGCATTTGTTGGGATTCAAGCGGAGTTTATACTTTCTCAGACACTCGAACAACTTTGACAGGTGGGTCACATGTTCCTCCTCTATTCTAGATTTGGCAATCATATCATCGACGTATACCTCGATTTTTTGTGCATCATGTCGTGAAACAGAGTAGTCATGGCTCTTTGATAGGTTGCCCCGACGTTCTTCAAACCGAACGGCATTACCTTGTTACAAAAGGTGCCCCATGGGGTGATGAATGAAGTTTTCTCCATGTCTTCCGGCACCATTTTGATTTGATTATAGCCCGAGAATCCATCCATGAAGGAGAAGACTTTGAACTTTGCTGTACTGTCTACCAGCATGTCAATGTGCGGTAAGGGAAAGTCATCCTTTGGACTGGCCTTGCTCAGATCCCTGTAGTCTAAACACATTCTGACTTTTCCGTCCTTTTTCTGAACTGGCGCTATGTTGGCTAGCCATTGAGGATATTCTGAGGTGGCAAGGAAACCTGCACCAATCTGTTTCTGCACTTCCTCCTTGATTTTGATGGCCATATCCGGGTGAGTCCGTCTCAGTCTTTGTTTTACCGGCTGACATTCTGACTTCAACGGTAAATGATGTTGCACGATGCTGGTATCCAACCCTGGCATGTTCTGATAGGACCAAGCGAACACATCTGGAAACTCTTTGAGAAGTTTTATCAAGTCTTCTCTGGAGTCGGACTGAGCAGTGCTCCAATCTTGACTTCTTTCCTTTCTTCTTCTGAACCCAAGTTGACCGTTTCTGAAATTCTGGCTTATGCAGACAACAGATGTCCTAGTAGATGTCAAGACATTGTGCTGCATAATCTTTTAAACTTGGAGGCACACCAGCAGACTGATACCTTGAATATCAAAACTGCACACTCTCAGATGTCACGACATCTGATCCAACATGCCAGTCAAGAACATTAACAAAACTGAAAACTGCAGAATGTTAAATAAGACAATAATTGTTAACCCAGTTTGGTGCAATTCACCTACATCTAGGGGATACCAATCCAGGATGAAGATTTCACTATTGTGTAGACTGTTACAAAGTTAAACTCCCACGTTTACAACTTTATCCCTAACATCTACCCCATGAACATCTTTACCAAGGCTAAACTCAATGATTTACAACCCTGATATGAGATACCCCACTCACACCCTAATCACAAATTGTGCTATCTCTGTCATCTGCCAATTCAGAACTGTCGTGGTTTCTTGACCTACAAGTTATCTTGGACTTGCTTCAAAGCTTCGTCCAAGAACAATACACCAACCATTACCTACAGGTTTCTGGTTGTGTCCCTGTGCCTATGCCTTCCTCTCTGCATCCCAAACTACAGAGGAGAACTACAATCCTAAGAGCCACCGACTCTCAAAACCTAAACCCTTATTTTTATAAAAGAGAACTAGGTTACAATTGTTACATCAGGCACACCGAACCCTAGGTCTAAATCTTCATATATATAGTCTTCTGTCTTGGGCTTTCTATTTTTTATCCTTGATCCAGTATTAAAAAGCGTAGCAAATCTTGGACAGTTTGTTGCACATTTAAATCATGCTATATCAGTCCATGATGTCGCATCTTGCTGTTAGGACATCTTCTTCGACATATTTGATCTTGGCAGTTTCTTCATCTTTATTGTTGATATGTTTTACCAAAATTTAGTCAAACTCTAGGAGCTTTCAATCTCCCCCTTTTGACAAATTTTGGCAAAAACTTCTTCTTCTATATTCTGCCATCAGCAAGACTTCTCCATCTTGAGAATTGATTGGAGTTTGAAGAAATCTCCCCCTCAACACATTTCTTTTTCCTTCCACGAAAGATCCAGAACCAGTGTAGAAGACTCCTCCAGAAAAGAAACACCCGTTGTAGCCTTTGTAACCCCAAGTACATGAATTATGTAACTCAGGTCATAAGACACAACCTGTTTCATAGCTCAAATTACAAGACACAAAAAAATAAAAATTAGTAGGTAGAGATGATAGAACATCTTCCTCAAACATTCTTGCACTGCCACTACTCGAATGAACCCAAACACCAGAACACCATTCTTCTCCCCCTTTTTAGCCAAAACTTGGCAAAGGTGACCAAGACAGCTCCATATCCAGACACACCTCATCCAGATCTTGAAAAATGCCATCGAACACTCACTTGGAGAGAAGGAATTATGAGACCAAGAAGTGTCACAACAATCCTATTTATAGCAGATAATTGCCTTTGAAAGTAACGAACCATCGAACAAAACGCTGGTCAATTCAAAGCGCCAGCAACTTTACTAAATGCGCACCGACCAAGACTGTTGACTGTTTCTTCTTTTGAGAGAATCGACCAAAGAACCAATAACATGCAGATATGTTGTATAACAATGTCCTGACATCATGTCAGACATTGTCTATTCTTCCCAAATTCTTCTTTTGATAAGACATTACAGAGAAATCTTCAGAGCGTTGTGAGTAACAGTCTGCAGAGAAAGATAAATTCCCAGACTCAATAATTATTCTTAAGTATCCAATAAGAACCATTCAAGTATGCATTGCCAAGTTTCCCACAACTTGCAACAACACTCTAATGTCAAGACATCCTCCTTGACATCTCAGTTTGCTTGACGCACAAATGCAAACTGGAATTTCCACAATAATGTCAAGCCATCTTGACATCTCAGTTTGCTTGACGCACATATGCAAACTGGAACTTCAACAATAATGTCAAGCCATCTTGACATCTCAGTTTGCTTGACGCACAAATACAAACTGGAACTTCATCTTAGATCAAGAGGCCTCTCCCCCTGACTAAGGTAACTGGTGCTCCTCCACTGAACACCCAAGCTAATGACTGGAAAATATAAGACGCATCTTCATGTCTTTAAGAGCGAGCCCTCTGTTCAACACACCTGCTAAACGCAACCATTAACTCATTATTGTTCCCTATGACAAGAAACAATAATTACTCACTGATGAGTGCCAAAAAGTCATGTTTTTAGTAGTATATTTGTGGCACTTATAATTCTAATTGTATTGAATAAAACCCCACTTTGTATGTAAATGTGTATATTTAGTGTATTTGTGTACCGTTTGATAGTTTTCTACTCATTTTGTAGGTATTGAGGTGTATTTGGAGCATGAGCAATAAAGTGTCGAAGACACGGCTTCAAACGAGCGATTTTGAGCAACTCATCAACGAATAAGGCTCAAAATTAGGGTGATAAAAATCACCAATTCGGTTGATATTTATTCATTGTTAGATTGGAAATTGAATAAGCTTTCCAACGCTTCAAACTGGGCGCAAATCCGAGTTACGGTTCTCAAGTTATGGCTGAAACATGTGCTGTCTTTTTTTCATGACAGCAGGTAGCACGCTTAGCGTGCCTGACCGCGCTTAGAGGGCTTTTAAGGCGGTTTAAACATTTATAAGGGCGCGCTTAGCGCCCAGACCGGGCTAAGCGCAGTCTGTGATGATGACATCAATAAATAGGGGTAAAAACACATTTTTTAGTGATGGTTTTGGGGTTTTTTGCTCCCAACTCCATCAACTTCATTTTTTCATTAGATTAGCTTAGAAAACATCATGGAAGCTTGCATTTGGATGATCTGGGGTGGATTTCTCATCGATCGGCTCTGACAACTTGTGAAGTGTTTGGTTCATTTCTGATTTTCTTCATGTCTTTCTTCTTTGTTGGGTTTGTATATGTTTTTACTTTGATCTTGTGTACATTTGTCGCCCATGGCGTTATATTTAATTTGCTTTATGAATCTCTATTGGTGATTGTTCTTGACTTTTGCTTAAATGCGCGGGGTTTGGGTCGTGTTAGAGATAAACTTCACAAACTTTGATTAAGGATAATTATCTGTTAGTTTCTGAACTCTAGAGATAGATTTAGGGCTAACAATTCGTATGGGCGTCAGAGCTTAATGCCTCCGTGTTATTTGAGTCGAGTGCGACAGTGTCGACGAGAGTAATACGGTTTTTCTCTCAGCTCGGTGTGTCACAGATGAACACTATTGAGAGCGATGCTGGATGATATTGAGGAGTATTGTAGGTTGAGTATAACTGGTCGATAAGTTTAAGTTTGTGATGAGTGGAATATATACATGCTTGATAAGTCTTTTCTCTCTGATGAATGAATTTTCTTGTGTTAATATTTTTCTGTTTTTATGTTTCAACCATTTTAATCCAAACTCATAAACTTAGAGATTATCGAACGACATTTCAGTAGCACCGATCTCTGTGGACACGATAATTCCCTGAAAAATACTTCCAAATCTTTTGTTGCTTGCCGCTATTCCGCACTAACAAAATGGTGTCGTTGCCGGGGATTGGTGTTTTTATTGAATCGCATTGCGATAGTTTCTTTGTTTTTGAGTTTTGTAGATATCGTATATATTGTCTATTTTCACTTGTTTATATTGATATTTGTGTATGTTTACCATATTTGTGAATTTTACATGTTTTCCATACTTGTATATTTAGTATATATGTTTGTTTCTCTTCACGTTTGCTAAGTGTTTGGTTAGGTTTCGTCGTCGGTGAGCACTAACCGTGTAAAGAGGCAACTTGGAGAAGAGTGTATAAATAATAGGCGGCGAGCTTACGACGTAAAACAAGCATGTTTTATCGTTTTTTTGTTCCGTTATTACTTTTTCATTATAGCGTAGGTAGTGTGGTGAACATTCATTAAACATGTTGTACTCGGATTGTTCGTAAAATTCTCAAATATTCACTTTACAACTTGTTTAATTCATTTTCACCCAATCTTTCTGGACCAATTTTTGTATATGGGATTGTGTAGGTGTTAAGTGGAGGCCTACACCAGAACCTTGTTGTTGTACTGGTTTTTCTGGTTCTGGTGTAGCGCGCTTGGCGCGCCTAACCGCGCTTAGCGCGCCCTACTGTTCTGAGCCAGTGAATTCTTTTAATTGTTCACTTGGTTCCCCCTTCTTCTCACTTCCACCAAGGCCTTATATATTAGTAATTATTAGTAATTTTTCTAATTCTTTTGTTGATTGTTTGGACTCAAATTTTAGCCCGATAGCTTGAAGTCGCATTCGGTGATTTTTCTGATTTTGAGTGTTTCAACTTGCGAATGTGTGGTAATGATAGTGTTTAAAGTTTGGTACGCGTCCCAGGTATGTGTTTATCGCTTTCTAGACTTTAGCATATTCATGATACTTAGGCTTTTTACAACTTCTATGCCATTCATTCTTTTGTATACTTGTTCGTATGTGAATCACTTTAGTTCCCACCCTTTTTGTGAGGAAGCCTTCCATTGTTCATATATGCACGGAGTACCAATATTCTTGTTTTAACTGGATTTTATTATGCTTAATCTTTTGTTTGTGTTGATTATTTGAAAGCAAAAAAGGATTAAGGCATTTTGTTTCATTTTGAGCACAACTACCTAGCCAAATAGTCAATTCACCTTGTGAGTGTGTGATCATTTGTAAACCCTTTGAGCCTTTGGTCATTATCCATGTTGTTTGAGTTTGATTCTTGTCTACGAGTGTCAAAGTCATTTTTTGTGTGGATCTTGATTGTTGTTTTTTCTTGAACCCTCAACTTTGTGCTGTTGTATGAATTTTTACCTTTCCCTAGAAAGTAGGGAGTATTCACATGATGATGTGGTTGAATTTAAGTTCGGGAGAGCAATGTTTGCTCACTTATGTTGTTGGTTGCTATGAGGTTGAAAAAGAAAAGAAAAAAAGAGAAAAATAAGAAAAAGAAAAGAAAAGAAAAAGAAAGAAAAAACTTGAAAAAGCTTTGAAAAAGAAAAACAAAAAGAGTAGAATAATGTTGTGCTAATAAGTTCTATGTGTTTGGTGTAACACTTGGGATTTCGGAAGAAGTTTGATTGAAATTTTGTGTTTGAACTTTTGTGAGTTGATCACTCCCTTAGGTCTAGGTAAGTTTTTGTTTCGATTAGCTTTAGGAATTACCCCTTGTTTGTTCATCCGACCACATTACAGCCCTGAAAGTCCTTTTGATTCTTGCTTTTATGTTTTCAGCATGATTTTTAGATGAGTGTATAATTTAGTCTTTTGTTTGCAAGATTGTTGTGTAAGTGAAAAATCCCTCATTTTATGTTTTTCATCTACCGATGATTGTTTTTGCTAGGTGTGATTCACATTTGAACTTGTGTTGTTTTAGAATGTTTGGCATGACTTTTGTATTTAGCATTTGTTTCATGATTATGTTATCGTTGTAGTTTAGTGGTAAGTATTTACTTTGTGTGTACCATTTTCGATTGAACCATTGCATTTGTTTTCCGTTTTCAAAACTTGTTGTTGCGTGATTTCTTAGATTTCGCTTTTGTTCCTTTAGATGTTGGCTTTGTTTGAGGACAAACAATTATGTAAGTTGGGGAGAGTGATGAGTGCCAAAAAGTCATGTTTTTAGTAGTATTTTTGTGGCACTTATCATTCTAATTGTATTGAATAAAACCCCACATTGTATGTAAATGTGTATATTTAGTGTATAAACAAGTTTTAGTGTATTTGTGTACCGTTTGATAGTTTTCTACTCATTTTTTAGGTATTGAGGTGTATTTGGAGCATGAGCAATAAAGTGTCGAAGACACGACTTCAAACGCGCGATTTTGAGTAACTCATCAACGAATAAGGTTCAAAATGAGGGTGATGAAAATCACCAATTTGGTTGATATTTATTCATTGTTAGATAGGAAATTGAATAAGCTTTCCAACGATTCGAACCGGGCGCAAATCTGAGTTACGGTTCTCAAGTTATGGCCGAAACATGTGCTGTCTTTTTTTCATGAGAGCAGGTAGCGCGATTAGCGCGCCCGACGATGCTTAGCGGGCTTTTAAGGCGGTTTAAACATTTATAAGGGCGCGCTTAGCGCCTAGACTGGGCTAAGTGCGGTCTGCGATGATGACAACAATAAATAGGGTTAAAAACACACTTTTTAGGGATATTTTTGGGTTTTTTTGCTCCCAACTCCATCAACTTCAATTTTTCATTAGATTAGCTTAGAAAACATCATGGAAGCTTGCATTTGGATGATCCTGGGTGGATTTCTCATCGATCGGCTCTGACAACCCGTGAAGTGTTTGGTTCATTTCTAATTTTCTTCATGTCTTTCTTCTTTGTTGGGTTTGTATATGTTTTTACTTTGATCTTATGTACATTTGACGCCCATGGCGTTATGAATCTCTATTGGTGATTGTTCTTGATTTTTGCTTAAATGCGCGGGGTTTGGGTCGTGTTAGAGATAAACTTCACAAACTTCGATTAAGGATAATTATCTGTTAGTTTCTGAACTCTAGAGATAGATTTAGGGCTAACAATTCGTATGGATGTCGGAGCTTAATGCCTCCATGTTATTTGAGTCGAGTGCGAGAGTGTCGACGAGAGTAATACGGTTTTTCTCTCAGCTCGGTGTGTCAGAGATGAACACTATTCAGAGCGATGCTAGATGATATTGAGGAGTATTGTAGGTTGAGTATAACTGGTCGATAAGTTTAAGTTTATGACGAGTGGAATATATACATGCTTGATAAGCCTTTTCTCTCTGATGAATGAATTTTCTTGTGTTAATATTTTTCTGTTTTTATGTTTCAACCATTTTAATCCAAACTCATAAACTTAGAGATTATCGAACGACATTTCAGTAGCACCGATCTCTGTGGACACGATAATTCCCTGAAAAATACTTCCAAATCTTTTGTTGCTTGCCGCTATTCCGCACTAACAAAATCGCGTCGTTGCCGGGGATTGATGTTTTTATTGAATCGCATTGCGATAGTTTCTTTGTTTTTGAGTTTGATAGATATCGTATATATTGTCTATTTTCACTTGTTTATATTGATATTTGTATATGTTTACCATATTTGTGAATTTTACATGTTTTCCATACTTGTATATTTAGTATATATGTTTGTTTCTCTTCACGTTTGCTAAGTGTTTGGTTAGGTTTCGTCGTCGGTGAGCACTAACCGTGTAAAGAGGCAACTTGGAGAAGAGTGTATAAATAATAGGCGGCGAGCTTACGACGTAAAACAAGCATGTTTTATCGTTTTTTTGTTCCGTTATTACTTTTTCATTATAGCGTAGGTAGTGTGGTGAACATTCATTAAACATGTTGTACTCGGATTGTTCGTAAAATTCTCAAATCTTCACTTTACAACTTGTTTAATTCATTTTCACCCAATCTTTCTGGACCAATTTTTGTATATGAGATTGTGTAGGTGTTAAGTGGAGGCCTACACCAGAACCTTGTTGCTGTACTGGTTTTTCTGGTTCTGGTGTAGCGCGCTTGGCGCGCCTAACCGCGCTTAGCGCGCCCTACTGTTCTGAGCCAGTGAATTCTTTTAATTTTTCACTTGGTTCCCCCTTCTTCTCACTTCCACCAAGGCCTTATATATTAGTAATTATTAGTAATTTTTCTAATTCTTTTGTTGATTGTTTGGACTCAAATTTTAGCCCGATAGCTTGAAGTCGCATTCGGTGATTTTTCCGATTTTGAGTGTTTCAACTTGCGAATGTGTGGTAATGATAGTGTTTAAAGTTTGGTACGCGTCCAAGGTATATGTTTATCGCTTTCTAGACTTTAGCATATTCATGATACTTAGGCTTTTTACAACTTCTATGCCATTCATTCTTTTGTATACTTGTTCGTATGTGAATAACTTTAGTTCCCACCCTTTTTGTGAGGAAGCCTTCCATTGTTCATATATGCACGGAGTACCAATATTCTTGTTTTAACTGGATTTTATTATGCTTAATCTTTTGTTTGTGTTGATTATTTGAAAGCAAGAAAAGGATTAAGGCATTTTGTTTCATTTTGAGCACAACTACCTAGCCAAATAGTCAATTCACCTTGTGAGTGTGTGATCGTTTGTAAACCCTTTGAGCCTTTGGTCATTATCCATGTTGTTTGAGTTTGATTCTTGTCTATGAGTGTCAAATTCATTTTTTGTGTGGATCTTGATTGTTGTTTTTTCTTGAACCCTCAACTTTGTGCTGTTGTATGAATTTTTACCTTTCCCTAGAAAGTAGGGAGTATTCACATGATGATGTGGTTGAATTTAAGTTCGGGAGAGCAATGTTTGCTCACTTATGTTGTTGGTTGCTATGAGGTTGAAAAAGAAAAGAAAAAAAGAGAAAAATAAGAAAAAGAAAAGAAAAGAAAAAGAAAGAAAAAAATTGAAAAAGCTTTGAAAAAGAAAAACAAAAAGAGTAGAATAATGTTGTGCTAATAAGTTCTATGTGTTTGGTGTAACACTTGGGATTTCGGAAGAAGTTTGATTGAAATTTTGTGTTTGAACTTTTGTGAGTTGATCACTCCCTTAGGTCTAGGTAAGTTTTTGTTTCGATTAGCTTTAGGAATTACCCCTTGTTTGTTCATCCGACCACATTACAGCCCTGAAAGTCCTTTTGATTCTTGCTTTTATGTTTTCAGCATGATTTTTAGATGAGTGTATAATTTAGTCTTTTGTTTGCAAGATTGTTGTGTAAGTGAAAAATCCCTCATTTTATGTTTTTCATCTACCGATGATTGTTTTTGCTAGGTGTGATTCACATTTGAACTTGTGTTGTTTTAGAATGTTTGGCATGACTTTTGTATTTAGCATTTGTTTCATGATTATGTTATCGTTGTAGTTTAGTGGTAAGTATTTACTTTGTGTGTACCATTTTCGATTGAACCATTGCATTTGTTTTCCGTTTTCAAAACTTGTTGTTGCGTGATTTCTTAGATTTCGCTTTTGTTCCTTTAGATGTTGGCTTTGTTTGAGGACAAACAATTATGTAAGTTGGGGAGAGTGATGAGTGCCAAAAAGTCATGTTTTTAGTAGTATTTTTGTGGCACTTATCATTCTAATTGTATTGAATAAAACCCCACATTGTATGTAAATGTGTATATTTAGTGTATAAACAAGTTTTAGTGTATTTGTGTACCGTTTGATAGTTTTCTACTCATTTTTTAGGTATTGAGGTGTATTTGGAGCATGAGCAATAAAGTGTCGAAGACACGACTTCAAACGCGCGATTTTGAGTAACTCATCAACGAATAAGGTTCAAAATGAGGGTGATGAAAATCACCAATTTGGTTGATATTTATTCATTGTTAGATAGGAAATTGAATAAGCTTTCCAACGATTCGAACCGGGCGCAAATCTGAGTTACGGTTCTCAAGTTATGGCCGAAACATGTGCTGTCTTTTTTTCATGAGAGCGGGTAGCGCGATTAGCGCGCCCGACGATGCTTAGCGGGATTTTAAGGCGGTTTAAACATTTATAAGGGCGCGCTTAGCGCCTAGACTGGGCTAAGTGCGGTCTGCGATGATGACAACAATAAATAGGGTTAAAAACACACTTTTTAGGGATATTTTTGGGTTTTTTTGCTCCCAACTCCATCAACTTCAATTTTTCATTAGATTAGCTTAGAAAACATCATGGAAGCTTGCATTTGGATGATCCTGGGTGGATTTCTCATCGATCGGCTCTGAAAACCCGTGAAGTGTTTGGTTCATTTCTAATTTTCTTCATGTCTTTCTTCTTTGTTGGGTTTGTATATGTTTTTACTTTGATCTTATGTACATTTGACGCCCATGGCGTTATGAATCTCTATTGGTGATTGTTCTTGATTTTTGCTTAAATGCGCGGGGTTTGGGTCGTGTTAGAGATAAACTTCACAAACTTCGATTAAGGATAATTATCTGTTAGTTTCTGAACTCTAGAGATAGATTTAGGGCTAACAATTCGTATGGATGTCGGAGCTTAATGCCTCCATGTTATTTGAGTCGAGTGCGAGAGTGTCGACGAGAGTAATACGGTTTTTCTCTCAGCTCGGTGTGTCAGAGATGAACACTATTCAGAGCGATGCTAGATGATATTGAGGAGTATTGTAGGTTGAGTATAACTGGTCGATAAGTTTAAGTTTATGACGAGTGGAATATATACATGCTTGATAAGTCTTTTCTCTCTGATGAATGAATTTTCTTGTGTTAATATTTTTCTGTTTTTATGTTTCAACCATTTTAATCCAAACTCATAAACTTAGAGATTATCGAACGACATTTCAGTAGCACCGATCTCTGTGGACACGATAATTCCCTGAAAAATACTTCCAAATCTTTTGTTGCTTGCCGCTATTCCGCACTAACAAAATCGCGTCGTTGCCGGGGATTGATGTTTTTATTGAATCGCATTGCGATAGTTTCTTTGTTTTTGAGTTTGATAGATATCGTATATATTGTCTATTTTCACTTGTTTATATTGATATTTGTATATGTTTACCATATTTGTGAATTTTACATGTTTTCCATACTTGTATATTTAGTATATATGTTTGTTTCTCTTCACGTTTGCTAAGTGTTTGGTTAGGTTTCGTCGTCGGTGAGCACTAACCGTGTAAAGAGGCAACTTGGAGAAGAGTGTATAAATAATAGGCGGCGAGCTTACGACGTAAAACAAGCATGTTTTATCGTTTTTTTGTTCCGTTATTACTTTTTCATTATAGCGTAGGTAGTGTGGTGAACATTCATTAAACATGTTGTACTCGGATTGTTCGTAAAATTCTCAAATCTTCACTTTACAACTTGTTTAATTCATTTTCACCCAATCTTTCTGGACCAATTTTTGTATATGAGATTGTGTAGGTGTTAAGTGGAGGCCTACACCAGAACCTTGTTGCTGTACTGGTTTTTCTGGTTCTGGTGTAGCGCGCTTGGCGCGCCTAACCGCGCTTAGCGCGCCCTACTGTTCTGAGCCAGTGAATTCTTTTAATTTTTCACTTGGTTCCCCCTTCTTCTCACTTCCACCAAGGCCTTATATATTAGTAATTATTAGTAATTTTTCTAATTCTTTTGTTGATTGTTTGGACTCAAATTTTAGCCCGATAGCTTGAAGTCGCATTCGGTGATTTTTCCGATTTTGAGTGTTTCAACTTGCGAATGTGTGGTAATGATAGTGTTTAAAGTTTGGTACGCGTCCAAGGTATATGTTTATCGCTTTCTAGACTTTAGCATATTCATGATACTTAGGCTTTTTACAACTTCTATGCCATTCATTCTTTTGTATACTTGTTCGTATGTGAATAACTTTAGTTCCCACCCTTTTTGTGAGGAAGCCTTCCATTGTTCATATATGCACGGAGTACCAATATTCTTGTTTTAACTGGATTTTATTATGCTTAATCTTTTGTTTGTGTTGATTATTTGAAAGCAAGAAAAGGATTAAGGCATTTTGTTTCATTTTGAGCACAACTACCTAGCCAAATAGTCAATTCACCTTGTGAGTGTGTGATCGTTTGTAAACCCTTTGAGCCTTTGGTCATTATCCATGTTGTTTGAGTTTGATTCTTGTCTATGAGTGTCAAATTCATTTTTTGTGTGGATCTTGATTGTTGTTTTTTCTTGAACCCTCAACTTTGTGCTGTTGTATGAATTTTTACCTTTCCCTAGAAAGTAGGGAGTATTCACATGATGATGTGGTTGAATTTAAGTTGGGGAGAGCAATGTTTGCTCACTTATGTTGTTGGTTGCTATGAGGTTGAAAAAGAAAAGAAAAAAAGAGAAAAATAAGAAAAAGAAAAGAAAAGAAAAAGAAAGAAAAAAATTGAAAAAGCTTTGAAAAAGAAAAACAAAAAGAGTAGAATAATGTTGTGCTAATAAGTTCTATGTGTTTGGTGTAACACTTGGGATTTCGGAAGAAGTTTGATTGAAATTTTGTGTTTGAACTTTTGTGAGTTGATCACTCCCTTAGGTCTAGGTAAGTTTTTGTTTCGATTAGCTTTAGGAATTACCCCTTGTTTGTTCATCCGACCACATTACAGCCCTGAAAGTCCTTTTGATTCTTGCTTTTATGTTTTCAGCATGATTTTTAGATGAGTGTATAATTTAGTCTTTTGTTTGCAAGATTGTTGTGTAAGTGAAAAATCCCTCATTTTATGTTTTTCATCTACCGATGATTGTTTTTGCTAGGTGTGATTCACATTTGAACTTGTGTTGTTTTAGAATGTTTGGCATGACTTTTGTATTTAGCATTTGTTTCATGATTATGTTATCGTTGTAGTTTAGTGGTAAGTATTTACTTTGTGTGTACCATTTTCGATTGAACCATTGCATTTGTTTTCCGTTTTCAAAACTTGTTGTTGCGTGATTTCTTAGATTTCGCTTTTGTTCCTTTAGATGTTGGCTTTGTTTGAGGACAAACAATTATGTAAGTTGGGGAGAGTGATGAGTGCCAAAAAGTCATGTTTTTAGTAGTATTTTTGTGGCACTTATCATTCTAATTGTATTGAATAAAACCCCACATTGTATGTAAATGTGTATATTTAGTGTATAAACAAGTTTTAGTGTATTTGTGTACCGTTTGATAGTTTTCTACTCATTTTTTAGGTATTGAGGTGTATTTGGAGCATGAGCAATAAAGTGTCGAAGACACGACTTCAAACGCGCGATTTTGAGTAACTCATCAACGAATAAGGTTCAAAATGAGGGTGATGAAAATCACCAATTTGGTTGATATTTATTCATTGTTAGATAGGAAATTGAATAAGCTTTCCAACGATTCGAACCGGGCGCAAATCTGAGTTACGGTTCTCAAGTTATGGCCGAAACATGTGCTGTCTTTTTTTCATGAGAGCGGGTAGCGCGATTAGCGCGCCCGACGATGCTTAGCGGGATTTTAAGGCGGTTTAAACATTTATAAGGGCGCGCTTAGCGCCTAGACTGGGCTAAGTGCGGTCTGCGATGATGACAACAATAAATAGGGTTAAAAACACACTTTTTAGGGATATTTTTGGGTTTTTTTGCTCCCAACTCCATCAACTTCAATTTTTCATTAGATTAGCTTAGAAAACATCATGGAAGCTTGCATTTGGATGATCCTGGGTGGATTTCTCATCGATCGGCTCTGACAACCCGTGAAGTGTTTGGTTCATTTCTAATTTTCTTCATGTCTTTCTTCTTTGTTGGGTTTGTATATGTTTTTACTTTGATCTTATGTACATTTGACGCCCATGGCGTTATGAATCTCTATTGGTGATTGTTCTTGATTTTTGCTTAAATGCGCGGGGTTTGGGTCGTGTTAGAGATAAACTTCACAAACTTCGATTAAGGATAATTATCTGTTAGTTTCTGAACTCTAGAGATAGATTTAGGGCTAACAATTCGTATGGATGTCGGAGCTTAATGCCTCCATGTTATTTGAGTCGAGTGCGAGAGTGTCGACGAGAGTAATACGGTTTTTCTCTCAGCTCGGTGTGTCAGAGATGAACACTATTCAGAGCGATGCTAGATGATATTGAGGAGTATTGTAGGTTGAGTATAACTGGTCGATAAGTTTAAGTTTATGACGAGTGGAATATATACATGCTTGATAAGTCTTTTCTCTCTGATGAATGAATTTTCTTGTGTTAATATTTTTCTGTTTTTATGTTTCAACCATTTTAATCCAAACTCATAAACTTAGAGATTATCGAACGACATTTCAGTAGCACCGATCTCTGTGGACACGATAATTCCCTGAAAAATACTTCCAAATCTTTTGTTGCTTGCCGCTATTCCGCACTAACAAAATCGCGTCGTTGCCGGGGATTGATGTTTTTATTGAATCGCATTGCGATAGTTTCTTTGTTTTTGAGTTTGATAGATATCGTATATATTGTCTATTTTCACTTGTTTATATTGATATTTGTATATGTTTACCATATTTGTGAATTTTACATGTTTTCCATACTTGTATATTTAGTATATATGTTTGTTTCTCTTCACGTTTGCTAAGTGTTTGGTTAGGTTTCGTCGTCGGTGATCACTAACCGTGTAAAGAGGCAACTTGGAGAAGAGTGTATAAATAATAGGCGGCGAGCTTACGACGTAAAACAAGCATGTTTTATCGTTTTTTTGTTCCGTTATTACTTTTTCATTATAGCGTAGGTAGTGTGGTGAACATTCATTAAACATGTTGTACTCGGATTGTTCGTAAAATTCTCAAATCTTCACTTTACAACTTGTTTAATTCATTTTCACCCAATCTTTCTGGACCAATTTTTGTATATGAGATTGTGTAGGTGTTAAGTGGAGGCCTACACCAGAACCTTGTTGCTGTACTGGTTTTTCTGGTTCTGGTGTAGCGCGCTTGGCGCGCCTAACCGCGCTTAGCGCGCCCTACTGTTCTGAGCCAGTGAATTCTTTTAATTTTTCACTTGGTTCCCCCTTCTTCTCACTTCCACCAAGGCCTTATATATTAGTAATTATTAGTAATTTTTCTAATTCTTTTGTTGATTGTTTGGACTCAAATTTTAGCCCGATAGCTTGAAGTCGCATTCGGTGATTTTTCCGATTTTGAGTGTTTCAACTTGCGAATGTGTGGTAATGATAGTGTTTAAAGTTTGGTACGCGTCCAAGGTATATGTTTATCGCTTTCTAGACTTTAGCATATTCATGATACTTAGGCTTTTTACAACTTCTATGCCATTCATTCTTTTGTATACTTGTTCGTATGTGAATAACTTTAGTTCCCACCCTTTTTGTGAGGAAGCCTTCCATTGTTCATATATGCACGGAGTACCAATATTCTTGTTTTAACTGGATTTTATTATGCTTAATCTTTTGTTTGTATTGATTATTTGAAAGCAAGAAAAGGATTAAGGCATTTTGTTTCATTTTGAGCACAACTACCTAGCCAAATAGTCAATTCACCTTGTGAGTGTGTGATCGTTTGTAAACCCTTTGAGCCTTTGGTCATTATCCATGTTGTTTGAGTTTGATTCTTGTCTATGAGTGTCAAATTCATTTTTTGTGTGGATCTTGATTGTTGTTTTTTCTTGAACCCTCAACTTTGTGCTGTTGTATGAATTTTTACCTTTCCCTAGAAAGTAGGGAGTATTCACATGATGATGTGGTTGAATTTAAGTTGGGGAGAGCAATGTTTGCTCACTTATGTTGTTGGTTGCTATGAGGTTGAAAAAGAAAAGAAAAAAAGAGAAAAATAAGAAAAAGAAAAGAAAAGAAAAAGAAAGAAAAAAATTGAAAAAGCTTTGAAAAGGAAAAACAAAAAGAGTAGAATAATGTTGTGCTAATAAGTTCTATGTGTTTGGTGTAACACTTGGGATTTCGGAAGAAGTTTGATTGAAATTTTGTGTTTGAACTTTTGTGAGTTGATCACTCCCTTAGGTCTAGGTAAGTTTTTGTTTCGATTAGCTTTAGGAATTACCCCTTGTTTGTTCATCCGACCACATTACAGCCCTGAAAGTCCTTTTGATTCTTGCTTTTATGTTTTCAGCATGATTTTTAGATGAGTGTATAATTTAGTCTTTTGTTTGCAAGATTGTTGTGTAAGTGAAAAATCCCTCATTTTATGTTTTTCATCTACCGATGATTGTTTTTGCTAGGTGTGATTCACATTTGAACTTGTGTTGTTTTAGAATGTTTGGCATGACTTTTGTATTTAGCATTTGTTTCATGATTATGTTATCGTTGTAGTTTAGTGGTAAGTATTTACTTTGTGTGTACCATTTTCGATTGAACCATTGCATTTGTTTTCCGTTTTCAAAACTTGTTGTTGCGTGATTTCTTAGATTTCGCTTTTGTTCCTTTAGATGTTGGCTTTGTTTGAGGACAAACAATTATGTAAGTTGGGGAGAGTGATGAGTGCCAAAAAGTCATGTTTTTAGTAGTATTTTTGTGGCACTTATCATTCTAATTGTATTGAATAAAACCCCACATTGTATGTAAATGTGTATATTTAGTGTATAAACAAGTTTTAGTGTATTTGTGTACCGTTTGATAGTTTTCTACTCATTTTTTAGGTATTGAGGTGTATTTGGAGCATGAGCAATAAAGTGTCGAAGACACGACTTCAAACGCGCGATTTTGAGTAACTCATCAACGAATAAGGTTCAAAATGAGGGTGATGAAAATCACCAATTTGGTTGATATTTATTCATTGTTAGATAGGAAATTGAATAAGCTTTCCAACGATTCGAACCGGGCGCAAATCCGAGTTACGGTTCTCAAGTTATGGCCGAAACATGTGCTGTCTTTTTTTCATGAGAGCAGGTAGCGCGATTAGTGCGCCCGACGATGCTTAGCGGGATTTTAAGGCGGTTTAAACATTTATAAGGGCGCGCTTAGCGCCTAGACTGGGCTAAGTGCGGTCTGCGATGATGACAACAATAAATAGGGTTAAAAACACACTTTTTAGGGATATTTTTGGGTTTTTTTGCTCCCAACTCCATCAACTTCAATTTTTCATTAGATTAGCTTAGAAACCATCATGGAAGCTTGCATTTGGATGATCCTGGGTGGATTTCTCATCGATCGGCTCTGACAACCCGTGAAGTGTTTGGTTCATTTCTAATTTTCTTCATGTCTTTCTTCTTTGTTGGGTTTGTATATGTTTTTACTTTGATCTTATGTACATTTGACGCCCATGGCGTTATGAATCTCTATTGGTGATTGTTCTTGATTTTTGCTTAAATGCGCGGGGTTTGGGTCGTGTTAGAGATAAACTTCACAAACTTCGATTAAGGATAATTATCTGTTAGTTTCTGAACTCTAGAGATAGATTTAGGGCTAACAATTCGTATGGATGTCGGAGCTTAATGCCTCCATGTTATTTGAGTCGAGTGCGAGAGTGTCGACGAGAGTAATACGGTTTTTCTCTCAGCTCGGTGTGTCAGAGATGAACACTATTCAGAGCGATGCTAGATGATATTGAGGAGTATTGTAGGTTGAGTATAACTGGTCGATAAGTTTAAGTTTATGACGAGTGGAATATATACATGCTTGATAAGTCTTTTCTCTCTGATGAATGAATTTTCTTGTGTTAATATTTTTCTGTTTTTATGTTTCAACCATTTTAATCCAAACTCATAAACTTAGAGATTATCGAACGACATTTCAGTAGCACCGATCTCCGTGGACACGATAATTCCCTGAAAAATACTTCCAAATCTTTTGTTGCTTGCCGCTATTCCGCACTAACAAAATCGCGTCGTTGCCGGGGATTGATGTTTTTATTGAATCGCATTGCGATAGTTTCTTTGTTTTTGAGTTTGATAGATATCGTATATATTGTCTATTTTCACTTGTTTATATTGATATTTGTATATGTTTACCATATTTGTGAATTTTACATGTTTTCCATACTTGTATATTTAGTATATATGTTTGTTTCTCTTCACGTTTGCTAAGTGTTTGGTTAGGTTTCGTCGTCGGTGAGCACTAACCGTGTAAAGAGGCAACTTGGAGAAGAGTGTATAAATAATAGGCGGCGAGCTTACGACGTAAAACAAGCATGTTTTATCGTTTTTTTGTTCCGTTATTACTTTTTCATTATAGCGTAGGTAGTGTGGTGAACATTCATTAAACATGTTGTACTCGGATTGTTCGTAAAATTCTCAAATCTTCACTTTACAACTTGTTTAATTCATTTTCACCCAATCTTTCTGGACCAATTTTTGTATATGAGATTGTGTAGGTGTTAAGTGGAGGCCTACACCAGAACCTTGTTGCTGTACTGGTTTTTCTGGTTCTGGTGTAGCGCGCTTGGCGCGCCTAACCGCGCTTAGCGCGCCCTACTGTTCTGAGCCAGTGAATTCTTTTAATTTTTCACTTGGTTCCCCCTTCTTCTCACTTCCACCAAGGCCTTATATATTAGTAATTATTAGTAATTTTTCTAATTCTTTTGTTGATTGTTTGGACTCAAATTTTAGCCCGATAGCTTGAAGTCGCATTCGGTGATTTTTCCGATTTTGAGTGTTTCAACTTGCGAATGTGTGGTAATGATAGTGTTTAAAGTTTGGTACGCGTCCAAGGTATATGTTTATCGCTTTCTAGACTTTAGCATATTCATGATACTTAGGCTTTTTACAACTTCTATGCCATTCATTCTTTTGTATACTTGTTCGTATGTGAATAACTTTAGTTCCCACCCTTTTTGTGAGGAAGCCTTCCATTGTTCATATATGCACGGAGTACCAATATTCTTGTTTTAACTGGATTTTATTATGCTTAATCTTTTGTTTGTGTTGATTATTTGAAAGCAAGAAAAGGATTAAGGCATTTTGTTTCATTTTGAGCACAACTACCTAGCCAAATAGTCAATTCACCTTGTGAGTGTGTGATCGTTTGTAAACCCTTTGAGCCTTTGGTCATTATCCATGTTGTTTGAGTTTGATTCTTGTCTATGAGTGTCAAATTCATTTTTTGTGTGGATCTTGATTGTTGTTTTTTCTTGAACCCTCAACTTTGTGCTGTTGTATGAATTTTTACCTTTCCCTAGAAAGTAGGGAGTATTCACATGATGATGTGGTTGAATTTAAGTTGGGGAGAGCAATGTTTGCTCACTTATGTTGTTGGTTGCTATGAGGTTGAAAAAGAAAAGAAAAAAAGAGAAAAATAAGAAAAAGAAAAGAAAAGAAAAAGAAAGAAAAAAATTGAAAAAGCTTTGAAAAAGAAAAACAAAAAGAGTAGAATAATGTTGTGCTAATAAGTTCTATGTGTTTGGTGTAACACTTGGGATTTCGGAAGAAGTTTGATTGAAATTTTGTGTTTGAACTTTTGTGAGTTGATCACTCCCTTAGGTCTAGGTAAGTTTTTGTTTCGATTAGCTTTAGGAATTACTCCTTGTTTGTTCATCCGACCACATTACAGCCCTGAAAGTCCTTTTGATTCTTGCTTTTATGTTTTCAGCATGATTTTTAGACGAGTGTATAATTTAGTCTTTTGTTTGCAAGATTGTTGTGTAAGTGAAAAATCCCTCATTTTATGTTTTTCATCTACCGATGATTGTTTTTGCTAGGTGTGATTCACATTTGAACTTGTGTTGTTTTAGAATGTTTGGCATGACTTTTGTATTTAGCATTTGTTTCATGATTATGTTATCGTTGTAGTTTAGTGGTAAGTATTTACTTTGTGTGTACCATTTTCGATTGAACCATTGCATTTGTTTTCCGTTTTCAAAACTTGTTGTTGCGTGATTTCTTAGATTTTGCTTTTGTTCCTTTAGATGTTGGCTTTGTTTGAGGACAAACAATTATGTAAGTTGGGGAGAGTGATGAGTGCCAAAAAGTCATGTTTTTAGTAGTATTTTTGTGGCACTTATCATTCTAATTGTATTGAATAAAACCCCACATCGTATGTAAATGTGTATATTTAGTGTATAAACAAGTTTTAGTGTATTTGTGTACCGTTTGATAGTTTTCTACTCATTTTTTAGGTATTGAGGTGTATTTGGAGCATGAGCAATAAAGTGTCGAAGACACGACTTCAAACGCGCGATTTTGAGTAACTCATCAACGAATAAGGTTCAAAATGAGGGTGATGAAAATCACCAATTTGGTTGATATTTATTCATTGTTAGATAGGAAATTGAATAAGCTTTCCAACGATTCGAACCGGGCGCAAATCTGAGTTACGGTTCTCAAGTTATGGCCGAAACATGTGCTGTCTTTTTTTCATGAGAGCAGGTAGCGCGATTAGCGCGCCCGACGATGCTTAGCGGGCTTTTAAGGCGGTTTAAACATTTATAAGGACGCGCTTAGTGCCTAGACTGGGCTAAGTGCGGTCTGCGATGATGACAACAATAAATAGGGTTAAAAACACACTTTTTAGGGATATTTTTGGGTTTTTTTGCTCCCAACTCCATCAAATTCATTTTTTCATTAGATTAGCTTAGAAAACATTATGGAAGCTTGCATTTGGATGATCCTGGGTGGATTTCTCATCGATCGGCTCTGACAACCCGTGAAGTGTTTGGTTCATTTCTAATTTTCTTCATGTCTTTCTTCTTTGTTGGGTTTGTATATGTTTTTACTTTGATCTTATGTACATTTGACGCCCATGGCGTTATGAATCTCTATTGGTGATTCTTCTTGATTTTTGCTTAAATGCGCGGGGTTTGGGTCGTGTTAGAGATAAACTTCACAAACTTCGATTAAGGATAATTATCTGTTAGTTTCTGAACTCTAGAGATAGATTTAGGGCTAACAATTCGTATGGATGTCGGAGCTTAATGCCTCCATGTTATTTGAGTCGAGTGCGAGAGTGTTGACGAGAGTAATATGGTTTTTCTCTCAGCTCGGTGTGTCAGAGATGAACAATATTCAGAGCGATGCTGGATGATATTGAGGAGTATTGTAGGTTGAGTATAACTGGTCGATAAGTTTAAGTTTATGACGAGTGGAATATATACATGCTTGATAAGTCTTTTCTCTCTGATGAATGAATTTTCTTGTGTTAATATTTACTTTTCTGTTTTTATGTTTCAACCATTTTAATCCAAACTCATAAACTTAGAGATTATCGAACGGCAGTTCAGTAGCACCGATCTCTATGGACACGATAATTCCCGGAAAAATACTTCCAAATCTTTTGTTGCTTGCCGCTATTCCGCACCAACACTCACACATGATCAAAGTCATGCATCCCATGAGTACGTGTATACCAACCATAACAAACTCTTGGCTTGAGATCAAAGTCCCATTGATCCCCCTCATCCTGCAACCATCTACACACCACACGAACTCCTCTTGAATTCTCATGTATAGACCTCCAGCTGCTTGAGGCACAAACCAATTGAATTAGAATGCTTCACATTCCTCAAAGAGACGCACAGGGCCCCTTAGTTTGTTATAACAATGTCAGCTATCGTATGCATGCTCCAGAACTTCACAGCTGCTAAACTGATCCACTACTAGCATGACTTGCTCCAAGGGCTCCAATGTCGTATGCAAGATTTTCCACTGACCTCACCCAACCAGCAATAGAGATAAACCTCGTAATCCAAGACAGTCATTCCTATCATTCTCCCGTATGATAACCTGGAATACTTCTGATTTATGGTAAATCTCCACTTCTGAACGCATTCAGGAAACAGACTTCCATGCAATCACCACATGATTCACTCCAGTCTTCACAAATACTTACATCCTCCTTCCAAGGGACCCTTCTACTCCATCATTCTCCCGAATGATCATGTAGATACTTCTTGGACACGATGCAAGTAACCAGTTCATCACAGAACCTGAAATCCTTCACCAAGGATAACTAACCCAAAGATGTTCTAACATCAGTTAGGACATCCTCCACACATCACAGACACCACACACCATGGTTCTTGATATGCTCCACTACTGGACTTACTATCAGCATAGTAATCCATACTGAAGATATTCACACAACACTGACCCACCAGCTTGAACAAAGAAGTCTTCAGGAACCCAGAGAGAAATAAACTCTCAACCACCAAGAAGGTATGCTTCCATTCTCAACCCAGAACTTCTGCCACAAGCTCCCAGAGAACTAGAACCTTCAATAATTTCAACTAACTACTCTTCTACAAAAGTGCAATCAGTTTCAAGCATCCTGCTTGAACACACATTGTGAAACCAATCAAATGCCACCTTTTGATTGACCTCACTCATCTTTAGAACTCCCACAAGATACCCTGATCTACTATTGAAATCAGATCTTCAAGCCACATGAACTACTTGCTCTATAGCAAGACATCTTGGATCCACCAAGCCTCTTAGTCATGTAACATCTTCTCATCCACAGCTCCCGCAAACTGCATGAGATAGACCTTTTTGAAGAAACCATCACTCCCATTCTCCTGTAGATCACCTTATCTTAAGCTGATGTGCCACATCACCAGCTGAGACTTCTGATGTTATGCTAGATGTCAAAACATTATGACATCCAACTGTTGAATTCAGCTCTTCCTTCTGCCACTTAGAAGAACCTCCTCCCTTTGCATAAATAGATTTCCATGCTCCCACAGACTTGATTCAACAACCAAGTTGAGTAGACAACCTCCATTCTGCTTTGAAACTCCAAAGACTTTAAACCTGCCACATCTGAATCTTTAGAAAATAAGTAGTCCACGACTACCTCATAGCAATACCAAAGAATGCCACTTCCCTTGGTAGAGCCGTAAGTAGAAACCCAGAGATAACTACCACTTATCCTCGACCTTCACAACTAGAGCAAACACTATGCTCCAAAGCACCTGGATCAGAAATAAACTGACCCAAGCTGTAACCATCAAGATTATGATGTCTTCATAGTCTTCCATCTCCATCTTTAACAGCATCACCATCTGGACAAGTCATTCATAATACTTTCCAGGAACAGACGCTAAGCCAATAATCCCAGGTCAACACCTAGGAGACTTTTGAGCGAATGCAGAACCCCTCCCATGATTCTCCAAGCCTCTGATGAAAAGATGTTAGAACATCTGACAAAACATCCTCAATCTTGACTTTCAAGGATAATCAATTAAATACTTGTGGATTCCACAAATAGCAATTAATCTTAAATCCTTGTGCAATAACCCTTATCCAAATCCAGCATATTCTGAATATCCCAAGATATTCCTCATTATGCTGTCTTCTTCAGTTTGTGCAAGTTGTTAAGATATCAAGGCTGCCCCCTTGACTCAAGCTCTTAAGGTTCTCTCTGAACGAATCCTAAATGCCTCAACTTTGTGAACTCATTCTTAGGGTTGAAAGTATGAGTTCTTCCTTGCACGTTTTTGTGAATGGTGAAAATAAACCACCTCCACGGTCTTCACTTTGTGTCTCAAGGAAACACCTTCTAGTTAGAAGAGTAACTAGAAGACTTCAGATACACGACATAGATGTCTTTATGAGTGGACTTGAGAGAATTCTCAAGTATCTTTGACAACCTAGCCGTTCAAACATCTATCAAACTCCTAGAGCAAGAACCTGATAAAGTTTACACCTTAACTCATCTCCTCTTCAACTGACTCGAAGATGTACCAGGAAATAAGCTTCCAAGTACCAAGTCATCATACTAGATATCTGACCAAAAAACTTCCTTCACTCCATCGCTCCCGACTCTGGAATAAAAGAATGCAAATACCTTTAAGATTAAAGAGGCCGACTATTGAGACCTTCCACCACCTGTCTTCAGTAACATCTCTAAAATCCCATAATTCTAGAGCTCTTCCATCAGAAACACATGCAGCGGAACCACCAAGGAACATATCCTGCTTGCCCTAATAAGATGTCATAACATCTTATAAGACACACCAAAAAGAGAACTAGCCACTTCTCCTGTAGTTGTTGTAGAATCTCCTCAGCAACATGAATAACCTCCGGGTTGCTCCCTTCGATCCAGAAAATTCATCTCATCCATTAATACCCTTGGGTATGTTTGAGTTGATTGATCTGATCTCAGAAACTCCTCCTTGTTTAAACACCAAAAAGTATCTCCCAAAGATCTCATCCAGAACCAGACAGGATGCCTGCTCTAATACCAATTGAAATTCTGGCCTATGCAGACAGCAGATGTCCTAGCAGATGTCAAGACATTGTGCAACATAATCCTTTAAACTTGGAGGCACACCAGCAGACTGATACCTTGAATATCAGAACTGCACACTCTCAGATGTCATGACATCTGATCCAACATGTCAGTCAAGAACATTTAGAAAACTGTAAATTGCAGAATGTTAAATAAGACAGTAATTGTTAAACCAGTTCGGTGCAATTCACCTACATCTGGGGGATACCTATCCAGGATGAAGATTTCACTATTGTGTAGACTGTTACAAAGTTAAACTCCCACGTTTACAACTTTATCCCTAACATCTACCCCATGAACATATTTACCAAGGCTAAACTCAATGATTTACAACCCTGATATGAAATACCCCACTCATACCCTAATCACAATTTGTGATATCTTTGTCATCTGCCAATTCAGAACTGTCGTGGTTTCTTAACCTACAAGTTATCTTGGACTTGCTTCAAAGCTTCGTCCAAGAACAATACACCAACCATTACCTACAGGTTTTTACAAAAGAGAACTAGGTTACAATTATTACATCAGGCACACGAAACCTTAGGTCTAAGTCTTCATATATATAGTCTTCTGTCTTGGGCTTTCTATTTTTGATCCTTGATCCAGTATTAAAAAGCGTAGCAAATCTTGGACAGATTTGTTACACATTTAAATCCTGCTATATCAGTGCATGATGTCGCATCTTGCTGTTAGGACATCTTCTTCGACATCTTTGATCTAGGCAGTTTCTTCATCTTTATTGTTGATATATTTTACCAAAATTTAGTCAAACTCTAGGAGCTTTCAGTTTCCAACGGCTCTTTGTGAGGTTCAATGGACCTTTCCTCTTGTCTGAGTAATTAGGAGATCTCTTCTAGAATTTCTTCGTCTTCTTCTTCTTCAGCTTCAAATACCGGGAATTCAAAGTTGGGAGAAGGCATTGGATCGTATGTTTCAATGGGGTTTAAAATAAGCAATCTGCATGATGTGATGATTCGTTTTTTAGAAGAGATAGAGAAAAATGCAAGAGTGTGTGCAGTGTATTTTCTGAAAAATGCTTGTTTTTATTTATTTTTGGGATGTTTTAGGATTACCATTTTCTGAAAAAAGAAAAGTGAAAACAACAATAAATGCGGGAATTACAAAATGACGTTTATTTATTTATTTATGATTTGGTCGATTCTTGAAACTACAACCCTATAAAACAAAACTCTGTTGCTTTGGGCGAAGCGAAGATGGATATTTACAGAAAAGTGAGCCCTATAAAAACATCTATTTCACCTGGGCAGGGTGAAAGGTTAAAACAAAGATGGCAATTACTTAGACTTATGGACGACATTCGGGACATCGACAGCAACCCATTGGTGACGAACTCCTCGGTGAATCACAAAGTCTGGTACCTTCTTTCTTGGGTTGCCCCCAGAAATGACGTTGATTTCTGGCGGAGCAGGATCGTTGGAGTCTTCCTCCCAGGTAGAGTTGTCATAAACGAACTATTTTGCTGTATTTTACACAGTGTTTTCACTCTCAGGTGGATCTTCCCATCCAGTTGGCTGGATGTCTTCGAGCCTGATACGAGAGCTTTCAGGAGCGGTGTACTTGACCAAGAAGTCGTACTTGCCACTCGGTTGTCCTAAAGTGTCCCATACTTCGGTGTGACTCGAGGAGTCATCTTTCTCGATGACGTTGACATCGGGAAAAGCATAGTTAATGAACTTTTGTCCTGTAATCTTTGCAGATTTATCGTTGTGCTGAGTAATAATCCCATAACTTGATGGGGACGCAGGTATTCTTTTCAATATTGCTCAGCTGATATGCATCGTTGGGATGTCTCTTTTGCCCCAAGTCTTCTGGGTACGGCTTCCAGATAGGCAAGTCATCCAGGGGATCAAAATAGTCATAGTCAAAGTTGTCTTTCATCGTAGTGTCTTCCTCTAATGAGTTGGGCGGAGCACGGTATCTTTCCGGATCATAATCTTCGCACATCATCTTGACATCTGATCTTGGTATATATCTCGGACTCTGCGAGGGATAGCAAAATGGCGTATGCATTTCTCCCTGAGACATATAGCCGTCCTCGTTGAGATAGGACTTCCACTCTTCATCTGTATCGGAGGAGTCACCCTCAATGATGGTGTGTACTTCTTGAGACACTGGGTGGAGGAAGCCTCCACTGTGGAAGAAGTTTTGAATGGGATGAAAACTTTCATCCTTCTTTACAGTTTGGGTACAGGCTAAAGAAAAACCAAGACCTTTATTTGTCTTGTTATCAGTAGGAATTACGAGCTGTCCCCATCCTTTTGTGTTATTACCCTCAATCACTTTGAGAGCGTCCTTGGATGAGGAAATAGATGTCCCTCTCTCTGATCGATTCTCATTGCTCACCGAGAGTGCTTGGAATTGAGTCCCAATAATCTCTTCTGGTTCTACACAGGGGGACGATGATAAGTTGCTCACGATTAAGGCCTGCTCTCCGCAGACTATGACTAGCTTGTCATTCTTGACGAACTTCTGCTTCTGGTGAAGTGTCGAAGTGACTGCCCCAGCCTTGTGTATCCAAGGTCTTCCTAATAAACAACTGTATGCTTCCCGGATGTCCATGACCTGGAAAGTGACTTGGAAAGTGTGAGGACCGATAATTATGGGAAGATCAACTTCGCCGATAATTGTTTTTCTGGATTCGTCAAGGGCTTTGACGATGACCTCGCTGCCTCTCATCGGAGATCCTTGAAATGATAGTTGCATCAGAGTAGATTTTGGCATAACATTTAGAGCTGATCAAGTATCTACCAGTACGCTGGCTAAAGCATCGTCCTAGCAGTTAACTGTAATTTTAAGCGCCATGTTGTGATTTTTGCCTTCTTCCGGCAGTTCTTCATCACTGAATCCTAAGTTGTTGCAGGAAGTGATGTTGGAGATGATGCTGTCAAACTGTTTTGTCGTCACATCTTGTTCCACAAAATATTGCTCTCTGTAGAGCTTCCCTGTGAGCTTCGGAACTGAGCAAGAGAGATAGCACAGAGATTCTCAAAGGAGTTTGCAACAGTTGGTCTACAATGTTGTACTCGCTTTTCTGGATGAGCTTCAGCATCTCATCGTTGTTCTTTAAAAGGTCGGGATTACTAGATTGACCGACTGGTTGATTGAGAACTTCTGTTTGAGGTTCTTTTTCTTTGGCGGGTTCTCCAACTCCTCGGTTGAAGATCCGACTGCTCCGTGTCACTCAACTGATGTCAGCAATGTTTATGACAGAGGGTAATGGAGTTTTCTTTCCATTCTCGATTATTGTTGCACCGTACTTGTTAGGGATAACCTTATCGGATTTGTACGGTATTGGTCCTGGTAGATAGATAACTACAGGAGCCTTTTGATTTTTCTGACCATCGTAGCTAGCCTCAATTGGTTCGAGGTTGAGAATCTTTCTACTATCAAGAGGAACTCTTGATTCATGGAGTAGAGGAATTGTGACGCATAAATCTTTGGCCATTTCATGATTAGAGATCAAGATAATGCTTTGCTTTGATCAGGGAGATAGTCGGTTATCCCTTTGGTCGACCCAGAACTTGAACATGGTCGGATCTCTTTGTGGTCCAACTGATTTTGAAGAGCTGCTCGCACAAGGTAGCATTCTTGGTTGTTCTATGAGAAAACTCTACAGCGCTCATAATTGTGTGGTGGCACCCGACCACGTCTGCTTTGTATGCAGTGCAACTTCACTAGATCTGTTTCCATCGAGCGGACATCCTGACTTTGATACCTATCAGGATTCTCGTTAGTCATACTGATCTATTGTGTAGCTTCATCCAAGTAGATTGGAAGCCACCAGTGGTCCAACAAGTGTTGAAGTGTTTTTTGGACAAGTGCACATCCTTGGTCGTCTTTACGACACTCTTTACAGTCTTGATAATCATGTGAAGCCAGAAAACTGAGCCTGACTTGCTTAGCATGTAATTCTACTAGACTGGTATTCATCAAGCGTATGTCAAAGATCTGAATCATATTGACTTGATGGTTATTTCTCTCTTGATAGTCCTGAATCCATCCGAGATCCATTTGACACTGGAGGGCCTCTTGTACAAAAGAGCATCCCTGATTGCTTATTGATCAGATCGGACAGGAACTGTAGTCGTGCCGTAACAGATCATGGTGTTGACTTTGACTTGAGTGCATTGCCACCAAGTTGACGTTCATCATCAGAATGTTATGGTTCTGGACAATGTTGGGATTTGCGTGAGCCATATTGACTTCACGGATTCGGTGACCCTGGATCCAACCCTGATCCATCTGTTCTTGTAGAGCTGATCGCACTACGGAACACCCCTAATTATTCTTTGAGCAGATATCACACTGGTGATAATTGTGAGGCGGTACATGACCGTACCATCTCTGTCTGCAATGCATCCTGGCCAGATTGGTTCCTAATAGGAGTACATCGTGGATTTGATAACTGCAGATAAATTCCTCCTCTATTAAATTTACTGTAGTCTTCTCATGTTGTGGCAACGGGTTGATCTGAACATTTGTATTAGTATCTTTGAAAGATAGGACCCCGTTCCTGATAAGTTTCTACACATCAGATTTGAAGCTGAGACAATTTTCAATGTTGTGCCCCTATCCTCCTTGATGATAAGGGCATGTTTGATCCACTTTAAACCAAAAAGGCAAATTTTTCGGTATCGTAAGAGGAGTCCTGGTTAAGACGTGCCCCTTGACCAGTAAGAGTGGAAATAGTTATGCGTACAACATCGGTATAGGGTCAAACCCTGGTGGTCGTGTAGTATGATTGTTATTGTTGTACTGAGGACGAGCCTGCTGAAAAGGCTGTTGTGTACTTTGCTGATACTGTTGTTGACCTGGTTGGCTCTGAGCAACCTGAGGTTGATACATTGGAGCCGGCGCAGGGTTGATAACAGGAGTTACTGCTGCTACTGGTTGATACCTTCGCCTTTGCTTTCTGAGAGAGATATTACTGATATCTTGCTCTTTTTTCTTTGGGAAAGAACTACTGTATCTTTTGGTATTACTTGATGGTCCTACATCTTTGACCAGTCGTCCTTCTCGGACTGCTTCTTCAAGGCGTACTCCCATGTTCACCATCTCAGTGAAGTCGCTGGGCGCACTTGCGACCATTCGGTTGTAATAGAATGAGCTTAAGGTTTTCAAAAAGATCTTTGTCATCTCTTTTTCCTCAAGAGGGGGACAAATCTGGGCGGTAATTTCTCGCCATCTCTGAGCATACTCTTTGAAAGTTTCTTTGTCCTTCTGCGACATTGCTATGAGTTGATCTCTGTTGGTGCCATGTCCAGGTTATACTTATACTGCTGAACAAAGGCAGCGCTGAGATCTTTGAAAGTATTGATCTTGATGCGGTTTAAACCCATGTACCATTTGAGTGTGGCACCGGTTAAACTGTCCTGGAAATAATGGATCAGTAGCTATTGATTCTCTGTCTGAGTTGACATCTTTCGAGCATACATCACCAAATGAATTTGAGGGCAAGAGTTGCCCTTGTATTTTTCAAAGTCAGGAACCTTGAATTTGTACGGGATTTTCACATTAGGGACCAAACAAAGGTCTGCAGCGTCCTTTCTGAATAAATCCTGAACGCGAATGGCATGCAGTTCCTTCTGCATCTCCAGGAATTGCTCCTGGAACTCATTCATTCTTTCGTACATGTTTTCGTTTCCACCAGAAGGTATTTGTGGAATCTGTCCTTCCGGGACAGTGTGTACCACTGGTTGTGGTATAGTCATTACGAAAGTGACTCTTGGTGCTTCCATGCCCCAAAGTTTGTAACCTTCAGGAGTTGCTGTCATCACTCTTGCGTCTTCGCTTTCCCGAAGTTAGTAACCTTCAGGCCCAGCGGTTCCTGCTGCAGTTTCTGGGTCTTCAGTGACCAGCGGGATGTATCCTTCAGGGACAAAGTTGATAGGCATTCCCCAGGGGCGATCTTTAGGCATGTTGTACCGAGGATCATATGTCTCCACTATGGGCGTAGATGTGATCTCTGAGCTCACAATCCTTTGTTGTTGCCTCTGAGCTGCTGCCAAGGATTGCATGTCACTGTGAAGTTTCCTTAGATCTTCCTTCAGAGCGTCGACTTCTTCTCTCAACTCTCTTTTCTCTTCCTCGAGATCGTCCATTTTCTTTTGTTGATTGGCTAAAGTATTGTACGAATGAGACAGTTTGACTCTAGAATCGTGACACATACGTGAGATTCGAAGATAAGAAGAACGCGTTATGTGAGAATGATGAATGCAATGATATATATATATATATATATATATATATTGCTTTTTAATATTTAATAAAAAAAATTCAACAAATAGATTGCAAATATCATACAGTAAAGAGTGGAGACCCTGTTTTATTGAATTCGAAAGATTGCGGAAAGGTAAAATACAATATTTTACAAAGTGCTGTAAAAGGAAATGTCTAAGTTTATGGATCCTGAGTCCTCTTTGAAGAGAACTCAGATGCTGGTTTTGGTATTTTCCTTTTCTTTGACCAGGGCTCTTTAGCCGTTGTCGGGTTGTCAGTCCTTTGCCAAGTGAAAAGAGCAAGCAAATTTCTTCGGTCTTCTTGACTTTCTATGAAATATTGCTCTAATATCCTAATCAGAGCATCCTTTTCTTTTAACAGTTGCTGAATTTTGGTACACTCTACATTGAGAATTCGGTACTTGTTTTTCCAAGAGCTTTTCTACCGTTGAACTTTGTTGAGAGCGACCTGGAGTTTTTCCGTATCAGGCATAAAGTAAAGGACAGATTCCTTTAACGGAAGAACTTCTTGACGAGGGTAAGGTATCCTCAGTTTGAGGGCTCTAGTTTGTACCCAGTGGAGATAAGGTTCCACGGAGATACAGTCTGGTCTTCCCAGAGGCTCTCTTCCTTTCTTGTGAACATGTTGCCAGGCATGCACTATTTCCTTCTTTAGTGCTCTGTCATTTTCTCCTTCCTTGAAGAAAAGACCTTCCAGATGAACTTTACGCGGGGTACATTAGGGAAATTTCCACATCCGTCGATGATCTTTATCCCCTCATAAATCCTATTATACTAATCTATGTCAGAGTTGGTAAGAGACATGATTCTCTGTGACCAACGTAGAGTACTCTTACGGTCCCAAAAAGAAGCAGACTTAGGTAAATGGGAAGTGAACCATTTGTAAAGTAAGGGTACACAACATGTGATCATTCCTCCGTTGTACAAATTCCTTAAGTGTACAGAATGATAAGCATCTGCGAGCAAGGTTGGTACGGGGTTCCCAATCAGAAATATCTTAATAGCATTGGTATCGACGAAGTTATCGATGTTGGGAAAAAGGAATAACCCATATGTGAGCAGAACGAAGATATCTTTGAAAGCAATTATGTTCCCCACACTAGCAAAGTATAGAGCTTTCTCCGTCAGGAATTTAGCTGGCAAACCCTGGATTCCTTTCTTAGTGGTCATGTGAGTCCTGACTTCTGACTCGTCCAAATAGATTGCTCTTGCAATGGTTTGTTCTTTTGGAATTTCTTCCAGTCCAGAAAAGGGAGCTTGGTCAGTGATGGGTAAATCAGTCAGGTGAGAGTACTCCTCCAGTGTTTGTGCTAGTTGATAATTCGGGAATGTGAAACAGTGATAAACCGGATCGTAAAACTCAATTAACGTAGGCAGTATTCCTTCAACTACGTGGACCCTTAATAGAGACAACAACCCTCTGTGCTTAGCTCTGAAAGCATCAGGGTTGGTAATCATCCTTGCCAGCCTTCTTAAATCCTCTAGTTTCGGAGCCTTGAAGGTGTACTTGTGCGTCTTTCTTCTACCGAATCCATAACGCAATCTTTCTCTCTGATATTTGTAATTATTGTTTTAGTTATTTTGAAAAAGAAGAGGAAAGAAAAGAGAAGATTTTTTCTTTGTTTAAGAGTTTTTTACATGAATGCATGAATACAACACACAAAAACATTGAAAAAACATGGGTTCAAGGGTTCAACGTCATGAGCATGGAGTCATGGCTCTACCCATCCCCAAAGGTTGTATTCTGGTCAATTTTTGTACTTGTAGAACGGGTTAAAGGTTCCCAAAATCATTGATCCCCCTAGGGATATCAACAACAAGCTAGTTCACCCGAGCGAGCTGTAGCATCCTAGGATAATTTTATTTGAGTGTAGCATCGCGTATCAACTATTCCCGATAATTACCGCACTACCAAATGGCCACATGGTTAATGTCTACTAAATCCTCAGGGTCACGGGTGCCGCACTGGGAAAACGTCTATTTTCACGACGTTAGTCGTTCAACATAGTATACACACGGGCCATCACCTGATTTGATGGTCTACCAGGATCGCTTATTCGGGAATCACTCCCTGTAAGACCACCCGTCTATGCCATCACCTATCTTAGGGTTCTCTCTAACTTTCCACATGCGACATCACTCGCATTCCCATTGACAGAAAAATAAACACGGATATCAAGTAGGAAAAGCAGTATATAATATATAGTATAATACCTAAAACTAATCATCCTAGACCTCTTAGGAACTATAATCCTAAAGATTCCCCAACAGAGTCGCCATTTTCCTATAGCGTGCGATTTTTGTCGGTGACGCGACCACCTTACCGCCATTTGGTTTTTCCTCACCAGAATGGTAGGAGTTGGGTGCTACCTTCTGATTTCTTATTTATCCTATGAAGCTGGAAAGGAAAGGGAAGCTATCTAAAACTAACCTTGCACGCAAATGTTTAACTGAACAAATGCTTAAAGAGATTGGGGAGTTCGGGGCCAGGTTATACAATGGCGAGTTGTCAGTTACCCATCCTATATGTGGTTATCCACAGGTTGTTAGCAATTTTCCTTACTGCTTTTTACTTACTGGTGTTTGTCTGTTGTGTGTTGGGAAAGTTTCTCCTTCGGGAGTGTTTGAGTGAGAGTTTTTGTGGATGTCGGGCTTGCCAATGTTTTGATGAATGTGTGAAGGTACTGGACCTAGAGTTTTTTATTTGGTATGCTTGCTATGATTTTGCAATCTTATGCCTACGTATTCCCGTTAAAGAAAACTGGGAAATCAGAGCAATTGTAGTTCCTCCTATTCTATGGGAGGAAAAGATGTTTTGGTGTCTTGTTCAAAGCCCAAGATTGAAGCTAAAGGAGTATTTGTGTCTTGTTCAAAGCCCAAGATTGAAGCTAAAGGTTTGACTGAGAGAGAATTTGTCATCTCTAAAGGGAGACATCTTGTCTGTTTATCACAACTGTTAGGTGACTGATTATAAAGGAGAATTACTTTAACTGGGATATGAGAATCCAACAATGCCATAATTTCCTTTATAGGGGATTTGTCCTGAAGGAGAAAAATTTAACTTAGTGTTGAGTAATGCCATTTTTCCTTAGGAATCTTTCATGCTAAGAGAGGGACATCGACTTGGATGTAAATAATCCAGAGGCTTGCCACTTACAACAATTAGATGAAAGAAAGGGATATACCAGGATAAGGGATGGACTACAACTTGGATATTTGAATCAACAAGTGTGCCACTTACATCAGTTATCTGGAATTAGGGTTTGTTTTGAATGTCTGTTTTGATGTGTGATATACAGAGAAGTATCTTCCTACAGAGAGATTTTGGTTTCCTCTGAAGGGAATGTTGATTTTTGTGTGCCTTGATCAAAGCCCAAGGTTGAAGCTAATAGATTGATTGACTCCACTAGGGAAGTCCTGATACGAAGCTTAAGAGGAGGATAATTTCTGCTGAGGATTATTGAGATTTAGAGGCAGGTCCAAGATGGGGAATCAACTCTTGCTGAGGATTACAGAAGAGTTGAGGAATCAGATGCCTTGAGTTTCTGATGATAAACTGACCCTAGCTGGGGAAATTTAGGATGAAATACTGAGTTTTAGATCTGATGAGGGTTTTAACTCTACTGGAAATTAGTTAAATGACCAGGTTTTTTTCCTGTGTTTGTAGGGAACTTGAGAATGTCTTTGAGATCCAAGAGGAGATTAGACTTGTAGCGAGCGATTTTGGACTTGTTTCTTAAGCACTGTCGCTCTGGGGTTACTACAGGTTAATTCATTTTTTATCCTATTAAGCTGACTAAGGAAGGGAAATAGATGTCTCCAATTAACCCTGCTTGCATACTGAGTTTAAACAGCGGTCTGTTAGGTTACAGATGCTATATGGTAATGGGGCCTCTTTCTTCTTACTATGTTTAGAACGAAACAACGGGAATGTTCATGGGGAGTTTTGTTAGGATGCTAGGATTGATGCTTTTCATTTGATATGTGAAAGTACGGGATTTGGGGCTTTGGATTAGTGTGCTCGCTAAGATTTTTCTTTCAATCTTATGCCTATGTATACCCGTTTACTGAAACAGGGAAATCAGAGTGATCGTAGTTCCTCCTATTATATGGGAGGAAATGGTGTTTTGGTATCTTGTTCAAAGCCCAAGACGTGAAGCTGAAAAGGTGGTTTATATCTTGTTCATAGCCCAAGATGTGAAGCTGAAGGGTCTATTTGTATCTTGTTCGAAGCCCAAGATGTGATGCTACAAAGGTGTTGTCTTTAGAGAGAATTTGTCGTCTCTAAAGGGGGTCTGTTTGTCACAATTGTTAGGTGACTGACTATAAAGGAGGATTACTTTAACCGGGATATATGAATCCTAGCAATGCCATAATTTCCTTTATAGGGGGCTTTAACCTGAAGGAGAAGACTTTAACTCAGTGTAGAGCAAAGCTATCTTTCCTTAGGAATTTCTCATGCTAAAAGAGGGACAGTGGCGTGGATGTAAATAATCCAGAGGCTTGCCGCTTACAGTAATTAGATGAAAGGAGTTGTTGATGTTTGTATCCTGTGAACGAGGCACCGTTTTGATGCTAAAAGGTTGATTGACTCAACCGTGGTTTTTCTTATACAAAGCCTAAGAGGAGGCTATTGACCCAACAAGAGGATGCTTTTGTGTCTCGTACGAAGCCCGAGAGGGAGGCTAAACAGAGTTGACTCAACAAGAGAGTGTTTTTAGATGTGTCTTGTACGAAGCCCAAGACGGAGGCTAAAGGTTGACTCAACAAGAGAGTCTTTTATACTCAACAAGAGAGTGTTTTGTATCTCATACGAAGCCCAAGATAGAGGCTAAAAGGATTATTGACTCAATAAGAGAGTCTTTTTATATCTCGTACAAAGCCTGAGATGGAGGCTAAAAAGATGATTGACTCAACAAGAGAGTCTTTTTGTATCTCGTACGAAGCCCGAGATAAAGGCTAAAAGGATTGCTGTTTCAGTTGAGTGACAGGTCCAGTAGGTTGGTTAAAAGAGAAAATTAGTTCTTATAAAGAGACTGATTAAAGGTAAGGCTATGCTTTGGGATTGATCAGAGGATCAGGGTTATTTCCTGTTCTTTAAAGAAATGGGGAATCCAGAGGGTATTGGAGACTGTCCGAGTCTATTGGTGTTTTTCCCTACTTGAGAATGCCTTCGAGACTCAAGGAGATTAGACTGTCCAAGTCTAGAGTTTTATCTTTTGTACTATGCTTAAAGAAACAGTAGTAGTACATTCACGGTAGAAAGATCTAGACTCTTTGAAAGACTGTTCTATTAAGATGACAAATTTCTGTTCCTATACCTCTAGGAGGTCGTCCGGACAATTTGTACGAAGCCTAAGAGGAGGCTGGAAACTTTTAAGAAGCCGAGGGACAATTTGTACGAAGCCCAAGAGGAGGCTCTCTTCCCGAAGGAAGAATCCTTATACGAAGCCTACGAGGAGGTTGTGAATACTTCTAAGAAGCCGTAGAGTCCTTGTACAACACCCAAGAGGAGGCGAGGATGCTTTTAGGAAGCCTGTGGGTCCCCAAACCACGAGAAATTCAAGACAGGCTATTCACAAAGAATAGATCAAGCCAGGAAAGTCCGAGAATTTGGAAGAAACTCAAGAGATGCCATTCACGGAGAAAAGATCATCTCTAGGGAGTAGAGTTTCTTTGACAATTAAGGGTGACAGTTTGAGAAAGGGTTCACCGAGAATGCTGCCTTTCACGTCTCCATATTGTTTAACCCCAAGAGGAGGGAAGACTGTATCTGGTAATCTAATGGGGATCTAGTTTTGACTGTATTTAAGAGTGACCAACAGGGCTTTACCTAGTGCTAGACGTAGTTGCCGAGGAAACTCTAAATATCTATACTAGTATTACACAGTTGATATGAGTTTATGAAAGAAGACTTACAGTGAAACAACCCTACAATACAGTTATATGTATATGAAAGCGGATAAAGAAAGCATATAAATACTTACTCGGTTGTAGACCTTCTATGCTGTTTGGTTAGTTGTTCAACAAAGAAAGATTGAAAACAACAGTATATTTAAAATTAAAAGGAGAAAGTATTTTGAAAAGATGTTGGGGCTTACAGCTCAAGGAGAGGCCCAAGGTTTATCAGTGATCGCACTGTCGTTTTGTACAGAGGGACTTATACAAGTGACTGAGGCCCAAGAAAGGTTTTCTGTACAAGGGGATGGGTCTAACTCTCTCTCAAGAGGCCCAAGTGTTTTACTTTTGTACAAGTGGTAGGGCTTATAGCTCAAGGAGAGGCCCAGGGTCATTTGTTTGAAAATGGCGATCGCGCCGAGATTTTCAAAAACGCGGTGGGTCTTATACAATGCATTGAGGCCCAAAATGGTTTGGTTTTCAAAGGGGGTTGGGTCTTACACTCTAATGGAGGCCCAATGATTTTGAATGGGTCTTATAGCTCGAGGAGAGGCCCAAAGTTTGTTTTACAACGGACGATGATCGCGTCGAACTTTTTGAAATACAACGGGACTTATACAATAAGTGAGGCCCAAAAATAGGTTTGTATTTACAAAGGATTGGGTCTTACACTCTATTAGATGCCCAAAAGTGTTTGAAATTGTTTGATGAGGGTGAAAATCAAAGAACCCTAATTTGTTATTCTTTAAAAGTAAATATTTAAAGAAAATCAAATAAAATACCAAATAAGTTTGAATAAACCATTTGTGATTTTTGTTTAAGGTTTGAGAAATGAGGGATTAATCACAAGGTTAATTAAAACTCACTTGGTTTTGATTTTCAAAGTAAATATTCACTTTTAAAATGTTTAAAAACATTAAAAAGGAATTTATTCACAAAAATACTAATTATATTAAATAAATAATATAAACTTAATTTTTTTCTGGAATAAAATATTTCAACATTTTTGTGATTTTTTTGCAAAACGAACCAATAAAAAATAATTAAAATTGAAGGAGTTATTAATTTTCCAATTACTTAATAAAACATGAAAATATTGGAAAAATTAGCAAAAATGTGAGAAAACACAAAATGGCATGGGTGGGGTTTGAACCCACGACCTCAAGGTTATAGGGCACGCGCCTTACCACTATGGTGGTGATACATCCATTGTTTGAAGTGAAACCACAAATATACAAGGCATGCCTTGTTTTCTAGGCCTTGCCAAGGCAAGGCAAGGCAAGTTTTGCCAAGAAACGGGAAGGTCCATAACTTTCTCATTTCTTAATGGTTGGGGACACATTTTATATGCACCTGGCCCAGAATTTCACAAGGAATCTAATGGTGGTGGTATTTTTTTCAGATCATACTCCCTCCTCAAAACCCGATAGTGGTTTTGAAAAAGGCCTATAATTGCATTTTCTATGCTACACTTTGATACAGGCATGAATTACATGATGAATTGGTTCAAACACAACATATATAACATGTATGAGGTGTGTATGATCAGTGGACTTCAAAGCAATGCATATTTTGGAAAGTTCAAGTCATGATGCTTACCTCTTTTTGAGCTTTTGGAGTTTTCTGGGCAATCTGCCAAACTTCTTGTTCCAGAAATGTTTGATGCTTTGGACACTTTCAAATGATCCCTTAGAAGCTTTGAGGATGGTTGGAATCAGCTGGAACCTGCAAAAACACAAACCGGCTCTTTCTTGCAAAAGGGGTTGAAATGACCAAAATATCAACTCTCTCAAATGGTGTTCCAGATGGGGGGAACCATTTGGTACAGTTCAAGGATGTTATTTGGAGTGTGTGTGAGGTTTTATCTGGTTTAAAAAGAGACTGAATCAAGACATGGCTTGAAAGACGCACAAAAGGCCTATTTTGAGGTTTTGAGAGGTGACTTTGTGATTTTGGTGTTACAGGTCACTTTTAATAGTTTGGATCACCTACATATGATGTTTATGAGGTGTTAGGATCATGAGTTGTGATGGAAATGCTCTCTAACTTAAAAACTCAGTGTTACCTTGCTAAAGAAGGCATTTTGGCCTAAAGAGAGGGATTTTGAGGAAAGCATCTGTTTGATGGCTTTGGTGTACTCAAACTGAGCAGAAATGAGCTCTATTTATAGTAGAGCAAGTTTTTTTTGGGATCAATAGTGAATGGCAACTGCAGCAGAGGTTTGGCCAATGGTTGCACTTTGAAATCTAAGTCTCCTCTAGCCATTGACTAGAGGTTATGGCACAGGGCTGTGGTTCCCTTGGTCTTGGATAAGTCTTGACTGAACTCAGTTGCAAATGGCTCACTCCATGCCACCTTGGTGTATGCATTGAATGCTCCAATCCAAAATTGGAGTCGTGTCCCTCTTTTAGGCAATTATAGGTTTGGCATGCTACTTCTTGTTCCAAGGACTTTGGAGGCTTGGCTCAGTGTTTGTCCCCTTTAGATTTGATCCTCAGATGTGTCCAAAGTGATGACAAGGCTTGGAATTATCTGATTTTGCCAAATCGAGCAAAAATGCAAAATTCTGCCTAGCCTTGGTAGTTTTCAGCTAGACAGATTGCCATTGTCATATCTCATGGCCCAAGTGGAATTTGGTGATGTTCTTGGCCATTTTGGAAAGCCCTCATATGATACAACAACTATTTGATCATATTTGGTTTTGATACCTTTTGGATCCAAGTGAGAAATCCCCCTACATTTGGAAAAAAGTGAAGGCAGATTCTGACTTAGTGAAAATTTCACTAAGTGTTGGAAAAAAGTGACATTTTCACTTTTTGTGATTTTGATCATTCCATAACTCAAAATCCATGAGGAATTCGAAGGGAGGCCAGTTTTAAGCTTTTGTAGAGGGTAATGAGATATACAAATCCAGCTTTGAATGGAGAAAAATGGCCTTGTGGTTTAGGAGTTATGATCCTCCAAAGTTGGTACCCTTGCAACTTTGTTCATAACTTAGAAAATTTTCTAAGTTTTTATGGTTACCCCTTTTACAAGTTATCCCACTTTTCTTGATTTTTCTTGATGAATGATGATTCAAATCATACATTAACATCATTTTAGGGTTAAAAAACCACTTTTGTGAAAAATCTCAAAAAGTCAAAGTTGACTTTTGTGCACAGTTGACTTTTTGTCAGATGAATTCCAAACTGTGCGATCCTCTATGAAATCAAGTCCTTAACCTAAATCAAACTTGATGGATTGATTTCATAGGTGCTATAGGGTGTATTGAATCATGTCTTAGGGTTTGGGAGCATGTCCTGGTCAAAAGTCAAAGCTACAGTTGACTTTTCTCGCGAAACCCTAATTGTGGTACTGATGAAATTGAGACTTGCTGCTCAAGCTTCCTGGATCAATCCATTGTTACAAATGGATCAATGTGGTATGTTGGAGACCCTCAAATCATGTCTTGAGGTCTTGGCTCATGATTTGTCCCAAAAGTCAACTTAGGGGTGAATTAGGTCAAGAAACCCTAATTCCTGATTTTTGATGTATGCATCCCTTGAGGTCAAATTGACTTGATGCTTGGGTCCATGAGGTTCCATGGAGTATTTTAGGATATGCTTTGAAGCATTGGCTCATGCCCAGAGGAAAATTTTCATCTGGAGGCCCTGGTCGACCAAACCCTAATTTGGTGACATTGGCGATCTTGAGGCTTGATCCACCTGGAAGGGAGCAGCCTTGTGCTTAATCCTTAAAGTGGGAGTCCTCTTGATCCATTGTAGATGTTTAGGAGGTTAGACAAGTTGAAGATCATGTCATTTCTTGATTGATCCTTTGTCTAAGAACACTGAGAGGGCTTGAAACCCTAAATTTGATTGTAGTGGATGCTCACCCATCTTTGGGGAGACTGATGAGGCAAGATGGTTCATCCATATTGTGATGATGATTTACCCAATGATGGGAAATCTTAGTGGTCAAAATTTGGGGTATGACAAGACTGTCCGAGTCTCCTAGTATCGAAGAGTTTATCTTTGTATGATGCCCAAGATGAGGCTGGTGCTTTAAGGGATGAGAATCAACCCTTAAATTGGTCTGAGGTTTTGAATTTTTGGAAAGACTGCTCTAACAAAGGATGACTAAGTTCTATCCTATACCTTTAAGAGGCCTTAAGGGTCCTTGTATTAAGCCCAATAGAAGGCACGAGAACTTCTAAGAAGCCTGAGGGTCCTTGTACAAAGCCCAAGAGGAGGCGGGGATGCTTTTAGGAAGCCTGTGGGTCCAAACCTAAGAAAAATTCAAGAAAAGTTTCATCGGAATAATCTTTTCTTTAGTAAACAGTTCTAGGGTTTGGAGAAATTCAAGAGAGGTTTCACTAGGAATTAATCCTCTCTAGGGAAGTGAATTTCTTTGTCAATTTTCTAATAATGACAGCCTGAGAAAAGTTTCATCGGGAATAATGCCTTTCTCTTTGTTCCATATTGTATAAGCCCAAGAGAAGGCAAGACTATATCTGGAATTCCTATGGGGAACTAGTTTTGACTGTGTTAAAAGAGTGACCACTGGCTTTATCTAGTTCTAGACCTAGTTGCCAAGGAAAACTCTAAGTAGATAATATATAGGCACACACACACACACACACACACACACATATATATATATATATATATATATATATATATATATATATATATATATATATAGATGAAATATAGACTTGTATGTAAAAGAGGGTGGGAGGACTTACAGGTGAGTAAGCTTCTAGCACAAACAAATATATATATATATATATATATATGTATGTGTGTGAAAGTATGTAAAAGAAAGCTGTTTAAAACTTACAAGTGTGCAAGCTTCCATTATAACAGCTGTATGGTTAGTTGTTCAAGAAATTAAAGAAAGTTTTGATAACAACTATGAATTTGAACCTAAATCAAAAGGGAAGTTGTTTTGAAAAGATTGGGTCTTATACTCATGGAGAGACCCAGATGAAAAACAATAATCGTACCATTGATCTGAAAATTGTATCGAGACTTATACAACGACTGAGGCCCAAAAAGGTTTTCTGTACAAAGGGATGGGTCTTACAACTCAAGGAGAGGCCCAAAGGTTTGAAAAAGAAAAGAAATGGGACTTACAACACAAGGGTAGGCCCATATGATTTTTGTTTGAAAACAGCGATCGCGTCGAGATTCTGAAAACACAGTGGGACTTATACAATGACTGAGGCCCAAAAAGGTTTTTATTTACAAGGAATGGGTCTTACACTCTATTAGAGGCCCAAAGTTTATTTTTGTACAACAATGATGGGCCTTACAACTCAAGGAGAGGCCCAGATGAAAAACAACGATCACGCCGTTATTTTGAAAATCGTGTCGGGACTTATACAATGACTGAGGCCCAAAAAGGTTTTCCATGTACAAGGAATGGCTCTTACACTCTATTAGAGGCCCATGAGTGTTTTGAAAAAGATTTGTGAGGGTGAGAATAATCAAAACCCTAATTTGATTTTTAAATGTATTTTAATTGAATAAAAATTCAATTAAAATGATCAAAATTATCAAACATGTGTGAAAAACAAGTTGTGATCTTGGATTAATGTTTGAAAAATCATGTTTCATTCATAGAATGATTTGAAAATTATTTGAATTTGCAAAATCAAGAGAAAGAAATACTTTTAAATGTTTAAAAACAAATGAAACATAATTCTTTACAAAAATACTAAATATATGAAATATATGAAATAAATAATATTTTTGTGAAATTTTTATGGAATAAAATATTTTAACATTTTTGGGAATTTTCAAAAAAATAATTAATAAAAAATAATTAAAATTGAGAGAGAAATTAATTTTGGAATTAATTAAACAAAAACCATAAAAAATGAAAAATAGCAAAATATGGCAAAATGATAAAATGGTCTGGGTGGGTGTTGAACCCACGACCTCAACAACAAACACACATGCGCGCTACCACTGGGGTGGTGATACATCCGTGTATCAAAACCACCCCATTAATACATAAGGGATGCCTTGTTTTAGGCCTGGCCAAGGCGCCATGACTGGCCCTTGCCCAAGGCAAGGCCTGATTTTAGGCCTCTTGCGAGAAGGCTCTAACTTCCTCATTTCTCCATGGATTGGGACAAAATTTAGGTGTATCCTGCCTAGAATTTCATGAGGAATCCAATTGTGCCCTTGGAATTTTCAGAAAATGTTTCCATTTTAAAATCCGATAGTGATTTCAAAATAGGCCAAATTTTGCATGTCCCATGCTATCTCATGGTACAGGCAATAATAGCATGATAAATTGGTTCAAACATAACACATATGATATGTATGAGAGGTCCATGATCAATGGACCTCAAAGCAATGTATGATTTAGAGAGTTCAAGTTATGACGCACTTACCTCTTGGAGCTTCTTGTGCTATCTGCCAAGATCCTTGTGTCAGAAGTAACTCAATGCTTTGAACACTCTGGATTGATCCCTTAGAAGCTTTTAGGATGATCAAAACCAACTGGAATCCTCAGGAACAAGTATAGGCCTTTTCTTGCAAAAGGGGAAAAAGTAACCAAGATAGTAACTCTCTTAAATGGTGTTCCAGATAAGGGAAACCAATTGGGACAGTTTGAGGATGATATTTGGAGTGTGTTTGAGGTCTGGTTTGGTTTTGGAAGTGACTGAATCAAGACATGGCTTGAAAAATGCAGAAAAGTCAAATTTTGAGGTTTTGGAGGTTGACTTTCTGATTTTGGTGTTTCAGATCACAAGTGAGTGTTTGAACAACTTAGATATGACATATTGGATGTGTTTGGAGTATGAGTTGTGGTGGAATTGCTCCCTAACTCAAAAACTCAGAGATGACTTGCAAAAGAAGGCATTTTGGCCTAAAGAGATAGATTTTGAGGAAAGCATCAATTGTAGTGCTTTGGTGTACTCAAACTGAGCACAAATGAGCTCTATTTATAGTGCAACAAGTTTGTTTTACGAGTAATAGTGAATGGCAGCTGGTACAAGCCTTTGGCCAATGTTGATCCAAGGGAATCTTTAGTCTCCTCTAGCCATTGACTTGAGGTTAGGGCACAGGGCTATGGTTCTTTGATTCAGAGCTGAATCTTGACTCAATCAGTTAGAAATGTCTCAGTCAATGCCACCTTGATGCATCCATTAAATGCTTGGAAACAAAATTGGAGTCTTTTGCACTTTTTAGCCTTTTTAGGGTTGTTATGGCTATATGTAGATTCTTGGACTTGGGAGGCTTGGGGATCAAATCATTCCCCTTGGATTTTATCCTCTGATGTGTCCAAATGGATGACAAGGCTTGGAGTTGTCAAATTTTTCCAAATCGAGCAAAATGCCAAATTCTGCCTTGTACAAGACAGTTGGAAATGGTGATTTTGAGGGGATCATATCTCCTTGCTCAGGTTGAGTTATGGGAGGCTCTTGTGCTTTTTAGAAAGCCCTCATATGATAAAATACATTTGTGATCATAGTTTGTCTTGAAACTATTTGAATCCAACTGAAAAATCCTCATGAACATTGATATCCAAGGCTGGTAACTTAGGCAGATTTTCACTAAGTGTTGGAAAAGTGCCATTTTCTTCATTTTGTCATTTTGATCAGTCCATAACTCAAAATCCATGAGGATTTGGAATCTTTTGTAGTTGACACTTTTAAAGTATGTCAGATGGACTTTCATTTGAGCTTTGAATGGGAGAAAAAGGCCTTGTGCTTTAGGTGTTATGGCTTGCAAAGTTGGTACAAAATCACTTTTGTTCCATAACTTAGAAAAATTTTGGTTTCACAAGGTTGCCCCTTTTGCAAGAAACCTCACTTTTCTTGATTTTTCTTGATGGATGATGATCAATACCATACATTAACATTGTTTTTTACTTAGGGGAACCATATTTGTGAAAAATTCCAAAAAGTCAAACTTGATTTTGTGCACAGTTGACTTTTTATCGGATGAAATCCAAATGGTGCGATCCTTTGTGAAATAAAGTTCTTGACCTAATTTAAACCTAATGGATGGACTCCATAGGTGTTATAGGGTGTATTGAATCATGTTCCAAGGTTTGGAAACATGTATTTGTCAAAAGTCAAAGATAAAATTGACTTTTCCTTCAAAACCATAATTGGCTCATGCCCAGAGGAAAAATTTCCATCTGGAGGCCTTGGTCGACCAAAACCCTAATTTGGTGACACTGGCGGTCTTGAGGCTTGATCCAATAGGAATTTTGCAACTTTGTGCTTGATTTTTGATGTGGGAGTCCTCTTGATCCCTTATGGGTGTTTGAGAGGTTAAGACAAGTTGAAGATCATGTCATTTCTTGATTGATCTTTTGTAAAAGTGCTCTGAGAGGGCACAAAACCCTAATTCTTGATTGTAATGAATGCTCAATAATCCTTGAGGAGATTGATTAGGCATGATGACACATCCATATTGTGGTGATGATTTGCACAATGATGGGAAATCTTGGTGGCCAAAATTTAGGGTATGATAGAACGCATTCTTCACATCCATCTATTCTAGTTCAAGGTCGAACTGTGCCACTGTGGCAAGTAACATTCGAATGGATCTGTGTTGCACAATAAGAGAGAACACATCATTGAAGTCGACACCTTCTTTCTGAGTGAACTACCTAGCAACCAACCTTGCATTGTATCTCTTCGATGCTACTCCTTCGATTCCTTCCTTGATTTTGAAAATCTATTTACAACTGACTAACCTGGCTCTAGCAGGTTTCTTGATAAGTTTCCATGTGTTGTTGTCATGAAGAGATTTCATCTCATCATCCATGGCCTTCAGCCATTCAGTCATCTTTCGACTCCTCATAACTTCCTTATAATCTCTAGGTTCTTCGTCGAGAACCTCACTTGCAGAGATTAAGGCATAAGCTATAATATCTGCATACCCAAGTCTCTGAGGTGGCTTGATGACTCTCCTTGACCTCTCTCTTGCTAGCAGGTAGTCATTATCACTCTCCTCATCTTCGACAACATCTTCTGCTTCTTCTTCGACTTCATCTGGGGTACGCAATTCAGCATCATCAGTTTTCTTGAAAGCCATCTCAGCTTCATTGAAAACTACATCTCGACTGGTGATACACCTCCTGTGACTTAGCTCTAGGCACCATAGCCTATAAGCTTTGACTCCTTCAGGGTACCCCATGAACATGCACCTCAGAGCTCTAGGTTCGACCTTGTCTTGCCTAATGTGAGCATAGGCCACACAGCCAAATACTCTTAGTCTGTTGAGACTAGGTGGATTTCCCGACCAAACTTCTTCAGGTGTCTTCATTCCCAAGGCAGTCGAGGGACATCTATTTATTAGATAAGCTACTGTCGAAACAGCCTCTGCCCAAAATACCTTCTTCAATCCAGCATTAACCAACATGCATCTAACCCTTTCAAGGATTGTTCGATTGAATCTCTCAGCTAAGCCATTTTGTTGAGGAGTACCTACTACAGTCTTATGTCTTGCAATCCCAGACTTAACACAGTAACTGTCAAACGCTTCGTTACAGAACTCAAGGCCATTGTCGGTTCTCACCCTCTTAACCTTTCTGCCAATTTGAGTTTCGACCAGAACCTTCCAACTTTTGAAATTCTCAAAAGTTTCATCCTTCATCTTCTGAATGAATACCCATAACTTTCTGGAATAGTCATCAACGATGGATAGAAAATACCTTGCACCTGAGTGTGAAGGATTCCTTACAGGCCCCCAAAGATCAGCATTAATGTAATCCAGGGATCCATGTGTTCTTTGCTTGCCTTTAGTAAACTTCGCCCTACAGGATTTACCAAATACACAATATTCACAATACTCTAAATTTTCGACTTTGTCACCACCTAGCAGGTTCTGCTTCCCCAATTTGACCAGGCCACTTTCGCTGACATGGCCCAATCTCATGTGCCATAATTCTGTCTTCGACACAGGTTTCATGGATAGAATATTTGTCGAACCACTTACAACCTCAGCCTCAAGGGTATACAAGACTTGTTTCTTCACGCCTCTCAAGACTTCCTTCGACCCCTTCATGACTCTTAGGATACTTTTCTCTCCTTCGAAAACGTATCCCTTCCTGTCGAATTCACCAAGAGAAATTAAATTTCTCTTCAAGTCAGGTACATACCTGACTTCAGTCCATAACCTTATTGACTCATCATGGAGCTTGAATCTCACAGATCCCTACCTGCAATTTTGCAGGATTTGTTGTTTCCTAGCAGCACGTATCCACCATCTTGATCACATAGCTCCTCGAATAATTCTCTGTTTGGAGTCATGTGCCAAGTGCAACCTGAATCCATAATCCACTCTTTTCTTGAGTCACTGCTTAAAACTACAAGGACATCAGATGAGTCGAAGTCATCTTGAACAATGGTTGTGTTACCATTATCCTTACCTCCATGATCTTTCAGGCGTTCAGGGTACACCTTTCTTGTGTGACCCTCCTTACAATGATAGCATCAAAAACCAGATGCTTCGCCACTATAAGACTTCTGCTGAATTTTACCTTTCTTCTTGTCGAACTTACCATCCTTTCACAAGAACTTTCCCTTAATGGCCAAACCTTCACCAATCGTCCAAGGTTTATGCTCCTTTCGTTCATTCAGGTCCTTAGAATACAAGGCTAATTGAACTTCTTCAAAGGTCAGGGACTCCCTTCCATACAAGAGAGTTTCTTTGAAGTGAGCATGTGTTCTGGGCAAAGCGCACAACAGCAACAATGCTTGATCTTCATCATCGATCTTCACATCAATATTTTCAAGATCAAGAATACGCTTGTTGAACATATCCAACTACTCAGCCAACATTTTGTCTTCACTCATCTTGAATGAATACAAAGCTTGCTTCAGGTAGAGTCGATTCACCAGGGATTTGGCCATATACAAACTTTCAAGTTTCACCCATAATCCTGACGCCGTAGTCTCCTTTGATACCTGTCAAAGAACCTTATCACCAAGGCTCAACAATATTGCGCTGTGGGGTTTCTCGATCATGGTCGTCTTTTCTCTTTCCGTTAACGCAACGTCTATGGCTGCCTGTCCCTTCAACGCTTCTAAACAACCCTGCTGAACTAGTAGGACTTTCATCTTCAAGCGCCACAGACCGAAATCGTTCACTCCGGTGAACTTTTCAATCTCATACTTTGCTCAAGACATCTTCTCCACGCTCACCGCACCAATTTGTTTTTAATAAGGATGCCTTGAAACAAAGTATTAAACGGTTTCTATATGTTCAAGAAACACAAAAGGGTTAGGGTTAACGGAAAAACAAGAGAAACACAACAAGGATTGGTTATAAACTGTTATTCTTTCCTTTCTCCTCTAAAACAAGGATTACAAGTATACAAGAATAACAAACTAACCTCTCTCACGCTTATTAGGTTTTGTCACACTTCAAGATGAGAGACTAGTATGCTATTTATAATAAAACCTAGCACACTAAACTAATGGACCTTTAACAAATTACCCATTACAAGCTAACTTAGGGTAAAAGCTAACTAAAATAATTGGATCCTTAACACAAGGCCCAATTCAACATACTAACAACCCTAGCAATATTGACTAATAGATGTTATAACAAACTTCGACTACAACACGCATTACTCCGACAACAGCATGTGAACTGACTTCGACCTCATGCTTAATTCCTGTCGAACCAGAAGCTACCCTTCGACCATACTAGAGTTCGATCCAATATCTCACATTATTAAAAAAATAAATTTAGATACGGAAGATTTTATCTGTCTCTTCAGAGACGGAAATATAAATGTTAGAGACATTTATAAGACAGGGCTTTGCATCCTTATTAGTGACTGATTTTATTTAGATAGAGACGGAAAAACACCGTCACACATTAAAGACGGATACCAAATTCCGTCTCTGAGGTCTTAGAGACGAAAATTATAGCAACGGAAGCAAGTTTGTCTCTAATTTTGTCTCAGGTCTGTTTAGTGACGAAAATTCTGTATTTTAGAGACATATTTCGCCTGTCTCTAATTTTGATTTTTCTAGTAGTGGATCTTATTATTTCCTATAGTTTTTTTCCCTCGGGAGACAATCTGTCCCACAGGATATACAAATTTTTGCTTTTGTAGGTCATAACCAAGGCTATACTTCATATGTGGTTCAAACTTATACAATATCATGATCACTCCTTCAACTTAAGTTGAGACTCAAACTCAAACTTATAATAAGACACTGACTTTTGTTGCTCACTCATAGCATTCTGCAGAATAGAAACTACCTAATCATTAACAACTTTCATGCGAGTTTTCACATGTGGTCTAACTCTAGCATGGACGTGATCAGGAACAAGTATACTATCAATACGCCATATGACTCTACCATGGTAAAATAATAATAATAATAATAATAATAATAATAATAAGGCTTAAATAATGTTTTCGTCCCTGTAAGTTGGCTTGTTTTTGGGTTTCGTCCCTGTATCTTTTTTTTTTCGGTTTTAGTCCCTATATCTTACTTTTTGTTGGTGTTTAGTCCCTAAAGCCAAAATTCGCAGGAAAATCGAATGGTTTCCTGTGGATTTTCCTGCGGATTTTCCTAAAAACCAAAATCCGCAGGAAAATCCACAGGAAAATCCGCAGGAAACCTCTGTAGGAACTTAACACCAACAAAAAGTAAGATACTTGGATTAAAACCGAAAAAAAAAGATACAGGGACGAAAACCAAAAACTCGCCAACTTATAGGGACGTAAATACTATTTAAGCCTAATAATAATAATCACTTACCTACGGCTGAAATGGTTACAATTCATTGTTTCTTAGCTTTGGCAGTTATTCAAAATTTGCCACTTTATCAACTTGATGTCCACAATGTGTTCCTTCATGGAGATATTTCTGAAGAAATTTAGTAGATTCATGCATGCTCTTCGGAAAACTGATAATGGAAGTTTACTTTTCTCATCTAAAAGTGGTTTATCTTTGTGTGCTTTGTGTGATTCAGATTGGAGAGATTGCTCGATATCCAAAAATCAACTACATGTTATTGTGTTTTTTGGTATCCTCTATAATTATTTCTTGGAGAATAAAGAGAAAGAAGACAATTTGTCTATAATCAATTGAAGTTAAATATAGAAGTCTGACAGGTGCATGTTGTGATTTGTCTAGACAATGATCATTGTTGAAGGATTTTGAGATATTTAACTCAAATCCAACACTGTGATATTGTGATAACAAAACGACTCTTTACATTGGATTTTGAACGTGTTTTAGTTTGTTACTAGAAAATACATGAACGCGTTTAGTTTGTTGCTAGCAAATAGGGAGTTACTGTTGTCAGTTTTCAATAAGCCCTCATATTTAGGAATTAGTTGTTTTTGAATTAGTCTTAATTTTATTATTTATCATGAGCTAATTTATAGCAGACAGTTATTTACTGCTATTTGTAAAGCTATATATTAGCCACTTTGCTTTAATGAAGTATTCAGTTTGCAAATCTGAGTCACACTTTCTATTTCCTACAAACTGGTATCAGAGCCCCCACTGGGCCTGATAAATACAACTAAGCCGCAACTTAGCTAGAGAGAAACGCAAATATGAGTGACGACAAGCTTTCAGCAAAAATTCCTCATTTTGATGGTCAACATTATAATCATTGGAGTGAGTTGATGGAGAATCTCCTTCGTGCCAAAGGTCTCTGGACCACGATTGAAATTGGTTTCCATGAACCTATTGAAACAACTATGCTCACTGAAGCACAATTGGAGTTGCTACAAACTCCCAGAACAAACGATCACATGGTCAAGCATTATCTTTTCAGAGCAATTGATAGGTCAGTCTTCGAACAGATATTGGATAGGCGCACATCCAAAATTGTTTGGGATTCCCTGGAAAGAAAGTATGGAGGTAACGATCGCGTGAAGAAGTCGATGCTAAACTCTTTGAGAAGAGAGTTTAAGGTGCTGGAAATGAAAGATGCAGAAACCATCACTGAATATTTTTCCAGAGTAATGACTGTGGCTAACAAAATGAGAAGCAATTGAGAGGATAAGTCTGACTCAAAAGTGGTGCAGAAAATTCTCCGTACGTTGACACAGAAATTCACGTATGTAGTGGTTTCAATTGAGGAGTCAAAGGACACAGAAGAGATGACCATTGATGAGCTTCAAAGCTCACTGGTGGTTCATGAACAAAAGTTTTAAAAGGTTAACCGTGACGGTGAGCAAGCTCTGAAGGTGGAAAGTAGTAGAGGAAGAGGAAGAGGGACATACCATGGAAGAGGACGTGGAAGAGGAATACAATCATTCACAAGGGACACAGTGGAGTGTTTCAAGTGTCATAATTTAGGGCATTTTCAATATGAATGTCCCAAATGGAACAAAGTATCAAATTATGCAGATTTGGATGATGACGAAGAGCTTCTCCTGATGGCTCTTATAGAAGAAAATGAAGCAAAAAGTAACGATGCGTGGTTCTTGGACCCAAGTTGCTCTAATCATATGTGTGGAAACAAAGGTATGTTCTTAAACATGGTAAAAGGATAAAAGCATTTTGTTAAGTGTGGAAACAACTCTCGCATGACAGTAGCTGGAAAAGGAAGCATTAGGCTGGTATTTGATGGCACTACTTTTCTATTTCAAGATGTATATTATGTCCCAGAACTTCGGAACAATTTGTTGAGTGTGGGGCAGCTGCAAGTAAAGGATCTCACCATTCTCATAAAAGGAAGGACATGCAACATTTATCATCCAGACAAGGGATTAATTGCATACACCAAAATGAGTGCAAATCGCATGTTTATTCTCTTCAATAAAAGCTCCAACATCACTGCTCCTGTTGAAAAGTGCCTACATACTGCCTCTGAGCTTACTTACCTCTGGCATCAAAGGTATGGTCACTTAAATTACAAAGGCTTGAAGACATTGCAAACAAAGAAAATGGTGCGCAGTCTACCTCAACTTGAAGCCTCAAGTGTCACTTGTGCTGATTGTTTCACCGGAAAACAACACCGCAATCCAATTCCAAAGAAGAGTGAATGGCGTGCCAGCAAGATCTTGGAGCTCATACATGCTGACATTTATGGACCTATAGAGCCAATCTCAAGCAGCGGAAAAGGTACTTATTATGCTTTATCGATGACTATAGTCGAAAGGGTTGGGTCTATTTTCTCATTCAAAAATCAGAAGCTTTGGAGTGTTTCAAGAATTACAAGAAGCTGGTTGAAAAAGAAGCAGAAACGTCCATCAAGTGTTTGAGAACTGATAAAGGTGGAGAGTTTAACTCTATCAATTTCAAATTATTTTGTGAAGAAGAAGGAATAAAGAGACAACTTACTACAACATATACACCATACCAAAATGGAGTAGCGGAACGTACAAATAGAACCGTGGTGAATATGGTACGCTGCATGCTCTCTGCAAAAAAGGTTCAAATTGTTTTGGACTGAAGCTGCAAATTGGACATTCTACCTGCTGAATCGATGTCCAACACATGCTGTGAAGAACATCACTCCTCAAGAACCTTGGAGTGTAGTTAAGCCTTCAATAGAACACCTTCGTGTTTGGGGCTGCATAGCACATGTGCATATACCACATGCAAAAAGAGGTAAACTTGATGATAAAAGTTTTCCTTGTATTATGTTAGGAGTAAGTGATGAGTCAAAGGGTTATCCTTTGTTTGACCCTAAGACAAAGAGGATTATTGTTAGTAAGGATGTAGTATTTGAGGAAGAAAAGAGTTGGGAGTGGGGTCAAAATTTTAAAGAGCAAATAGATGCAGATTTGGTTTGGAGTGATGATGATTTCAGCAATGACGAGAGTGGCGGTGAAGATGAAGGGAGCAACGAAAGTAGGAATGAAACATAGAGTTCTCATGAAAATATGATTAAAGGTAGAGAAAGGAGGGCTCCAATTTGGATGGATGATTATGAGAGTGGTGATTGGTTGAGTGAAGAAGATGCAGAGACTTACATGGTTCTAGATGTCATAAGTAATGTTCCAACTCTGTACGAGGAAGCTGTGAAGCATGAGAAATCGAGAAAGGCTATGGAGTATGAAATAAATTCAATTGAAAAGAATCAAACGTGGGAGCTAATGGATCTACCTGTTGGAGAGAAAACAATTGGAGTTAAATGGATTTTCAAGACAAAATTGAATGAAAAGGGTGAGGTGTAACACCCTTTTCTACCCTACAATTATCGCAGTGGAATAAACATGAAATCATAGTAAAATCAGAATCACCTCAAAGGGTACACATTTCCCAATAAATTCAAATCAACAAAATTACCCCGTAAACAACGAGTGTTCCTCAAAATAACTCAAAATGCCTTGAAAGGGCAGCAGAACCACCATAACCACAAAAATCCCACAAAAGGGTTTATTAAAATAAACCACAGTCATCAAATAATCAATAAAATAAAATCCAAATAAAACTCAACATGGTTCGACGCAACGACCCAACCCGATATTACACTCTCAGAGCAAGACCCTCTACATCGACCAAAATGCAAATAACTTCAAAAGTCCTCAAAAGCATCCATGGCTAATCCTGATCACCTGCACGTTACCCACGTGGAGGCAACATTCAAACAGGCAGGGTGAGTAATACAATTCATTATAATCAATATAAAATAAGATATGCATAAAAATGGCGTCATCATCATATACTACATCATCAGAGTCATCACAAGGAAAACATCAAAACACGTCATCATAAATCACAACAAATGCCACATAAATGCAATGCACAACAAGACTCATGCATGTGGTACCAATTGTCACAATCGATGGACACTTAGGCCATCACCCTCCAAAGATCCCCGTCAATAGGATCAGTTCCACACAAGAAGCGGAGCATGTCATAAACCACTTCACATCCACACAATGGGATGAAAGCCACAAATAGAACGAAGTCTAACATCATCATCACTGGACCGAAGTCCTAACATCATCACCAGAATATGCTATGAATGCATGATACACAACATCAATAATCATCATCATCAAAATAAAATTATGTGCATCATCATTTATCAAAGCTTCATGTTAATCATGTCATCATATATTCATCAAAACATCATAAATCACCATCTCATAATCATCAGTAACATCACAATAAACCATCAGAAAAATCACAGCGTCAAACATCAAAATAGCACAGCATCATAAAACAAATTTCGCGAACAGCAGCAGTTCGCTGCCGAGTTCGCCGTGCGAATACATTCGCTGGGATCTTAGCTTTGCGAGGCTGGCAGCGAAGCCCCAATCCCATACAAAACATAGAGAGTTCCCCAGTCTGCCTCTCCTCACTCATCTATTCGCTGTGCGAAGCCCTTCGCTGGGAAATTCCCTGTGCGATCCCACAAAATCACATCTCAGAATTCATCCGAATATCATCACATAATTTATCGCGCATTCGCTGCCCTGTTTGCTTTGCGAGCCTGGGCGAACATTCGCCTTGCGAATGATCTGTTCGCTTTGTGAACTAGCGATTATTGCAATCGCTGCTACGTACCAATAGCATCCCAGCCCCAAAAACCTTTATGATTCCAACCTCGAATCACCCCAAAACACTCCCAAAATAGTCCTGAAACATCAAGGCAATCAAAGGCATAAAACCTACGACTATTAGGTCGGTTAATTCCACTATCCTAACTCAAAATCACCTAAACCTTCACAAACTCTCAAGGTTCCCATAAACCCCATAAATCTCTTTCTCATACAAGATCCCACATATCATCAAAATGTTTAGCCTCGAAGGCTTATTTTACCCGAATCAATTCAACCCTTAATAATCCATCATCGATCCTCAGAAATACCCCTAAATCATCAATAACTCATAAACCCTTCAAAAACCCCAAAAACCTCAAGATCCATTTTAAACACATCACTCCTATATTGAAAACAGTGAAAGGCAATACGCACTATACCTTAGATTGTTGATACGGAGCTTTCTCTACTGATTCTTCGGAAACCTTCTCGAATCCTCGCCTTTTCCTTTTTCCTCAGAGCTCTGCACTTTCTCCTTATTTTCAAGTTCCAACCAAAATGAATTCTATTCCTTTCCAATTCCTTTTTGTTAAACCCTTGGGCTTCCAAAATGGGCTTTCCCCATAATACCCTTACTAATCCTCCTCAAAAGTCCATCTTACCATTAATTCCTCTAATAATATTTAAATTAATAATAATACTTATATATTCATATTATATACTATTATTTAATTAAATAACCACGACTCCACAAAAATGCCAACGTCAACACAAACCACCAAAATTCACCAAAAATTCACAAATATTATATTTAAATAAATTAAATAAATATTCTAATAAATTTGGGTTGTTACAACTCTCTCCCACTTACAGAATTTTCGCCCTTGAAAATTACCTCAAAGAAATAGAGTCGGATACGACTCCCTCATCTGATCTTCGCGTTCCCAAGTTCAACTTTCGCCAGCTGGTCTACCCCATAACACATTCACCAAAGTTATGTCTTTACCCCGCAGTTGTTTCATCTCTCGACCGTCAATCCGCACAGGTAAAGCTTCCACTGTCAGGTTATCCCTCACTTGTACATCATCCATCTGAATCACATGCGACAGATCTGGAACGTACTTTCTCAATTGAGACACATGGAACACGTCATGTAAATTCGCAAGTGACGGCGATAAAGCAATTCGATAGGCTACGTCTCCTATCCTCTGCAAGATTTGATATGGACCAACAACACGTGGAGTGAGATTCCTAGACTTCAAAGCTCGGCCCACACTAGTCACTGGCGTCACCCTCAAAAACACGTGATCCCCTTCTTGGAATTCAAGTGTCTTCCTCCTCTTATCATGGTAGCTCTTCTGGAAAATCTGCGACGCTCTCATCCTTTCTTGGATCATCTTAATATTCTCGGTCGTCTCTTGTACAATCTCAGGTTTGAGTACAACACTCTCGCCCGACTCATACCAACACAAAGGAGTCCTACACCTCCTCCCGTACAAAACTTCATAGGGCGTCATTCTAATACTAGCATGAAAATTGTTATTGTACGTGAACTATATCAACGACAAATGGCTATCCCAAGATCCTCCATGATCCAACACACAAGTCCTCAGCAAATCCTCTAAAGATTGGATAGTCATTTCTGTTTGACCGTCCGTCTGCGGATGATAGGCAGAACTCATCCTCAACTTAGTACCCAAAGCCTCTTGCAAACTCTTCCAGAACCACGATGTAAATCTCGGATCTCTATCCGACACAATACTCGAAGGTATCCCATGCAACTTCACTATCTCCTCAATGTACATCTCGGCTAACTTCTGCATAGAATGATTAATCTTCATCGGCAAGAAATGAGCCGATTTAGTTAATCTATCCACGATCACCCAAATTGAATCATTTCCCTTAGTAGTCTTCGGCAATCCAACCACAAAATCCATGGAAATACTATCCCATTTCCATTCAGGAATCCTCAACAGCTGCATTATACCTAAAGGCTTCTGATGCTCAATCTTTGACTTCTGACAAATCAAACACGCATAAGCAAACTCCGCAACATCCTTCTTCATACCCAGCCACCAAAACAACTTTTTCAAACCTTGGTACATCTTCGTAACACCGGGATGAATGCTCGTCCTACTTCGATGTCCTTCCTCAAGAATGCTCTTCTAAATATCTGGGACATCTGGAACACACACCCTGTCTCTGAACATCATCACACCATTCTCGCCAATCCTGAATTCTCCTCCATTACCATGGTTGATCAAAGTCAACTGGTCGACTAACTTCAAGTCGGATTGTTGACCCACCATGATCTCTTCCTGAATGCCACTCGTCAACTTCAACATTCCCAACTTCATACTATCAGGGGTCTCTTCACACACTAAACTCAAGTCTTGAAATTGCTCTATTAATTCCAATTCTTTCACCATAAGCATCGACATATGCAATGACTTTTTGTTTAATGCATCAGCCACTACATATGATAACTCAAATCAAAATCAAAATCCTTCAACAACTCTAACCACCTTCTCTGCCTCATATTTAATTCTTTCTGATCAAATAAGTACTTCAGACTTTTATGATCACTGAACACTTCAAACTTAGAGCCAAACAGATAATGTCTCCAAATCTTCAGTACAAACACCACAGCGGCCAATTCCAAGTCATGCGTAGGATAATTCCTCTCATGAACTTGCAATTGTCTCAATGCATAGGCAATAACTTGTCTATTCTGCATCAATACTCCACCAAGGCCCATCTTCGACGCATCACAATACACCACAAAAGATTCGCTCAGATTAGGCAAAATCAACACTAGAGCGGTCGTTAATCTCTTCTTCAATTCCACAAAACTCTCTTCACAAGCTACGTCCCACACAAAAGCTTGACAATTTCGAGTCAACTGAGTCAAAGGTAATGCCAACTTAGAAAAGCCCTCGATAAACTTGCGGTAATAACCCGCCAATCCCAGAAAACTTCGTATTTCAGTAACAGACTTCGGGGTCTCCCACTGTAACACCGCATCAATCTTGGAAGGATCTACAACAATTCCACCATTTGAAATCACATGGCCAAGAAAACTCACTTCCTTCAACCAGAACTCACACTTTGACAGCTTTGCATACAACTTCTTTTCCTTCAATACTTGCAACACAGGTCTCAAATGCTCAGCATGCTCTTCTTCAGACTTAGAATATATCAAAATATCATCAATGAAAACCACCACAAACTGGTCCAGAACACACCAGGTGCATTGGACACACCAAACGGCATCACAGTGTATTCATAGTGACCATACCTCGTTCTGAAAGCTGTCTTCGGAATGTCGTCAGGTTTAACACGAATCTGATGGTAACCCGACCTCAAATCAATATTGCTAAACACACAGGCACTTACTAACTGATCCATCAAGTCGTCGATTCTCGGAAGTGGATACTTATTCTTGATAGTCACTTTATTCAACTACCGATAATCAACACACAATCTCATACTTCCATCTTTCTTCTTCCCTAACAACACAGGAGCACCCCACGGAGAAACACTTGGTCGAACAAACCTTTTATCGAGCAATTATTCCAGTTGTTTCTTCAATTCACTTAACTCAGAAGATGACATCCGATAAGGAGCCATCGACACTGGACTCGTACCCGGTACTAAGTCCACTGCAAACTCTACTTCACGTTCTGGAGGCAAATCACTGATGTCATCTGGAAACACCTCTGGAAATTCACATACAACAGGTAAGTCGACACTTGCAGTTTCATGATCAATCTGTAATGATGCAAACATTGCAAACACCAAGGCTTCATCTTCCACAAGTTCGTCTACTTGCTTCGCCGACAAGAACATCAACTCTCCACTATCACCAAACTCAGGAAACTCCACAGTCTTAGTATAACAATTGATATGAACATGGGTGAACTCCAACCAGTTTATTCCAAGGATTACATCGATTTGGTGCAAGGGTAAACACACCAAACCCATCACAAAACTCTTCCCAAAAATCGTCAAAGGACATCTTAAACACACAAAAGTAGTAGTAACAGAACCATTAGCAGGAGTCTCTATTAGCATACTACCATTCATATTAGACAACTTCAAGCCCAATCTATTAGCACATTCAAGCGAAACAAAAGAATGAGTAGCACCAGTATCAATCATAGCAACCAACTCAATATCATTAATAAAACAAGTACCTCGAATCAGGTTGTCCTTCTCTGACACTTCTACACCACTCAAAGCAAACACTGCCACTGGTCTGAGCAGCAATAGCCGTCTTCTTTGGTTTCTGACACTTGGTACTGATGTGACCCTTCTCACCACAATTGAAACAAGTTGGACCATCATCCTTGCAATCATTAGCTCTATGACCCTTCTTACCACACCTGTAGCACCTCAACACATTATTAGTACAAACATTAGCACAATGACCTTGCTCGCCACACCTGTAACACTTCCCAGAAACGGGAGCTGCTCCCCCACTTATCTTTTTCCCATCTGAAGCCTTCTGCTTCCCTTTGTCAGCTGAAGTCGTATAAGGTTTCCCCATATACTGCCCTTTCTTCTCACTCAACTGCTTGTAGTGAGCATATCAAGCTCGGTTATCCTCATCATAGATTCTGCTCTTGTCCACCAACTCAGCATACCTGCGAATCTGTTGATACCCAATACCCTACTTAATCTCTGTCTCAACCAATTCTCGAACTTGAGGCACTTGAACATCTCAGCATCAGCACGATTGTAGTGAGGACAGAACTTCACAAACTTCTCAAACTTCGCAGCATACTCTGCAACAGTCATATCTCCTTGCTTCAGCTCGAGGAATTCCACCTCTCTCTTACCACGAGCATCCTCTGGATAATACTTTACCAGAAATTCTTGCTTGCACACAGCCCAGGTTATCACAGTGCCAACATCTTCCAGTCTCTGACGGGTGTTATCCCACAAATCCTCAGCCTTTTCCGACAACATATGAGTTCCAAACTGAACTTGCTGCACATCAGTACATCCCATTCCTCTAAAAATCTTCTCGATCGCCTTCAGCCACTTGTGTGCGCTTGCTGGATCGTGAGTACCCTCAAAATCCGGTGGATTGTTCCTCTTGAACTCCCCTAAAGCACGAAACTCATCTGGGACTCCACCATTCGGATTGAGTTGCGCCACCACATTAGCAACCGATTTCAAAGCATCAGCAATAGCACGATCATTTCTTCCAGCCATCCTACACACCACCAACAAGGTTAGAAGAACTAAAACATCGCCAGTGTACACACACATGTCGACCGACAGGGGACTGACATCATGTAAAAACCTGGTCGGACAGGCCGACCTGCTCTGATACCACTAATGTAACACCCTTTTCTACACCACAATTATCGCAGCGGAATAAACATAAAATCATAGTAAAATCAAAATCACCTCAAAGGGTGCACATTTCCCAATAAATTCAAATCAACAAAATTACTCCGTAAACAACGGGTGTTCCTCAAAATAATTCAAAATGCCTTCAAATGGCAGCAGAACCACCATAACCACAAAAATCCCATGAAAGGGTTTATTAAAATAAACCATAGTCATCAAATAATCAATAAAATAACATCCAAATAAAACTCAACATGGTTCGACTCAACGACCCAACCTGATGTTACATTATCAGAGCAAGGCCCTCTACATCGACCAAAATGCAAATAACTTCAAAAGTCCTCAAAAGCATCCACGGCTAATCCTGATCACCTGCACGTTACCCACGTGGAGGCAACATTCAAACAGGAAGGGTGAGTAATACAATTCATTATAATCAATATAAAATAAGATATGCATAAAAATGGCGTCATCATCATATACAACATCATCAGAGTCATCACAAGGCAAACATCAATACACGTCATCATAAATCACAACGAATGCCACATAAATGCAATGCACAACAGGACTCATGCATGTGGTACCAATCATCACAATCGATGGACACTTAGGTAGGCCATCACCCTCCAAATATCCCTGTCAATAGGATCGGTTCAACACAGGAACCGGAGCACGTCATAAACCACTTCACATCCACACAATGGGATGAAAGCCACAAATAGGCCGAAGTCTAACATCATCATCACTGGACCGAAGTCCTAACATCATCACTAGAATATGCTATGAATGCATGATACACAACATCAATAATCATCATCATCAAAATATCATTATGTGCATCACCATTCATCAAAACTTCATGTTAATCATGTCATCATATATTCATCAAAACATCAAAAATCATCATGTCATAATCATCAGTAACATCACAGTAAACCCTCATAAAAATCACAGCGTCAAACATCAAAATAGCACAGCATCATAAAACAAATTTCGCGAACAGGAGCAGTTCGCTGCCGAGTTTGCCGTGCGAACACATTCGCTGGGACCTTTGCTTTGCGAGGTTCGCAGCGAAGCCCCAATCCCATAGAAAACCCAGAGAGTTCCCCAGTCTGCCTCTCCTTGCTCATCTATTCGTTGTACGAAGCCCTTCACTGGGACATTCGCTGTGCGAGCCCACAAAATCACATCTCAGAATACATCCTAGTATCATCACACAATTTATCGCGCATTCGCTCCACTGCTCGCTTTGCGAGCCTGGGCAAACATTCGCCTTGCGAACGATCTGTTCGCTTTGCAAACTATCGATTCCTGCAATCGCTGCTATGCACCAGTAGCATCCCATCCCTAAAAACCTTTACGATTCCAACCTCGAATCACCCTAAAACACTCCCAAAACAGTCCTGAAACAACAAGGCAATCAAAGGCATAAAACCTACGACTATTAGGTCGGTTAATTCCACTATCCTAACTCAAAATCATCTTAACCTTCACAAACCATAAACCCCATAAATCCCTTTCTCATACAAGATCCCACATATCATCAAAATGTTTAGCCTCAAAGGCTTATTTTTACCCGAATCAATTCAACCCTTAATAATCCATCATCGATCCTCGAAAATACCCCTAAATCATCAATAACTCATAAACCCTTCAAAAACCCCAAACACCTCAAGATCCATTTTAAACACATCACTCCTATATTGAAAATAATGAAATGCAATACTCCCCATACCTTAGATTGTTGATCAGGAGCTTTCTCTACTGATTCTTCGGAAACCTTCTCGAATCCTCGCCTTTTCCTTTTTCCTCAGAGCTCTGTATTTTCTCCTTATTTTCACGTTCCAACCAAAATGAATCCTATTCCTTTCCAATTCCTTTTTGTTAAATCCCTGGGCTTCCAAAATGGGCTTTCCCCATAATACCCTCACCAATCCTCCTCAAAAGTCCATCTTACCCTTAATTCCTCTAATATTATTTAAATTAATAATAATACTAATATATTCATATTATATACTATTATTTAATTAAATAACCACGACTCCACAAAAATGCCAACGTCAACACAAACCACCAAAACTCACTGAAAATTCACAAATATTATATTTAAATAAATTAAATAAATATTCTCAACTCCCTCATCTGATATTCGCGTTCCCAAGTCCAACTTTCGCCAGCTGGTCCGCCCCATAACACCTTCACCAAAGTTATGTCTTTACCCCACAGTTGCTTTATCTCTCAACCGTCAATCCGCACAAGTAAAGCTTCCACTGTCAGGTTATCCCTCACTTGTACATCTTCCATCTGAATCACATGCGATGGATTTGGAACGTACTTTTTCAAATGAGACACATGGAACACGTCATGCAAATTCGCAAGTGACGGCGGTAAAGCAATTCGAAAGGCTACCTCTCCTATCCTCTGCAAGATTTGATATGGACCAACATAACGTGGAGTGAGCTTCCTAGACTTCAAAGCTCGACCCACACAAGTCAATGGCGTCACCCTAAAAAATGCGTGATCCCCTTCTTGGAATTCAAGTGTCTTCCTCCTCTTATCATGGTAGCTCTTCTGGCGACTCTGTGACGCTCTCAACCTTTCTTGGATCATCTTAATATTCTCGGTCGTCTCTTGCACAATCTTAGGTCCGAGTACAACACTCTCGCCCGACTCTTACCAACACAAAGGAGTCCTACACCTCCTCCCGTACAAAGTTCATAGGGCGCCATTCCAATACTAGCATGAAAACTGTTATTGTACGTGAACTATATCAACGACAAATGGCTATCCCAAGATCCTCCATGATCCAACACACAAGTCCTCAGCAAATCCTCTAAAGATTGGATAGTCATTTCTGTTTGACCGTCCGTCTGCGGATGATAGGCAGAACTCATCCTCAACTTAGTACCCAAAGCCTCTTGCAAACTCTTCCAGAACCTCGATGTAAATCTCGGATCTCTATCCGACACAATACTCGAAGGTATCCCATGCAATTTCACAATCTCCTCAATGTACATCTCGGCTAACTTTTACATAGAATGATTAAACTTCATCGGCAAGAAATGAGCCGATTTAGTTATTCTATCCACGATCACCCAAATTGAATCATTTCCCTTAGTAGTCTTCGGCAATCCCACCACAAAATCCATGGAAATACTATCCCATTTCCATTCTGAAATCCTCAACGGCTGCATCATACCTAAAGGCTTCTGATGCTCTATCTTCGACTTCTAACAAGTCAAACACGCATAAGCAAACTTCGTAACATCCTTCTTCATACCCGGCCACAAAAACAACTTTTTCAAATCTTGGTACATCTTCGTAGCACTGGGATGAATACTCAACCTACTTCGATGTCCTTCCTCAATAATGCTCTTCTTAATATCTGGGACATCTGGAACACACACCCTGTCTCTGAACATCATCACACCAAAGTCAACTGGTCGACTAACTTTAAGTCGGATTGTTGTCCCACCTTGATGTTTTCCAGAATGCCACTCGTCAACTTCAACATTCCCAACTCAAGTCTCTAAATTGCTCAATTAATTCCAATTCTTTCACCATAAGCATTGATATATGCAATGACTTTCTGCTCAATGCATTAGCCACTACATTTGCTTTGCCCAAATGATAGCTCAAATTAAAATCGAAATCCTTTAACAGCTGATAACACTAAATCACACTACGTATTTGACTCGAATTGCACATGTTTCTTAGGATTTTATTGCTATTTTCTTGTGTTTTGCTTGTATTTTGTTTTGTTTTCAGGTTCTTTGTATTCCCAGAGCTCCTCGTGAAGAAATGAAGAAAAACGAGCAAGAAAACCAGTTTTTGAGGAAATTGTACACATGGCATCCACCATGGCGGGCGCCATAGGGTAGGCCATGACTTGGATAGGAGTCAACTGCTGTCCACTTCCACGATCTCTACTTATTTTTCCCTTGGTTCACATGGCGGGCGCCATGAGGGGATGGCGGGCGCCACCTTTGTCGTATGGTTTCCCTCCCAAAAGAAGTTGGGGGGCACTTTGGTCTTTCCATAGTTTTTCCTAGGCTATAAATAGATGAGTCCTTGATCCTTTTTCTTCATCCAAGCTTAGTTTCAGAACTCAAGCCATATATTTTCAGTATTGTAAAGTGATAAACTTCTCACATCGGGGAGTTATCACACTGTTTGATCGAGTCTGTAATCGAGTTTAGAGCACTCTGGTAGAAGTTAATCCTGCCGCCATTTTCATTTCCAGTCATTTATATCCAGTTGTACCAGATTTAATGCCTCCGATTTGGAGCAGGTTTCTATTTACTTTCCCGCACCATTTAATTTCTCGCATTATTTACTTTCCCGCACTATTTACTTTCTCGCACTATTTACTTTCTCGCACTATTTACTTTCTCGCACTATTTACTTTCTCGCACTATTTACTTAAAAAAGAATCTACTTTAACATGATCTATTTCAACATGTCTATTTACATTTCCATGTCCGGCTAAATTTTAAAGGTTAGAATGTAAGGATTATAGTTAAAGTAGTATTCCATACAAGGTGTCAATAGAAATGCTTAGGGGTTATTCTGATTTTTAACACAAGTTTTCTGCACTTTATTTCTGTTGGGTAAGATCGAAAGCCGTCCAACCTTTGGTTAAACTTGGTTAGTCTTAACTGTTCAAAGGAAGCGAAAGCGCTTTGTCTAGTTAAGTAGGAGTTTTTAATACTTTAGAAAAATGATTTTAAAACTATTTTCGGACGCGTTTATGGGTTTAAAGTCCAGTTCGCATGAACCTCTTTTTGTTAAAAGTTCCAAGTCAAAATACTTTTCAACTGAGTCAAGAAACTATATTTCTTAAAAATAGTTTTATTACTTTAACGCAATGCGCGCCTTTTTATAAGTGACAATAAGAGGGTTCGATTAAGGGATAAACTCGGTTCTGAATACGCAAAAGCGATAGTTCCTGTTAAATTAGTTCTTTTCACAAGTAGAAAACATTACCCCATAAGTGTATCTATTTACAAGCATTTGGAATACTATCCGACTGTGTGAATTACATTCAGGCCTGTTGTTTTAAATTGAATTTTATATCTTCGTACTTTACTTCGCTTTTACTGTGCACTCACAAACTCCCGATTGATTTTCCTTAGATAAACATCGTAACAATAGAAACCGATAGATTGACGTTTGGTCTCTGTGGGATCGATAATCTTTTATATTACTCTGACGCGATTCGTATACTTGCGAAAACACCGCATCAACAGCTCTAACCACCTTCTCTGCCTCATATTCAATTCTTTCTGATTAAATAAGTACTTCAGACTTTTATGATCACTGAACACTTCAAACTTAGAGCTAAACATATAATGTCTCCAAATCTTCAGCACAAACACCACAGCGGCCAATTCCAAGTCATGCGTAGGATAATTCCTCTCATGAACTCGCAATTGTCTCGAAGCATAGTGTAGCGTGAATTTTCGGACGTGGTTGCGAAGCACTATCGCCTTTGGGGTACTACAGTTCGATTCATTTTTTATCCTATTGAAGCTGATGAAGGAAGGGAAATAGATGTCTCCAATTAACCCTGCTTGCATACTGAGTTTAAACAGATGACTGTTGGTTTACAGATGCTACAAAGATTGTGGGTCTCTCTTAGGTTATTTTGTTAAAATAGTGCCTGGGCGATTGGTAGGAGGTTAAGACTGATGTTTTTCAATTGATATGTGTGGGTATGGGATTTGGGTTTTGGATTAGTGTGCTCGCTAAGATTTTTCTTTCAATCTTATGCCTACGCATTCCCGTTTACCGAAATAGGAAAATCAGAGCGATCGTAGTTCCTCCTATTCTATGGGAGGAAATGGGGTTTTGGTGTCTTGTTCAAAGCCCAATACGTGAAGCTGAAAAGGTTGTTTGTATCTTGTTTAAAACCCAAGATGTAAAGCTAAAAAGGTGTTGTCTTTAGAGAGAATTTGTCATCTCTAAAGGGGGTCTGTTTGTCACGACTGTTGGGTGGCTGACTATAAAGGAGGATTACTTTAACCGGGATATGTGAATCCTAGCAATGCCATAATTTCCTTTATAGGGGGTTTTAACCTGAAGAAGAAGACTTTAACTCAGTGTAGAGCAATGCCATCTTTCCTTAGGAATTTCTCATGCTAAAAGAAGGACAGTGGCGTGGATGTAAATAATCCAGAGGCTTGCCGCTTACAGCAATTAGATGAAAGGAGTTATTGATGTTTGTATCCTGTGAACGAGGCACAGTTTAAAAGGTTGATTGACTCAACCAGGGTTTTTCTTATACAAAGCCTAAGAGGAGGCTATTGACCCAACAAGAGGATGCTTTTGTGTCTCGTAGGAAGCCCGAGAGAGAGGCTAAAAGGGTTTGACTCAACAAGAGAGTGCTTTTAGATGTGTCTTGTACAAAGCCCAAGACGGAGGTGTAATACCCCAAAATTTGCTCTCCCTCTTTGTCATCATAGCATGGCATTATCATCTATCATATCATATCCACCTCATTAACATTACATTGCATTTAACATAGAAAAATGAAGCATAGCATCCTTCTTACCATCAGGGCATGTGATCAGGTGGAAGGTGGACAATCAAGGAATCATTCAAAGCACAAAAAGGTCAATCAAGTTTCTTCAAGGCAAGCCAAGAGGCCTTTCATGTCTCATACTATCTCAATGGAACATCCACAACCTCAAGAATGAGAGAATCAATGGGAGATTGAAGCACTACATCTTTCACTATGCAAGAGGTTCAAAAAATGAAGGAAAACCCTCAAAAGAGATAGCTCATTGATCCAAAATCATCCTCAAATGGCATATATCATCATCTTTTAAGAGGATACATAACATACTCTGAGGAATTGGAAATTGAAGACTGCACATTTTTCTCCTAGGAGGTGGGCACCAAAACTAGGGTTTCTAATAAAATCAGGGAATTTTTGATTTTTTGGACCAAATTTGATGTCATGGTATTTCATATGTCCCTAAGTGTATGGAGGTGGAAAATTGCTTCTCAATTGGTTTTGGAAGTGGTTCAATTGGAAGAAAGATCAGAAATCAGGAAAATTGGGGCCAAGTCAAATAATCAGAGGAAAAAGTCAACTCTTGACTTTTTGAGCCCAAAATCATGAAATTCATGTTACATATGTCCAATGTACAAAATTTGATCAAGAAACTCCAAAGGAATCATGAAAAAATCAAGATGTAAAAAGTTGCCATTTTTGGATGAAGAAGGGTTACTAAATATAGCAAGTTTTGGCCATTTTGCATCAGAGTTTGAGCCAAGGCCATTTAAAATTGGGGCATCAAATGAAAATTCCACTCGGCCATAACAAAAGATCTTGTTTCAAGCTTCAAATCCATGTGTGGAACATCTCCATTGGATAAAAATTGAGTGAGATATGATTGATCAAAGTTTGAGCAAAGTAGGTTCAAAACTAGGTCATGACCAAGACTTTCAGGGCACGCGCGCAGTCATTTTAACAAACATGTGGTGGGCCAAATGTCCACTCATTTTTCTCATTGTTAAAGGCCTCAAATGAAAAATCTTTCAACATGAAAGTTGTTCCTCTAGGTGAGATCTTTAAGATTGGTGTTCGTGTTTTTTTCACTTGATCAAAGGGGAAGAAGTTATGTTGAGTCCAATGTGCTTTGATCATGCTGAAAACCTAGGGGCCATGTTACCTTGTCAACCAACCTTTGCCACGCCCTCATACCAGTTCCAAACCTATGTGTTATAAGTCTTTTTTCAACTTCTTCCAAGCATCATTTCACTTCATTTTTCATACCAAACATGTAGCATTACATCTCCCCTTTCCAATGACTCCAAAAACACACCAATTCATTCATTGAGCAGAGAGAAAAACTTCCTCAAACCACCTCATGTTGGCACTGGTGCATTGACAGTTTAGTGCATGATTTTGGCTCAGTCATCCCACAAACACTTCACGAATTTTATTTCCCCATTTAGTCAAGCATATGTTACTTACACAATGCATACTATCACGTGCCATACATGGGAATAGAAAGAACAAACTTGCTTAGCAAGTTTCTGTCACAATAACCTCACCACCTCAGCTTCACTCTCATCCTCACCACAACTGTTATGAGCTTGACCTCACCATAACCCAACCTTGGCTACTCGCCCCTAACTAACTTGACTCAGTTAGTTAGGGTGGACTCAGTTTAACCACCTTGACTCACTTAACTCCACTCACTAAACCATGATTAGAGCTCACCATAAATAGAAGTCACACTCTCCAATTTGGTGGCTAGCTTCATTTTTCTCATTTTTCACTCTCCCTCTCAAACACTCTCGCATTCTCTCCACCATCTCTCTCTGCTCGAATCTTCATTCACCTTCATTTACTTCATCTTCATCATCATCAATGGCACAAGACTGAAGTAAGAACCATCAAAATCCACATGAATTCCTCAAGTGAAGCTTCATCAACATTTTGATTCTCTCTGCTTTCAATATCTCAAGGCTCAACTGCATTTATTTTGCACGAATCAAGCTCCATATCAAGAGTGGATCTCTGGTTTTCTTTTGCTTCAAGGATCTGCAAACTTCAGGTTTCAATCACTCCAACTCTATTGCATTGTTTTAGCTTGTTTCTATATGGTTTAAAGCTTATTAGAAGCTGCGTGAGTCCTGGCTAGTTGATAGACTCTTTAGGAGTTTAGGTGTGATTTTAGGGCAAATTGTTTTGGCTCGGTTTGTGTTATGTGTGCATGATCTATGAGAAATAATGGTGTATTCTTGATCTCCATAGCTTCCTCTTCATTTTGGTATATGAATGATGCATTTCAGTGAAAGTTGAAGTTTGCAGGTGGTGGTGGTTCGCCGGAGAAGATGACCGGAGGTCCTTCTCCGGCCAGTGGTTGAATGTTAGGGTTTAGCACGTTTTAATCCTGTTCGTTCATTTTTCCTCATCGTATGGCTAAGGGCGTGACAACACATTAAAATGCATGTGCATGTCATGTGCATCATTTCTGAACTCACTTAAGCATTATGTGGTGTGGCACATGGTAGGGAGTATGGTCATTCATGTACATGCGTTAGATTAGCTTACTTTGACTGGTTGTTGACTTGACTTGATCCTATGGTTGTTATTGTTTTGACTTGGTTTGACTGAAGTGCATGGTTACTAATGTGTACTGGCGCGTAAATGGACTTAAGCCTTATGCTATTCACACCCCACGCTTTCAAAGCCCAATCATATTGAACTCACATTTTGCTATGCTTGCACCCCCCATTCACATTTACATTTCACTTTATTTTTTTTATTTTCATACACGTTTGCTTTTTAATTTTTAAAAATACTAAATAGTATCATAAAATTCCACAAAAATTCATGAGTATCATTAAAACATTTAGAAAATTTTTGGTGATTTTATTTTCTGATTTTATGACCTTTTTACCCCTGCTCCATAATTTTCTTTGAATTTCTTTGGTGTGCATTCTTAATGTGGTACATGATCTTGTTTAATTTTGTTCTTGATCATTAAAAATTGTTTTGATGCTCTTCTTTTTGCATTGAGTCATTAGCATCTTGAGGTATGTTAAGTGATGTTTATTTGTTTTATTAGGTAATTTTATGGCATGTTTGGTGTTCACTTTTGTGTTACTTGGTATGTGCATCCAATTTGACCTAAATGCATTGTTTGACATCATTTTGCCTTGGTTCCTTGCATGCTACTTTGATATGTGATTCATCTCTGATTAGTGAACTTCAATACCATGTTTTCATAATTTTCATGAGGCCATTTGATTTTTGTTTGATGCATTTCATTTAAAGCATTATAACATGTCATATCATTGTAATCTTTTGTGCATGTTTACATGTTTTCTTTTGTGTATACTTGCATGATCATTTGCCTATTTGGTGAGCTACACTCTTGACATTATAGGACATTGATACATATCATATGTCATCTTTGCTTGTTTATTATCATTTGAACCTTGTGCACCTTTAACATGTTGTGTTTGCACTTTCCTTTGTTTGGAACTTCCATTTCAATCCTACTTCTTCTATCACTTCTTAAAAGTCTTGATGTGCCTCATAAATACTTATGAGATGTTTGTGAATCATTTTTCATTTCATTTCAATTCTGATCCATGGATTACATGTTCCATTTATGCACATTTCTTCTTTTTCCTTTCATCTTTCATTCTCCCTTTTCTTATGATATCATGTTCTAATGTCATGGATGATGTTTGTTGCCTATCCACTTGAGTTTGCTTGATAGTAATCATTGGTTTTCTATATGATGTACATTCTGGTTGTGGTTCTAGGATTTGATTTCTCATTTAATTCTTTTGAGTTTTATGATGCATTACATGTTCTTTTACTTCTTATACTTCTTATACATGTTTACTAACCATGTAGGGGCTTTGGTAAGTTGCAATTGAGTGTGGATAAGGAATCCACATTCAAATTTCTTTCCTTTCATCTCTTTTACAATTCCATTTTGTGTTTTGTTAAGCACTTATGTGCTTTCTTTTAACAACTCATCACCTTCCCTTTTTTGGATTACAATTCATCTTCTACTTTAGAAGTGAATTGTTTAATTCACCCTTTCTTTAGACTTTAGGTTGGAACCTCACAAACCATTAGGATCACTCCCTTTAATCTTCAATTAGGATTGAATCTTGGTTCATATAGATTTTTACCTTTTCTCCTCTCTTGAGTCTTTCATCTTCTCATCTCAAAGAAAATTCAAAACATATAATAAAGGTAGGCATTTATTGCATTTAGGCCTTTCATATAAAGAAAAGATTATAAGGGGTCTTCTCTTATAATCTTAAAATGTATAGCATATAACCCATCTTGGGTCGATGTGTTAAACATTTGATCTTATGTGAGGGACTTAAATGCAATACTTGTTGAAGGTACAAATAATAAAAAACACTTCTTCATTTCATAATCAATAAAAACACTTAATAAACACAAGTATGCTAGTGTGTTTGAACCTTGACAATTGGAACTAAGTGTGGGGGTCTTCTTCACTCTTAGTGTGCTTTTTTACCCATTCCATCTTGGAATGTGAGAATGTACACATTCCAATGACTAAGATTTAAATACACTATCATATGCAAACAAATCCAAAACACTTCCTTCTAAAAGACAAAAACAAACAATAACGTCTTTCCTTCGGGAATTCTTTTCTCACCTCATTCACTCTTAGCGTACGAACGCGCTTCTACTTGTTCTCTTGCAAGATGGTAACGCACTCGGACCAGCGAGCCTGCAACACCTGAGCTAGAACGTAAGCCGTTCTCTAAAAAACACAAACAATTCATCCCTAGTGAGGGGAACTACGTCGCTCTGATTCTCATGCTCCCGATGAGATACGTAGGCAGTGGGGTAGGGCCCATGCGAGCACTTCTTTTATTTTCCCTACATTTTCATCTCTTTCTCTCTCCTTTCCTTTTCCAGTTCTCCAGTTAGCAGTTCTTTTCCAGCATCCTTTCCTTACACCCTTTGATTGAAGCAGCAAGCGTGGATCCCATCGGGTACGATGGACGCGTGAGGGTGCTAATACCTTCCTCTCGCGTAACCGACTCCCTTACCCGTTTCTCTCGGTCGCGAGACCATGCTTTTCCTTTCTTTCAGGTTTTTGCGGTGTTTCCTTTCCCTCTCGTGGGATAAATACACATTGTTGGCGACTCTGTTCAGTGCCACTTTCGCGTTTGTACTAGGATGAAAATCCCGGGAGCGACAGCTGGCGACTCTGCTGGGGACAGGTTAACCTATTGCTGGTCCGTCCTAAGCGAGTCAATCCTAACGCTTGTCTGTTTTTCTTTCATTGGGTGTTTATTGTTGTGCTGTGTTTACCGTTTTACTGTATAGTTATTTACTGTATATTACTGTATATTACTGCATTTACTGCATTTTACCATTTTTATTCCATATGATATATTATGCTATGCTGGACTGTGCTGTTTTCTGTTTGGCGGGATGGGATTTCTGAGAGATAAGCCCATTACACAGGCTTGAGGATACACTTAGAATTAGAGTGGAGAGTAGTGGGAACTACGTGCCGTTTGGAGTGCGTTGGGTGTTCACGAAATTCACAGCTAGACGAGGCTATCTTGGGACACGTTGTGGCATGCGCATCTTGCGTATTCCGGGATGTAGATCTAGAGAGCTGTCGACTCTAGTGACCGATCATGAGGACCTTAGTGGAAACATCCCTCTTTGGCGGTGACAATGGCAGACCACATTCTGTGGCAAACCCATTCGCACCCGAGGGCCCACTTTGGAACTTGCATAGGATGACTTTTATTTTCTAAGGGGAGTCAGTGGACGACCTCTTTGATTGGCATAGCATTGTATCCTACGGGCTGAATGTGCTATTGCTTCTCAAACCTCCGAAGCTGACAAGCCTTATTTTCTAAGAACCACATGTGAGTATGGGCGGGATGTTTACAGGTTTGCAGGAAACCCAGCCTCCTACCTACCTTACTTGTGATTCTATGATGATTTCAGACATTGTATCCTATGACAGTGATTTAAGTGTTCATCTCAGATATTGCCAGATTCAGTACAGAGACACAGTGCACACAGTTCAATACAGACACAGACACTTGATTACCTGATCACATGCCCTTTTGCATTGCATTATCATATCATAACAGTTATGTTTGTCATTTTCAGGTGCATAATACATTTCTGATTCCAATCCATGGGTTCAACAGAGATCGTTGCCGAGAGAAAGAACAATGTGTCTTACAAGTTTCCAGATCCTGTTTTGGATTCATTGCTCAAAGTTATAGATATGGCTGGTCCGGGTATTCTTGATAGGTTTCAGAAGAGCTACGGGAATTTGGTTGGGATGGTCCGTACAATCACCAAGTATGAACATGATGCTTTGCACACTCTGCTGCAGTTCTACGAGCCTTCGTTGAGATGCTTTCTTTTTTCAGATTACATTTTGATGCCAACACTGGAAGAATTCTCATTTATTTTGGGAATTCCGATCACGCCGGCAATACCATTCTTCTCTGGTAGTTCTCCCAGCGTAAAAGAAATTGCTGCTGCGTTACAAATGGATCAGGCAGTGGTAAAGAGTGGTGTGAGCAGTAAAAATGGAGTTAGCGGATTTCATTTAGAATTTCTGTCTGGACAAGCCCAAGAGGCTGCAAGTGCTAAAAATTGGACGGTTTACAATTCCATTCTGGCTCTCTGCATATATGGCCTAGTTTTCTTTCCCAATCAGCAAGACTTTGTGGATATGCAAGCAACGAGAGTTTTCGTCCTTAAAAATCCAGTCCCTACTTTGTTAGGAGATTTTTATCATTCTGTGCATTACAAGAATGAGAAAAGGAGGGGAGGATCTGTTAGTTGTTGTACTCCACTGCTGAGTCATTGGTTTTTCAAACATTTGCCTCAGACAGGTGCCTTTGTGGAAACCAAAGATGTGGCGAAATGGTCTAAACGATTGATGGGTTTAACTGCTGATAACATTGTATGGTTTGACCACCGGTTATTGAGAATAGAGCTTGTCACAAGATGCGGAAATTTTCCAAATGTGCCTTTGATTGGCAGAAAAGGAGGGATCAATTATAATCCAGTTTTGGCCATCTGACAGTTTGGGTATGCTTCCAGGGATCCTCCTACAGAGCAAGATGTGGAAGAATCTTTATTCTTTACAGGAACTAAAGATGCGAAGGTGGTAGAAGTAGTGAATGCTTGGAAAGATAAGCACAAAATTGGAAAAGCAGTTTTTGGAAAAGGAGATTGTAGATCTTATCCTGAATATGACAGGTGGATTGAGACGAATGTAAAGGAATTGCTTTTACCCTTTTCATGGGGACCTCTTTTATGTTCAGTACAGCCAGAACAACCCACTATGGTGGCTATTGAAGAATGTGAGAAGTGGAAGAAAATGGTCAGAGAGTTGCAGATAGAGAATTCTGGAATGAGCAGATGTCTTCAGAAAGCTCTACCTGACAACAAAGAGTTGGAAAAGAGAGCCTTGAAAGCGGAAAAAACCTTGGCTGACAAAGAGGAAGATTTTGATGACAGAGCTCGGTACTTTCGGAAACTTACTTTGGGAGCAGATGACACTAGTCAGGCTCACAAGATTACAAAACAGGCTTTAGCCCGAAGCAAGGATTCATTAGCTCAACTTCGTCAAGCTTGGGATGAAGTCAGAATTGAAAATGCCGAGTTAAAGGATCAGTCGAAGACTAAAGACGAGGAGCTTAAAAAGGCACATGAGCAGAGGAGAAAGTATCGGGAAAGTCTCGGTAAAAGTCAAGAACAGTTAGAAGAAGCTAGAAGCCAGCTGAAGAATACCAAGAAAGAGCTTGAAGAAGCCATGATAGAAAGAGAGATACTCAAGACGCAAGCTGGCGTAAAGAGACACAAAGGAGTGCATGATGACGAAGCTCTTATGCTGCATATGGGTTCTTTAACTGAAGCTCTTGAGAAAAGGGATGTCTTGATCAAAGAAATGATTGAAAAGCCGAATCACCAGCGTACCCGTATACTTTTTGAGGAGATCAAATACTCAAGTAATAAGCTGAAGGATGTGGAATTGTCAGATTGATGTTCTTTTCCCTGTATTTTGTTGTTAATGGTTACCATCAGGCTTGTTGATGGATCCATTTTTTCCTTGTATTGCATTGGCGGATGAGCCTTTCTTAAATACTTGAATACTTTGTTGAATGAGTATGAGCAGTTTATTCAGAATTACTCTTTATCAGATATCTGTACACAAGCACATGACCATTACACGTCTCTTTATATCACGATTTCTGGTCTTCAGATTTCCGTGGTTTGGATTGGAATCAGGGTGTAAAGCACTTTGGAAATGATAAACATAACATTGCATGGCATTGCATAACATTCTGTATTTATGTTACTTGCTTTTCAGGTACTCGTTGCAGGGTCTCTAACCTTTATTTGGTTTCAGGCAGTATAGTTGAGAATCATATTCACCGATATTCGACGCGAAGAAATCAAGTAAGAATCATGGATCAAGTGCAAAGTGATTTGGCCGAAATGAGGGCGCGTATGGACCAGTTCATGACCCTCATGACTGGCATGGCGCAAAATCAGGAGAGATTGAGGCTTCTGGTCGAGCGTCCAGACAATGGGCCCGAAGGTGATCAGCATGACAATTCACAAGGACATGGCATCCCTCCTCCCGTTGGCAACCCTCCTCCTGGTGGTAACAATCGGGGTAATGGAAATGGTAGGCATGCTGGTGTTACTCTTGAAGATACTCTGGAAGACCAATTTACTCTGCTGGATGCTGATGTGGGTAATCAAGGTGATCGAAGGTATGATGAGTTAGCAGAAAAGATCAGGGCCATAGAATGCAAGAACTCTATGGGTATTGATGTTACCAGCTTGGGGCTGGTCATAGGAGTCAAAATTCCTCCTAAATTCAAGCCTCCCACTTTTGATAAGTATCACGGCAATGCGTGTCCCCAAACGCATCTTCAAGCTTACTTTGGGAAGATTTCAGCCCATACGGATGACGAGAAGCTATGGATGCACTATTTTAAGGACAGTCTGGCTGGGGCGTCCTTGACCTGGTATATGAAGTTGAATAGAGCTGCTGTGAAGAGTTGGAAAGATCTGGCAGAAGCGTTCTTGAAGCAATACCAGTACAATATTGACATGGCGCCCAACCGCACTCAATTGCAGGGGTTGTCACAAAATGCCAAGGAGAGTTTCAAAGAATATGCACAGAGGTGGAGGGAAATGGCTGCCCAGGTTCAACCTCCCTTGTCAGACAGAGAAATGGCAGATATGTTTATGGGCACCTTGCAAGGGGCCTATCTTGATAGATTAGCTGCTTGTCCGTCAACTGGATTTGCTGATATTGTGATTGCGGGAGAAAGAATAGAAAGTCTGTTAAAGCTTGGAAAGATCCAGGATGTGAGTGGGGCTGGCTCTTCGGGGACGAAGAAACCGTTTGCTAGTAACCAGAAAAGAAGAGAAGGTGATACGAATGCTGTGTTTAGAGGAAGAGGCAGAGGGCGTTCTCAAGCTTATTATCAGGTAGATGCTGTAACAATCCCCACACCGTCTGTTCAGAAACAACAACCCCAACAACAAGTTCAACAGCAACAACCTTTTTTCCAGCAAAGGTCTAGGCAGAGGGATCGTAAGATGGATCCTCTCCCTATGACTTATGCCGCGCTGTTGCCCCGACTACTCGAGTTAAAGTTGGTAGAACTCCGTACTATGAAAGCTCCGGTTGCTGGAAACCTGCCACCTAACTTCGATGCTAATGCTCGTTGTGAGTTCCACTCAGGTGCTCAGGGGCACTCCATTGAAAAATGCTGGGCTTTCCATCATAAAGTACAAGATTTGATTGATGCTAAAGCCATCAATTTCTCTCCCGCTCCTAATATTACTCAGCATCCCATGCCTGATCATAGTGCAGCAAATGTGTACGCTATTGAAGATGGGAGGAGATTGAATCTGGTGACAGATATCCATCAAGTGAAAACTTCTTTGTTGGTTGTAAAAGATCGTTTATTGAAGGGACAGGTGTTCCCGGGCTGTAATCAAGATTGTTCCGAGTGTATGAATCAGGAGAATGGCTGTAATAAGTTGAAGGTGGGTTTACAGAATCTGATCGATGAAGGATGTCTATAGTTCGACAGAGTCGTGAAAGACACTGATGAGATATCAACCGTGACCATCTATTACACTCCCGCTGAGATTCAAATTCCGGTCAATGCAGTTCCCGTGGCGAGTGTTGCGCCAGAAAGGCCCAGTCCTGTCACTATCACGGTGCCAGGACCAATTCCGTTCACGTCTACGAAGGCTATCCCATGGCACTATGGGGCAGATGTATATTACGAAGGTAAAAAGCAGGAAGTTGAGTCGTCAGTCAGCCTAAATATTGATAACGTAGGGGGTGTAGGGGGCTTTACAAGGAGTGGAAGGTTGTTCGCTCCCCAAACCTTGAGAAGTGATAAAGAGGCAGAAGCCGCAGCAAAGGCTAAAGGTAAACAGGTGGTTGAAAATGCGCCTACACCTGAAGCAGAGACAAAGATTACTTTTGATAAGGAAATGGAAGAATTTATGAAGATAATCAAGAAAAGCGATTATAAGATTGTGGACCAACTGAATCAGACCCCTTCAAAGATTTCAATCTTGTCACTATTGATGTGCTCTGATGCGCATCGGCAAGCGTTGTTGAAAGTATTGAAGAGTGCATACGTGCCACAAGAAATTACTGTTAATCAGCTCGAGGGCGTAATCTCCAATGTTAATGTTAGCCATGGCTTGGGCTTTACAAGTAGAGATTTGACTGTTGAAGGAAGAAACCATAATAAGGCTTTGCATATCACGATGGAGTGTAAGGGCGCAGTGTTATCTCATGTACTGGTAGACACTGGTTCATCACTCAATGTCTTGCCCAAGAAGGCCTTAATGAAGCTGGAAGTTGATGGTTTGATCTTAAGGCCTAGTGAATTGGTGGTCAGAGCATTCGATGGAACTAGACGATCTGTGTTTGGTGAGGTGGAGTTGCCCGTACAAATTGGACCATAGGTATTCAAATCCACGTTCCATGTAATGGACATACAACCTGCATATAGCTGCCTATTGGGACGCCCTTGGATTCACGGAGCCGGGGCTGTTACTTCTACTCTACATCAAAAGCTAAAGTATGAGTTTGAAGGGCAGGTTGTGACGGTGTGTGGGGAAGAAGACATCTTTGTGAGTCACTTGTCCACGTTCAAGTACATTGAAATGGATGGGGAAATTCATGAGATGCTGTGCCAATCATTTGAAGCAGTCAATATTGACGATGCACCTGAGTCTTCTTCTGTACCAGTTGGGGCCGGTACCTCCATTTCATCTTACAAACAAGCTGTCGAAGTCGTCAGGGCAGTCTACGCCCAAGGTTGGGGCAGGTTGATAGAGACCCCAATGAAGGAAGACAAATTTGGTATTGGTTATCATCCCTCTACAACTTCAGATGCGGGGAGCAGGGGACCCATTACTTTCAATAGTGGGGGAATTATCTACACGGACCAGTCTTGTGCAGCCACAGAGGATAGTGTTGACAGTAATTGTGACCTGGACAACTGGGTACGCCCTCATGCTCCGGGACAACAAGTGCAAAACTGGTCCGTTGAAGAAGTCATCCGGGTTACTCTTCAGACAGAGTAATTTTTCTTTGTTTTTTTCTAACCATAATGCATGTCAAAATCTTGCGCTCTGCCCAAGGCGTATAGATTCATTTGTAGGGCCACCATGGTTGCATTTGCAATGTTTAATCATTAATAAAGGACGTTTTCCAATTAAATTTTGTTCTCTGTCTTTCAGTTTTTATTTTTGCACAAAAATAAAATGGCAATGTTTCATTTTCTTTTGTTTTGCTTAAAAATAAAATTCTAAAATAAGGCATGAACCCGTTCATGCAGACTTGATCCTCCGGATACCACTGATAACGATTTTGATATGGCTATGTATAACTTTGACAATCCGATTTATCAAGCCGAAGAAGGGGATGAGAAAGATTGTGAACTCTCTGGAGAACTGGCCAGATTGTTGAAACAAGAGGAAAAAGTCATCCAGCCTCATCAAGAGACTGTAGAAATCATCAATATTGGTACCAAGGACGCCAAGAAAGAGATCAGGATTGGTGCCAGCTTGCAAGCAGATGTGAAGCAAACTTTGACGGAAATGTTGCGCGAGTATGTTGACATCTTCGCCTGGTCGTATCAAGACATGCCGGGGTTGGATACGGATATTGTCGTGCACAGGCTGCCATTAAGAGAAGAATGCCCGCCAGTCAAGCAGAAACTTCGTCAGACTCACCCCGACATGGCTTTAAAGATCAAGGAGGAAGTCCAGAAGCAGTGGGATGCTGGTTTTCTTGCTGTGACAAAATATCCTCCGTGGGTAGCCAACATCGTGCCAGTACCGAAGAAAGATGGAAAAGTGAGAATGTGTGTGGATTATTGAGATCTTAATAAAGCTAGCCCGAAAGATGATTTTCCACTACCTCATATTGATGTGCTGGTCGATAATACAGCTCAGTTTTCAGTGTTCTCATTTATGGACGGTTTCTCCGGGTACAACCAGATCAAGATGGCACCTGAAGATATGGAGAAGACCACGTTCATTACTCCGTGGGGTACATATTGTTATAAAGTAATGCCTTTTGGGTTGAAAAACACAGGGGCAACGTACCAGCGGGCGATGGTGACATTGTTTCATGACTTGATTCATAAGGAGATCGAATGTTATGTAGATGATATGATTGCCAAGTCGAGAACAGAAGAGGAACATCTGATTAACCTGAAAAAGCTGTTTGAAAGGTTGAGAAAGTTCCGTCTGAGATTAAATCCAAACAAGTGCACGTTTGGGGTGCGTTCTGGAAAGTTACTGGGTTTCATTGTGAGCGAAAGAGGAATCGAGGTTGATCCTGCCAAGGTGAAAGCAATACAAGAAATGCCTGAGCCGAGAACAGAAAAAGAGGTTCGTGGTTTCTTGGGTAGATTGAACTACATTGCAAGGTTCATATCTCACCTAACAGCCACGTGTGAACCAATATTTAAACTGCTAAGAAAGGATCAAACGGTCAGGTGGAATGACGATTGCCAATTGGCATTCGATAAGATAAAGGAATATTTGCAGGAACCTCCGATTCTAATGCCTCCAGTTGAAGGGAGACCGCTGATAATGTATCTGACAGTGCTTGAAGATTTCATGGGTTGTGTTCTCGGGCAACATGACGAGACAGGTAGGAAGGAGTATGCTATCTACTACCTGAGCAAAAAGTTCAATGATTGTGAGTCCCGGTACTCCATGCTTGAAAAGACATGCTGTGCGCTTGCATGGGCCGCTAAGCGATTGAGGCAATATATGGTTAGGCACACAACCTTGTTGATTTCAAAAATGGATCCTATCAAGTACATTTTTGAGAAACCAGCATTGACAGGCAGAGTTGCACGGTGGCAAATGGTCTTGACAGAGTATGACATTCAGTACACTTCACAAAAGGCCATCAAAGGAAGTATCTTGTCCGACTATCTTGCGCAACAGCCGATTGATGATTACCAACCCATGAAATTTGACTTCCCTGATGAGGACATCATGTTTCTCAAAGCTAAAGACTGCGAGGAACCACTTCTGGAGGAGGGGCCAGACCCTGAATCCAAATGGAGTCTGATGTTTGATGGGGCTGTCAATATGAATGGGTGCGGAGTTGGAGCAGTTCTTATCACGCCGGAAGGTGTTCATATGCCTTTCACTGCACGAATAACTTTCGGATGCACCAACAATGAAGCAGAGTACGAAGCTTGTATAATGGGGATCGAGGAGGCGGTTAATCTACGGATTAAAACCCTTGATATATTTGGTGATTCAGCTTTGGTAATCAATCAAGTGAAAGGGAGTTGGTACACGCACCAAGCAAATCTAATGCCGTATAGAGATTATACAAGGAGATTGCTGACATTTTTCACAACAGTAAAACTGTACCATATTCCTCGAGATGAGAATAGGTTCGCTGATGCCTTGGCCACTTTGTCTTCCATGATCAAAGTGCAAGGATGGAACCATGTACCTAAGATTGAGGTATCTCGCCTTGACAGACCAGCATTTGTGTTTGCGGTCGATGCAGCGTCTGATGACAAGCCATGGTTTCATGACATTAAGTGTTTCTTGAAAAGTCAAGAGTACCCGCCCGGGGCCTCGTCCAAAGACAGGAAGATGTTGAGAAGGTTAGCTGGTAGTTTCTTCTTGAACAAAGATGGCGTGCTGTATAAAAGAAATTTTGACACGGTCCTGCTTAGATGTGTGGATAGACATGAAGCAGACTTGTTGATGATTGAAGTGCACGAAGGCTCTTTCGGTACCCATGCCGGAGGACATGCAATGGCTAAAAAGTTGTTAAGATCGGGATATTATTGGTTGACTATGGAGTCAGATTGTTGCAAATATGCCCGCAAATGCCATAAATGCCAGATCTATGCAGACAAGGTGCATGTGCCTCCAAATCCGTTGAGTATCATGTCGTCGCCTTGGCTGTTTGCCATGTGGGGCATTGATATGATTGGAAAGATTGAGCCTACAGCTTCCAATGGTCATCGTTTCATCTTGGTGGCAATTGATTACTTCACCAAATGGGTTGAAGCCGCATCCTATGCCAATGTTACAAAACAAGTGGTCGCTCGTTTCTTAAAACGGGATATCATTTGCCGATATGGAGTTCCCGAAAGAATCATTACCGATAATGGTTCTAATTTGAATAATAAGATGATGGCTGAGTTATGCCGTGACTTCAAAATCGAACATCACAATTCTTCTCCGTACCGCCCAAAGATGAATGGCGCGGTCGAAGCGGCCAACAAAAATATCAAGAAGATTGTACAGAAGATGGTTGTCACGTACAAAGATTGGCATGAGATGTTACCATTTGTTTTGCATGGGTATCGAACGTCGGTACGCACGTCCACTGTGGCAACCCCATTCTCACTTGTATATGGTATGGAGGCAGTACTACCGGTTGAAGTGGAGATTCCGTCTCTCAGAGTCATGATTGATGTTAAGCTAGATGAGGCTGACTGGGTACGAGCCAGATTTGATCAGCTGAGCCTTATTGAGGAAAAGCGATTGGCGGCTGTATGTCATGGGCAATTATACCAGCGCAGAATGAAGCAGGCATTTGACCAAAAGGTACGTCCTCGGGTTTACAAAGTCGAAGATGTGGTACTCAAAAGGATCCTTCCTCCCAATACAGATCACAGGGGAAAATGGACTCCTAATTATGAAGGTCCATTCGTGGTTAAAAAGGTCTTTTCGGGCGGAGCCTTATTGCTTACAACCATGGATGGCGAAGACTTTTCATCCCCTGTCAACTCGGACGTAGTCAAAAAATACTTCGCATGAATAGACCCGCTGGATAATAAAATGAAAAAATCCAGGCAAAAAAGGGCATCCCGGCGAACCAAAAACAGAATAAGGTTCGGGCAAAAATTAGGGATATAATTGAAAAATTGTACACCCGGTAAGTTGAAAACCCGAAAGGGCAACTTAGGCAAAAAAGGGTATCCTGATGGATTGAAAACCTGAAAGGGCGGTCCACGCAAAAGAGGGATTTAAGCGAATGACTACGGTCTGAGTTATCTGTACCCCATTACCGTTTGAACAACTGACGTTCTGAAAGATAGGAATCGGTCTGATCGTTCCTCAGAAGGCAAGGTCGGGGAGTTTTGAAGACATACTGGTCATAACAGAATGGAAACTCAGTGGAATTCCGTTTTCACATTGCCATTAGGATAGTTTCTTTTCTCAATTTTCAGCGATCACCTCTTTCCAGGGATTGCTTCCTGATGTAATTGCCTATTCTGGGCTCTCAGTCAATAAATTGAATTTCAATAAAAAGCTTTCTATTTTTGTTTTATTGCTTTGTTTGCAAAAATGTCCTAATTTTTGATAAAACATTGTATTTGAAAACATGGCGGCCTTGCAATAACATGCGCAGAAAAAACATTTGAAATTACTTTGAATGTTGAATACTCCCGGATGATGGATTTTAGCCACACAATATTTGGGGCATGTGTGCATATTCTTTTGTTGCAGGTAGCAGGTGCAGATGATTTTAAGCACAAGACCAGTAATCAATTACCCCACGCAAAAGACTGGGGCAATTACGGGTAAGGAGGTCGGCGTTCATCGGTCGGTTGACGGTCGTTCAACTGGGTACCGTTATGTCTTCTTAAGTTGATTCTCTCATACAGTACTTCCAACAGCTACAAGCTTTTCTGTGTCAATAACGGTCACAAGTTCCCCAAAAGAGTGGTCTCGCCGATACTGAAACTGATGGTCATTATCCCCAGCGAAGTCGCAGGAGTTTGAAGAGGCTAAATCTTCTGTAAAATACTCTTATGACATCCTCTTCGGAGACGAATTGTTGGTTTGTCCAAGCATGGGGCATGTTTGTTTCCCCAGCATGAAGTGTTGATCATCCCCAGTAGAGTTTGAGGACAGTTAGTCTTCTGTAAAATCCTCTCAAAAAGGCATTCCCCAACACGAGACGTTTTAAAGCAGTTTCCTCCAGCAGAGTTTGTTATAAACTCGTCATCCCTAACGGAATTGTCTAAAGGGAAGCTCGCCTAACATGGGGCATTGTGGTACTTATCCTAAGCTCGACAGTCGTATTCTTCAGCAGACTACTGTGGATTTGCTTTGGGTTTCCCCAACAGATCTCTAAGGACTCTTTCCTAGCAAGTTGCAGTGGAATGTTCTAACCAGGATTTGCGTATCCCTGGCAGAGTAGCCCTGATCCCCCAGCAAGATTGTGTCTCTGGTAATGATCCCCCACAGAGGTCAGCATCGAATCTTGTCAGCAATACTCCCCAGCTGAGTTGTTGTTCTCCCCGCAGAGGTTTATAAGATCGGCAGAATCTATTCTTCAACAAGGATGGTACAGTCTTTCCCCAGCCGGGTCAGAAGGTGGATAACCCCTACAAAGGGTCTTGGATTGGATAGATCCCCAAGCAGAGTTTTTTATGACTTTTCTTCCCTAGCAAGACGCCATGCAAAGAAATTCTCATCCACAGCGGAGTCGCTGTGACCAGAATTCATTCCCCCAGCAGATGAAGTGATTACTGGCAGATTTATTATTCTTCAAGTCCAATTTATTTTTGGCAAACTTGACAATTCGAAACAGACGGATTGTTCATTTATTCTCCAGCAGAGATATTATCCTCTCAGGAACCCCTAGAGTCAAGTCATTGATCATTGTTCCTCAGCAAAGTCGGCAGAGATGTCTGACACGGATGCAGAGTGTAATTCAGTATTGGAATTTTGTGAAAGTCCACCAGTAGCGTGGCAGGCCAATAGTCGTCTGGAGTTGCATAAAAGACATTATTAAAGTCCACCAGCAGCGTGGCAAGCCAGTAGTCGTCTGGCGTCGTTCAAAAAGACGTTATCAAAGTCCACCAGTAGCGTGGCAGGCCAGTAGTCGTCTGGAGTTGCATAAAAGACATTATTAAAGTCCACCAGCAGCGTGGCAAGCCAGTAGTCGTCTGGTGTCGTTCAAAAGACGTTATCAAAGTCCACCAGTAGCGTGGCAGGCCAGTAGTCGTCTGGAGTTGCATAAAAGACATTATTAAAGTCCATCAGCAGCGTGGCAAGCCAGTAGTCGTCTGGCATCGTTCAAAAGACGTTATCAAAGTCCACCAGTAGCGTGGCAGGCCAGTAGTCGTCTGGAATTGCATAAAAGACATTGTTAAAGTGTATCAGTAATGCGGCGAGCCAGTAGATGTCTGGTGTCATTCAAAAGACAGATTTCTCCGACAATGTTCCATTGAAGATTCAATCCAGCAATGTCGGGGAGTTTCCTCCTCATCATCCAGAGCAAATTTTTGGTTATATTTGGTATTCAATCGCTATATACCTTGAAAGTCCGAAAGCAATCGCTTTCAGGCATTCAGGTCTACAGCACTTGAATAGGGGCAGCTGTAATACCCCAAAATTTGCTCTCCCTCTTTGTCATCATAGCATGGCATTATCATCTATCATATCATATCCACCTCATTAACATTACATTGCATTTAACATAGAAAAATGAAGCATAGCATCCTTCTTACCATCACGGCATGTGATCAGGTGGAAGGTGGACAATCAAGGAATCATTCAAAGCACAAAAAGGTCAATCAAGTTTCCTCAAGGCAAGCCAAGAGGCCTTTCATGTCTCATACTATCTCAATGGAACATCCACAACCTCAAGAATGAGAGAATCAATGGGAGATTGAAGCACTACATCTTTCACTATGCAAGAGGTTCAAAAAATGAAGGAAAACCCCCAAAAGAGATAGCTCATTGATCCAAAATCATCCTAAAATGGCATATATCATCATCTTTTAAGAGGATACATAACATACTCTGAGGAATTGGAAATTGAAGACTGCACATTTTTCTCCTAGGAGGTGGGCACCAAAACTAGGGTTTCTAATAAAATCAGGGAATTTTTGATTTTTTGGGCCAAATTTGATGTCATGGTATTTCATATGTCCCTAAGTGTATGGAGGTGGAAAATTGCTTCTCAATTGGTTTTGGAAGTGGTTCAATTGGAAGAAAGATCAGAAATCAGGAAAATTGGGGCCAAGTCAAATAATCAGAGGAAAAAGTCAACTCTTGACTTTTTGAGCCCAAAATCATGAAATTCATGTTACATATGTCCAATGTACAAAATTTTATCAAGAAACTCCAAAGGAATCATGAAAAAATCAAGATGTAAAAAGTTGCCATTTTTGGATGAAGAAGGGTTACTAAATATAGCAAGTTTTGGCCATTTTGCATCAGAGTTTGAGCCAAGGCCATTTAAAATTGGGGCATCAAATGAAAATTCCACTCGGCCATAACAAAAGATCTTGTTTCAAGCTTCAAATCCATGTGTGGAACATCTCCATTGGATAAAAATTGAGTGAGATATGATTGATCAAAGTTTGAGCAAAGTAGGTTCAAAACTAGGTCATGACCAAGACTTTCAGGGCACGCGCGCAGTCATTTTAACAAACATGTGGTGGGCCAAATGTCCACTCATTTTTCTCATGGTTAAAGGCCTCAAATGAAAAATCTTTCAACATGAAAGTTGTTCCTCTAGGTGAGATCTTTAAGATTGGTGTTCATGTTTTTTTCACTTGATCAAAGGGGAAGAAGTTATGTTTAGTCCAATGTGCTTTGATCATGCTGAAAACCTAGGGGCCATGTTACCTTTTCAACCAACCTTTGCCACGCCCTCATACCAGTTCCAAACCTATGTGTTATAAGTCTTTTTTCAACTTCTTCCAAGCATCATTTCACTTCATTTTTCATACCAAACATGTAGCATTACATCTCCCCTTTCCAATGACTCCAAAAACACACCAATTCATTCATTGAGCAGAGAGAAAAACTTCCTCAAACCACCTCATGTTGGCACTGGTGCATTGACAGTTTAGTGCATGATTTTGGCTCAGTCATCCCACAAACACTTCACGAATTTTATTTCCCCATTTAGTCAAGCATATGTTACTTACACAATGCATACTATCACGTGCCATACATGGGAATAGAAAGAACAAACTTGCTTAGCAAGTTTCTGTCACAATAACCTCACCACCTCAGCTTCACTCTCATCCTCACCACAACTGTTATGAGCTTGACCTCACCATAACCCAACCTTGGCTACTCGCCCCTAACTAACTTGACTCAGTTAGTTAGGGTGGACTCAGTTTAACCACCTTGACTCACTTAACTCCACTCACTAAACCATGATTAGAGCTCACCATAAATAGAAGTCACACTCTCCAATTTGGTGGCTAGCTTCATTTTTCTCATTTTTCACTCTCCCTCTCAAACACTCTCGCATTCTCTCCACCATCTCTCTCTGCTCGAATCTTCATTCACCTTCATTTACTTCATCTTCATCATCATCAATGGCACAAGACTGAAGTAAGAACCATCAAAATCCACATGAATTCCTCAAGTGAAGCTTCATCAACATTTTGATTCTCTCTGCTTTCAATATCTCAAGGCTCAACTGCATTTATTTTGCACGAATCAAGCTCCATATCAAGAGTGGATCTTTGGTTTTCTTTTGCTTCAAGGATCTGCAAACTTCAGGTTTCAATCACTCCAACTCTATTGCATTGTTTTAGCTTGTTTCTATATGGTTTAAAGCTTATTAGAAGCTGCGTGAGTCCTGGCTAGTTGATAGACTCTTTAGGAGTTTAGGTGTGATTTTAGGGCAAATTGTTTTGGCTCGGTTTGTGTTATGTGTGCATGATCTATGAGAAATAATGGTGTATTCTTGATCTCCATAGCTTCCTCTTCATTTTGGTATATGAATGATGCATTTCAGTGAAAGTTGAAGTTTGCAGGTGGTGGTGGTTCGCCGGAGAAGATGACCGGAGGTCCTTCTCCGGCCAGTGGTTGAATGTTAGGGTTTAGCACGTTTTAATCCTGTTCGTTCATTTTTCCTCATCGTATGGCTAAGGGCGTGACAGCACATTAAAATGCATGTGCATGTCATGTGCATCATTTCTGAACTCACTTAAGCATTATGTGGTGTGGCACATGGTAGGGAGTATGGTCATTCATGTACATGCGTTAGATTAGCTTACTTTGACTGGTTGTTGACTTGACTTGATCCTATGGTTGTTATTGTTTTGACTTGGTTTGACTGAAGTGCATGGTTACTAATGTGTACTGGCGCGTAAATGGACTTAAGCCTTATGCTATTCACACCCCACGCTTTCAAAGCCCAATCATATTGAACTCACATTTTGCTATGCTTGCACCCCCCATTCACATTTACATTTCACTTTATTTTTTTTATTTTCATACACGTTTGCTTTTTAATTTTTAAAAATACTAAATAGTATCATAAAATTCCACAAAAATTCATGAGTATCATTAAAACATTTAGAAAATTTTTGGTGATTTTATTTTCTGATTTTATGATTTTTTACCCCTGCTCCATAATTTTCTTTGAATTTCTTTGGTGTGCATTCTTAATGTGGTACATGATCTTGTTTAATTTTGTTCTTGATCATTAAAAATTGTTTTGATGCTCTTCTTTTTGCATTGAGTCATTAGCATCTTGAGGTATGTTAAGTGATGTTTATTTGTTTTTTTAGGTCATTTTATGGCATGTTTGGTGTTCACTTTTGTGTTACTTGGTATGTGCATCCAATTTGACCTAAATGCATTGTTTGACATCATTTTGCCTTGGTTCCTTGCATGCTACTTTGATATGTGATTCATCTATGATTAGTGAACTTCAATACCATGTTTTCATAATTTTCATGAGGCCATTTGATTTTTGTTTGATGCATTTCATTTAAAGCATTATAACATGTCATATCATTGTAATCTTTTGTGCATGTTTACATGTTTTCTTTTGTGTATACTTGCATGATCATTTGCCTATTTGGTGAGCTACACTCTTGACATTATAGGACATTGATACATATCATATGTCATCTTTGCTTGTTGATTATCATTTGAACCTTGTGCACCTTTAACATGTTGTGTTTGCACTTTCCTTTGTTTGGAACTTCCATTTCAATCCTACTTCTTCTATCACTTCTTAAAAGTCTTGATGTGCCTCATAAATACTTATGAGATGTTTGTGAATCATTTTTCATTTCATTTCAATTCTGATCCATGGATTACATGTTCCATTTATGCACATTTCTTCTTTTTCCTTTCATCTTTCATTCTCCCTTTTCTTATGATATCATGTTCTAATGTCATGGATGATGTTTGTTGCCTATCCACTTGAGTTTGCTTGATAGTAATCATTGGTTTTCTATATGATGTACATTCTGGTTGTGGTTCTAGGATTTGATTTCTCATTTAATTCTTTTGAGTTTTATGATGCATTACATGTTCTTTTACTTCTTATACTTCTTATACATGTTTACTAACCATGTAGGGGCTTTGGTAAGTTGCAATTGAGTGTGGATAAGGAATCCACATTCAAATTTCTTTCCTTTCATCTCTTTTACAATTCCATTTTGTGTTTTGTTAAGCACTTATGTGCTTTCTTTTAAAAACTCATCACCTTCCCTTTTTTGGATTACAATTCATCTTCTACTTTAGAAGTGAATTGTTTAATTCACCCTTTCTTTAGACTTTAGGTTGGAACCTCACAAACCATTAGGTTCACTCCCTTTAATCTTCAATTAGGATTGAGTCTTGGTTCATATAGATTTTTACCTTTTCTCCTCTCTTGAGTCTTTCATCTTCTCATCTCAAAGAAAATTCAAAACATATAATAAAGGTAGGCATTTATTGCATTTAGGCCTTTCATATAAAGAAAAGATTATAAGGGGTCTTCTCTTATAATCTTAAAATGTATAGCATATAACCCATCTTGGGTCGATGTGTTAAACATTTGATCTTATGTGAGGGACTTAAATGCAATACTTGTTGAAGGTACAAATAATAAAAAACACTTCTTCATTTCATAATCAATAAAAACACTTAATAAACACAAGTATGCTAGTGTGTTTGAACCTTGACAATTGGAACTAAGTGTGGGGGTCTTCTTCACTCTTAGTGTGCTTTTTTACCCATTCCATCTTGGAATGTGAGAATGTACACATTCCAATGACTAAGATTTAAATACACTATCATATGCAAACAAATCCAAAACACTTCCTTCTAAAAGACAAAAACAAACAATAACGTCTTTCCTTCGGGAATTCTTTTCTCACCTCATTCACTCTTAGCGTACGAACGCGCTTCTACTTGTTCTCTTGCAAGATGGTAACGCACTCGGACCAGCGAGCCTGCAACACCTGAGCTAGAACGTAAGCCGTTCTCTAAAAAACACAAACAATTCATCCCTAGTGAGGGGAACTACGTCGCTCTGATTCTCATGCTCCTGATGAGATACGTAGGCAGTGGGGTAGGGCCCATGCGAACACTTCTTTTATTTTCCCTACATTTGCTTCTCTTTCTCTCTCCTTTCCTTTTCCAGTTCTCCAGTTAGCAGTTCTTTTCCAGCATCCTTTCCTTACACCCTTTGATTGAAGCAGCAAGCGTGGATCCCATCGGGTACGATGGACGCGTGAGGGTGCTAATACCTTCCTCTCGCGTAACCGACTCCCTTACCCATTTCTCTCGGTCGCGAGACCATGCTTTTCCTTTCTTTCAGGTTTTTGCGGTGTTTCCTTTCCCTCTCGTGGGATAAATACACATTGCTGGCGACTCTGTTCAGTGCCACTTTCGCGTTTGTACTAGGATGAAAATCCCGGGAGCGATAGGAGGCTAAAGGTTGACTCAACAAGAGAGTCTTTCTGTGTCTCGTACGAAGCCCGAGAGGGAGGCTAAAAGGATTATTGACTCAACAAGAGAGCCTTTTTGTATCTCGTACGAAGCCCGAGATAGAGGCTAAAGGAGTTGACTCAACAAGAGAGTCTTTTTGTATCTCATACGAAGCCTGAGATAGAGGCTAAAAGGATTATTGACTCAACAAGAGAGTCTTTTTGTATCTCGTAGGAAGCCCGAGATAGAGGCTAAAGGAGTTGACTCAACAAGAGAGTCTTTTTGTATCTCGTACGAAGCCCGAGATAGAGTCTAAAAGGATTGCTATTTCAGTTGAGTGACAGGTCCAGTAGGTGGGTTGAAAGAGAAAACCAGTTCTTATAAAGAGACTAATTAAAGGTAAGGTTATGCTTTGGGATTGATCAGAGGATCAGGGTTATTTCCTGTTCTTTAAGGAAATGGTGAATCCAAAGGGTATTGGAGACTGTCCGAGTCTACTGGTGTTTTTCCCTACTTGAGAATGCCTTCGAGACTCAAGAAGATTAGACTGTCCAAGTCTAGAGTTTTATCTTTTGTATTATGCTTAAAGAAACAGTAGTAGTACGTTCATGGTAGAAATATCTAGACTCTTTGAAAGACTGTTCTATTAAGATGACTAATTTCTATTCCTATACCTCTAGGAGGCCGTCAGGACAATTTGTACGAAGCCCAAGAGGAGGCTGGAAACTTTTAAGAAGCCGAGGAACAATTTGTACGAAGCCCAAGAAGAGGCTCTCTTCCCGAAGGAAGAATCCTTATACGAAGCCTAAGAGGTGGCTGTGAATACTTCTAAGAAGCCGTAGGGTCCTTGTACAACGCCCAAGAGGAGGCGGGGATACTTTTAGGAAGCCTGTGGGTCCCCAAACCCCCGAGAAATTCAAGGCAGGCTATTCACAGAGAATAGATCAAGCCAGGAAAGTCCGAGAATTTGGAAGAAACTCAAGAGATGCCATTCACGGAGAAAAGATCATCTATGGGGAGTAGAGTTTCTTTGACAATTTCTAAGAGTGACAGTCTGTGAAAGGGTTCACCGAGAATGCTGCATTTCACGTCTCCATATTGTTTAACCCCAAGAGGAGGGAAGACTGTATCTGGTAATCCTAGGGGCGGTCTAGTTTAGTCTATTGAAGAGTGATCAACAGGGCTTAGTGCTAGACGTAGTTGCCAGGGAAACTCTAAATATCTATACTAGTATTACACAGTTGATATGAGTTTATGAAAGAAAACTTACAGTGAAACAGCCCCACAATACAGTTATATGTATATGAAAGCAGATAAAGAAAGCATATAACCACTTACTCAGTTGTAGAGCTTCCATGATGTTTGGTTAGTTGTTCAAAAAAGAAAGATTGGAAACAACAGTATATTCAAAATTTAAAGGAGAAAGTATTTTGAAAAGATGTTGGGGCTTACAGCTCAAGGAGAGGCCCAAGGTTTATCAGTGATCGCACTGTCGTTTTGTACAGAGGGACTTATACAAGTGACTGAGGCCCAAAAAGTTTTCTGTGCAAGGGGATAGGTCTTACACTATCTCAAGAGGCCCAAAAGATTTATTTTTGTACAAGTGGTGGGGCTTACAGCTCAAGGAGAGGCCCAAGGTCATTTGTTTGAAAATGGCGATCGCGCCGAGATTTTCGAAAACGCGGTGGGTCTTATACAATGCATTGAGGCCCAACATGGTTTGATTTTCATAGGGGGTTGGGTCTTACACTCTAATAGAGGCTCAAAAGATTTTAAATGGGTCTTATAGCTCGAGGAGAGGCCCAGGGTTTGTTTTTCAACGGACGGTGATCGCGTCGAACTTTTTGAAATACAACGGGACTTATACAATAAGTGAGACCCAAAAATAGGTTTGTATTTACAAAGGATTGGGTCTTACACTCTATTAGAGGCCCAAGTGTTTTTGCATTGTTTGATGAGGGTGAAAATCAAAGAAACCCTAATTTGTTATTCTTTAAAAGTAAATATTTAAAGAAAATCAAATAAAATACCAAATAAGTTTGAATAAACCATTTGTGATTTTCGTTTAAGGTTTCAGAAATGAGGGATTAATCACAAGGTTAATTAAAACTCATTTGGTTTTGATTTTCATAGTAAATATTCACTTTTAAAATGTTTAAAAACATTAAAAAGGAATTTATTCACAAAAATACTAATTATATTAAATAAATAATATAAACTTAATTTTTCTGTGGAATAAAATATTTCAACATTTTTGTGATTTTTTGCAAAAAGAACCAATAAAAAATAATTAAAATTGAAAGAGTTATTAATTTTCCAATTAATTAATAAAACATAAAAATATTGGAAAAATAGCAAAAATGTGAGAAAACACAAAATGGCATGGGTGGGGTTTGAACCCACGACCACAAGGTTATAGGGCTCGCGCCTTACCACTGGGGTGGTGATACATCCATTGCTTGAAGTGAAACCACAAATATACAAGGCATGCCTTGTTTTCTAGGCCTGGCCAAGGCAAGGCAAGGCAATTTTTGCCAAGAAACGGGAAGGTCCATAACTTTCTCATTTCTCAATGTTTGGGGACAAAATTTATATGCATCTGGCCTAGAATTTCACAAGGAACCAATGGTGGTGATATTTTTTTCAGATCATACTCCCTCCTCAAAACCCGATAGTGGTTTTGAAAAATGCCTATAATTGCATTTTCTATGCTACACTTTGATACAGACATGAATTACATGATGAATTGGTTCAAACACAACATATATAACATGTATGAGGTGTGTATGATCAGTGGACTTCAAAATAATTCATATTTTGGAAAGTTCAAGTCATGATGCTTACCTCTTTTTGAGCTTTTGGAGTTTTCTGTGCAATCTGCCAAACTTCTTGTTCCAGAAATGGTTTGATGCTTTGGACACTCTCAAATGATCCCTCAGAAGCTTTGAGGATGGTTGGAATCAGCTGGATCCTGTAAAAACACAAACTGGCCCTTTCTTGCAAAAGGGGTTAAAATGACCAAAATAGCAACTCTCTTAAATGGTGTTCCAGATGGGGGGAACAATTTGGGACAGTTCAAGGATGTTATTTGGAGTATGTTTGAGGTTTTATCTGGTTTGGAAAATGACTGAATCAAGACATGGCTTGAAAATTGCACAAAAGGCCTATTTTGAGGTTTTGAGAGGTGACTTTGTGATTTTGGGATTACAGGTCACTTTTGATAGTTTGGATCACCTACATATGATGTTTATGAGGTGTTAGGATCATGAGTTGTGATGGAAATGCCCTCTAACTCAAAAACTCATAGTTACCTTGCTAAAGAAGGTATTTTTGCCTAAAGAAAGGGATTTTGAGGAAAGCATCTGTTTGATGGCTTTGGTGTACTCAAACAGAGCACAAGTGAGCTCTATTTATAGTAGAGCAAGTTTGTTTTGGGATCAATAGTGAATGGCAACTGCAGCAGAGGTTTGGCCAATGGTTGCACTTTGGAATCCAAGTATCCTCTAGCCATTGACTAGAGGTTAGGGCATAGTGTTGTGGTTCCCTTGGTCTTGGATAAGTCTTGACTGAATTCAGCTGCAAATGGCTTAGTCCATGCCACCTTGGTGTATGCATTGAATGCTCCAATCCAAAATTGGAGTCTTGTCCCTCATTTAGGCAATTCTAGGTTTGGCATGCTACTTTTTGTTCCAAGGATTTTGGAGGCTTGGCTCAGTGTTTGTCCCCTTTAGATTTGATCCTCAGATGTGTCCAAGATGATGACAAGGCTTGGAATTATCTGATTTTGCCAAATCGAGCAAAAATACAAAATTCTGCCTAGCCTTGGCAGTTTTCAGCAAGGCACATTGCCCTTGTCATATCTCATGGCTCAAGTTGAATTTGGTGATGTTCTTGGCCATTTTGGAAAGCCCTCATATGATACAACAACTGCCTGATCATATTTGATTTTGATACATTTTGGATCCAAGTGAAAAATCCCCCTACATTTGGAAAAAAGTGAAGGCAGAATCTGACTTAGTGAAAATTTCACTAAGTGTTGGAAAAAAGTGACATTTTCACTTTTTGTGATTTTGATCATTCCATAACTCAAAATCCATGAGGAATTTGGAGGGGTGTCAGTTTTAAGCTTTTGTAGAGGGTAATGAGATCTACAAATCAAGCTTTGGATGGGGAAAAATGGCTTGGTGGATTAGGAGCTATGATCCTCCAAAGTTGGGACGTTAGTGTCACTTTTTCATAACTTAGAAATTTTTCAAAGTTTTTATGGTTACCCCTTTTACAAGTTATCCCAATTTTCTTGATTTTTATTGATGAATGATGATTCAAATCATACATTAACATCATTTTAGGGTTAAAAAACCATTCTTGTGAAAAATCTCAAAAAGTCAAAGTTGACTTTTGTGCACATTTGACTTTTTATCAGATGAATTCCAAACTGTGCGATTCTTTAGGAAATCATGTCCTTGACCTAAATAAAACTTGATGAAAATGTTCCATGGGTGTTATAGGGTATATTGAATCATGTCTTAGGGTTTGGGAGACGGTCCTGGTCAAAAGTCAAAGTTACAGTTGACTTTTCTCGCAAAACCCTAACTGTGGTACTGATGAAATTGAGACTTGCTGCTCAAGCTTCCTGAATCAATCCATTGTTACAAATGGATCAATGTGGTATGTTGGAGACCCTAAAATCCTCTCTTGAGGTCGTGGCTCATGATTTGTCCCAAAAGTCAACTTAGGGGTGAATTAGGTCAAGAAACCCTAATTCCTGATTTTTGATGTATGCATCCCCTGAGCTCAAATTGACTTGATGGATGGGCCCATGAGGTTCCATGGAGTATATTAGGATATGCTTTGAAGCATTGGCTCAATCCCAGAGGAAAATTTCCATCTGGAGGCCCTGGTCGACCAAACCCTAATTTGGTGACACTGGCGATCTTGAGGCTTGATCCACCTGGAAGGGAGCAGCCTTGTGCTTAATCCTTAAAATGGGAGTCCTCTTGATCCTTTGTAAATGTTTGAGAGGCTATACAAGTTGAAGATCATGTCATTTCTTGATTGATCCTTTGTCTAAAAGCTCTGAGAGGGCTGGAAACCCTAAATTTGATTGTAGTGGATGCTCACCCATCTTTGGGGAGACTGATGAGGTATGATGGTTCCTCCATATTGTGATGATGATTTTCACAATGTTGGGAAATCTTAGTGGTCAAAATTTTGGGTATGACAGATGCCCCTATTTAATCTTCTTGGACCCGAAGGTGTGAATGGCAAAGGTATTCGGGCATTCGGGGTGCAAGAGGATTAAATATCAGAATACCCGAAATTTTTATGGTGGTTAAGAATGGTAGCTTGCGCATCCTTCTTCTTTTGCTAAGCAATGATGCTTAGAAAAGATAAAAAAACTTCCCCTCGATCCTGGTTTCCTACTAAGGAACTTGTCTTAGTTTCTGAAGTAAACTTCCCCTCAATCCTGGTTTCCTACCAAGGACCTGGTCTTAGTTTCTGAAGAAAACTTCCCCTCGATCCTAGTTTCCTACCAAGGAACTAGTCTTAGTTTCTGAAATAAACTTCCCCTCGATCCTGGTTTCCTACCAAGGAACTAGTCTTAGTTTCTGAAATAAACTTCCCCTCGATCCTGGTTTCCTACCAAGGAACTGGTCTCAGTTTCTGAAATAAACTTCCCCTCGATCCTGGTTTTCTACCAAGGAACCGGTCTTAGTTTCTTTTGCCAATAAACTTTCTTGATAAGGGACGCTATTCGTAGCGATTTTCCTCAAACTTCTCGCCGAATTTTCCTGGAGAGATGCCATTTGATAGAAAAAGTTTCGATGTCAGAGTTGCTGGGGAACCCAGTCGTCTGAGTTGTAGAGGTGTACAAACTTCTTTGTTTGGGAGATGCCATTTGCCGATTCTACTGGGGAAAACGAGTCTCTTGAGAGACTGCTTTCACGCTTGGGGATATTACATCATACTTTTATCGGGATCTTCCCGGAGAAACGCCATATGATGTGATCTAATTTTGAGGCGTCGATGACCTTTTCATTAGCGGTCTTTTCGGAGAAAAACTGCTATATTGCCGAATCTCTGCTTTAAGAGGCTTTCTCTAGGGATTTTCCTTAATCCGGGAAAGTGAAAATATCATCTTCAATGGCGAAGAGTGACATCGGTTGAAGGTTCTCTGGTCTTTCAGAGGTTCAAGTTACCAAAGTGGTCAAGGGCCAATTCTGATCCAGAAATAAACTAGAGGAGAGAGATTGTTCCGACGCAACCTTTCCTAACGAGGAAAGAATTGACAACTCGATTGAGAGGACTGTTATCACTAGGGGACAAGACCGACTGGAGTGATAGTAATGCAATATGAAGGTGAATGCAAATCAATAATGCATGATGTATGTATGTATATGTTGACAAAACTGACGCGCCATACAGACTAATAGATGAACATGACTGGATACTCGGCCATCGCGGGGCGAATAAGTCCTGCTGGTTCAAGATAGCAATTCTGCCTTGCTTAGGAGAGATAATCCCCGCGGGGAACAACCGTTGGTCGGGCTTAGGAGATAAGAACTCTGCCGGGGGGTGTCAGATGAAACACGGTCTCTGACACAGCTGATCCTTCATTCAGGTGCACTGGTTTAGAAGGAGTACTTTGATTCTGCACTTTGAAGCTCGCTTACTTCTGGATAAGCGATCGATGTTCTTTCGATGTTCAACAGTCAAAAGAAATTGCCATCTTTATTTTAAAAGCAGAAAAAGTTTTACAAGTAAATACATTTTTGTTTTATTTCAAGAATCGTTGATCATGTTAAAACGTCGTTCTGTAAAGGTAAAACAAATAAGAATTGCAAACAAAAGCACAAGGGCTCAAATTTTATTGATATGATGAAAATCAGCTAAACGCGTGATTCCATAGAGTATTTACAAAGTTTGAAAATGGTAATTTAAGGGAAAAGGGCTACATTGAAACATAGCGACCACTATTCTTCTACCAACTTTGAATTCTGGGCATCCTGAGCTTCTGTCGAAGATGACCGTGACTGGAGCTTTCCTGACGGATGATGTAACTGTTGCTGAGGGACTTGCCCCTTTGTCGAAAGTAGTTACTTGCCGTTATCCCTAATTTTTGCCTGGATTGTACTTTGAGATTTCCAATCCACCGGGATGATTTTTGATCATGTCTCTAATTTTTGCCTGGACCGCCCTTTCGGGTTTTCAATCCACCGAGACATTTTTTTTTAGTTTAGGCGAAGTATTTCTTGACTACATCAACATTTGTGGGGTAGGCAAACTCTTCTCCATCAATGGTTGCGAGCCTCAAGGCGCCGCCTGAGAAAGTTTTCTTGACCACATAGGGGCCGTCATAATTCGGAGCCCATTTGCCCCGAGAATCAGTGAGAAAAGATTGTATCTTTTTTAGCACAAGGTCTCATTTCTTGAAGACGCGAGGTCGAACCTTTTTGTCAAACACCATCTTCATTCTTTGCTGATACAACTGGTTGTGGCATAGTGTCGTTATTCGTTTTTCTTCGATCAAATTCAGTTCGTCGTGTCGACTTTGACACCATTCAGCTTCTGTAAGCTTGGCTTCCATCAATACCCAGATTGATGGGATCTCTACTTCTATGGGGAGCACTGCTTCCATGCCATATACTAGAGAGAAAGGGGTTGCCCCTGTTGAAGTGCGGACAGATGTGCGATAACCGTGAAGAGTAAAGGGTAGCATCTCGTGCCAGTCTTTGTAGGTTACAACCATCTTCTGAACGATCTTCTTGATGTTCTTGTTAGCCACTTCTACCGCTCCGTTCATCTTGGGTCGATAGGGAGATGAGTTATGGTGTTCGATCTTGAACTCTGTGCACAACTCTTTCATCATCTTATTGTTCAAGTTAGATCCATTATCAGTAATGATTTGGCTTGGAACACCATAACAGTAGATGATATTGTTTTCGATAAATTGGACCACCACTTGTTGGGTTACATTAGCGTACGACGCTGCTTCGACCCACTTAGTGAAGTAATCAATGGCTACCAGAATGAACCGATGTCCGCTTATAGCTTTGGGCTCAATCAAGCCAATCCTGTCGATTCCCCATATGGAAAAAGGCCATGGGGAAGAAAGAACTTTGAGATGTGTTGGCGGTACATGAATTTTGTCGGAGTATATCTGACACTTGTGACACCTCCTCATGTACTTGTAGCAGCCGAATTCCATTGTCAACCAATAGTACCCTGCTCTTAGAATTTTTCTCCCCATTGTATATCCGTTGGCATGAGTGCCAAAGGACCCTTCGTGAATTTCTTTCATCAGCATGTCTGCTTCTGGTCTGTCTACACATCGGAGGAAGACCATGTCAAAATTTATCTTATAGAGAGTATCAACGCTCAGGAAGAAACTGCCTGCCAGCCTTCTGAGGGTTTTCCTGTCCTTCCTTAGTGCCCCAGGTGGGTACTCTTGTTTCTGAAGGAAGCATTTGATATCGTGATACCAAGGTTTATCATCTACGACTGCTTCAATCGTGAAGATGTAAGCGGGCCGTTCAAGGCGCATTATGTCGATCTTAGGTAGGTTGTTCCATTGACCTACACTAATCATGGAAGAGAGAGTGGCTAATGCATCGGCCATGTGATTCTCATCACGAGGGATGTGATGAAACTCGACTCTGTTGAAGAAGGGTAACAACCTTCTTGCGTAGTCTTTGTAAGGAATCAATCTTGATTGGTATGTGTTCCAATCTCCTTTGATCTGATTGATAATCAGGGTTGAGTCGCCATATACATCCAAGTTCTTAATCCTTAAGTCGATCGCTTCTTCGAGACCCATGATACAAGCTTCGTATTCGGCCTCATTGCTTGTGCACTTGAACGTAATTCTAGCGGTGAAAGGAATGTGGGTACCCTGAGGTGATATGATAATTGCCCCAATTCCGTTTCTGTAATGATTGACAGCTCTGTCAAAGATAAGTCCCCATTGGGAATCTGGTTCTGGCCCTTCATTGGGTAGCGGTTCATCGCAATCTTTCATTTTCAAATACATGACAACTTCGTCTGGGAAGTCAAACCCGACAGATTCTTGATCGTTAATCGGTTGATGAGCCAAATGATCGGCTAAAACACTTCCCTTAACAACTTTTTAAGCGTGGTATTCCATGTCGTATTCCGACAGCAACATCTGCCAACGAGAAATCCTTCCCGTGAGAGCAGGTTTTTCAAAGACATACTTGATTGGATCCATCTCAGAAATCAACCAAGTAGTGTGACGAATCATGTACCGACGCAGACGTTTGGCTGCCCAAGCCAAAGCGCATAAAGTTTTCTTAAGCATAGTATACCGAGTTTCGCAGTCGGTGAATTTCTTACTCAAATAGTAGATGGTAGACTCTTTCCGTTTGGTGTCGTCTTGTTGGCCAAGTATGCACCCCATTGAGTCTTCCAAGACTATTAAATAGATGATCAATGGCCTTCCTTCCACTGGAGGTGATAGAATCGGAGGGTTCAACAGGCTTTCCTTAATACTGTCGAAGGCGGTTTGGCAGTCTTCTGTCCAAACGCAGTCCTGATTCTTTTTGAGTAATTTGAAAATCGGCGCACATGTCGCGGTCATGAGGAATATGAATCTGGAGATGTAGTTCAAACGTCCCAGGAATCCTCTGACTTGTTTTCCAGTCTTTGGAGAAGGCATTTCTTGAATGGCCTTGACCTTGTCAGGATCAACCTCAATTAGTTTCTGGCTGACGATGAACCCTAAGAGTTTCCCTGAACCGACACCGAAGGTGCATTTCTTGGGATTCAAGCGGAGTTTGTACTTTCTCAACCGCTCAAATAGCTTTGACAGATGGGTCACATACTCCTCTTCTGTCTTAGATTTGCCAATCATATCATCGACATATACCTCGATCTCTTTATGTATCATGTCATGAAAAAGATTAGTCATGGCCCTTTGATAGGTTGCCCCGGCGTTCTTCAAACCGAACGGCATCACCTTGTAACATGGTAATGAACGAAGTTTTCTCCATGTCTTTCGACGCCATTTTGATATGGTTATAGCCCGAGAATCCATCCATGAAGGAGAAAATTTTGAACTTTGTTGTACTATCAACCAGCATTTCAATGTGTGGTAAAAGAAAGTCGTCCTTTGGACTAGCCTTGTTTAGATCTCTGTAATCCACACACATTCTGACTTTTCCGTCCTTTTTTGGAACGGGTAGGATGTTGGCTAACCATTGAGGATATTCTGATGTGGCGAGGAAACCCGCGTCAATCTGTTTCTGTACTTCCTCTTTGATTTTGATGGACATGTCCGGGTGAGTCCGTCTCCACCTATGATTTACCGGCGGACATTCTAATCTTAATGGTAGATGATGTTCCACGATGATGGTATCCAACCCTGGCATATCCTGATAGGACCAAGCGAATACATCGGGAAACTCTTTGAGAAGTTTCGTCAAACTCTCTTTGACAGTTGGACTGAGCAGTGCCCCAATCTTGACTTCTTTTCTCTCTTCTTCCAAACCTAAGTTGACCGTTTCCAACGGCTCTTTGTGAGGTTCAATGGACCTTTCCTCTTGTCGGAGTAATCGGGAGATCTCTTATGGAATTTCGTCGTCAACTTCTTCTTCAGCCCCAAATACCGGGAACTCAAAGTTAGGAGAAGGCATCAGATTGTATGTTTCAATGGGGTTTAAAACAAGCAATCTGCATGACGGTATGATTTGTGTTTAGAAGAGATAGAGGAAATGCAAGAGTGTGTGCAGTGTATTTTTTTTACTGCTTGTTTGTTATTATTGATTTGTTTTTTAGGATTACCATTTTCTGAAAAAACAACAAGAGAAAACAACAATAAATGCGGAAATTACAGAACGACGTTATTTTATTAATGAACAAGTTAATTCTTGAAACTACAACCCTATAAAACAAAGCTCTGTCGCTTTGGGCGAAGCGAAGAGGGAAATTTACAGAAAGTGAGCCCTATCAAAACATCCGTTTCACCTAGGCAGGGTGAAAGGTTAAAGATGGCAATTACTTTGACTTATGAACAATCTTAGGAACATCGACAGCAACCCATTAACGACGAACTCCTCGATGAATCATAAAGTCTGGTACTTTCCTTGATTTGTCTTCAGAAATAACGCTGATTTCTGGTGGAGCTGGATCATTGGAATCTGTCTCCTAGGAAGAGTTGTCATAGGAGGATTCCTCTGTTGCATTTTGCATAGAATTTGTGCTCTCAAGTAGATCTTCCCATCCAGTTGACTGGATGTCTTCGAGCCTGATACGAGAGCTTTCGGAAGCAGTGTACTTGACCATATAGTCGTATTTCCCACTTGGTTATCCCAGTGTGTCCCACACTTCTTTGGAACTGGATACGTCATTCTTCTCAATGACGTTGACCTCTGGAAAAGCATAGTTGATGAATTCAAGTCCTGCAAACGTTGCAAATTCATCGTCGTACTGGACGTTTTCTGAATGACCTGCTTGTTGATCCCATGACATGGTGGGGACGCAGGTATTCTTTTTAATGATGCTCAGCTGATTTTCATTGTTCGGCTGACTTTCTTGCCCCAAGTCTCCTGGATATGGCTACCACATTGGCAGGCCATCCATCGGGCCATAATAGTTGTGGTCAAAGTTGTCCTTCATCAGAGTGTCCTCCTCTAATGAGTTTGGTGGAGCACGGCATCCCTCCGGATGACAATCTCCGTATATCATTTCGACGTCTGACCTTGGTATAAATCTCGGACTCTGTGTAGGAAAGAAAAAGGGCGTAGGCACCTCTTCCAGAGACATATATCCGTCCTTGTTAAGATAGGCCCCCCATTCTTCCTCCATATCAGAGGAATCATCTTTATTGATGGTATGCACTTCTTGAGGCACTGGGTGAAGGAAACCTCCACTGTGGAAGAAGTCTTGAATGGGATGAAGACTTTCATCGCTGGTAGTAGCTGTCTGGGTACAGGTTGCAGAAAAACCAAGACCTTTCCTTGTTTTATTGTCAGTAGGAATGACTAGCTGTCCCCATCCTGTTGTATTGGTACTCTCGACCGCTTTGATAACATCTTTGTATGAGGAAATGGAAGTTCCCTCTTTGGATTGATTATCCTTGCTCACCGACAATACTTGGAACTGAGTTCCAATAACCTCCTCGGGTTCTACACTAGTAGATGATGATAAGTTACTCACGAGCAAGGCTTGTTCCCCACAGACCGTGACGAGCTGGTTGTTCTGGACGAACTTTAGCTTTTGGTGGAGGGTCGAGGTGACCGCCCCAGCCTGATGTATCCAAGGTCTTCCTATTAAACAACTGTACGTTGCCCGGATGTCCATGACCTGGAAAGCGACTTGGAAAGTGTGAGGACCAATAGTTATGGGAAGGTCGACTTCGCCGATAACCGTTTTCCTGGACCCGTCAAATGCTTTGACAACGACCTCACTGGTTCTCATCGGGGGGTCCTTTGAAGGATAATTGCATCAAAGTGGACTTTGGCATAACATTCAGGGCTGACCCTGTGTCTACCAGTATGCTGGCTAAAACATCGCCCAGGCAACTGACCGTGATATTGAGCGCCATGTTATGACGGCGACCCTCTTCAGGTAATTCCTCATCACTAAATCCCAAGTTATTGCAGGAAGTGATGTTAGAGACAATGCTATCAAACTGTCTGATTGTTACATCCTGTTCTATAAAGGCTTGCTCCAAGATTTTCTGTAGAGCCTCCCTGTGCGCTTCTGAACTGAATAAAAGTGACAATACCGAGATCTTTGAAGGAGTTTGTAATAGCTGATCAACAATGTTGATTCACTCCTTTGGACGAGCTTCAGGATCTCATTGTAGTTTTTTGAAAGGTCGGGATTACTGGATTGACCGACCAGTGGATTGGGAACTTCTGTCTAATGTTCCTTTTCTTTGCTGGGTTCTCTAACTCCTCTGTTGAAGATTCTACCACTTCGTGTTACTCGACTGATGTCTGCAATATTCACGAAGGAGGGTAATGGAATTTCCTTTCCATTCTCGACTGTTGTTGCACCGTATTTGTAAGGGATAGCCTTAGTTTATTCATACGGTAATGGTCCTGGTAGATAGGTGACTATGGGAGCCTTTTGATTTTTCCGACCGTCGTAAGCAATTTCGATCCGTTCCAGGTTGGGAACTCTCGATTTGTCAAGTAGAGGGATGATGGTACAAACATCCCTAGGGGCATCTGTCATACCCCAAATTTTGACCACTAAGATTTCCCATCATTGTGTTAATCATCATCACAATATGGATGAACCATCATGCCTCATCAATCTCCTCAAGGATTGTTGAGCATTCACTATTATCAAGAATTAGGGTTTCAAGCCCTCTCAGAGCCTTAGACAAAGGATCAATCAAGGAATGACATGATCTTCAACTTGTCTAACCTCTCAAACATCCACAATGGATCAAAAGGACTCCCACTTCAAGGGTCAAGCACAAGGTTGCTCCCTTCTAGGTGGATCAAGTCTCAAGATCGACAGTGTCGCCAAATTAGGGTTTTGGTCGACCAGGGCCTCCAGATGGAAATTTTTCATCTGGCCACAAGCCAATGATCCAAAACATAACCTAATATACCTCATGGGACCTCATGGACCCAATATTCAAGTCAATTTTGCCTCAGGGGATGCATTCATCAAAAATTAGGAATTAGGGTTTCTTGACCTAATTCACCCATAAGTTGACTTTTGGGACAAATCATGAACCAAGACCTCAAGACATGATTTGAGGGTCTCCAATATACCATATTGATCCATTTGGAACAATGGATTAATCCAAGAAGCTTGAGCAACAAGTCTCAATTTCATCTGCACCACAATTAGGGTTTCGCGAGAAAAGTCAACTGTAACTTTGACTTTTGACCAGGACATGCTCCCAAGCCCTAAGACATGATTCAATATACCCTATGACACCCATGGAACATGTCCATCAAGTTTGATTTAGGTCAAGAACATGATTTCCTGAAGAATTGCACAATTTGGAATTCATCTGATAAAAAGTCAACTGTGCACAAAAGTCAACTTTGACTTTTTGAGATTTTTCACCAAAATGGATTTTTAACCCTAAAATGATGTTAATGTATGATTTGAATCATCATTCATCAAGAAAAATCAAAGAAAGTGGGATAACTTGTAAAAGGGGTAACCATAAAAACTTAGAAAAATTTCTAAGTTATGAAAAAGTGACACTAATGTGCCAACTTTGGAGGACCATAACTCCTAAACCACAAGGCCATTGTTCCCCATTCAAAGCTTGATTTGTAGATCTCATTGCCCTCTACAAAAGCTTCATACTGGCCTATGTCCAAATTCCTCATGGATTTTGAGTTATGGAGTGATCAAAATCAAAAAAAGTCACTTTGTTCCAACACTTAGTGAAAATTTCACTAAGTCAGATTTTACCCTACTTTTTGCCAAATGTAGGGGGGTTTTTCACTTGGATTCAAAAGAGATCAAAATCAAACATGTTCAAACAGTTGTTGTATCATGTAAGGGCTTTCCAAAATGACCAAGAACATTACCAAATTCAATTTGAGTCATGAGATATAACATTGGCAAGTTGCCTTGTTGAAATCTGTCAAGGCAAGGCAGATTTTTCATTTTTGCTCGATTTGCCAAAATCAGCCAAATCCAAATGCTCCTATCCACTTGGACACCTCTGAGGATTGAATCTAAAGGGGACAATCACTGAGCCAAGCCTCCAAAGTCTTTGGAACAAGAAATAGCATGTTGAACCTAGAATTGCCAAAATAGGGACAAGACTCCAATTTTGGATTGGAGCATTCAATGGAAGCATCAAGGTGGCATGGACTGAGCCATTCTCAACTGAATTCAGTCAAGACTTATCCAAGACCAAGGGAACCAGCAGCCTGTGCCCTAACCTCTAGTCAATGGCTAGAGGAGACTTGGATTTTCATTTGCCCACATTGGCCAAACCTACTCAGCAGTTGCCATTCACTATTCCTTGCAAAACAAACTTGCTCTACTATAAATAGAGCTTAATTGTGATCAGTTTGAGTACACCAAATCCATCAAACAGATGCTTTCCTCAAAATCTCTTCTTTCACTCCAATTTTGCCTTCTAAGGCAAGTCACTATTGGGTTTTGAGTTTGGGAGCTTTTCCAATCAAACCAATCACACACACACACACCTCACATACATCATATAGAAGTGATCCAAACACTCACATAACATCTGGAACACAGATTTCACAAAATCACCAGCCAATTGCTCAAGTTCTTGACAGATTTGCAGTTGGGGTACCATCTCAAGTTCCAGATCATTTCAATCCATTCCAAGCATTCATACACACTCCATGGCACCTAGGGAAGCTATCCAGATCATTGGAACCTAGCTGTAACACCTCCAACACAAATCACGATCACCAGCTGCAAGTGGTCAATACTAAATTTTTGAAGCATTAATCCAAGATCACAATTTGTTTTTCCTATGTTAAACAATTTTGATCATTTTAATTGAATTTTTATTCAATTAAAACACATTTTTGAAAACAAATTAGGGTTTTTGGATTAATTCAACCCTCTTAAATCATTTTCAAAACACTTTGGGCCTCTAATAGAGTGTAAGACCCAACCCTTTGTAAATACAGCCCATTTTGGGCCTCACTTATTGTATAAGTCCCGTTGTATTTCAAAAAGTTTGACGCGATCATCATCCGTTGAAAAACAAACCTTGGGCCTACCCTCGAGTAGTAAGACCCATTTCTTTTCTTTTAAAACCTTTTGGGCCTCTAATAGAGTGTAAGACCCAATCCTTTTTTTTTACCAAATCATTTTTGGGCCTCATTGCATTGTATAAGTCCCGATACCGTCAAAAACAAACGGCGCGATCGTCGCCTTTTGAAAAATAACCTTTTGGGCCTCTCCTTGAGCTATAAGACCCATTCAAAACTTTTGGGCCTCTAATAGAGTGTAGGACCCAATCCCATTTTAACCAAACCATTTGGGCCTCACTTATTGTATAAGTCCCTCAGCGTTAAAAGAAAACCTCGGTGCGATCGCCATTTTAAAACGGAAAAATCATCTGGGCCTACCCTCGTGTTATAAGTCCCACTCTTTTTCTTTAAAAACTTTTTGGGCCTCTTGAGAGAGTGTAAGACCCATCCCTTGGTACAGAAAACCTTTTTGGGCCACAGTCACTTGTATAAGTCCCTCTGTACAAATTCAAACAGTGCGCTCACTGATAAAACCTTGGGCCTCTCCTTGAGCTGTAAGCCCCAAATCTTTCCTTTTCAAAGCACTTTCTCCTTTGATTTTGAATATACTGTTGTTTTCAATCTTTCTTTGTTGAACAACTAACCAAACAGCATGGAAGCTCTACAACTGAGTAAGTGGTTATTCCTTTCATTTACCGCTTTCATATACATATAACTGTATTGTGGGGATGTTTCGCTGTAAGTCTTCTTTCATAAACTCATATCAACTGTGTAATAATAGTATAGATATTTAGAGTTTCCCCGGCAACTGCGTCTAGAACTAGGAAACGCCGTTTCGTTTATTCATAGAAATAGACAACTAGATCCCCAATAGGATCACCAGATACAGTCTTCTCTTCGGATGTCCTCATTAGAAATTATCAAGAAACTCTACTCCCAGAGATGAATGTATTCTCCGTGAATGGCATCTTTGAGTTTCTTCCAAATTCTCGAACTTTCTTGACTTGATCTATTCCTTGTGAATAGCTTGCCTTGAATTTCTCGAGGTTTGGGGACCCACGGGCTTCTTAAAAGCATCGGCCTCCTCTTGGGCATCGTACAAGGACCCACAGGCTTCCTAAAAGCAACCCCGCCTCCTCTTGGGCGTAGTACAAGGACCCTACAGCTTCTTAGAAGTATTCACAGCCTCCTCTTAGGCTTCGTATAATGATCTCTTCCTCCGGGAATGATAGCCTCCTCTTGGGCTTAGTACAAGGACCCGTCGGCTTCTTAAAAGTTTCCAGCCTCCTCTTGGGCTTCGTACAAATTGTCCCGACGACCTCCTAGAGGTATAGGAACAGAACTTAGTCATCTTCATAGAACAGTCCTTTCATAGAGTCTACTACTGTTTCTCAAAGCATAGTACAATAGATGAAACTCTAGACTTAGACAGTCTAATCTCCTTGAGTCTCAAAGACATTCTCAAGTGACCCCTTCGTTAAATAGAAGGAAACCCGTAGACTCGGACAGTCTCAATACCCTTTGGATTTCCCGTTTCCTTAAAGAACAGGAATAACCCGGATCCTCGAATCAAATCCTTGAGTAAAGTGTTGCTCATATAAGAACTGATTTTCCCTTTCAAAATCAGTATACTGGACCTGTCACTCAACTGAAATAGTCACCATAGCCTCCTCTTGGGCTTTGTACAATGATCCTCCCCAGCGGAGTCAAACAAAATTTAGCCTCTCTCTCGGGCTTTGTACGAGACACATAAGAGACTCCCTCGTTGAGTCAATCACCATTTCGCCTCCACCTCAGGCTTTATACGAGATACAAAAAGGTTCTCATTGAGCCAAACAAATAACAACCTCCATCTCGGGCTTCATACGAGATACAAAAAAACTCTCTTGTTGATTCAAATAGCCTCCATCTCGGGCTTTATACGAGATACCAAAAGACTCCATCATCGAGTCAAAACCCCTTTTAGCCTCTCTCTCGGGCTTTGTACGAGACACATATTAGCCTCCTCTTAGGCTTTGTATAAGAAAACCACTGGTTGATCCAATCAACCTTTTAGCATCAAAACTGTGCCTCGTTCACAGTACACAAACATCAACAACTCCTTCCCCTCCATCTAATCGCTGTAAGCGGCAAGCCTCTGGATCATCTACATCCATGCCACTGTCCCTCTTTTAGCATGAGAAATTCCTAAGGAAAGATGGCATTGCTCTAAACTGAGTTAAAGTCTTCCCCTTCAGGTTGGAAATCCCCTATAAAGGAAATTATGACATTGCCGGATTCACAAATCCCGGTTAAAGTAATTCTCCTTTATAAACAGTTGTGACAAACAGACCCCTTTAGAGATGACAAATTCTCTCTAAAGACAACACCTTTTAGCTTTATATCTTGGGCTTTGAACAAGATACAAATAGACCTTTTAGCTTCACGTCTTGGGCTTTGAACAAGACACCAAACACCATTTCCTCCCATAGAATAGGAGGAACTACGAACGCTCTAATTTCCCTGTTTCGGTAAATGGGAATACGTAGGCATAAGATTGAAAGAAAAAATCTTAGCAAGCACACTAAACAAAAACCCAAAATCCCATACTTTCATACATTCGTCCTAACATCCTAACCGATAGCCTAAAGCACCCCTCGTCAACAAAATAACCTAGGAGAAACCCCGAATCTTTGTAGCATCTGTAAACCAACAGTTTTGACTATTTAACCTTAGTATGCAAGCAGGGTTAATTGGAGACATCTATTTCCCTTCCTTCATCAGCTTCAATAGGATAAAAAATGAATCAAGCTGTAGTACCAGAGCGATTGTGCTTCGCAACCACATCCAAAAATCACTCACTACAGAAAAATGGCGACTCTGCTGGGGTATCTTCTTGTCCCCTAGGTAGAAACCTTGACGTCACTAGGATCTTAGGTCAAAATGCCGTTAATTTGGAATGAAACCACAGATTAGGGCTTCCGCCGGGGAACCCATTTTCTGTCAGGAACATAGGATTCATAGCTTTAAAAGTTTAGGATGATTAGGACAAATATATATACTGCTTTTCATAATTGCTATACGTGTTTATTTTTCTGCTAATGGGAATGCGTGTGATGCCGCATGTGGAAAGATTGAGTATACACTTAAGATAAGTGATGGCGACGAGGTCGACCATCAACCTCAGTGGAGGCTGACCAATGCAACCCATTCTCTCACCTAGACAATGGGCCGATTGTGATGTCTGAGAAGCTGAGGAGCCAAACCCTTTTGTAGTGCAGAAACTATCGGAAATAGTTGTTACCCGATACTACCCTCATTTGAGACTGGTGATCTATTCTTGGTGAATGGCACTTACTCTAAGATTGCTCTACAACTCGCTGGCGATCCGCTTGTTGTTTTTCTTTCCTGGGAGGAGCTGATGATAATGAGTACAGGTACAAAAATCACCCTAGTATAAACCTTTGGGGATGGGTAGAGCCTGGACTTCATGACAACGATCCTTTGACCCCATGTTTTTTCTATGTTTTTGTGTGCTGCATTCATGCATTCATTTAAAAAAAACATTAAAACATTCAAAAAAAATTCTCTTCTAGTCTCTCTGTTTTTTAAATTAAACTAAGACTGTGATTGCAAATATCAGAGAAAAAGATTGCGCTAATGGATTTCGGTAGAAGGAGAACCCATAGGTATACCTTCAAGGTTCCAAAGCTAGAGGATTTGAGAAGGTTAGCATGGATGATCACAAACCAAGAGGCTTTCAGAGCCAAGCACGGAGGTCTACTACCACTGTTAAGAGTCCATGTGATTGAGGGAATCATGAATGCGCTAATTCAGTTTTATGATCCAGTTTATCACTGTTTCACATTCCCGGATTACCAGCTCGCACCAACGCTGGAGGTGTATTCTCATCTGATTGATCTACATATCACTGATTGAGCTCCATTTTCTGGACTGGAAGAAATTCTAAAGAATCAGATCATTACAAGAGCAATTCATTTGGACGAGTCTGAGGTCAGGACTCACCTGACTACCAAGGGTGGCATACAAGGTTTGTCAGTCCCAACATCAATAACTTCGTCGATATCAACTCCATTAAGGTTTTTCTCATTGGAAACCCTGTACCGACTTTGCTCGCAGATGCGTATCATTCTGTACACTTGGGAAATTTGTACAGCGGATGGGAGATCACATGCTGTGTACCTTTGCTTTACAAATGGTTTATCTCCCACTTGCCCAAGTCTGCTGCTTTTTGTGATTGTAAGAGTGCCTTACGTTGGTCGCAGAAGATCATGTCTCTTACCAACTCTGATATAGATTGGTGTATTAGGATCTATGATGGAATCAGAATCATTGATCGTTGTGGAAACTTCCCCAACGTACCCCTTATAGGAACTAAGGGAGGAATCAATTATCATCCGGTATTGGTTCGCCGTCAGTTTGGATACCCGATGAGACACGCCCCACGGGGTATTCATCTGGAAGGTCTTTTCTTCAAGGAAGGAGAAAATGACAGAGCACTAAAGATGGAAAAAGTGCAGGCCTAGAAACACGTTCATAAGAAAGGACGGGAGTCTCTAGGAAAATCGGACTGTGTCTCGGTGGAGACTTATCTCCACTGGGTACAAACTAGAGCTCTCAAGCTAAAAATGCCTTACCCTCGTTACGAAATTCTTTCGCCGAGGGAATCTGTCATGTATTTCATGACGGAAACTGAAAAGCTTCAGGTTACTCTCAACAAAGTTCAACAGGAGAGAAGGTCTTGGAAGAACAAGTATCGCACCCTCGACGTAGAGTGCATCAAAATACAACAACTACTGAAAGAGAAAGATGCTCTGATTGAAATTTTGGAGCAACATGCTGTAGAGAATCAAGATGACCAAAGGAATTTGCTCGCTCCTTTCACCTGGAAAAGAAATGACAACCCGACAACGGCCCAAGAGCCCCAGTCAAAGAAAAGGAAAGTACCAGAGTCAGCACCTGAGTTCTCTCGGGACCCATTAGCTTAGGTTTCTGTTTTTGCACCTTGTAATCTACTGTATTTCCATTTCTGTAATCCTTTGAATTTCAATAAAAAGGGGTTTCCCCACTGTTTGATATTTGCAATCTAATTGTCGAAGTTTATTTTGATTAAACCAAAAAACAATTAATATAATCATTGCATTCATCATTCTCACATCACGTATTCTTCTTACCTACGAATCTCACGTTTGTGTCTCGATTCTAGAGTCAAACTGTCTCATTCGTACAATACTCGGGCCAATCGTCAGAAAAAGATGGATGATCTTGAGGAAGAAAACAGAGAGTTGAAGGAAGAGATCGACGCTCTGAGATAGGATATGAGAAAGCTTCGTAACGACATGCAAGCCATGGCAGAAGCTCAGCTACAAAGAACTGTGATCTCAAAGATCACCTCGACGCCCATAGTGGAGAAGTATGATCCTAGGTATCAAATGCCGAAAGATCGTCCCTGAGTCATGCCTGTTAACTATATCCCGGAAGGATATGTTCCGCTGATCACTGAAGATCAGGGAATCATAACAGAAGCCGTTGGGCCTGAAGGTTACAAACTACGGGAAAGCGAAGATGCCAGGGGCATACTAAAGACTCTTGAAGGTTGCAAACTTCGGGAAACGCCAAGATTCACTGCCGTAGTCACGGTACCACCCCCTGTGGTGCACACTGTCCCGGAAGGACAAATTCCACATATACCTTCTGGTAAAAAGGAAACTATGTTTGACCGAATGGATGAATTCCAGGAACAGTTCTTGGAAATGCAGAAGGAGCTGCAAGCCATTCGCGGTCAGGATTTATTTGGAAAGGACGCCGCAGACCTCTGCTTGGTCCCCAATGTGAAAGTTCCGCACAAATTTCAAGTGCCCGACTTTGAAAAATACAAGGGTAACTCTTGCCCTCAGAGTCATCGGGTGATGTACGCTCGGCGGATGTCAGCTCAGACGGAGAATCAGGTCCTACTGATTCACTACTTCCAGGATAGTTTAATCGGTGCCGCATTAAAATGGTACATGGGTTTAAACCGTACTGCGATCAGCACATTCAGAGATCTTGGCACTGCCTTAGTCCAACAATACAAATACAATTTGGACATGGCACCGGACAGAGATCAACTCAAATCAATGTCACAAAAGGACAAGGAAACCTTTAAGGAGTATGCTCAAAGGTGGCGTGAAATTTCCGCTCAGATTTGTCCACCTCTTGAGGAAAAAGAGATGACAAAGATCTTCTTAAAGACCTTAAGCTCATTTTATTACGACAGAATGGTTGCCAGTGCGCCCAGTGATTTCACCGAGATGGTGGGCATGGGAGTTCGTCTTGAGGAAGTCGTCCGAGAAGGATGTTTGGTAAAAGACACTGGATCGACGAGCGGTACTAAAAAATACAGTAGTGATCTCCCTAAGAAAAAAGAGCAAGATATTGGGAATATCTCTCTTGGAAAGCAAAGGCGACGGTACCAAACAGTAGCAGCTGTGACTCCTGCTATCAACCCTGCGCCTATTCCTACGTATCAACCTCAGGTTGCGTAGGACCAACCTGATCAGCAAAGGACACAACAGCCTCTTCTGCAGGCTCGTCCTCCATACAATAACAGCCGTACAACACGACCATCAGGGTTTGATCCTATACCCATGTTGTACGCAGAACTATTTCCATTACTACTGGCTAAGGGGCACATTCAGACTAAATCTCTTCTTACAGTACCGGAAAATCTGCCTTTTTGGTTTAAGGTGGATCAAACTTTCCCTTACCACCAAGGAGGTCCCGGGCATAACATTGAGAATTGTCTCAATTTCAAATCCTACGTGCAAAAGCTTGTTAGGAGCGGGCTCTTATCGTTCAAAGATACGAATCCCAATGTTCTCACAAACCCGCTGCCTCAACACGAGAAAGCTGCAGTCAACCTGATTGAGAGAGAATTTAACAACGTTTATCAAATTCATGATGTACTCTTATTGAGGACCAATCTGGTCAAAATGCATTGTAGACAGAGTGGATATGGCCATGTGCCACCTCATAATTATCATCAATGTGATGTCTGCTCCAAAAGCAATCAGGATGTTCGATAATGCGATCAGCTCTGCAGGAACAGATGGATCTCGGATGGATCCAAGAGCACCGAGTTCGTGGAGTTAACATGGTTTACACGAATTCCAACGTCATTTAAAACCACGATATCCGTGCGATGAATGCCAACTTGGTGGCAATGCACTCAAGGCAAAGCCAATATCATAATCTTCCGCGACACGATGACAGTTCCTGTCTGACTTGCTCGGTAAACAAACAGGGATGCTCTTTCATACAGGAGGCCCTCCAGCGTCAGATGGATCTTGGATGGATCCAATACTACCATGATAGGAATTCTTATCAGATTAACATGGTTCAGATCTTCGATATTCGCGCGATGAATACCAACCTGGTAGAGTTACATGCTGAGCAGGTTCGACTCGGATTCTTAATATCTCACGACTATCAAAGCTGTAAAGCAAGTTGCGAAAACGATCAAGGTTGTACCCTTGTCCAGGAGGCACTTCAGCACTTGTTAAATCACTGGTGGATGCCAATCTATATGGATGAAGATACTCAGCAGATTAGTATCAGTAACAGGAATCCTACTCGACGTCAAAGTCAGGATGTCCGAACTGTGGAAGCTAACCTAGTGAGGTTACATTGTATTCAAAGTGGGCATGGCCAGGTGCCACCACACAATTATGATCGTTGTAGCGTCTGTTCGGAAAGTAACCAAGGGTGTTACCTTGTGAGAGTAGCTCTCCAGGGGCAGGTGGATCTTGGAGAGATTCGTCCATGTCCAGGTTCCGGACCCATCAACTGGACGCCGAACTACCTTGCCAATCAAGTTGAGGATGTTGTCACAATCACTGGTCGTCACCAGACCAGGGATGTTTTTGCCATCATCCCTCTACTTGACGAATCTAAAGTTCCCAACCGGGAACGGATCGAGATTACTTATGATGGTCAGAAAAATCAGAATGTTCCCATAGTTATCTATCTACCGGGACCACTACCGTATGAATCAACTAAGGCTATCCCTTACAAATACGGTGCAATAACAGTTGAAAATGGAAAGGAAATTCCATTACCCTCCGTCGTGAATATTGCAGACATCAGTCGTGTAACACGGAGCCGACGAATCTTCAACCGAGGAATTGGAGAACCTAACAAGGAAAAGGAACTTCAAACAGAAGCTCCTGATCCATCAGTCGGTCAATCCAGTAATCCCGACCTTTCGAAAAATAATGATGAGATGCTGAAGCTCATCCAAAGGAGTGAATACAACATTGTTGATCAGCTGTTATAGACTCCTTCAAAGATCTCGGTATTATCACTGTTACTCAGTTCAGAAGCCCACATGGAGGCTCTACAGAAAGTCTTGGAGCAAGCCTTTGTGGAACAGGATGTAACAATTGGACAGTTCAATAGCATTGTCTCCAACATCACTTCTTGCAATAACTTGGGATTTAGTGATGAGGAATTACCTGAAGAGGGTCGCCGTCATAACATGGTGCTCAATATCACAGTCAACTGCCAGGACGATGCTTTAGCCAGCATAATGGTAGACACAGGGTCAGCCCTGAATGTTATGCCGAAGTCCACTTTGATGCAATTGTCATTCAAAGGCCCTCCGATGAGAATTAGCGAGGGTGTCGTCAAAGCATTCGACGGATCCAGAAAAACGGTTATCGGCGAAGTCTATCTTCCCATAACTATCGGTCCTCACACTTTCCAAGTCACTTTCTAGGTCATGGACATCCGAGAAACGTTCAGTTGTTTATTAGGAAGACCTTGGATACATCAGGCTGGAGCGGTTACTTCAACCCTCCACCAAAAGCTAAAGTTCGTCAAGAATGATCAACTTGTCACAGTTTGTGGGGAACAGGCCTTGTTGGTGAGTAACTTGTCATTATCTACTTGTGTAGAACCCGAGGAGGTTGTTGGAACGCAGTTCCAAGCGCTGTCGGTGAGCAAGAACAATCAGTTTAAAGAAGGAACTTCCATTTCTTCATACAACGATGCTATCAAAGCGGTCGAGAGTACCAATACAACCGGATGGGGACAGCTTGTCATTCCTATTGACAATAAAACAAAGAAGGGTCTTGGTTTTTCTGCAACCTGTACCCAGACAGCTGCCAGTAATGAAAGTCTTCATCCCATTCAGGACTTCTTCCACAGTGGAGGTTTCCTTCACCCAGTGTCTCAAATAGTCCATGCTATCAATGAGGAAGATTCCTCTGACACAGATGAAGAATGGAAGTCCTACCTTAACGAGGACGGTTATATGACCCAGGAAGAGGTGCCTACGCCATTTTACTATCCCGCACAGAGTCTGAGATTTTTACCACTATCAGATGTCGAAATGATATACGGGGATTCTGATCCAGAAGGATGCCCTGCTCTGCCAAATTCATTAGAGGAAGACACTCCGATGAAAGACAACTTTGACTACAACTACTATGGCCCGATGATGCTCTGCCAATGTGGCAACCTTATCCAGGAGACTTGGGGCAAGAGAGTCAGCCGAATAATGAAAATCAGCTGACCGTCATTGAACAGAATACCTGTGTCCCCACCATGTCATGGGATCAACACTCAGGTCATTCAGAAACTACTTAACATGAAGATGAATTCACAACATTTGCAGGACTTGAATTTATCAACTATGCTTTTACCGAGGTCAACGTCATCGAGAGAGATGACCCCTCCAGTTCCAGGAAAGTATGGGACACCTTGGGACAACCAAGTGGAAAATTTGACTTTGTGGTCAAGTACACCGCTCCCGAAAGCTCTCGTATCAGGCTCGAAGACATCCAGCCAACTGGATGGGGAGATACAACTGAGAGCACAAATACTATGCAAAATGCAACTGAGGAATTCTCCTACGACAATTCTGCCTGGGAGACAGATTCCAATGATCCTGCTCCACCAGAAATCAGTGTCATTTCTGAAGACAAATCAAGGAAGGTTCAAGACTTTGTGATTCACCGAGGAGTTCGCCGCCAATGGGTTGCCGTCGAGGTTCCGAAGGTCGTTCATCAGTCAAAGTAATTGCCATCTTTTAACCTTTCACCCTGCCCAGGTGAAACGGATGTTTTGATAGGGCTCGCTTTCTGTAAATATCCCTCTTCGCTTCGCCCAAAGCGACATAGTTTTGTTTTATAGGGTTGTAGTTTTGAGAATCGACATGGTCATAAATAAAAAATGTCGTTCTGTAATTTCCGCATTAATTGCTGTTTTCTTTTCGCTTTTTCAGAAAATGGTAATCCTAAAAAATAATTAAAAATAAAAACAAGCATTAAAATAAATACACTGCATACACTCTTGCATTTTCTCTATCTCTTCTAAACACGAATCATCACGCCATGCAGATTGCTTGTTTTAAACCCAGTTGAAACATACGATCCGATGCCTTCTCCCAACTTTGAGTTCCCGGTATTTGGGGCTGAAGAAGAAACTGACGACAAAATTCCTGGAGAGATCTCCCGATTACTCAGACAAGAGGAAAGGTCCATCGAGCCTCATAAAGAGCTGTTGGAAACGATCAATGTGGGTTCGAAAAAAGAGAGAAAAGAAATCAGGATTGGGGTACTGCTCAGTCCAACTGCCAGAGAGGGTTTGATAAAGCTTCTCAGAGAATTTCCCGATGTATTCGCTTGGTCCTATCAGGATATGCCAGGGTTGGATACCAGCATCGTGGAACATCACTTACCGTTAAGATCGGAATGTCCGCCAGTAAAGCAAAGGTTGAGACGGACTCACCCGGACATGGCCATCAAAATCAAAGAGGAGGTACAGAAACAGATTGACGCAGGTTTCCTCGCCACATCTGAATGTCCTCAATGGTTAGCCAACATCGTACCCATTCCAAAAAAGGACGGAAAAGTCATAATGTGTGTCGACTATAGGGATCTAAACAAGACTAGTCCAAAGGACGACTTTCCTTTACCACACATTGACATGCTGGTAGACAGTACAACAAAGTTCAAAGTTTTTTCCTTCATGGATGGATTCTCGGGCTATAACCAAATCAAAATGGCGCCGAAAGACATGGAGAAAATTTCGTTCATTACCCTATGGGGTACCTTTTGTTACAAGGTAATGTCGTTCGGCTTGAAGAATGTCGGGGCAACCTATCAAAGGGCCATGACAACTCTTTTTCATGACATGATACACAAAGAAATAGAGGTATATGTCGATGACATGATTGCAAAATCTAAGACAGAAGAGGAGCATGTGACCCACCTGTCGAAACTATTCGAGCGTTTGAGGAAATACAAACTCCGCTTGAATCCCAACAAGTGCACCATCGGTGTCCGTTCAGGGAAACTATTAGGGTTCATCGTCAGCCAGAAAGGAATTGAGGTTGATCCTGACAAGGTCAAGGCCATTCAAGAAATGCATTCTCCAAAAACTGAAAAACAAGTCAGAGGATTCCTGGGACGTTTGAACTACATCTCCAGATTCATATTCCTTATGACCGCCATATGTGCACCGATTTTCAAATTACTCAAAAAGAACCAGGATTGCGTTTGGTCAGAAGATTGCCAAACTGCCTTCGACAATATCAAGGAATATCTGTTGAATCCGCCGATTCTATCACCTCTAGTGGAAGGAAGACCACTGATCATCTACCTCACAGTTCTAGAGGACTCAATGGGATGTGTACTTGGCCAACAAGACAAAACCAAAAGAAAGGAGTCTGCCATCTACTATCTGAGCAAGAAGTTCACCGACTGCAAAACTCGGTACACGATGCTTGAGAAAACTTGTTGCGCTTTGGCTTGGGCAGCCAAACGTCTTCGCCAATACATTATTCGTCATACTACTTGGTTGGTTTCCGAGATGGATCCAATCAAGTATGTCTTTGAAAAGCCTGCTCTCACGGGAAGAATTGCCCGTTGGCAGATGTTGTTATCAGAATATGACATAGAGTACCACGCTCAGAAAGCCGTTAAGGGGAGTATTTTAGCCGATCATTTGGCTCATCAACCGATTGACGATCAAGAATCAACCGGGTTTGACTTCCCAGACGAAGATATCATGTATCTAAAAATGAAAGATTGCGATGAACCGTTACCCAGTGAAGGGCCAGAACCAGGTTCCCAATGGGGACTTATCTTTGACGGAGCAGTTAATCATTACGGAAATGGAATTGGGGCAATAATTGTTACCCCTCAGGGTACCCACATTCCTTTCACTGCCAGACTTACGTTCAAATGTACAAACAACGATTCCGAATACAAAGCTTGTATTATGGGTCTCGAGGAAGCGATTGATTTAAGGATCAAAAACTTGGACGTATATGGCGATTCAGCCTTGGTTATCAATTAGAATAAATGAGATTGGAACACATACCAATCGGGACTGATTCCTTACAAAGACTACAAGAGAAGGTTGCTACCTTTCTTCAACAGAGTTGAGTTTCATCATATCCCTCGTGAGGAGAATCACATGGCTGATGCATTAGCCACTCTCTCTTCCATGATTAGTGTAGGTCAATGGAACGAACTACCTAAGATCGACATAATGCGCCTTGAACGGCCCGCTTACGTCTTCACAATTGAAGCAGTCATAGATGACAAACCTTGGTATCACGATATCAACATGAAGATGAATTCGCAACGTTTGCAGGACTTGAATTCATCAACTATGCTTTTCCCGAGGTCAACGTCCTCGAGAGAGATGACCCCTCCAGTTCCAGGAAAGTATGGGACGCCTTGGGACAACCAAGTGGAAAATTCGACTTTGTGGTCAAGTACACCGCTCCCGAAAGCTCTCGTATCAGGCTCGAAGACATCCAGCCAACTGGATGGGGAGATACAGCTAAGAGCACAAATACTATGCAAAATGCAACTGAGGAATTCTCCTACGACAATTCTGCCTGGGAGACAGATTCCAATGATCCTGCTCCACTAGAAATCAGCGTCATTTCTGAATACAAATCAAGGAAGGTGCCCGACTTTGTGATTCACCGAGGAGTTTGCCGCCAATGGGTTACCGTCGAGGTTCCGAAGGTCGTTCATCAGTCAAAGTAATTGCCATCTTTTAACCTTTCACCCTGCCCAGGTGAAACGGATGTTTTGATAGGGCTCGCTTTCTGTAAATATCCCTCTTCGCTTCGCCCAAAGCGACAGAGTTTTGTTTTATAGGGCTGTAGTTTCGAGAATCGACTTGTTCATAAATAAAAAACGTCGTTCTGTAATTTCCGCATTAATTGCTGTTTTCTTTTCGCTTTTTCAGAAAATGGTAATCCTAAAAAATAATTAAAAATAAAAACAAGCAGTAAAATAAATACACTGCACACACTCTTACATTTTCTCTATCTCTTCTAAACACGAATCATCACGTCATGCAGATTGCTTGTTTTAAACCCAATTGAAACATACGATCCGATGCCTTCTCCCAACTTTGAGTTCCCGGTATTTGGGGCTGAAGAAGAAAATGACGACAAAATTCCAGAAGAGATCTCCCAATTACTCAGACAAGAGGAAAGGTCCATCGAACCTCATAAAGAGCCGTTGGAAACGATCAATGTGGGTTCGGAAAAAGAGAGAAAAGAAATCAGGATTGGGGCACTGCTCAGTCCAACTGCCAGAGAGGGTTTGATAAAGCTTCTCAGAGAATTTCCCGATGTATTCGCTTGGTTCTATCAGGATATGCCAGGGTTGGATACCAGCATCGTGGAACATCACTTACCGTTAAGATCAGAATGTCCGCCAGTAAAGCAAAGGTTGAGACGGACTCACCCGGACATGGACATCAAAATCAAAGAGGAGGTACAGAAACAGATTGACGCAGGTTTCCTCGCCACATCTGAATATCCTCAATGGTTAGCCAACATCGTACCCGTTCCAAAAAAGGACGGAAAAGTTAGAATGTGTGTCGACTATAGGGATCTAAAAAAGGCTAGTCCAAAGGACGACTTTCCTTTACCACACATTGACATGCTGGTAGACAGTACAACAAAGTTCAAAGTTTTTTCCTTCATGGATGGATTCTCGGGCTATAACCAAATCAAAATGGCGCCGAAAGACATGGAGAAAACTTCGTTCATTACCCTATGGGGTACCTTTTGTTACAAGGTAATGCCGTTCGGCTTGAAGAACACCGGGGCAACCTATCAAAGGGCCATGACAACTCTTTTTCATGAAATGATACACAAAGAAATAGAGGTATATGTCGATGACATGATTGCAAAATCTAAGACAGAAGAGGAGCATGGGACCCACCTGTCGAAACTATTCGAGCGTTTGAGGAAATACAAACTCTTCTTGAATCCCAACAAGTTCACCTTCGGTGTCCGTTCAAGGAAACTATTAGGGTTCATCGTCAGCCAGAAAGGAATTGAGGTTGATCCTGACAAGGTCAAGGCTATTCAAGAAATGCCTTCTCCGAAAACTGAGAAACAAGTCAGAGGATTCCTGGGACGTTTGAACTACATCTCCAGATTCATATTCCTTATGACCACCACATGTGCACCGATTTTCAAATTACTCAAGAAGAACCAGGATTGCGTTTGGTCAGAAGATTGACAAACTGCCTTCGACAGTATCAAGGAATATCTATTGAATCCGCCGATTCTATCACCTCTAGTGGAAGGAAAACCACTGATCATCTACCTCACAGTTCTAGACGACTCAATGGGATGTGAATTTGACCAACGAGACAAAACCAAAAGAAAGGAGTCTACCACCTACTATCTGAGCAAGAAGTTCACCGACTGCGAAACTCGGTACACGATGCTTGAGAAAACTTGTTGCACTTTGGCTTGGGCAGCCAAACGTCTTCGCCAATACATTATTCGTCATACTACTTGGTTGGTTTCCGAGATGGATCCAATCAAGTATGTCTTCGAAAAGCCTGCTCTCACGGGAAGAATTGACCGTTGGCAGATGTTGTTATCAGAATATGACATAGAGTACCACGCTCAGAAAGCCGTTAAGGGGAGTATTTTAGCCGATCATTTGGCTCATCAACCGATTGAAGATCAAGAATCAACCGGGTTTGACTTCCCAGACGAAGATGTCATGTATCTAAAAATGAAAGATTGCGATGAACCGTTACCCAGTGAAGGGCCAGAACCAGGTTCCCAATGGGGACTTATCTTTGACGGAGCAGTTAATCATTACGGAAATGGAATTGGGGCAATAATTGTTACCCCTCAGGGTACCCACATTCCTTTCACTGCCAGACTTACGTTCAAATGTACAAACAACGAGGCCGAATACGAAGCTTGTATTATGGGTCTCGAGGAAGCGATTGATTTAAGGATCAAAAACTTGGACGTATATGGCGATTCAGCCTTGGTTATCAATCAGATTAAAGGAGATTGGAACACATACCAATCGGGACTGATTCCTTACAAAGACTACGCGAGAAGGTTGCTACCTTTCTTCAACAGAGTTGAGTTTCATCATATCCCTCGTGAGGAGAATCACATGGCTGATGCATTAGCCACTCTCTCTTCCATGATTAGTGTAGGTCAATGGAACAAACTACCTAAGATCGACATAATGCGCCTTGAACGGCCCGCTTACGTCTTCACAATTGAAGCAGTCATAGATGACAAACCTTGGTATCACGATATCAACATGAAGATGAATTCGCAACGTTTGCATTACTTGAATTCATCAACTATGCTTTTCCCTAGGTCAACGTCATCGAGAGAGATGACCCCTCCAGTTCCAGGAAAGTATGGGACACCTTGGGACAACCAAGTGGAAAATTCAACTTTGTGGTCAAGTACACCGCTCCCGAAAGCTCTCGTATCAGGCTCGAAGACATCCAGCCAACTGGATGGGGAGATACAGCTGAGAGAACAAATACTATGCAAAATGCAACTGAGGAATTCTCCTACGACAATTCTGCCTGGGAGACAGATTCCAATGATCCTGCTCCACTAGAAATCAACGTCATTTCTGAAGACAAATCAAGGAAGGTGCCCGACTTTGTGATTCACCGAGGAGTTCGCCGCCAATGGGTTGCCGTCGAGGTTCCGAAGGTCGTTCATCAGTCAAAGTAATTGCCATCTTTTAACCTTTCACCCTGCCCAGGTGAAATGGATGTTTTGATAGGGCTCGCTTTCTGTAAATATCCCTCTTCGCTTCGCCCAAAGCGACCGAGTTTTGTTTTATAGGGCTGTAGTTTCGAGAATCGACTTGTTCATAAATGAAAAACGTCGTTCTGTAATTTCCGCATTAATTGCTATTTTCTTTTCGCTTTTTCAGAAAATGGTAATCCTAAAAAACAATTAAAAATAAAAACAAGCAGTAAAACAAATACACTGCACACACTCTTGCATTTTCTCTATCTCTTCTAAACACGAATCATCACGTCATGCAGATTGCTTGTTTTAAACCCAGTTGAAACATACGATCCGATGCCTTCTCCCAACTTTGAGTTCCCAGTATTTGGGGCTGAAGAAGAAAATGACGACAAAATTCAAGAAGAGATCTCCCGATTACTCAGACAAGAGGAAAGGTCCATCGAACCTTATAAAGAGCCGTTGGAAACGATCAATGTGGGTTCGGAAAAAGAGAGAAAAGAAATCAGGATTGGGGCACTGCTCAGTCCAACTGCCAGAGTGGGTTTGATAAAGCTTCTCAGAGAATTTCCCGATGTATTCGCTTGGTTCTATCAGGATATGCCAGGGTTGGATACCAGCATCGTGGAACATCACTTACCGTTAAGATCGGAATGTCCGCCAGTAAAGCAAAGGTTGAGACGGACTCACCCGGACATGGACATCAAAATCAAAGAGGAGGTACAGAAACAGCTTGACGCAGGTTTCCTCGCCACATCTGAATATCCTCAATGGTTAGCCAACATTGTACCCGTTCCAAAAAAGGACGGAAAAGTTAGAATGTGTGTCGACTATAGGGATCTAAAAAAGGCTAGTCCAAAGGACGACTTTCCTTTACCACACATTGACATGCTGGTAGACAGTACAACAAAGTTCAAAGTTTTTTCCTTCATGGATGGATTCTCGGGCTATAACCAAATCAAAATGGCGCCGAAAGACATGGAGAAAACTTCGTTCATTACCCTATGGGGTACCTTTTGTTACAAGGTAATGTCGTTCAGCTTGAAGAACACCGGGGCAACCTATCAAAGGGCCATGACAACTCTTTTTCATGAAATGATACACAAAGAAATAGAGGTATATGTCGATGACATGATTGCAAAATCTAAGACAGAAGAGGAGCAAGTGACCCACCTGTCGAAACTATTCGAGCGTTTGAGGAAATACAAACTCCGCTTGAATCCCAACAAGTGCACCTTCGGTGTCCGTTCAGGGAAACTATTAAGGTTCATCGTCAGACAGAAAGGAATTGAGGTTGATCTTGACAAGGTCAAGGCCATTCAAGAAATGCCTTCTCCAAAAACTGAAAAACAAGTCAGAGGATTCCTGGGACGTTTGAACTACATCTCCAGATTCATATTCCTTATGACCACCACATGTGCACCGATTTTCAAATTACTCAAGAAGAACCAGGATTGCGTTTGGTCAGAAGATTGCCAAACTGCCTTCGATAGTATCAAGGAATATCTATTGAATCCTCTGATTCTATCACCTCTAGTGGAAGGAAGACCACTGATCATCTACCTCACAGTTCTAGACGACTCAATGGGATGTGTATTTGGCCAACGAGACAAAACCAAAAGAAAGGAGTCTACCATCTACTATCTGAGCAGGAAGTTCACCGACTGTGAAACTCGGTTCACGATGCTTGAGAAAACTTGTTGCACTTTGGCTTGGGCAGCCAAACGTCTTCGCCAATATATTATTCATCATACTACTTGGTTGGTTTCCGAGATGGATCCAATCAAGTATGTATTCGAAAAGCCTGCTCTCACGGGAAGAATTTCCCGTTGGCAGATGTTGTTATCAGAATATGACATAGAGTACCACACTCAGAAAGCCGTTAAGGGAAGTATTTTAGCCGATCATTTGGCTCATCAACCGATTGACGATCAAGAATCAATCGGGTTTGAGTTCCCAGACGAAGATGTCATGTATCTAAAAATGAAAGATTGCGATGAACCGTTACCCAGTGAAGGGCCAGAACCAGGTTCCCAATGGGGACTTATCTTTGACGGAGCAGTTAATCATTACGGAAACGGAATTGGGGCAATAATTGTTACCCCTCAGGGTACCCACATTCCTTTCACTGCCAGACTTACGTTCAAATGTACAAACAACGAGGCCGAATACGAAGCTTGTATTATGGGTCTCGAGGAAGCGATTGATTTAAGGATCAAAAACTTGGACGTATATGGCGATTCAGCCTTGGTTATCAATCAGATTAAAGGAGATTGGAACACATACCAATCGGGACTGATTCCTTACAAAGACTACGCGAGAAGGTTGCTACCTTTCTTCAACAGAGTTGAGTTTCATCATATCCCTCGTGAGGAGAATCACATGGCTGATGCATTAGCCACTCTCTCTTCCATGATTAGTGTAGGTCAATGGAACGAACTACCTAAGATCGACATAATGCGCCTTGAACGGCCCGCTTACGTCTTCACAATTGAAGCAGTCATAGATGACAAACCTTGGTATCACGATATCAACATGAAGATGAATTCGCAACGTTTGCAGGACTTGAATTCATCAACCATGCTTTTCCCGAGGTCAACGTCATCGAGAGAGATGACCCCTCCAGTTCCAGGAAAGTATGGGACACCTTGGGACAACCAAGTGGAAAATTCGACTTTGTGGTCAAGTACACCGCTCCCGAAAGCTCTCGTATCAGGCTCGAAGACATCCAGCCAACTGGATGGGGAGATACAGCTGAGAGCACAAATACTATGCAAAATGCAACTGAGGAATTCTCCTACGACAATTCTGCCTGGGAGACAGATTCCAATGATCCTGCTCCACTAGAAATCAGCGTCATTTCTGAATACAAATCAAGGAAGGTGCCCGACTTTGTGATTCACCGAGGAGTTTGCCGCCAATGGGTTACCGTCGAGGTTCCGAAGGTCGTTCATCAGTCAAAGTAATTGCCATCTTTTAACCTTTCACCCTGCCCAGGTGAAACGGATGTTTTGATAGGGCTCGCTTTCTGTAAATATCCCTCTTCGCTTCGCCCAAAGCGACAGAGTTTTGTTTTATAGGGCTGTAGTTTCGAGAATCGACTTGTTCATAAATAAAAAACGTCGTTCTGTAATTTCCGCATTAATTGCTGTTTTCTTTTCGCTTTTTCAGAAAATGGTAATCCTAAAAAATAATTAAAAATAAAAACAAGCAGTAAAATAAATACACTGCACACACTCTTGCATTTTCTCTATCTCTTCTAAACACGAATCATCACGTCATGCAGATTGCTTGTTTTAAACCCAATTGAAACATACGATCCGATGCCTTCTCCCAACTTTGAGTTCCCGGTATTTGGGGCTGAAGAAGAAAATGACGACAAAATTCCAGAAGAGATCTCCCAATTACTCAGACAAGAGGAAAGGTCCATCGAACCTCATAAAGAGCCGTTGGAAACGATCAATGTGGGTTCGGAAAAAGAGAGAAAAGAAATCAGGATTGGGGCACTGCTCAGTCCAACTGCCAGAGAGGGTTTGATAAAGCTTCTCAGAGAATTTCCCGATGTATTCGCTTGGTTCTATCAGGATATGCCAGGGTTGGATACCAGCATCGTGGAACATCACTTACCGTTAAGATCAGAATGTCCGCCAGTAAAGCAAAGGTTGAGACGGACTCACCCGGACATGGACATCAAAATCAAAGAGGAGGTACAGAAACAGATTGACGCAGGTTTCCTCGCCACATCTGAATATCCTCAATGGTTAGCCAACATCGTACCCGTTCCAAAAAAGGACGGAAAAGTTAGAATGTGTGTCGACTATAGGGATCTAAAAAAGGCTAGTCCAAAGGACGACTTTCCTTTACCACACATTGACATGCTGGTAGACAGTACAACAAAGTTCAAAGTTTTTTCCTTCATGGATGGATTCTCGGGCTATAACCAAATCAAAATGGCGCCGAAAGACATGGAGAAAACTTCGTTCATTACCCTATGGGGTACCTTTTGTTACAAGGTAATGTCGTTCGGCTTGAAGAACACCGGGGCAACCTATCAAAGGGCCATGACAACTCTTTTTCATGAAATGATACACAAAGAAATAGAGGTATATGTCGATGACATGATTGCAAAATCTAAGACAGAAGAGGAGCATGGGACCCACCTGTCGAAACTATTCGAGCGTTTGAGGAAATACAAACTCTTCTTGAATCCCAACAAGTTCACCTTCGGTGTCCGTTCAAGGAAACTATTAGGGTTCATCGTCAGCCAGAAAGGAATTGAGGTTGATCCTGACAAGGTCAAGGCTATTCAAGAAATGCCTTCTCCGAAAACTGAGAAACAAGTCAGAGGATTCCTGGGACGTTTGAACTACATCTCCAGATTCATATTCCTTATGACCACCACATGTGCACCGATTTTCAAATTACTCAAGAAGAACCAGGATTGCGTTTGGTCAGAAGATTGACAAACTGCCTTCGACAGTATCAAGGAATATCTATTGAATCCGCCGATTCTATCACCTCTAGTGGAAGGAAAACCACTGATCATCTACCTCACAGTTCTAGACGACTCAATGGGATGTGAATTTGACCAACGAGACAAAACCAAAAGAAAGGAGTCTACCACCTACTATCTGAGCAAGAAGTTCACCGACTGCGAAACTCGGTACACGATGCTTGAGAAAACTTGTTGCACTTTGGCTTGGGCAGCCAAACGTCTTCGCCAATACATTATTCGTCATACTACTTGGTTGGTTTCCGAGATGGATCCAATCAAGTATGTCTTCGAAAAGCCTGCTCTCACGGGAAGAATTGACCGTTGGCAGATGTTGTTATCAGAATATGACATAGAGTACCACGCTCAGAAAGCCGTTAAGGGGAGTATTTTAGCCGATCATTTGGCTCATCAACCGATTGAAGATCAAGAATCAACCGGGTTTGACTTCCCAGACGAAGATGTCATGTATCTAAAAATGAAAGATTGCGATGAACCGTTACCCAGTGAAGGGCCAGAACCAGGTTCCCAATGGGGACTTATCTTTGACGGAGCAGTTAATCATTACGGAAATGGAATTGGGGCAATAATTGTTACCCCTCAGGGTACCCACATTCCTTTCACTGCCAGACTTACGTTCAAATGTACAAACAACGAGGCCGAATACGAAGCTTGTATTATGGGTCTCGAGGAAGCGATTGATTTAAGGATCAAAAACTTGGACGTATATGGCGATTCAGCCTTGGTTATCAATCAGATTAAAGGAGATTGGAACACATACCAATCGGGACTGATTCCTTACAAAGACTACGCGAGAAGGTTGCTACCTTTCTTCAACAGAGTTGAGTTTCATCATATCCCTCGTGAGGAGAATCACATGGCTGATGCATTAGCCACTCTCTCTTCCATGATTAGTGTAGGTCAATGGAACAAACTACCTAAGATCGACATAATGCGCCTTGAACGGCCCGCTTACGTCTTCACAATTGAAGCAGTCATAGATGACAAACCTTGGTATCACGATATCAACATGAAGATGAATTCGCAACGTTTGCATTACTTGAATTCATCAACTATGCTTTTCCCTAGGTCAACGTCATCGAGAGAGATGACCCCTCCAGTTCCAGGAAAGTATGGGACACCTTGGGACAACCAAGTGGAAAATTCAACTTTGTGGTCAAGTACACCGCTCCCGAAAGCTCTCGTATCAGGCTCGAAGACATCCAGCCAACTGGATGGGGAGATACAGCTGAGAGAACAAATACTATGCAAAATGCAACTGAGGAATTCTCCTACGACAATTCTGCCTGGGAGACAGATTCCAATGATCCTGCTCCACTAGAAATCAACGTCATTTCTGAAGACAAATCAAGGAAGGTGCCCGACTTTGTGATTCACCGAGGAGTTCGCCGCCAATGGGTTGCCGTCGAGGTTCCGAAGGTCGTTCATCAGTCAAAGTAATTGCCATCTTTTAACCTTTCACCCTGCCCAGGTGAAATGGATGTTTTGATAGGGCTCGCTTTCTGTAAATATCCCTCTTCGCTTCGCCCAAAGCGACCGAGTTTTGTTTTATAGGGCTGTAGTTTCGAGAATCGACTTGTTCATAAATGAAAAACGTCGTTCTGTAATTTCCGCATTAATTGCTATTTTCTTTTCGCTTTTTCAGAAAATGGTAATCCTAAAAAACAATTAAAAATAAAAACAAGCAGTAAAACAAATACACTGCACACACTCTTGCATTTTCTCTATCTCTTCTAAACACGAATCATCACGTCATGCAGATTGCTTGTTTTAAACCCAGTTGAAACATACGATCCGATGCCTTCTCCCAACTTTGAGTTCCCAGTATTTGGGGCTGAAGAAGAAAATGACGACAAAATTCAAGAAGAGATCTCCCGATTACTCAGACAAGAGGAAAGGTCCATCGAACCTTATAAAGAGCCGTTGGAAACGATCAATGTGGGTTCGGAAAAAGAGAGAAAAGAAATCAGGATTGGGGCACTGCTCAGTCCAACTGCCAGAGTGGGTTTGATAAAGCTTCTCAGAGAATTTCCCGATGTATTCGCTTGGTTCTATCAGGATATGCCAGGGTTGGATACCAGCATCGTGGAACATCACTTACCGTTAAGATCGGAATGTCCGCCAGTAAAGCAAAGGTTGAGACGGACTCACCCGGACATGGACATCAAAATCAAAGAGGAGGTACAGAAACAGCTTGACGCAGGTTTCCTCGCCACATCTGAATATCCTCAATGGTTAGCCAACATTGTACCCGTTCCAAAAAAGGACGGAAAAGTTAGAATGTGTGTCGACTATAGGGATCTAAAAAAGGCTAGTCCAAAGGACGACTTTCCTTTACCACACATTGACATGCTGGTAGACAGTACAACAAAGTTCAAAGTTTTTTCCTTCATGGATGGATTCTCGGGCTATAACCAAATCAAAATGGCGCCGAAAGACATGGAGAAAACTTCGTTCATTACCCTATGGGGTACCTTTTGTTACAAGGTAATGTCGTTCGGCTTGAAGAACACCGGGGCAACCTATCAAAGGGCCATGACAACTCTTTTTCATGAAATGATACACAAAGAAATAGAGGTATATGTCGATGACATGATTGCAAAATCTAAGACAGAAGAGGAGCAAGTGACCCACCTGTCGAAACTATTCGAGCGTTTGAGGAAATACAAACTCCGCTTGAATCCCAACAAGTGCACCTTCGGTGTCCGTTCAGGGAAACTATTAAGGTTCATCGTCAGACAGAAAGGAATTGAGGTTGATCTTGACAAGGTCAAGGCCATTCAAGAAATGCCTTCTCCAAAAACTGAAAAACAAGTCAGAGGATTCCTGGGACGTTTGAACTACATCTCCAGATTCATATTCCTTATGACCACCACATGTGCACCGATTTTCAAATTACTCAAGAAGAACCAGGATTGCGTTTGGTCAGAAGATTGCCAAACTGCCTTCGATAGTATCAAGGAATATCTATTGAATCCTCCGATTCTATCACCTCTAGTGGAAGGAAGACCACTGATCATCTACCTCACAGTTCTAGACGACTCAATGGGATGTGTATTTGGCCAACGAGACAAAACCAAAAGAAAGGAGTCTACCATCTACTATCTGAGCAGGAAGTTCACCGACTGTGAAACTCGGTTCACGATGCTTGAGAAAACTTGTTGCACTTTGGCTTGGGCAGCCAAACGTCTTCGCCAATATATTATTCATCATACTACTTGGTTGGTTTCCGAGATGGATCCAATCAAGTATGTATTCGAAAAGCCTGCTCTCACGGGAAGAATTTCCCGTTGGCAGATGTTGTTATCAGAATATGACATAGAGTACCACACTCAGAAAGCCGTTAAGGGAAGTATTTTAGCCGATCATTTGGCTCATCAACCGATTGACGATCAAGAATCAATCGGGTTTGAGTTCCCAGACGAAGATGTCATGTATCTAAAAATGAAAGATTGCGATGAACCGTTACCCAGTGAAGGGCCAGAACCAGGTTCCCAATGGGGACTTATCTTTGACGGAGCAGTTAATCATTACGGAAACGGAATTGGGGCAATAATTGTTACCCCTCAGGGTACCCACATTCCTTTCACTGCCAGACTTACGTTCAAATGTACAAACAACGAGGCCGAATACGAAGCTTGTATTATGGGTCTCGAGGAAGCGATTGATTTAAGGATCAAAAACTTGGACGTATATGGCGATTCAGCCTTGGTTATCAATCAGATTAAAGGAGATTGGAACACATACCAATCGGGACTGATTCCTTACAAAGACTACGCGAGAAGGTTGCTACCTTTCTTCAACAGAGTTGAGTTTCATCATATCCCTCGTGAGGAGAATCACATGGCTGATGCATTAGCCACTCTCTCTTCCATGATTAGTGTAGGTCAATGGAACGAACTACCTAAGATCGACATAATGCGCCTTGAACGGCCCGCTTACGTCTTCACAATTGAAGCAGTCATAGATGACAAACCTTGGTATCACGATATCAACATGAAGATGAATTCGCAACGTTTGCAGGACTTGAATTCATCAACCATGCTTTTCCCGAGGTCAACGTCATCGAGAGAGATGACCCCTCCAGTTCCAGGAAAGTATGGGACACCTTGGGACAACCAAGTGGAAAATTCGACTTTGTGGTCAAGTACACCGCTCCCGAAAGCTCTCGTATCAGGCTCGAAGACATCCAGCCAACTGGATGGGGAGATACAGCTGAGAGCACAAATACTATGCAAAATGCAACTGAGGAATTCTCCTACGACAATTCTGCCTGGGAGACAGATTCCAATGATCATGCTCCACTAGAAATCAGCGTCATTTCTGAAGACAAATCAAGGAAGGTGCCCGACTTTGTGATTCACTGAGGAGTTCGCCGCCAATGGGTTGCCGTCGAGGTTCCGAAGGTCGTTCATCAGTCAAAGTAATTGCCATCTTTTAACCTTTCACCCTGCCCAGGTGAAACGGATGTTTTGATAGGGCTCGCTTTCTGTAAATATCCCTCTTCGCTTCGCCCAAAGCGACAGAGTTTTGTTTTATAGGGCTGTAGTTTCGAGAATCGACTTGTTCATAAATAAAAAACGTCGTTCTATAATTTCCGCATTAATTGCTGTTTTCTTTTCGCTTTTTCAGAAAATGGCAATCCTAAAAAACAATTAAAAATAAAAACAAGCAGTAAAATAAATACACTGCACACACTCTTGCATTTTCTCTATCTCTTCTAAACACGAATCATCACGTCATGCAGATTGCTTGTTTTAAACCCAGTTGAAACATACGATCCGATGCCTTCTCCCAACTTTGAGTTCCCGGTATTTGGGGCTGAAGAAGAAAATGACGACAAAATTCCAGAAGAGATCTCCCGATTACTCAGACAAGAGGAAAGGTCCATCGAACCTCATAAAGAGCCGTTGGAAATGATCAATGTGGGTTCAGAAAAAGAGAGAAAAGAAATCAGGATTGGGGCACTGCTCAGTCCAACTGCCAGAGAGGGTTTGATAAAGCTTCTCAGAGAATTTCCCGATGTATTCGCTTGGTTCTATCAGGATATGCCAGGGTTGGATACCAGCATCGTGGAACATCACTTACCGTTAAGATCGGAATGTCCGCCAGTAAAGCAAAGGTTGAGACGGACTCACCCGGACATGGACATCAAAATCAAAGAGGAGGTACATAAACAGATTGACGCAGGTTTCCTCGCCACATCTGAATATCCTTAATGGTTAGCCAACATCGTACCCGTTCCAAAAAAGGACTGAAAAGTTAGAATGTGTGTCGACTATAGGGATCTAAAAAAGGCTAGTCCAAAGGACGACTTTCCTTTACCACACATTGACATGCTGGTAGACAGTACAACAAAGTTCAAAGTTTTTTCCTTCATGGATGGATTCTCGGGCTATAACCAAATCAAAATGGCGCCGAAAGACATGGAGAAAACTTCGTTCATTACCCTATGGGGTACCTTTTGTTACAAGGTAATGCCGTTCGGCTTGAAGAACACCGGGGCAACCTATCAAAGGGCCATGACAACTCTTTTTCATGAAATGATACACAAAGAAATAGAGGTATATGTCGATGACATGATTGCAAAATCTAAGACAGAAGAGGAGCATGTGACCCACCTGTCGAAACTATTCGAGCGTTTGAGGGAATACAAACTCCGCTTGAATCCCAACAAGTGCACCTTCGGTGTCCGTTCAGGGAAACTATTAAGGTTCATCGTCATCCAGAAAGGAATTGAGGTTGATCTTGACAAGGTCAAGGCCATTCAAGAAATGCCTTCTCCAAAAACTGAAAAACAAGTCAGAGGATTCCTGGGACGTTTGAACTACATCTCCAGATTCATATTCCTTATGACCACCACATGTGCACCGATTTTCAAATTACTCAAGAAGAACCAGGATTGCGTTTGGTCAGAAGATTGCCAAACTGCCTTCGACAGTATCAAGGAATATCTATTGAATCCTCCGATTCTATCACCTCTAGTGGAAGGAAGACCACTGATCATCTACCTCACAGTTCTAGACGACTCAATGGGATGTGAATTTGGCCAACGAGACAAAACCAAAAGAAAGGAGTCTACCATCTACTATCTGAGCAAGAAGTTCACCGACTGTGAAACTCGGTACACGATGCTTGAGAAAACTTGTTGCGCTTTGGCTTGGACAGCCAAACGTCTTCGCCAATACATTATTCGTCATACTACTTGGTTGGTTTCTGAGATGGATCCAATCAAGTATGTCTTCGATAATCCTGCTCTCACGGGAAGAATTGCCCGTTGGCAGATGTTGTTATCAGAATATGACATAGAGTACCACGCTCAGAAAGCCGTTAAGGGGAGTATTTTAGCCGATTATTTGGCTCATCAACCGATTGACGATCAAGAATCAACCGGGTTTGACTTCCCAGACGAAGATGTCATGTATCTAAAAATGAAAGATTGCGATGAACCGTTACCCAGTGAAGGGCCAGAACCAGGTTCCCAATGGGGACTTATCTTTGACGGAGCAGTTAATCATTACGGAAACGGAATTGGGGCAATAATTGTTACCCCTCAGGGTACCCACATTCCTTTCACTGCCAGACTTACGTTCAAATGTACAAACAACGAGGCCGAATACGAAGCTTGTATTATGGGTCTCGAGGAAGCGATTGATTTAAGGATCAAAAACTTGGACGTATATGGCGATTCAGCCTTGGTTATCAATCAGATTAAAGGAGATTGGAACACATACCAATCGGGACTGATTCCTTACAAAGACTACGCGAGAAGGTTGCTACCTTTCTTCAACAGAGTTGAGTTTCATCATATCCCTCGTGAGGAGAATCACATGGCTGATGCATTAGCCACTCTCTCTTCCATGATTAGTGTAGGTTAATGGAACGAACTACCTAAGATCGACATAATGCGCCTTGAACGGCCCGCTTACGTCTTCACAATTGAAGCAGTCATAGATGACAAACCTTGGTATCACGATATCAACATGAAGATGAATTCGCAACGTTTGCAGGACTTGAATTCATCAACTATGCTTTTTCCGAGGTCAACGTCATCGAGAGAGATGACCCCTCCAGATCCAGGAAAGTATGGGACACCTTGGGACAACCAAGTGGAAAATTCGACTTTGTGGTCAAGTACACCGCTCCCGAAAGCTCTCGTATCAGGCTCAAAGACATCCAGCCAACTGGATGGGGAGATACAGCTGAGAGCACAAATACTATGCAAAATGCAACTGAGGAATTCTCCTACGACAATTCTGCCTGGGAGACAGATTCCAATGATCCTGCTCCACTAGAAATCAGCGTCATTTCTGAAGACAAATCAAGGAAGGTGCCCGACTTTGTGATTCACCGAGGAGTTCGCCGCCAATGGGTTGCCGTCGAGGTTCCGAAGGTCGTTCATCAGTCAAAGTAATTGCCATCTTTTAACCTTTCACCCTGCCCAGGTGAAACGGATGTTTTGATAGGGCTCACTTTCTGTAAATATCCCTCTTCGCTTCGCCCAAAGCGACAGAGTTTTGTTTTATAGGGCTGTAGTTTCGAGAATCGACTTGTTCATAAATAAAAAACGTCGTTCTATAATTTCCGCATTAATTGCTGTTTTCTTTTCGCTTTTTCAGAAAATGGTAATCCTAAAAAACAATTAAAAATAAAAACAAGCAGTAAAATAAATACACTGCACACACTCTTGCATTTTCTCTATCTCTTCTAAACACGAATCATCACGTCATGCAGATTGCTTGTTTTAAACCCAGTTGAAACATACGATCCGATGCCTTCTCCCAACTTTGAGTTCCCGGTATTTGGGGCTGAAGAAGAAAATGACGACAAAATTCCAGAAGAGATCTCCCGATTACTCAGACAAGAGGAAAGGTCCATCGAACCTCATAAAGAGCCGTTGGAAATGATCAATGTGGGTTCGGAAAAAGAGAGAAAAGAAATCAGGATTGGGGCACTGCTCAGTCCAACTGCCAGAGAGGGTTTGATAAAGCTTCTCAGAGAATTTCCCGATGTATTTGCTTGGTTCTATCAGGATATGCCAGGGTTGGATACCAGCATCGTGGAACATCACTTACCGTTAAGATCGGAATGTCCGCCAGTAAAGCAAAGGTTGAGACGGACTCACCCGGACATGGACATCAAAATCAAAGAGGAGGTACAGAAACAGATTGACGCAGGTTTCCTCGCCACATCTGAATATCCTTAATGGTTAGCCAACATCGTACCCGTTCCAAAAAAGGACGGAAAAGTTAGAATGTGTGTCGACTATAGGGATCTAAAAAAGGCTAGTCCAAAGGACGACTTTCCTTTACCACACATTGACATGCTGGTAGACAGTACAACAAAGTTCAAAGTTTTTTCCTTCATGGATGGATTCTCGGGCTATAACCAAATCAAAATGGCGCCGAAAGACATGGAGAAAACTTCGTTCATTACCCTATGGGGTACCTTTTATTACAAGGTAATGCCGTTCGGCTTGAAGAACACCGGGGCAACCTATCAAAGGGCCATGACAACTCTTTTTCATGAAATGATACACAAAGAAATAGAGGTATATGTCGATGACATGATTGCAAAATCTAAGACAGAAGAGGAGCATGTGACCCACCTGTCGAAACTATTCGAGCGTTTGAGGAAATACAAACTCCGCTTGAATCCCAACAAGTGCACCTTCGGTGTCCGTTCAGGGAAACTATTAGGGTTCATCGTCAGCCAGAAAGAAATTGAGGTTGATCCTGACAAGGTCAAGGCCATTCAAGAAATGCCTTCTCCGAAAACTGAAAAACAAGTCAGAGGATTCCTGGGACGTTTGAACTACATCTCCAGATTCATATTCCTTATGACCACCACATGTGCACCGATTTTCAAATTACTCAAGAAGAACCAGGATTGCGTTTGGTCAGAAGATTGCCAAACTGCCTTCGACAGTATCAAGGAATATCTATTGAATCCTCCGATTCTATCACCTCTAGTGGAAGGAAGACCACTGATCATCTACCTCACAGTTCTAGACGACTCAATGGGATGTGAATTTGGCCAACGAGACAAAACCAAAAGAAAGGAGTCTACCATCTACTATCTGAGCAAGAAGTTCACCGACTGTGAAACTCGGTACACGATGCTTGAGAAAACTTGTTGCGCTTTGGCTTGGACAGCCAAACGTCTTCGCCAATACATTATTCGTCATACTACTTGGTTGGTTTCTGAGATGGATCCAATCAAGTATGTCTTCGATAATCCTGCTCTCACGGGAAGAATTGCCCGTTGGCAGATGTTGTTATCAGAATATGACATAGAGTACCACGCTCAGAAAGCCGTTAAGGGGAGTATTTTAGCCGATTATTTGGCTCATCAACCGATTGACGATCAAGAATCAACCGGGTTTGACTTCCCAGACGAAGATGTCATGTATCTAAAAATGAAAGATTGCGATGAACCGTTACCCAGTGAAGGGCCAGAACCAGGTTCCCAATGGGGACTTATCTTTGACGGAGCAGTTAATCATTACGGAAACGGAATTGGGGCAATAATTGTTACCCCTCAGGGTACCCACATTCCTTTCACTGCCAGACTTACGTTCAAATGTACAAACAACGAGGCCGAATACGAAGCTTGTATTATGGGTCTCGAGGAAGCGATTGATTTAAGGATCAAAAACTTGGACGTATATGGCGATTCAGCCTTGGTTATCAATCAGATTAAAGGAGATTGGAACACATACCAATCGGGACTGATTCCTTACAAAGACTACGCGAGAAGGTTGCTACCTTTCTTCAACAGAGTTGAGTTTCATCATATCCCTCGTGAGGAGAATCACATGGCTGATGCATTAGCCACTCTCTCTTCCATGATTAGTGTAGGTTAATGGAACGAACTACCTAAGATCGACATAATGCGCCTTGAACGGCCCGCTTACGTCTTCACAATTGAAGCAGTCATAGATGACAAACCTTGGTATCACGATATCAACATGAAGATGAATTCGCAACGTTTGCAGGACTTGAATTCATCAACTATGCTTTTTCCGAGGTCAACGTCATCGAGAGAGATGACCCCTCCAGATCCAGGAAAGTATGGGACACCTTGGGACAACCAAGTGGAAAATTCGACTTTGTGGTCAAGTACACCGCTCCCGAAAGCTCTCGTATCAGGCTCAAAGACATCCAGCCAACTGGATGGGGAGATACAGCTGAGAGCACAAATACTATGCAAAATGCAACTGAGGAATTCTCCTACGACAATTCTGCCTGGGAGACAGATTCCAATGATCCTGCTCCACTAGAAATCAGCGTCATTTCTGAAGACAAATCAAGGAAGGTGCCCGACTTTGTGATTCACCGAGGAGTTCGCCGCCAATGGGTTGCCGTCGAGGTTCCGAAGGTCGTTCATCAGTCAAAGTAATTGCCATCTTTTAACCTTTCACCCTGCCCAGGTGAAACGGATGTTTTGATAGGGCTCACTTTCTGTAAATATCCCTCTTCGCTTCGCCCAAAGCGACAGAGTTTTGTTTTATAGGGCTGTAGTTTCGAGAATCGACTTGTTCATAAATAAAAAACGTCGTTCTATAATTTCCGCATTAATTGCTGTTTTCTTTTCGCTTTTTCAGAAAATGGTAATCCTAAAAAACAATTAAAAATAAAAACAAGCAGTAAAATAAATACACTGCACACACTCTTGCATTTTCTCTATCTCTTCTAAACACGAATCATCACGTCATGCAGATTGCTTGTTTTAAACCCAGTTGAAACATACGATCCGATGCCTTCTCCCAACTTTGAGTTCCCGGTATTTGGGGCTGAAGAAGAAAATGACGACAAAATTCCAGAAGAGATCTCCCGATTACTCAGACAAGAGGAAAGGTCCATCGAACCTCATAAAGAGCCGTTGGAAATGATCAATGTGGGTTCGGAAAAAGAGAGAAAAGAAATCAGGATTGGGGCACTGCTCAGTCCAACTGCCAGAGAGGGTTTGATAAAGCTTCTCAGAGAATTTCCCGATGTATTTGCTTGGTTCTATCAGGATATGCCAGGGTTGGATACCAGCATCGTGGAACATCACTTACCGTTAAGATCGGAATGTCCGCCAGTAAAGCAAAGGTTGAGACGGACTCACCCGGACATGGACATCAAAATCAAAGAGGAGGTACAGAAACAGATTGACGCAGGTTTCCTCGCCACATCTGAATATCCTTAATGGTTAGCCAACATCGTACCCGTTCCAAAAAAGGACGGAAAAGTTAGAATGTGTGTCGACTATAGGGATCTAAAAAAGGCTAGTCCAAAGGACGACTTTCCTTTACCACACATTGACATGCTGGTAGACAGTACAACAAAGTTCAAAGTTTTTTCCTTCATGGATGGATTCTCGGGCTATAACCAAATCAAAATGGCGCCGAAAGACATGGAGAAAACTTCGTTCATTACCCTATGGGGTACCTTTTATTACAAGGTAATGCCGTTCGGCTTGAAGAACACCGGGGCAACCTATCAAAGGGCCATGACAACTCTTTTTCATGAAATGATACACAAAGAAATAGAGGTATATGTCGATGACATGATTGCAAAATCTAAGACAGAAGAGGAGCATGTGACCCACCTGTCGAAACTATTCGAGCGTTTGAGGAAATACAAACTCCGCTTGAATCCCAACAAGTGCACCTTCGGTGTCCGTTCAGGGAAACTATTAGGGTTCATCGTCAGCCAGAAAGAAATTGAGGTTGATCCTGACAAGGTCAAGGCCATTCAAGAAATGCCTTCTCCGAAAACTGAAAAACAAGTCAGAGGATTCCTGGGACGTTTGAACTACATCTCCAGATTCATATTCCTTATGACCACCACATGTGCACCGATTTTCAAATTACTCAAGAAGAACCAGGATTGCGTTTGGTCAGAAGATTGCCAAACTGCCTTCGACAGTATCAAGGAATATCTATTGAATCCTCCGATTCTATCACCTCTAGTGGAAGGAAGACCACTGATCATCTACCTCACAGTTCTAGACGACTCAATGGGATGTGAATTTGGCCAACGAGACAAAACCAAAAGAAAGGAGTCTACCATCTACTATCTGAGCAAGAAGTTCACCGACTGTGAAACTCGGTACACGATGCTTGAGAAAACTTGTTGCGCTTTGGCTTGGACAGCCAAACGTCTTCGCCAATACATTATTCGTCATACTACTTGGTTGGTTTCTGAGATGGATCCAATCAAGTATGTCTTCGATAATCCTGCTCTCACGGGAAGAATTGCCCGTTGGCAGATGTTGTTATCAGAATATGACATAGAGTACCACGCTCAGAAAGCCGTTAAGGGGAGTATTTTAGCCGATTATTTGGCTCATCAACCGATTGACGATCAAGAATCAACCGGGTTTGACTTCCCAGACGAAGATGTCATGTATCTAAAAATGAAAGATTGCGATGAACCGTTACCCAGTGAAGGGCCAGAACCAGGTTCCCAATGGGGACTTATCTTTGACGGAGCAGTTAATCATTACGGAAACGGAATTGGGGCAATAATTGTTACCCCTCAGGGTACCCACATTCCTTTCACTGCCAGACTTACGTTCAAATGTACAAACAACGAGGCCGAATACGAAGCTTGTATTATGGGTCTCGAGGAAGCGATTGATTTAAGGATCAAAAACTTGGACGTATATGGCGATTCAGCCTTGGTTATCAATCAGATTAAAGGAGATTGGAACACATACCAATCGGGACTGATTCCTTACAAAGACTACGCGAGAAGGTTGCTACCTTTCTTCAACAGAGTTGAGTTTCATCATATCCCTCGTGAGGAGAATCACATGGCTGATGCATTAGCCACTCTCTCTTCCATGATTAGTGTAGGTTAATGGAACGAACTACCTAAGATCGACATAATGCGCCTTGAACGGCCCGCTTACGTCTTCACAATTGAAGCAGTCATAGATGACAAACCTTGGTATCACGATATCAACATGAAGATGAATTCGCAACGTTTGCAGGACTTGAATTCATCAACTATGCTTTTTCCGAGGTCAACGTCATCGAGAGAGATGACCCCTCCAGATCCAGGAAAGTATGGGACACCTTGGGACAACCAAGTGGAAAATTCGACTTTGTGGTCAAGTACACCGCTCCCGAAAGCTCTCGTATCAGGCTCAAAGACATCCAGCCAACTGGATGGGGAGATACAGCTGAGAGCACAAATACTATGCAAAATGCAACTGAGGAATTCTCCTACGACAATTCTGCCTGGGAGACAGATTCCAATGATCCTGCTCCACTAGAAATCAGCGTCATTTCTGAAGACAAATCAAGGAAGGTGCCCGACTTTGTGATTCACCGAGGAGTTCGCCGCCAATGGGTTGCCGTCGAGGTTCCGAAGGTCGTTCATCAGTCAAAGTAATTGCCATCTTTTAACCTTTCACCCTGCCCAGGTGAAACGGATGTTTTGATAGGGCTCACTTTCTGTAAATATCCCTCTTCGCTTCGCCCAAAGCGACAGAGTTTTGTTTTATAGGGTTGTAGTTTCGAGAATCGACTTGTTCATAAATAAAAAACGTCGTTCTATAATTTCCGCATTAATTGCTGTTTTCTTTTCGCTTTTTCAGAAAATGGTAATCCTAAAAAACAATTAAAAATAAAAACAAGCAGTAAAATAAATACACTGCACACACTCTTGCATTTTCTCTATCTCTTCTAAACACGAATCATCACGTCATGCAGATTGCTTGTTTTAAACCCAGTTGAAACATACGATCCGATGCCTTCTCCCAACTTTGAGTTCCCGGTATTTGGGGCTGAAGAAGAAAATGACGACAAAATTCCAGAAGAGATCTCCCGATTACTCAGACAAGAGGAAAGGTCCATCGAACCTCATAAAGAGCCGTTGGAAATGATCAATGTGGGTTCGGAAAAAGAGAGAAAAGAAATCAGGATTGGGGCACTGCTCAGTCCAACTGCCAGAGAGGGTTTGATAAAGCTTCTCAGAGAATTTCCCGATGTATTTGCTTGGTTCTATCAGGATATGCCAGGGTTGGATACCAGCATCGTGGAACATCACTTACCGTTAAGATCGGAATGTCCGCCAGTAAAGCAAAGGTTGAGACGGACTCACCCGGACATGGACATCAAAATCAAAGAGGAGGTACAGAAACAGATTGACGCAGGTTTCCTCGCCACATCTGAATATCCTTAATGGTTAGCCAACATCGTACCCGTTCCAAAAAAGGACGGAAAAGTTAGAATGTGTGTCGACTATAGGGATCTAAAAAAGGCTAGTCCAAAGGACGACTTTCCTTTACCACACATTGACATGCTGGTAGACAGTACAACAAAGTTCAAAGTTTTTTCCTTCATGGATGGATTCTCGGGCTATAACCAAATCAAAATGGCGCCGAAAGACATGGAGAAAACTTCGTTCATTACCCTATGGGGTACCTTTTATTACAAGGTAATGCCGTTCGGCTTGAAGAACACCGGGGCAACCTATCAAAGGGCCATGACAACTCTTTTTCATGAAATGATACACAAAGAAATAGAGGTATATGTCGATGACATGATTGCAAAATCTAAGACAGAAGAGGAGCATGTGACCCACCTGTCGAAACTATTCGAGCGTTTGAGGAAATACAAACTCCGCTTGAATCCCAACAAGTGCACCTTCGGTGTCCGTTCAGGGAAACTATTAGGGTTCATCGTCAGCCAGAAAGAAATTGAGGTTGATCCTGACAAGGTCAAGGCCATTCAAGAAATGCCTTCTCCGAAAACTGAAAAACAAGTCAGAGGATTCCTGGGACGTTTGAACTACATCTCCAGATTCATATTCCTTATGACCACCACATGTGCACCGATTTTCAAATTACTCAAGAAGAACCAGGATTGCGTTTGGTCAGAAGATTGCCAAACTGCCTTCGACAGTATCAAGGAATATCTATTGAATCTGCCGATTCTATCACCTCTAGTGGAAGGAAGACCACTGATCATCTACCTCACAGTTCTAGACGACTCAATGGGATGTGAATTTGGCCAACGAGACAAAACCAAAAGAAAGGAGTCTACCATCTACTATCTGAGCAAGAAGTTCACCGACTGCGAAACTCGGTACACGATGCTTGAGAAAACTTGTTGCGCTTTGGCTTGGGCAGCCAAACGTCTTCGCCAATACATTATTCGTCATACTACTTGGTTGGTTTCTGAGATGGATCCAATCAAGTATGTCTTCGATAATCCTGCTCTCACGGGAAGAATTGCCCGTTGGCAGATGTTGTTATCAGAATATGACATAGAGTACCACGCTCAGAAAGCCATTAAGGGGAGTATTTTAGCCGATCATTTGGCTCATCAACCGATTGACGATCAAGAATCAACCGGGTTTGACTTCCCAGACGAAGATGTCATGTATCTAAAAATGAAAGATTGCGATGAAACGTTACCCAGTGAAGGGCCAGAACCAGGTTCCCAATGGGGACTTATCTTTGACGGAGCAGTTAATCATTACGGAAACAGAATTGGGGCAATAATTGTTACCCCTCAGGGTACCCACATTCCTTTCACTGCCAGACTTACGTTCAAATGTACAAACAACGAGGCCGAATACGAAGCTTGTATTATGGGTCTCGAGGAAGCGATTGATTTAAGGATCAAAATCTTGGACGTATATGGCGATTCAGCCTTGGTTATCAATCAGATTAAAGGAGATTGGAACACATACCAATCGGGACTGATTCCTTACAAAGACTACGCGAGAAGGTTGCTACCTTTCTTCAACAGAGTTGAGTTTCATCATATCCCTCGTGAGGAGAATCACATGGCTGATGCATTAGCCACTCTCTCTTCCATGATTAGTGTAGATCAATGGAACGAACTACCTAAGATCGACATAATGCGCCTTGAACGGCCCGCTTACGTCTTCACAATTGAAGCAGTCATAGATGACAAACCTTGGTATCATGATATCAACATGAAGATGAATTCGCAACGTTTGCAGGACTTGAATTCATCAACTATGCTTTTCCCGAGGTCAACATCATCGAGAGAGATGACCCCTCCAGTTCCAGGTAAGTATGGGACACCTTGGGACAACCAAGTGGAAAATTCAACTTTGTGGTCAAGTACACCGCTCCCGAAAGCTCTCGTATCAGGCTCGAAGACATCCAGCCAACTGGATGGGGAGATACAGCTGAGAGCACAAATACTATACAAAAGGAAACTGAGGAATTCTCCTACGACAATTCTGCCTGGGAGACAGATTCCAATGATCCTGCTCCACTAGAAATTAGCGTCATTTCTGAAGACAAATCAAGGAAGGTGCCCGACTTTGTGATTCACCGAGGAGTTCGCCGCCAATGGGTTGCCGTCGAGGTTCCGAAGGTCGTTCATCAGTCAAAGTAATTGCCATCTTTTAACCTTTCACCCTGCCCAGGTGAAACAGATGTTTTGATAGGGCTCGCTTTCTGTAAATATCCCTCTTCGCTTCGCCCAAAGCGACAGAGTTTTGTTTTATAGGGCTGTAGTTTCGAGAATCGACTTGTTCATAAATAAAAAACGTCGTTCTGTAATTTCCGCATTAATTGCTGTTTTCTTTTCGCTTTTTCAGAAAATGGTAATCCTAAAAAACAATTAAAAATAAAAACAAGCAGTAAAATAAATACACTGCACACACTCTTTCATTTTCTCTATCTCTTCTAAACACGAATCATCACGTCATGCAGATTGCTTGTTTTAAACCCAGTTGAAACATACGATCCGATGCCTTCTCCCAACTTTGAGTTCCCGGTATTTGGGGCTGAAGAAGAAAATGACGACAAAATTCTAGAAGAGATCTCCCGATTACTCAGACAAGAGGAAAGGTCCATCGAACCTCATAAAGAGCCGTTGGAAACGATCAATGTGGGTTCGAAAAAAGAGAAAAAAGAAATCAGGATTGGGGCACTGCTCAGTCCAACTACCAGAGAGGGTTTGATAAAGTTTCTCAGAGAATTTCCCGATGTATTCGCTTGGTTCTATCAGGATATGCTAGGGTTGGATACCAGCATCGTGGAACATCACTTACCGTTAAGATCGGAATGTCCGCCAGTAAAGCAAAGGTTAAGACGGACTCACCCGGACATGGACATCAAAATCAAAGAGGAGGTACAGAAACAGATTGACGCAGGTTTCCTCGCCACATCTGAATATCCTCAATGGTTAGCCAACATCGTACCCGTTCCAAAAAAGGACGGAAAAGTTAGAATGTGTGTCGACTATAGGGATCTAAAAAAGGCTAGTCCAAAGGACGACTTTCCTTTACCACACATTGACATGCTGGTAGACAGTACAACAAAGTTCAAAGTTTTTTCTTTCATGGATGCATTCTCGGGCTATAACCAAATCAAAATGGCGCCGAAAGACATGGAGAAAACTTCCTTCATTACCCTATGGGGTACCTTTTGTTACAAGGTAATGTCGTTCGGCTTGAAGAACACCGGGGCAACCTATCAAAGGGCCATGACAACTCTTTTTCATGAAATGATACACAAAGAAATAGAGGTATATGTCGATGACATGATTGCAAAATCTAAGACAGAAGAGGAGCATGTGACCCACCTGTCGAAACTATTCGAGCATTTGAGGAAATACAAACTCCGCTTGAATCCCAACAAGTGCACCTTCGGTGTCCGTTCAGGGAAACTATTAGGGTTCATCGTCAGCCAGAAAGGAATTGAGGTTGATCCTGACAAGGTCAAGGCCATTCAAGAAATGCCTTCTCTGAAAACTGAAAAATAAGTCAGAGGATTCCTGGGACGTTTGAACTACATCTCCAGATTCATATTCCTTATGACCACCACATGTGCACCGATTTTCAAATTATTCAAGAAGAACCAGGATTGCGTTTGGTCAGAAGATTGCCAAACTGCCTTCGACAGTATCAAGGAATATCTATTGAATCCGCCGATTCTATCACCTCTAGTGGAAGGAAGACCACTGATCATCTACCTCACAGTTCTAGACGACTCAATGGGATGTGAATTTGGCCAACGAGACAAAACCAAAAGAAAGGAGTCTACCATCTACTATCTGAGCAAGAAGTGCACCGACTGCGAAACTCGGTACACGATGCTTGAGAAAACTTGTTGCACTTTGGCTTGGGCAGCCAAACGTCTTCGCCAATACATTATTCGTCATACTACTTGGTTGGTTTCCGAGATGGATCCAATCAAGTATGTATTCGAAAAGCCTGCTCTCACGGGAAGAATTGCCCGTTGGCAGATGTTGTTATCAGAATATGACATAGAGTGCCACGCTCAGAAAGCCGTTAAGGGGAGTATTTTAGCCGATCATTTAGCTCATCAACCGATTGACGATCAAGAATCAACCGGGTTTGACTTCCCAGACGAAGATGTCATGTATCTAAAACTGAAAGATTGCGATGAACTGTTACCCAGTGAAGGGCTAGAACCAGGTTCCGAATGGGGACTTATCTTTGACGGAGCAGTTAATCATTACGGAAACGGAATTGGGGCAATAATTGTTACCCCTCAGGGTACCCACATTCCTTTCACTGCCAGACTTACGTTCAAATGTACAAACAACGAGGCCGAATACGAAGCTTGTATTATGGGTCTCGAGGAAGCGATTGATTTAAGGATCAAAAACTTGGACGTATATGGCGATTCAGCCTTGGTTATCAATCAGATTAAAGGAGATTGGAACACATACCAATCGGGACTGATTCCTTACAAAGACTACGCGAAAAGGCTGCTACCTTTCTTCAACAGAGTTGAGTTTCATCATATCCCTCGTGAGGAGAATCACATGGCTGATGCATTAGCCACTCTCTCTTCCATGATTAGTTTAGGTCAATGGAACGAACTACCTAAGATCGACATAATGCGCCTTGAACGGCCCGCTTACGTCTTCACAATTGAAGCAGTCATAGATGACAAACCTTGGTATCACGATATCAACATGAAGATGAATTCGCAACGTTTGCAGGACTTGAATTCATCAACTATGCTTTTCCTGAGGTCAACGTCATCCAGAGAGATGACCCCTCCAGTTCCAGGAAAGTATGGGACACCTTGGGACAACCAAGTGGAAAATTCGACTTGGTGGTCAAGTACACCGCTCCCGAAAGCTCTCGTATCAGGCTCGAAGACATCCAGCCAACTGGATAGGGAGATACAACTGAGAGCACAAATACTATGCAAAATGCAACTGAGGAATTCTCCTACGACAATTCTGCCTGGGAGACAGATTCCAATGATCCTGCTCCACTAGAAATCAGCGTCATTTCTGAAGACAAATCAAGGAAGGTGCCCGACTTTGTGATTCACCGAGGAGTTCGCCGCCAATGGGTTGCCGTCGAGGTTCCGAAGGTCGTTCATCAGTCAAAGTAATTGCCATCTTTTAACATTTCACCCTGCCCAGGTGAAACGGATGTTTTGATAGGGCTCGCTTTCTGTAAATATCCCTCTTCGCTTCGCCCAAAGCGACAGAGTTTTGTTTTATAGGGCTGTAGTTTCGAGAATCGACTTGTTCATAAATAACAAACGTCGTTCTGTAATTTCCGCATTAATTGCAGTTTTCTTTTCGCTTTTTCAGAAAATGGTAATCCTAAAAAACAATTAAAAATAAAAACAAGCAGTAAAATAAATACACTGCACACACTCTTGCATTTTCTCTATCTCTTCTAAACACGAATCATCACGTCATGCAGATTGCTTGTTTTAAACCCAGTTGAAACATACGATCCGATGCCTTCTCCCAACTTTGAGTTCCTGGTATTTAGGGCTGAAGAAGAAAATGACGACAAAATTCCAGAAGAGATCTCCCGATTACTCAGACAAGAGGAAAGGTCCCTCGAACCTCATAAAGAGCCGTTGGAAACGATCAATGTGGGTTCGAAAAAAGAGAGAAAAGAAATCAGGATTGGGGCACTGCTCAGTCCAACTGCCAGAGAGGGTTTGATAAAGCTTCTCAGAGAATTTCCCGATGTATTCGCTTGGTTCTATCAGGATATGCCAGGGTTGGATACCAGCATCGTGGAACATCACTTACCGTTAAGATCGGAATGTCCGCCAGTAAAGCAAAGGTTGAGACGGACTCACCCGGACATGGACATCAAAATCAAAGAGGAGGTACAGAAACAGATTGACGCAGGTTTCCTCGCCACATCTGAATATCCTCAATGGTTAGGCAACATCGTACCCGTTCCAAAAAAGGACGGAAAAGTTAGAATGTGTGTCGACTATAGGGATCTAAAAAAGGCTAGTCCAAAGGACGACTTTCCTTTACCACACATTGACATGCTGTTAGACAGTACAACAAAGTTCAAAGTTTTTTCCTTCATGGATGGATTCTCGGGCTATAACCAAATCAAAATGGCGCCGAAAGACATGGAGAAAACTTCGTTCATTACCCTATGGGGTACCTTTTGTTACAAGGTAATGTCGTTCGGCTTGAAGAACACCGGGGAAACCTATCAAAGGGCCATGACAACTCTTTTTCATGAAATGATACACAAAGAAATAGAGGTATATGTCGATGACATGATTGCAAAATCTAAGACAGAAGAGGAGCATGTGACCCACCTGTTGAAACTATTCGAGCGTTTGAGGAAATACAAACTCCGCTTGAATCCCAACAAGTGCACCTTCGGTGTCCGTTCAGGGAAACTATTAGGGTTCATCGTCAGCCAGAAAGGAATTGAGGTTCATCCTGACAAGGTCAAGGCCATTCAAGAAATGCCTTCTCCGAAAACTGAAAAACAAGTCAGAGGATTCCTGGGACGTTTGAACTACATCTCTAGATTCATATTCCTTATGACCACCACATGTGCACCGATTTTCAAATTACTCAAGAAGAACCAGGATTGCGTTTGGTCAGAAGATTGCCAAACTGCCTTCGACAGTATCAAGGAAATTCTATTGAATCCGTCGATTCTATCACCTCTAGTGGAAGGAAGACTACTGATCATCTACCTCACAGTTCTAGACGACTCAATGGGATGTGAATTTGGCCAACGAGACAAAACCAAAAGAAAGGAGTCTACCATCTACTATCTGAGCAAGAAGTTCACCGACTGCGAAACTCGGTACACGATGCTTGAGAAAACTTGTTGCGCTTTGGCTTGGGTAGCCAAACGTCTTCGCCAATACATTATTCGTCATACTACTTGGTTGGTTTCCGAGATGGATCTAATCAAGTATGTCTTCGAAAAGCCTGCTCTCACGGGAAGAATTGCCCGTTGGCAGATGTTGTTATCAGAATATGACATAGAGTACCACGCTCAGAAAGCCGTTAAGGGGAGTATTTTAGCCGATCATTTGGCTCATCAACCGATTGACGATCAAGAATCAACCGGGTTTGACTTCCCAGACGAAGATGTCATGTATCTAAAAATGAAAGATTGCGATGAACCGTTACCCAGTGAAGGGCCAGAACCAGGTTCCCAATGGGGACTTATCTTTGACGGAGCAGTTAATCATTACGGAAACAGAATTGGGGCAATAATTGTTACCCCTCAGGGTACCCACATTCCTTTCACTGCCAGACTTACGTTCAAATGTACAAACAACGAGGCCGAATACGAAGCTTGTATTATGGGTCTCGAGGAAGCGATTGATTTAAGGATCAAAAACTTGGACGTATATGGCGATTCAGCCTTGGTTATCAATCAGATTAAAGGAGATTGGAGCACATACCAATCGGGACGGATTCCTTACTAAGACTACGCGAGAAGGTTGCTACCTTTCTTCAACAGAGTTGAGTTTCATCATATCCCTCGTGAGGAGAATCACATGGCTGATGCATTAGCCACTCTCTCTTCCATGATTAGTGTAAGTCAATGGAACGAACTACCTAAGATCGACATAATGCGCCTTGAACGGCCCGCTTACGTCTTCACAATTGAAGCAGTCATAGATGACAAACCTTGGTATCACGATATCAACATGAAGATGAATTCACAATGTTTGCAGGACTTGAATTCATCAACTATGCTTTTCCTGAGGTCAACGTCATCGAGAGAGATGACCCCTCCAGTTCCAGGAAAGTATGGGACACCTTGGGACAACCAAGTGGAAAATTCGACTTGGTGGTCAAGTACACCGCTCCCGAAAGCTCTCGTATCAGGCTCGAAGACATCCAGCCAACTGGATAGGGAGATACAGCTGAGAGCACAAATACTATGCAAAATGCAACTGAGGAATTCTCCTACGACAATTCTGCCTGGGAGACAGATTCCAATGATCCTGCTCCACTAGAAATCAGCGTCATTTCTGAAGACAAATCAAGGAAGGTGCCCGACTTTGTGATTCACCGAGGAGTTCGCCGCCAATGGGTTGCCGTCGAGGTTCCGAAGGTCGTTCATTAGTCAAAGTAATTGCCATCTTTTAACCTTTCACCCTGCCCAGGTGAAACAGATGTTTTGATAGGGCTCGCTTTCTGTAAATATCCCTCTTCGCTTCGCCCAAAGCGACAGAGTTTTGTTTTATAGGGCTGTAGTTTCGAGAATCGACTTGTTCATAAATAACAAACGTCGTTCTGTAAGTTCCGCATTAATTGCAGTTTTCTTTTCGCTTTTTCAGAAAATGGTAATCCTAAAAAACAATTAAAAATAAAAACAAGCAGTAAAATAAATACACTGCACACACTCTTGCATTTTCTCTATCTCTTCTAAACACGAATCATCACGTCATGCAGATTGCTTGTTTTAAACCCAGTTGAAACATACGATCCGATGCCTTCTCCCAACTTTGAGTTCCCGGAATTTAGGGCTGAAGAAGAAAATGACGACAAAATTCCAGAAGAGATCTCCCGATTACTCAGACAAGAGGAAAGGTCCATCGAACCTCATAAAGAGCCGTTGGAAACGATCAATGTGGGTTCGAAAAAAGAGAGAAAAGAAATCAGGATTGGGGCACTGCTCAGTCCAACTGCCAGAGAGGGTTTGATAAAGCTTCTCAGAGAATTTCCCGATGTATTCGCTTGGTTCTATCAGGATATGCCAGGGTTGGATACCAGCATCGTGGAACATCACTTACCGTTAAGATCGGAATGCCCGCCAGTAAAGCAAAGGTTGACACGAACTCACCCGGACATGGACATCAAAATCAAAGAGGAGGTACAGAAACAGATTGACGCAGGTTTCCTCGCCACATCTGAATATCCTCAATGGTTAGGCAACATCGTACCCGTTCCAAAAAAGGACGGAAAAGTTAGAATGTGTGTCGACTATAGGGATCTAAAAAAGGCTAGTCCAAAGGACGACTTTCCTTTACCACACATTGACATGCTGGTAGACAGTACAACAAAGTTCAAAGTTTTTTCCTTCATGGATGGATTCTCGGGCTATAACCAAATCAAAATGGCGCCGAAAGACATGGAGAAAACTTCGTTCATTACCCTATGGGGTACCTTTTGTTACAAGGTAATGCCGTTCGGCTTGAAGAACACCGGGGCAACCTATCAAAGGGCCATGACAACTCTTTTTCATGAAATGATACACAAAGAAATAGAGGTATATGTCGATGACATGATTGCAAAATCTAAGACAGAAGAGGAGCATGTGACCCACCTGTTGAAACTATTCGAGCGTTTGAGGAAATACAAACTCCGCTTGAATCCCAACAAGTGCACCTTCGGTGTCCGTTCAGGGAAACTATTAGGGTTCATCGTCAGCCAGAAAGGAATTGAGGTTGATCTTGACAAGGTCAAGGCCATTCAAGAAATGCCTTCTCCGAAAACTGAAAAACAAGTCAGAGGATTCCTGGGACGTTTGAACTACATCTCCAGATTCATATTCCTTATGACCACCACATGTGCGCCGATTTTCAAATTACTCAAGAAGAACCAGGATTGCGTTTGGTCAGAAGATTGCCAAACTGCCTTCGACAGTATCAAGGAAATTCTATTGAATCCGTCGATTCTATCACCTCTAGTGGAAGGAAGACTACTGATCATCTACCTCACAGTTCTAGACGACTCAATGGGATGTGAATTTGGCCAACGAGACAAAACCAAAAGAAAGGAGTCTACCATCTACTATCTGAGCAAGAAGTTCACCGACTGCGAAACTCGGTACACGATGCTTGAGAAAACTTGTTGCGCTTTGGCTTGGGTAGCCAAACGTCTTCGCCAATACATTATTCGTCATACTACTTGGTTGGTTTCCGAGATGGATCTAATCAAGTATGTCTTCGAAAAGCCTGCTCTCACGGGAAGAATTGCCCGTTCGCAGATGTTGTTATCAGAATATGACATAGAGTACCACGCTCAAAAAGCCGTTAAGGGGAGTATTTTAGCCGATCATTTGGCTCATCAACCGATTGACGATCAAGAATCAACCGGGTTTGACTTCCCAGACGAAGATGTCATGTATCTAAAAATGAAAGATTGCGATGAAACGTTACCCAGTGAAGGGCCAGAACCAGGTTCCCAATGGGGACTTATCTTTGACGGAGCAGTTAATCATTACCGAAACAGAATTGGGGCAATAATTGTTACCCCTCAGGGTACCCACATTCCTTTCACTGCCAGACTTACGTTCAAATGTACAAACAACGAGGCCGAATACGAAGCTTGTATTATGGGTCTCGAGGAAGCGATTGATTTAAGGATCAAAAACTTGGACGTATATGGCGATTCAGCCTTGGTTATCAATCAGATTAAAGGAGATTGGAGCACATACCAATCAGGACTGATTCCTTACTAAGACTACGCGAGAAGGTTGCTACCTTTCTTCAACAGAGTTGAGTTTCATCATATCCCTCGTGAGGAGAATCACATGGCTGATGCATTAGCCACTCTCTCTTCCATGATTAGTGTAAGTCAATGGAACGAACTACCTAAGATCGACATAATGCGCCTTGAACGGCCCGCTTACGTCTTCACAATTGAAGCAGTCATAGATGACAAACCTTGGTATCACGATATCAACATGAAGATGAATTCGCAACGTTTGCAGGACTTGAATTCATCAACTATGCTTTTCCTGAGGTCAACGTCATCGAGAGAGATGACCCCTCCAGTTCCAGGAAAGTATGGGACACCTTGGGACAACCAAGTGGAAAATTCGACTTGGTGGTCAAGTACACCGCTCCCGAAAGCTCTCGTATCAGGCTCGAAGACATCCAGTCAACTGGATAGGGAGATACAGCTGAGAGCACAAATATTATGCAAAATGCAACTGAGGAATTCTCCTACGACAATTCTGCCTGGGAGACAGATTCCAATGATCCTGCTCCACTAGAAATCAGTGTCATTTCTGAAGACAAATCAAGGAAGGTGCCCGACTTTGTGATTCACTGAGGAGTTCGCCGCCAATGGGTTGCCGTCGAGGTTCCGAAGGTCGTTCATCAGTCAAAGTAATTGCCATCTTTTAACCTTTCACCCTGCCCAGGTGAAACGGATGTTTTGATAGGGCTCGCTTTCTGTAAATATCCCTCTTCGCTTCGCCCAAAGCGACAGAGTTTTGTTTTATAGGGCTGTAGTTTCGAGAATCGACTTGTTCATAAATAACAAACGTCGTTCTGTAATTTCCGCATTAATTGCAGTTTTCTTTTCGCTTTTTCAGAAAATGGTAATCCTAAAAAACAATTAAAAATAAAAACAAGCAGTAAAATAAATACACTGCACACACTCTTGCATTTTCTCTATCTCTTCTAAACACGAATCATCACGTCATGCAGATTGCTTGTTTTAAACCCAGTTGAAACATACGATCCGATGCCTTCTCCCAACTTTGAGTTCCTGGTATTTAGGGCTGAAGAAGAAAATGACGACAAAATTCCAGAAGAGATCTCCCGATTACTCAGACAAGAGGAAAGGTCCATCGAACCTCATAAAGAGCCGTTGGAAACGATCAATGTGGGTTCGAAAAAAGAGAGAAAAGAAATCAGGATTGGGGCACTGCTCAGTCCAACTGCCAGAGAGGGTTTGATAAAGCTTCTCAGAGAATTTCCCGATGTATTCGCTTGGTTCTATCAGGATATGCCAGGGTTGGATACCAGCATCGTGGAACATCACTTACCGTTAAGATCGGAATGTCCGCCAGTAAAGCAAAGGTTGAGACGGACTCACCCGGACATGGACATCAAAATCAAAGAGGAGGTACAGAAACAGATTGACGCAGGTTTCCTCGCCACATCTGAATATCCTCAATGGTTAGCCAACATCGTACCCGTTCCAAAAAAGGACGGAAAAGTTAGAATGTGTGTCGACTATAGGGATCTAAAAAAGGCTAGTCCAAAGGACGACTTTCCTTTACCACACATTGACATGCTGGTAGACAGTACAACAAAGTTCAAAGTTTGTTCTTTCATGGATGGATTCTCGGGCTATAACCAAATCAAAATGGCGCCGAAAGACATGGAGAAAACTTCGTTCATTACCCTATGGGGTACCTTTTGTTACAAGGTATTGTCGTTCGGCTTGAAGAACACCGGGGCAACCTATCAAAGGGCCATGACAACTCTTTTTCATGAAATGATACACAAAGAAATAGAGGTATATGTCGATGACATGATTTCAAAATCTAAGACAGAAGAGGAGCATGTGACCCACCTGTCGAAACTATTCGAGCGTTTGAGGAAATACAAACTCCGCTTGAATCCCAACAAGTGCACCTTCGGTGTCCGTTCAGGGAAACTATTAGGGTTCATCGTCAGCCTGAAAGGAATTGAGGTTGACCCTGACAAGGTCAAGGCCATTCAAGAAATGCCTTCTCCGAAAACTGAAAAACAAGTCAGAGGATTCCTGGGACGTTTGAACTACATCTCCGGATTCATATTCCTGATGACCGCCACATGTGCACCAATTTTCAAATTACTCAAGAAGAACCAGGATTGCGTTTGGTCAGAAGATTGCCAAACTGCCTTCGACAGTATCAAGGAATATCTATTGAATCCGCCGATTCTATCACCTCTAGTGGAAGGAAGACCACTGATCATCTACCTCACAGTTCTAGACAACTCAATGGGATGTGTATTTGGCCAACGAGACAAAACCAAAAGAAAGGAGTCTACCATCTACTATCTGGGCAAGAAGTTCACCGACTGCGAAACTCGGTACACGATGCTTGAGAAAACTTGTTGCGCTTTGGCTTGGGCAGCCAAACGTCTTCGCCAATACATTATTCGTCATACTACTTGGTTGGTTTCCGAGATGGATCCAATCAAGTATGTCTTCGAAAAGCCTGCTCTCACGGGAAGAATTTCCCGTTGGCAGATGTTGTTATCAGAATATGACATAGAGTACCACGCTCAAAAAGCCGTTAAGGGGAGTATTTTAGCCGATCATTTGGCTCATCAACCGATTGACGATCAAGAATCAACCGGGTTTGACTTCCCAGACGAAGATGTCATGTATCTAAAAATGAAAGATTGCGATGAACCGTTACCCAGTGAAGGGCCAGAACCAGGTTCCCAATGGGGACTTATCTTTGACGGAGCAGTTAATCATTACGGAAACGGAATTGGGGCAATAATTGTTACCCCTCAGGGTACCCACATTCCTTTCACTGCCAGACTTACGTTCAAATGTACAAATAACGAGGCCGAATACGAAGCTTGTATTATGGGTCTCGAGGAAGCGATTGATTTAAGGATCAAAAACTTGGACGTATATGGCGATTCAGCCTTGGTTATCAATCAGATTAAAGGAGATTGGAACACATACCAATCGGGACTGATTCCTTACAAAGACTACGCGAGAAGGTTGCTACCTTTCTTCAACAGAGTTGAGTTTCATCATATCCCTCGTGAGGAGAATCACATGGCTGATGCATTAGCCACTCTCTCTTCCATGATTATTGTAGGTCAATGGAACGAACTACCTAAGATCGACATAATGCGCCTTGAACGGCCCGCTTACGTCTTCACAATTGAAGCAGTCATAGATGACAAACCTTGGTATCACGATATCAAATGCTTCCTTCAGAAACAAGAGTACCCACCTGGGGCACTAAGGAAGGACAGAAAAACCCTCAGAAGATTGGCTGGAAACTTCTTCCTGAGCGGTGACACTCTCTATAAGAGAAATTTTGACATGGTCTTGCTCCGATGCGTAGACAGACCAGAAGCAGACATGCTTATGAAAGAAATTCATGAAGGATCCTTTGGCACTCATGCCAACGGACACACGATGGCGAGAAAAATTCTAAGAGCAGGGTACTACTGGTTGACCATGGAATCCGACTGCTACAAGTACATGAGGGGGTGTCACAAATGTCAGATATACTCCGACAAAATTCATGTACCGCCAACGCATTTCAAAGTTCTTTCTTCCCCATGGCCTTTTTCCATATGTGGAATCGACATGATTGGCATGATTGACCCCAAGGCTTCAAATGGACATCAGTTCCTTCTAGTAGCCATTGACTATTTCACCAAGTGGGTTGAAGCAGCGTCATTTGCCAATGTAACCCGACAAGTGGTGGTCCGATTTATCAAAAACAATATCATCTGCCGTTATGGTGTTCCAAGCGAGATCATTACTGATAATGGATCTAACTTGAACAATAAGATGATGAAAGAGTTGTGGGTTGAGTTCACGATTGAACACCATAACTCATCTCCCTACCGACCCAAGATGAACGGAGCGGTAGAAGCGGCCAATAAGAACATCAAGAGGATTGTTCAGAAGATGGTTGTAACCTACAAAGACTGGCACGAGATGCTACCCTTTGCTCTTCACGGTTATCGCACATCTGTCCGCACTTCAACAAGGACTACCCCTTTCTCTCTAGTGTATGGCATGGAAGCAGTGCTCCCCATAGAAGTAGAGATCCCGTCAATCCGAGTATTGATGGAATCTAAGCTTACAGAAGCTGAATGGTGTCAAAACCGACACGATGAACTGAATCTGATCGAAGAAAAGAGGATAACGGCACTATGCCACGGTCAGTTGTATCAACAGAGAATGAAGAAGGCGTTCGACAAAATGGTCTGACCTCACATCTTCAGGAAAGGAGACCTCGTGCTAAAAAAGATACAATCATTCCTCACTGATTCTCGGGGTAAATGGACTCTGAATTATGATGGCCCCTATGTGGTCACGAAAGCTTTCTCAGGCGGCGCCTTGAGACTTGTAACCATGGATGGAGAGGAATTTGCCTACCCCACGAATGTTGATGTAGTCAAGAAATACTTCGCCTAAACTAAAAAAAAAAGTGTCTCGGTGGATTGAAAACCCGAAAGGGCGGTCCAGGCAAAAGTTAAAGACATAAAAAAAATCATCCCGATGGATTGGAAACATCATAGTACAATCCAGGAAAAAATTAGGGATAATGGCAAGTAACTATGTTCAACAGAGGTAAGTCCTTTATCAGCAGTTACACCATCCATCGGAGGGAAACTCCAGTCAAGGTCATCTTCGACAGAAGCTCAGAATGCCCCGAATTCAAAGTTGGTAGAAGGATAGCGGTCGTTATGTTTCAACGTATCCCTTTTCCTTATAAATTACCATTTTCTAACTTTGTAAATACTCTTTGGAATCACGCGTTTAGCTGATCTCCATTTTATCAATAAAATTTGAGCCTTTGTGCTTTTGTTTGTAATTCTTACTTGTTTTAGCTTTACAGAACGACGTTGTTAACATGATTAACGATTCTTGAAATAAAACAAAAATGAATTTACTTGTTAAAACTTTTTCTGCTTTTTAATAAAGTCGGCAATTGCTTTTGACTGTTGAACATTGAAGGAACATCGACCGTTTCTCCAGAAGTAAGTGAACTTCAAAGTGCATAATCAAAGTACTCCTTCTACGCCAGTACGCCTGAACGAAGGATCAACTGTATGAGACGCGGCTTTCCCATCTGATACCCTCGACCGAGTTCTTATCTCATAAGCCCGACCACCATGGCTCCCAACAGGGACTATCTCTCCTAAGTAAGGCAGAATTGTTACCTTGAACCAAGTGATACCTTTCATCTCCAGCAGTGGCCGAGTGTCCAGTCGAGCTCATCTTTTAGTTTGTATGTCGCGTCAGTTTTGTCAGCATATACATACATACATCATGCATTATTGATTTGCATTCACACTTCATATTGCATCACTATCACTCTAGTTGGTCTTGTCCCCTAGTGATAAAAATCCTCTCAATCGAGTTGTCAGCCCTTTCCTCGTCAGGAACTGTTACGTCTGAACAATCTCTCTCCCCCAGTTTATCCCTGGAAGGAAGTTGGCCCTTGACCACTTTGATAACTTGAACTTCTGAAAAACTAGAGGAACTTTCAGTCAGCATCACTCCTCGCCATTGAAGATGATATCCTTGCTTTCTCGGATTAAAGAAAATCCCGAGAGAAAGTCTCCTAAATCGGAGATTCGGCAGTACGGCAGTTTTTCTCTGAAAAATCCACTGATGAAAAGGTCATCGGCACCTCAAAATTGGATCACATCATATGGCATTTCTCCGAGAAGATGAATGCGTGAACTACCATTCATAGACGCCGTCAAAATTTTGGGTATTCCGATATTTAATCCTCTTGCACCCCGAATGCCCGAATACCTTCGTCATTCACATCTTCGTGTCCAAGAAGATTAAATAGGGGCATCTGTCATACCCCAAATTTTGACCACTAAGATTTCCCATCATTGTGTAAATCATCATCACAATATGGATGAACCATCATGCCTCATCAATCTCCTCAAGGATTGTTGAGCATTCACTATTATCAAGAATTAGGGTTTCAAGCCCTCTCAGAGCCTTAGACAAAGGATCAATCAAGGAATGACATGATCTTCAACTTTTCTAACCTCTCAAACAACCACAATGGATCAAAAGGACTCTCACTTCAAAGGTCAAGCACAAGGCTGCTCCCTTCTAGGTGGATCAAGTCTCAAGATCGACAGTGTCGCCAAATTAGGGTTTTGGTCGACCAGGGCCTCCAGATGGAAATTTTTCATCTGGGCACAAGCCAATGATCCAAAACATAACCTAATATACCTCATGGGACCTCATGGACCCAATCATCAAGTCAATTTTGCCTCAGGGGATGCATTCATCAAAAATCAGGAATTAGGGTTTCTTGACCTAATTCACCCCTAAGTTGACTTTTGGGACAAATCATGAACCAACACCTCAAGACATGATTTAAGGGTCTCCAATATACCATATTGATCCATTTGGAACAATGGATAAATCCAAGAAGCTTGAGCAACAAGTCTCAATTTCATCTGCACCACAATTAGGGTTTCGCGAGGAAAGTCAACTGTAACTTTGACTTTTGACCAGGACATGCTCCCAAGCCCTAAGACATGATTCAATATACCCTATGACACCCATGGAACATGTCCATCAAGTTTGATTTAGGTCAAGAACATGATTTCCTGAAGAATTGCACAATTTGGAATTCATCTGATAAAAAGTCAACTGTGCACAAAAGTCAACTTTGACTTTTTGAGATTTTTTGCCAAAATGGATTTTTAACCCTAAAATGATGTTAATGTATGATTTGAATCATCATTCATCAAGAAAAATCAAAGAAAGTGGGATAACTTGTAAAAGGGGTAACCATACAAACTTAGAAAATTTTCTAAGTTATGAAAAAGTGACACTAATGTGCCAACTTTGGAGGACCATAACTCCTAAACCACAAGGCCATTGTTCCCCATTCAAAGCTTGATTTGTAGATCTCATTGCCCTCTACAAAAGCTTCATACTGACCTATGTCCAAATTCCTCATGGATTTTGAGTTATGGAGTGATCAAAATCAAGAAAAGTCACTTTGTTCCAACACTTAGTGAAAATTTCACTAAGTCAGATTTTACCCTACTTTTTGCCAAATGTAGGGGGATTTTTCACTTGGATTCAAAAGAGATCAAAACCAAACATGTTCAAACAGTTGTTGTATCATGTAAGGGCTTTCCAAAATGACCAAGAACATTACCAAATTCAATTTGAGTCATGAGATATAACATTGGCAAGTTGCCTTGTTGAAATCTGTCAAGGCAAGGCAGATTTTGCATTTTTGCTCGATTTGCCAAAATCAGCCAAATCCAAATGCTCCTATCCACTTGGACACCTCTGAGGATTGAATCTAAAGGGGACAATCACTGAGCCAAGCCTCCAAAGTCTTTGGAACAAGAAATAGCATGTTGAACCTAGAATTGCCAAAATAGGGACAAGACTTCAATTTTGGATTGGAGCATTCAATGGAAGCATCAAGGTGGCATGGAATGAGCCATTCTCAACTGAATTCAGTCAAGATTTATCCAAGACCAAGGGAACCAATAGCCTGTGCCCTAACCTCTAGTCAATGGCTAGAGGAGACTTGGATATTCATTTGCCAACATTGGCCAAACCTACTCAGCAGTTGCCATTCACTATTCCTTGCAAAACAAACTTGCTCTACTATAAATAGAGCTCAATTGTGATCAGTTTGAGTACACCAAAACCATCAAACAGATGCTTTCCTCAAAATCTCTTTTTTCACTCCAATTTTGCCTTCTAAGGCAAGTCACTATCGGTTTTTGAGTTTGGGAGCTTTTCCAATCAAACCAATCACACACACACACACACCTCACATACATCATATAGAAGTTATCCAAACACTCACATAACATCTGGAACACAGATTTCACAAAATCACCAGCCAATTGCTCAAGTTCTTGACCGATTTGCAGTTGGGGTACCATCTCAAGTTCCAGATCATTTCAATCTATTCCCACCATTCATACACACTCCATGGCACCTAGGGAAGCTATCCAGATCATTGGAACCTAGCTGTAACACCTCCAACACAAATCACGATCACCAGCTGCAAGTGGTCAATACTAAATTTTTGAAGCATTAATCCAAGATCACAATTTGTTTTTCCTATGTTAAACAATTTTGATAATTTTAATTGAATTTTTATTCAATTAAAACACATTTCTGAAAATAAATTAGGGTTTTAGGATTAATTCAACCCTCATAAATCATTTTCAAAACACTTTGGGCCTCTAATAGAGTGTAAGACCCAACCCTTTGTAAATACAACCCATTTTGGGCCTCACTTATTGTATAAGTCCCGTTGTATTTCAAAAAGTTCGACGCGATCATCATCTGTTGAAAAACAAACCTTGGGCCTACCCTCGAGTAGTAAGACCCATTTCTTTTCTTTTAAAACCTTTTGGGCCTCTAATATAGTGTAAGACCCAATCCTTTTTATTTTGACCAAATCATTTTTGGGCCTCATTGCATTGTATAAGTCCCGATACCGTCAAAAACAAACGGCGCGATCGTCGCCTTTTGAAAAATAACCTTTTGGGACTCTCCTTGAGCTATAAGACCCATTCAAAACTTTTGGGCCTCTAATAGAGTGTAGGACCCAATCCCCTTTTAACCAAACCATTTGGGCCTCACTTATTGTATAAGTCCCTCAGCGTTAAAAGAAAACCTCAGCGCGATCGCCATTTTAAAACGGAAAAATCATCTGGGCCTACCCTCGTGTTATAAGCCCCACTCTTTTTCTTTAAAAACTTTTTGGGCCTCTTGAGAGAGTGTAAGACTCATCCCTTGGTACAGAAAACCTTTTTGGGCCACAGTCACTTGTATAAGTCCCTCTGTACAAATTCAAACAGTGCGCTCACTGATAAAACCTTGGGCCTTTCCTTGAGCTTTAAGCCCCAAATCTTTCTTTTTCAAAGCACTTTCTCCTTTGATTTTGAATATACTGTTGTTTTCAGTCTTTCTTTGTTGAACAACTAACCAAACAGCATGGAAGCTCTACAACCGAGTAAGTGGTTATTGCTTTCATTTACCGCTTTCATATACATATAACTGTATTGTGGGGCTGTTTCGCTGTAAGTCTTCTTTCATAAAATCATATCAACTATGTAATAATAGTATAAATATTTAGAATTTCCCCGGCAACTACGTCTAGAACTAGGAAACGCCCTTTCGTTTATTCATAGAAATAGACAACTAGATCCCCAAAGGATCACCAGATACAGTCTTCTCTTTGGCTGTCCTCATTAGGAATTGTCAAGAAACTCTACTCCCAGAGATGAATGTATTCTCCGTGAGTGGCATCTTTGAGTTTCTTCCAAATTCTCGAACTTTCCTGACTTGATCTATTCCTTGTGAATAGCTTGCCTTGAATTTCTCGGGGTTTGGGGACCCACGGGCTTCTTAAAAGCATCGGCCTCCTCTTGGGCATCGTACAAGGACCCACAGGCTTCCTAAAAGCAACCCCGCCTCCTCTTGGGCGTAGTACAAGGACCCTACGGCTTCTTAGAAGTATTCACAGCCTCCTCTTAGGCTTCGTATAATGATCTCTTCCTCCGGGAATGATAGCCTCCTCTTGGGCTTAGTACAAGGACCCGTCGGCTTCTTAAAATTTTCCAGCCTCCTCTTGGGCTTCGTACAAATTGTCCCGACGACCTCCTAGAGGTATAGGAACAGAACTTAGTCATCTTCATAGAACAGTCCTTTCATAGAGTCTACTACTGTTTCTCAAAGCATAGTACAAAAGATGAAACTCTAGACTTAGACAGTCTAATCTTCTTGAGTCTCAAAGACATTCTCAAGTGACCCCTTCGTTAAATAGAAGGAAACCCATAGACTCGGACAGTCTCAATACCCTTTGGATTTCCCGTTTCCTTAAAGAACAGGAATAACCCGGATCCTCGAATCAAATCCTTGAGTATAGTGTTGCTCATATAAGAACTGATATTCCCTTTCAAAATCAGTATACTGGACCTGTCACTCAACTGAAACAGTCACTATAGCCTCCTCTTGGGCTTTGTACAATAATCCTCCCCAGCGGAGTCAAACAAAGTTTAGCCTCTCTCTCGGGCTTTGTACGAGACACATAAGAGACTCCCTCGTTGAGTCAATCACCCTTTCGCCTCCATCTCGGGCTTTATACGAGATACAAAAAGGTTCTTATTGAGCCAAACAAACAACAGCCTCCATCTTGGGCTTCATACGAAATACAAAAAAACTCTCTTGTTGAGTCAAATAGCCTCCATCTCGGGCTTTATACGAGATACAAAAGACTCCATCATCGAGTCAAAACCCCTTTTAGCCTCTCTCTCGGGTTTTGTGCGAGACACATATTAGCCTCCTCTTAGGCTTTGTATAAAAAAACCACTGGTTGATCCAATCAACCTTTTAGCATCAAAACTGTGCCTCGTTCACAGTACACAAACATCAACAACTCCTTCCCCTCCATCTAATCGCTGTAAGCGGCAAGCCTCTGGATCATCTACATCCATGCCACTGTCCCTCTTTTAGCATGAGAAATTCCTAAGGAAAGATGGCATTGCTCTAAACTGAGTTAAAGTCTTCCCCTTCAGGTTGGAAATCCCCTATAAAGGAAATTATGGAATTACCGGATTCACAAATCCCGGTTAAAGTAATTCTCCTTTATAAACAGTTGTGACAAACAGACCCCTTTAGAGATGACAAATTCTCTCTAAAGACAACACCTTTTAGCTTCACATCTTGGGCTATGAACAAGATACAAATAGACCTTTTAGCTTCACGTCTTGGGCTTTGAACAAGACACCAAACACCATTTCCTCCCATAGAATAGGAGGAACTACGAACGCTCTGATTTCCCTATTTCGGTAAACGGGAATACGTAGGCATAAGATTGAAAGAAAATATCTTAGCGAGCACACTAAACAAAAACCCAAAATCCCATACTTTCATACATTCGTCCTAACATCCTAACCGATAGCCTAAAGCACCCCTCGTCAACAAAATAACCTAGGAGAAATAGGATAAAAAATGAATCGAGCTGTAGTACCAGAGCGATTGTGCTTCGCAACCACATCCAAAAATCACTCGCTACACTCTGATGATCAGAGATTACGACAACGACCTCAATTTGATCGGCGAGGTAGTTTGGCGCCCAATTGATTGGTCCGGAACACGGATATGGGCGAATCTCTCTACGATCCACCTGACCCTGAAGAGCTGCTCTCACAAGGTAACATCCTTGGTTACTTTCCTAACAGACTCTAAAACATTCATAGTTGCGTGGTGGCACCTGGCCACACCCGCTTTGAATACAATGTAACCTCACTAGGTCAGTTTCCACAGATCGAACGTCCCGACTTTGATGCCGAGTAGGGTTCCCGTTGGTAATACTTATTTGCTGGGTGTCTTCATCCATATAGATTGGAAGCCACCAGTGGTTCAACAAGTACTGAAGGGTTTCCTTGACAAGGGCACAACCTTTATCGTTTTCGCAACCCGCCCTACAGCTCTGATAATCATGTGATACTAGGAACCCGAGCCGGACCTATTTAGCATGTAACTCTACCAGGCTGGTATTCATTAAGCGAATATCGAAGATTTGAATCATGTTGATCTGATAGGGATTCCTATCATGGTAGTCCTGGATCCATCCAAGATCCATCTAACGCTGGAGGGCCTCTTGTACAAAAGAGCATCCCTGTTTGTTTACCGAGCAAGTTAGACAGGAACTGTAATCGTACCGCAGCAGATTATGATATTGGCTTTGCCGGGAATGCATCGCCACCAAGTTGACATTCATTACACGGATGTCGTGGTTCTGAATGATGTTAGAATTCGAGTAAACCATGTTAACTCCACGAACTCGGTGATCTTGGATCCATCCGAGATCCATCTGTTCCTGTAGAGATGATTGCACCACAGAACATCCTCGATTACTTTTAGAGCAGATATCACACTGGTGATAGTTATGAGGTGGAACATGGCCATATCCACTCTGTCTGCAATGCATCTTGACCAGATTGGTCTTTAACAAGAGTATATCATGAATTTGATAGACGTTGTTAGTCTCTCCCTCTATCAAATTGACTGTAGCTTTCTCGTGTTAAGGCAGCGGGTTTGTGAGAACATTAGGATTTGTATCCTTAAAAGACAAGACCCCACTCCTAACAAGCTTTTGCACGTCGGATTTGAAATTGATACAGTTCTCTATGTTATGCCCTGGTCCTCCTTGATGGTAAGGGCAAGTCTGATCCACCTTAAACCAAAAAGGCGGATTTTCCGGTACTGTAAGAGGAGACTTAGTATGGACATGCCCCTTAGCCAATAGTAACGGAAATAGTTCTGTGTACGATACGGGTATATGATCAAATCCTGGTGGCTGCGTTGCACGGTTGTTATTGTATGGAGGACGAGCCTGCTGAAGAGGCTGTTGAATCCTTTGCTGATTAGGTTGGCTCTGTGCAACCTGAGATTGATACGTAGAAATAGGTGCAGGATTGATAGCAGGAGTCACAGCCGCTACCGGCTGACAACGCCGCCTTTGCTTTTCGAGAGAGATATTCCCAATATCTTGCTCTTTTATCTTAGGGAGAGCACTACCGTATCGTTTTGTACTACTTGATGATCCAGTGTCTTTCACTATCTTGCTTTTTTTTCTTAGGGAGAGCACTACCGTATCGTTTTGTACTACTTGATGATCTAGTGTCTTTCACTAGACGTCCTTCTCGGACGGCTTCCTCAAGACGAACTCCCATACCGACCATCTCAGTGAAGTCACTGGGTGCACTGGCAACCATTCGGTCGTAATAAAATGAGCTTAAGGTCTTTAAGAAGATCCTTGTCATCTCTTTTTCCTCAAGAGGTGGACAAATTTGAGCAGAAATTTCACGCCATCTCTGAGCGTATTCCTTAAAGGTTTCCTTGTCCTTTTGTGACATTGATCTGAGTTGATCTCTGTTGGGTGCCATGTCCAGATTGTATTTATATTGTTGGACGAAGGCAGTGCCAAGATATCTGAAAGTGATAATCGTAGCACGGTTTAAACCCATGTACCATTTTAGTGCGGCACTGGTTAAATTATCCTGAAAGTAGTGAATCAGTAAATCCTGATTCTCTGTTTGAGCTGACATTCGCCGAGCGTACATCACCAAGTGACTCTGAGGGCAAGAGTTACCCTTGTACTTTTCAAAGTCGTGCACCTGGAATTTGTGCGGGACTTTCACATTAGGGACCAAACAGAGGTCCGCGGCGTCCTTTCCAAATAAATCCTGACCGCGAAGGGCCTGTAGTTCTTTTTGCATTCCCAGGAACTGTTCCTGGAACTCATTCATTCTTTTGAGCATGTTGTCGTTTCCACCAGAAGGTATCTGTGGAATCTGTCCTTCCGGGACAGTGTGTACCATGGGCGGTGGTATAGTCATTATGGCCGAGACTCTCGGTGCCTCCCGAAGTTTTTAACCTTCAGGAGTTGCTGTCATGCCCCTGGCATCTTCGCTTTCCCGAAGTTTGTAACCTTCAGGCCCAATGGCTCCTGCTGCGGTCCCCTAATCCTCATTGATCAACGGGATATATCCTTCCGGGATATAGTTGATAGGCATGCCCCAGGGACGATCTTTCGGCATCTTGTACCTAGGATCAGACTTCTCCACTATGGGCATTGAGGTGATCTCCGAGATCACAGTCCTTTGTAGCTGAGCTTTTGCCATGGCTTGCATGTCGTTATGAAGCTTTCTCATATCCTCTCTCAGAGCGTCGATCTCTTCTCTCAACTCTCTGTTCTCTTCCTCGAGATCATCCATCTTTTTCTGACGATTGGCCCGAGTATTATAGGAATGAGACAGTTTGATTTTAGAACCGAGACACAAACGTGAGATTCGTAGGTAAGAAGAATACGTGATGTGAGAATGATGAATGCAATGATTATATTAACTTTATTTTTGTTTAATCAAAATAAACTTCGACAATTAGATTGCAAATATCAAACAGTGGGGAAACCCCGTTTTATTGAATTCAAAGGATTGCAAAAATGGAAATACAGTAGATTACAAGGTGCGGAAATAGAAACCTAAGCTAAGGGGTCCCGAGTCCTCTCTGGGGAGAAACCGGGTGCTGATTATGGTACTTTCCTTTTCTTGGACCGGGGCTCTTGGGCCATTGTCGGGTTGTCATTCCTTTGCCAAGTGAAAGAAGCGAGCAAATTCCTTTGGTCATCCCGATTATCCACAACATGTTGCTCTAAAATCTCGATCAGAGTATCCTTATCTTTTAGCAGTCGTTGTATTTTGGTACACTCTATATTGAGGGTGCGGTACATGTTCTTCCAAGACCACCTCTCCTGTTGAACTCTGTTAAGAGTAACCTGAAGTTTTTCCGTTTCATTCATGAAGTACATGACAGATTCCCTCGGCGGGAGAACTCCGTGACGAGGATAAGGTATCTTTAGCTTGAGAGCTCTAGTTTGTACCCAGTGGAGATAAGGGTCCACCGAGACACAGTCCGGTTTTCCTAGTGTTGCACCCTAATTTTTGACCCTAAGATCCCTTGTTCTTTGCATAACATCTTAGGTCCATCATTCGTGCATGACTAACCGTTCTTTTAGTTTTTGTTTGTTTTGTTTTCTATGTGAAATCAGGGTTGCTCCAAAAGATTCAGGAGTCATGATGGTTGTGTGTACTCATTGGGATTATAGTCCTTTACAATTTGTATGGAATTTATCATCATGATCAAGTGCATTAGGGTTAAAAGATCATATGGTTGAGGTTCTGTTCCAAGATTCGTATTCCTCATAGATTCCCCAGAGCGTGGTCTTATTTTAAAACCACCAGAAGAGGATTAGGGTTTTATGATCAGATTCTTCAGATCTAATATTTCCTCAAGAACCTCTTCAGGAGATTCGTTGTGTCCTATACATCAATTTCTTATCGCTTGTGGTACAGGTTACTCGTGGACGAACGTGTGAAATTAAGGTCTAATTTGAAAAATGTTGCAAATAGGTCCACGAATTCAATTGAAACCGTAGTCCATGATGTTTTTCAAGGAGTGTTCGAAAGAGAAGATTTCCTTTTGCCATGAATTAAATTCAATTTTGTGAAGTGTTTCAAGATGTGACCAGTGGATCTTGATTCAAGGAAGCCTAGGGTTTTATACTGGTTTGAATCTTCCAAGATTAACTCAACTATTTCTTTCATGCATTATGGAGTTAGGGTGTTGATTGTCTTCCTGTCAAGGAACTGACCATGGAAGTCATATTTATGATGCTACTTTAAAAGGACACAAATTGGACTTGGAAAACTATGACAATGTGATAGAGTGTTTGGACATGTGACTAACATTAGGAAAAGTGTGTGAAGATTTGTATGGCATTGAAGGTCATGATTCGTATTCAGCTATAACCAAAAGCTAGGAATCCCCTTTGTACAAGCTCTCGTTGGACTTAAAGTTCATGATTATCAATTATGGTTCTTATAAGATGGTTGTGAACCTGTCCCTTTGACTCGAAGAATGACTAATACTAGATTCGGAAGGTTCTAAAGCGCACAAATGCTAAAATCATGAACCAAGGTATCTTGATTTAAGGAACGCAACAGTAGTTTCCTTGAAAACAAAAACATCCAAGAGTCTTGGATAAAGTGCACAATTTCAAGAAAGCCTTATTACAAGTCATAGTCACCAAATTTAAAAATACAAGATCTGGTTTTCTAAGGATGGCTCCGAAAAGAAAATACAAGAAGGGCAGATGTTGTTCCAAAATTCCACCCTCTTTCTTTATGTTGTAATAACTTGGCAACAGCTCCACATTGCCTTCCTTGGGAGATTTCTCATGACCCCAATTCCGCCAGTGCACGAATGAAGAACCTGCACCAAAGTGAAGCAAACAGTAGCAATGTTAATCCAAACCCGACTTAAGTCGCAACAAGCAAAGGGAATATATAAACCAATTATCCTCCAGATCAAACAAAACGACAAGGTCACAAGTCACGATTCTAACCTACACATAGATCCATTGGGATAAGTTTAACTTTCAGCATGTCATCCAACTAGTTTAATTTGACAGGATCAGAAAAGAGCTAGATGGAATGATCGCAAGTAATTTGCACTGCTCAATATTTACTACAGACCATTATACAACAGTAAAAAGGCAAAGTGTACAAGAGAACAACGAAACTCAAGAAACTTTACCGGAAAGCGCTTACCTATCCTCATGGAACTCCTGACTCAAGTTCTTCAGATGGTTTCTAGTTTTCGGAATTCAAAACATCATCAAATGACAGTGTCCAGAATCAAGTCGAAGTAGTTTTATGCTAGGGATAAATCCAAAATTCAAGTGGACACCGTTCAGGGGTCGAAGATACACCTTTTCTGGATCACTGCAACACAGCGTTAGTTTTGGTTTCAGAATGAATTGTCCATCTGTGGTTTCAGAGAATACCTGGTATATAATCTAAAGTTGCTTGCTTTGGAAAATGTGTTAGAAAAGGCCAGTATGAATCCGTCATCCCACAACCTTCGACTTGGCTTCACCGTTTCAAAGAAGGCCCTGCAAGTTCATGACTTAATCAGTAGCCATCAAACATGGATGATACGGAATTTCCACAAAATCACAAGCCTCCTACCTTTCATAATTAAAATCACCAATATCCACCGGTGGGCCGTGTACTCCTGAAACATTCTTGAACTGGAATAGACAAAACTCCAACACCATTTCACTGTCTCAATGCTCAAAGTTTGTAACTTGGATACATGAATCTAGGTCTTAAGGAAACCACCTGCACAAAACCAGAGCTAAAATACAAAATTAAGTCAAACGTCATGAAGACGACATCACTTGCAAAAGGATTCACAGACAAAAAGATTCCAAAATCATCACAACACACGTGGTGTTCATACTTGAAAAGAAAGACAAAAGGATTAGAAACCATCACAAGGAAGCTCACAACATTAAGAAGACTGAATAGGCATTGAACAATTACAAGGCAAGGTCTTCCTAGTTTACAATCCTTGACCACTCGTTCAAACTCATACTTTGGATTGAGGCATGAGCAGTTTTTTAGCACCCCTCCACTTGATCAAGCCACAACCATTTCCTTTTGAGCCTCCTAAACCAGCAATTGGCGAAAGTAAGCAAACGCGATCAACCAAACACAGCCACGCCCTGTGAATCAAGTTAAAGTAGATGTAGATAATTGGGATAAAAATTAAATGAGGTATTACTCCAAAAGTTGCAAAAGTTGAGAAGGAAAAGGAATTTGAATCACGCTTCAGTAGTAAGGAGTGATAAGCATTCATCATCAGCGCTTTCCAAAACAATTATCAAATGGGCAAGATTTAGAAAGGAAAGGATCACATTAGCAACAAATCAGACACATTTCAAACTTTCCAAAACCGGTTCCAATACGCCTCTAACAGCATTTCAAAAACCTCCCAAATCAGAAAAGCACTTTACTACTTCCCAAACACGTCCAAATATTTCAATCTTTTCTATTTTAGACCTCAGAGATTTTCTTTTGAATCAGAGTCGTTCATTCTCATCATGTTCAAAAGGGGTTAGTTTTGGGCAATATCCGAAGATATCACCAGCAAAACCTTCCAAAGATAGAATAAATCAAACAGATTCTTTTTTAAACCAAATTTTCCAAACCAAGCAAATTGTACTCAAATCATGTTTTTCAAAAGCTTTCCAAATAGAAAACAAGATCGCATCGGAGAATCAAAATTATCAATGACAGAAATCACATCAAATCGTATAAAGTATCTCAAGACAAATCAGTTCCAAAACTTTCTGAATTAAAACCAAATCAGATCATGGCAATTAAGCAAAATCAATCAGCATTCAAATATTTCCAAATGAAACACATCATCATTGGCCTATATATATGCGGTCACATTGCATCAAAAGGGAACGAAAAATCAGAGAGAATAACCGTACGAAAGATCAGAGAGAGAAAAAGAGAAAAAAGGCGCAGCCTCAACATCATCAATTCCATTTCCAAACCCACAGAAATCTAAGGCAGAGATTCAAAGAAAGTTTTTTTCTTTCATCATCATCTCAACGAATATCAGCAGCAGACAAATTCAACACAAAAGGCCAACAAATCGCAAAGGTAAAAGAGAGAAAGGAGATTTTTCCTGAACGAAGCCCTTAGAGCCGCCACCGTCGCCGACCCTCATTTCACTTTTTCTTTTCTGCCATTTATTTCCGTTTCGCATCTTGTATTTTGTAATCGACAATAACATAATGAATTAGGGTATCGGGTTTGATTGGGAACTTGGGTAGATTTAGGATTTCTGTTGTTTGATCGAGAGAGAAAAAACAAAAGAGGGTATGAGAGAAGAAAAGAGAGTCCGAAAGGGAGAAGAGCGGTGGAGAGACGATCGACAGAACGAGAGGTGGCGGCGAGTTTTTGAGCGTTAGGGTTCAGAACCTTTGTGTGAGAGGTAGGAGAAGACGAGAGAGCGAAGACAGAGAGAGTGAGATTTCGCATGAGTTTTTTCGGTTTTGTTTCTGAGGATATTGTATGATCACACGTGTACACACACATACACCAGATACCGTGCACTCTAACCCTTTATCTCGTTGATCACAAACACAAACATCACGGTAGAGATCAGAAGGTCCATCATGGACCCTCTCTCCATGACCACACCGGATCCCTCCGTTTTAATAAATTTGTTTCATTATTTTAACCTTTTCTTTAATAAGTGACTTCACCTTTTTCTCAAATAATTTAAAGTTTGTTTTCTCATATAACTAAAGCAAATATAGAACCTTTTTTGATAACCTTTTAAAAGAATTTAACTTCTTTATTTACTATATCTTTCTAATAAAATATAACTAAAATTAATAATTTAAAACTTTTTGTTAAAATCTTTTAATTAATAAAGACTTTTATAACTATTATTTATCAAAATACCAGCAGTAAAAACTCTTTTTAAATTAATAAAAAAACTTTAACTTTTTTTAACTTTAAATAATTAAAACCTTGTGATAATTATCTTTAAGTAATTCTAATTTAATAATAAACCCTTTTTAAAATAAGATAATCTTTAGCGTACTTCCCATAATGAACCTTAGAATCGACTCTCTTTTTCTCAATAAATCAAAACTCATTTAGAATCTCTCGCGCCCGAGTGTACGCTTGCGTGTTTATCTGTTTACTATGCCTCTATTTGAATGTATGCTTTGTATGTCTAAGCCCTTTCAAAAATTAAAACTCTCGATCCAACGTCGAGCCAATTTTCCACCCATATAAGTCGATCGCCTTCGGGCATCGCATTCGACCTACCGATCACAAGACACAAGTCTAGCATCACTTTGCTAGCACCCTCGCCTAAATAACATTAATTAATCGCATTAATATCCAACGGAAAATCCCATGCATGATAATCAAATTATTGTGCATGGTGCATTTCATTTGCATCATACCTCCCTATAGTATTGACACCTTAAGATAAGTCAATTAGATAACTTAGGATAGATTTCCTAGGTTAGTCCCCCCTTAATTTTGATTTTTTAAATCAAACTTTAGCCCACCTAATTCTCCACACAAGAGAATTAGATGTTAATCATCTCAAAGAAGGGACATACAATCCCATACCCCACAAAATACAAACATTTTCAAAACTATGGTGGTTTTCTTAAGATGATGACTCATCTTCTCTCCTAAACCTTTAAAAACAATTTTAGTATCCTTAATAAGGAACTACAAGTTCTCTGATTCCCTCCTGACAGGATATGTAGGCACAAGATGCGATATCTTGTCGAGCACACTTAGGAATAAAAAAATAATAAATCACCTACCCCTAAATCCTTAGCAAAACAAATAACAGATAACATAAATAAAATCAAGAGGTTCCTGTAGAGTACTACATATATCTAGGATGCTAACACCTTCCCTAGGTATAACCAACCCCCGAACCTTAGAATCTTAGTGCATTTGCATTGCATTGTGGGAGTTCGGTTTTTCTCCCTTCCATTTGGATAAATCAAAGACCGGTGGTGACATTAAAAATGCGATCCTAGTTAACAAACAACTATGGTATCCAATTTTCACCGCGACACCTAGAGACTCTCGTCCTTTCTTATGAACATGTTTCCAAGCATGCACTATTTCCATCTTTAGGGCCCTGTCATTTTCTCCTTCTTTGAAGAAAAGACCCTCCAGATGAGCATTACGCGGGACATGCCTCATCGGGTATCCAAATTGACGACGAACCAACACTTGATGGTAGTTGATTCCTCCCTAAGTTCCTATGAGGGGTACGTTGGGGAAGTTTCCACAACGATCAATGATCCTGAAACCGTCATAAATCCTATTGCACCAATCTATATCAGAGTTGGTAAGAGACATGATTTTCTACGACCAACGTAAGGCACTCTTATGATCCCAAAACGCAACAGACTTGGGTAAATGGGAAATAAACCATTTATATAACAGGGGTACACAGCATGTGATCGTCCCTCCGCTGTACAAATTCCCTAAGTGTACAGAATGATATGCGTCCGCGAGCAAGGTTGGCACAGGGTTTCCAATGAGAAGAACCTTAATGGCGTTGATATCAACGAAGCTATTAATGTTAGGAAACAGAAATAACCCGTAGGTAAGTAAGACAAAGATGCTTTCAAAAGCAGTCATGTTCCTTATACTAGCAAAGTACAGAGCCTTCTTTGTCAGGAACTGGGCTGGAAAACCTAGGAGCCCACCCTTAGTGGTCATGTGAGTCTTGATTTCTGACTCATTCAAATAGATTGCTCTTGCAATGGTCTGATCCTTTGGAATTTCTTCCAGTCCAGAAAATGGAGCTCGATCAGTAATGTGTAGATCGGTTAGGTGAGAATACTCCTCCAGCGTTGGTGCGAGCTGGTAATCCGGGAATGTGAAACAGTGATAGACCGGATCGTAAAACTGAATGAGTGCCTCCATGATTCCTTCAATCACATGGACTCTTAACAGAGGTAGCAGACCTCCATACTTGGCTCTGAAAGCTTCAGGGTTAGTGAGCATCCTCGCTAATCCTCTCAAATCTTCTAGTTTTGGAACCCTGAAGGTATACTTATGAGTTCTCCTTCTACCAAAATCCATGAGCGCAATCTTTTTCTCTGATATTTGCAATCATTGTCTTAGTTTAATTTGAAAAAGAGAGACTAGAAGAAAAAAAATTTTCTTTGATGTAATGTTTTTTAGATGAATGCATGAATGCAGCACACAAAAATATAGAAAAAACATGGGGTCAAAGGGTCGGTGTCATGAAGTCAAGGCTCTACCCCCCCCCCCCCCCCCCACCCCAAAGGTTTATACTAGTGATTTTTGTACATGTCTCTCAACATCATCAGTTCTTGACGAGAAAACACCAGCGGTGGGCGCCATTTTTCTGTGGCACTTTTTTAAGGTTTCTACCTAAGAGATGGGAAGAGAACAAGATCTCGGTTTCTCCCCAGTGAAGTCGCCATTTTTTCTGTAGCGCGAATTTTCGGACGTGGTTGCGAAGCACTATCGCCTTTGGGGTACTACAATTCGATTTATTTTTTATCCTATTGAAGCTGATGAAGGAAGGGAAATAGATGTCTCCAATTAACCCTGCTTGCATACTGAGTTTAAACAGATGACTGTTGGTTTACAGATGCTATAAAGATTGTGGGTCTCTCTTAGGTTATTTTGTTAAAATAGTGCCTGGGCGATTGGTGGGAGGTTAAGACTGATGCTTTTCAATTGATATGTGAGGGTATGGGATTTGGGTTTTGGATTAGTGTACTCGCTAAGATTTTTCTTTCAATCTTATGCCTACGTATTCCCGTTTACCGAAACAGGGAAATCAGAGCGATCGTAGTTCCTCCTATTCTATGGGAGGAAATGGGGTTTTGGTGTCTTGTTCAAAGCCCAAGACGTGAAACTGAAAAGGTTGTTTATATCTTGTTCAAAGCCCAAGATGTGAAGCTAAAAAGGTGTTGTCTTTAGAGAGAATTTGTCATCTCTAAAGGGGGTCTGTTTGTCACGATTGTTGGGTGACTGACTATAAAGGAGGATTACTTTAACCGGGATATGTGAATCCTAGCAATGCCATAATTTCCATTATAGGGGGTTTTAACCTGAAGGAGAAGACTTTAACTCAGTGTAGAGCAATTCCATCTTTCCTTAGGAATTTCTCATGCTAAAAGAGGGACAGTGGCATGAATGTAAATAATCCAGAGGTTTGCCACTTACAACAATTAGATGAAAGGAGTTGTTGATGTTTGTATCCTGTGAGCGAGGCACAGTTTAAAAGGTTGATTGACTCAACCGGGGTTTTTCTTATACAAAGCCTAAGAGGAGGTTATTGACCCAACAAGAGGATGCTTTTGTGTCTCGTATGAAGCCCGAGAGAGAGGTGTCATACCCCAAATTTTGACCACTAAGATTTCCCATCATTGTGTAAATCATCATCACAATATGGATGTACCTTTATCCCTCATCAATCTCCTCAAGGAATTGTTGAACATTCACTACAATCAAAATTAGGGTTTCAATCCCTCTCAGAGTTCTTAGACAAAGGATCAATCAAGGAATGACATGATCTTCAACTTGTCTAACCCCTCAAACATCCACAATGGATCATGAGGACTCCCACTTCAAGGATTAAGCACAAGGTTGTTCCCTTCTAGGTGGAACAAGCTTCAAGATCGCCAGTGTCACCAAATTAGGGTTTTGATCGACCAGGGCCTCTAGATGAAAATTTTCATCTGGGCATGAGCCAATGATTCAAAACATATCCTAATATACTCTATAGAACCTCATGGACCCAATCATCAAGTCAATTTGGCCTCAAGGGATGCATACATCAAAAATCAGGAATTAGGGTTTCTTGACCTAATTCACCCCTAAGTTGACTTTTGGGACAAATCATGAACCAAGACCTCAAGACATGATTTGAGGGTGTCTAATATACCATATTGATCCATTTGGAACAATGGATTGATCCAAGAAGCTTGAGCAACAAGTTTCAGTTTCATCTGAACCACAGTTAGGGTTTTGCGAGAAAAGTCAACTGTAGCTTTGACTTTTGACCAGGACATGCTCAGAAACCCTAGGACATGATTAAATACACCCTATAACGCCCATGGAACATGTCCATCAAGTTTGATTTAGGTCAAGTGATCGCGACTTTATGAGTCGAATGGGGGTTACTGCAAGTATACAGTTGTATCGCGTAGTTTTAAAAGATTATCGATCCCACAGAGACTAGAAATCGAACGCACCGTTATCTATCGTTACTATGTTTATCTAAGGCTAATCACAATTTGGGTTTTTTAGTTCAAACGGGAAATTAAAGGGAAATTAAAATTTGGGAATACTAGTTATGAATAAGTTATCAGTATATAATTCGGTAACCTACGTAGAATTAATTAAACCTAAGCCTATAGAGATTTATCACCTTATTCATCTGTAGGAAAAACCGGTTTAAAAGCCCTCAACTCACACTCCCGTGGTTCTTGCTTCGGACTATACTTCTAAGTCACTACGTCTGCTCTCGCTAGCCCGTATGAGGTTAAAAATACTTTTTGAAAACTAATTAAACCTAATTAACTTTAAAGCGCTTCTGCTGTTTTTAAAACTAATGCCCGATTTCAGCTATCCGAGTTAAGCCTCACACTCCCGTGGTCTCGACTTTAACCTATGTTACTTTTTTACTCTCGTAATAAAAGTTGGGTTTTATATTAAGAAATCGAAGCCAGAAGAAGGATTGATTATTGATTTTAGCTTAGAGAAAATTAATTCATTTTAGTTACTTCATTACATACCGATAATATTGGTTTAGCTCGACATAATTAGGAAATTAAACGCAAAGGAAAGGAAATAATTAAACACAGACATAATAAGAAAGAAATAAACAATGCTTGAATTAAATAACGGAAACCTGGAATTCAGTAATAACAGCAACAACAATCCCTCCACAAGCCGGTAGGTTCTTGCTTGAATGTAATAAATTGCAAAGGTTGAAGGTAATGAAACAAAGAACTAAAACTAAGTTGTAATAGTTTCTCAGTGTGAGAAACCATCACTTTTGTTCGGTAATGGTTAACAAGGAAATGCAAATGCAAAGTAAAAGAAATGAAATAAACTAAAGCTCTGAAAACAAATTGGCAGCAAGACGGTACACTTTGAAAGCAAAATTGGCCACCCGTTGTTCTTTGTAAATGCTTGTATTTATAGGCTCAGTTGAGGTAGAAGTTGGAGAGAATTCAGCCACTCACGCTGACGGTTACACCACTTTGGACCTAGAAATCTTCGGAGGATATGGCATCGTGTGAAACTGCTCTCTGAGAATTCGTAGTCAAGTCTCTACTCCAACGTGTAAATTAAGCGCATGACGATCGTGATGAAATGTTACGGTCGTGGTGTATTTTGAAGCTGCCACGGTCGTGGCACTCCCATGACGATTGTGATATCAGCAAAAATGGATTTCTTCAATTTGTCTTCTCTTTTCTGCTCTTTTCTTGCACATTTTGGTTCTTTTCCACAATTAGCATACTTTGACTTGTGAAATGTGATTACCTGCAAAAACACTTAAATAATCTCGGGAAAATCGGATATTAGACGAAAAACGGAATAAGAAACTAACATAAATCGAAGTAAAAATATGATATAAATTCGTGTTATCAAACTCTCCCACACTTGAATCTTTGCTTGTCCTCAAGCAATCAATCTATTAAAACGGACAAATTGTATCAAATGCACATACCTGGCATACCAATGGTGTTGAAAAAGAGTTTCTTGTTAGTTAGACGGGTACTAGTGTAAAACACTAAGGATACAATAACGACACAAAGCAACAAGCTTGTCATAGACCTCTCTTTTGTATAATCCAGTCCAAATCATTATATTATAGTTCAACCATAAGTTTTCATATCTATTTTACCCGGTTTCATTCTGACGCAATCACATTAAGCCCTTTGCCTTATTCACGCACGTAGTGGAGTAACCGGTTAGTGACTTTGATCCCATTTTCTCACACGGGGCCTGATACACAAATGTGGTAACCCTTTATACATCCCATTCGTAGATTGCGGGGGATCGAACGGTAGTTCGCCCTACCAAGTTCAGAATCAGGTACCTCTGAACCAATCAACAACGGATTTTCTTTCTTTTTCTTGCACATTTTCACAACTGTGAGAGTTGTTGCATAATCTATTTATTTTTTTTCTCGGCATATAGATAAGAAAGATTTTTTTCTTTTTCTTGATTGGGCATCAAACACTTATATTCATCGGTTCCCCACGTGGTTTGTGATATAGACGGTGCTGACTGCTAATATAAACTACTAACGGTTACTTTAGGACTGAACTCAAGGTATCGTATAATAAGTGTCGAAACTGATATCGCATACGCAAGAGGTCTAAGGTGTCAAGACGGTATCGATCTTGTCAGCACTTTTCCAGCTTCCTAACATAGTTTAAAGCTTGGTATGTCCCAGATGAGCATTAATCGTAAAAATTTTCGTTATGGCAAAATAAAGTGAGGAAATCGGATTACTGAACGAAAATATTCATATATTACTTTGATAAGGAAAAAGAAAGTACAAGAAAGGGAAATAAACAGAAATAAATCTAACTCTCCCACACTATATCGGACATTGTCCTCAATGTTGCGATATAAAGGGGAATAAAAAGAAAAACTAAAAAGAGAAACAAAATACAAAAACAAAATAAAATCAAGGTGGACCACGTCCTCTGCCTCTAGAGCGTCCTCTTCCATGCTGCGCTACGTGATCAGGAATGCCCACGTGATGGATGTACTCGTGTAAGCCCTGCACTCGCACTGTCAATGCACTCATCTCTTCGATGACACCGTCAAGACTTTGACCTTGGTCAACTTGCCCTTGCTGGATTTGACGCATAAGTGTCATCATTTCATTCTGTTGCTGGGTTTGTTGCCATATAGCCCTCAGGATTTCATCATTAGTAACTGGGTCTTGGTCAAGGCGGCGACGACGTCTAGAGGTCGAAGGAGCAACATTGGTCGGCGGTGGTTGGTTTTCAGGGGCGTTATCCATTTCTTGCTCCATCTCATCAACAGGTCCCTGTGCTTGATCATCTGGAGCAGGCGCATTTTGCTCAGGAGCATTAAGATCAAAAAGCCAATTGGCCATATTCTGAGGGTCAATGCGACTCCTGCAAGCCATGATGATACTTCTTACGGTTTTGGCTCGGACCATAGGATGGTAGTTTCCATCTCGTCGTAACTTGATGAGCTGAGAGTTTCTGTAATAATCTATATCAAGGAACACTGGAGGCAAGGAGGGTAGTCTAGCAAGGTCGTTTTCCAGATTCAAACTGAGTGAAATAGAGGTGACAATCCCTCCAAAGTAGAAGGGTTTGGAGCCTCTAGCACAGTTTGATTGTATGTGTGCTAGTAAAAATGGTGCGGCATTGATTAGCTCCGGATGAAAAATACAATGAAGGAAAAACAACTCTTTAGAATTCACCTTATGGTTACTATCTCGTGCAAAGATGGGGCTTCCAAATGCGCGGTGGACGTATCTGACGGCTGGGTTGTGGATGAATGTTGCGTTAAGGCTATCCCAGCTGTCGACTGTTGTTCCCGTTAACTGATTCCATAGTTGGAACGCTGCTTGATAGAAAGTTTCCTGCGGTACTCGGCGATGAACATTCTCGCCATGTTTGAAACCAAGCATCTTGGCAAGACGATCTTGTTCGATTGAGTATTCTTTGCCAAACATGCGGAACTTTGCAACTCCGGATAATTGGTTCGTTTCACCCGGAGGGGTTATGTAGGTAAAGGAACTGAGGAACTATAAAGTGAGGTCTTCGTAAGTGGGCCGGCTCTGAGTGCAAAGCTGCCAAAGACCGACATTCTGTAACATCCATTGAACTCCCTCAAGCATTCCGAGTTCTTCTAAGCATGCAATGTCAACATAGCGGGTCGGTTGAACGGAACGGCGGTAGAAATCGATATAACGAGCTCTTTAGCGTTCTCCCGCCTCTCCATCTCGGAATTTTAATGTAGATAAATCTGGAATTTCACGTGCCATTGTTGGGTTAAAGAGGATTTTGGAAAGAAAGTAGGTTATGTAATGTGAGGGTTTGTGAAAAAGAATTGCGTACGGTGTGATTATATAGCGTAATGGGAAGTTGAATGGTTATGGAAATGATTAATGTGGTTCAAATGATAATGGGACGATTGTGGAATTGTAGAAGGTAATGGGACGGCTGGGGTTTGAATGAGAGAAAGAAGAGGGAACGAGTGAAACAATTCTGTTTTAACGCAGAATCTGTTTCAAACCCGCGTGACGGTCGTCACGGGGTCGTCACGATAGTGACGTTCACAAAATCTGGGTGGTGAATTTGTTTTATGACAGACACGATTCCAAACACATTAATTCAATAGCAGGTTATAAGAAGCACATGAAATAGTAGTATAGTGCATACAAAGCGATAAGTAACACAAATTAATATAGAATTAAAAGAATAGGAATGGAATTTGAAATCACAAAGATTTAATAGCAGCAGCAAATGAAATTATTATTTAAAACCAGAAAAGTGCTAGTTAAACTACTAGCACTGTATGAAAACTATATGAAATCAAATTATTCCCAACATGAAAAAATGAAAACTTAAATAATGTAAAATTGTTCTAAAGTAAAATGCATAAAAAGTCTTGAAAATAGGGTGCTTCATAAATCTAGCCAAGGCGTTTCTTCAAAGATGCGATGGCTTGATTTAAATGATCAAATTGTTCCATGGTCAAGTCCATAAGTCCAACAATATTTTGACGCACAGTGTTAAGCTCATCCTTTACTGAAGTGATTTCTTTATGATATTCATCCATAGTCTTTAAAATAGAATTCAGATTAGAAGCATAATTAGTGGCATCAGCTTTAGGAATGTCAATGTTCTCTTGGAAATCCATATAGTCAAGATCATGGTAATGAGGGGGTGTTTTTGGGTCAATCTCAGGTTCAGGAAAGGTTTCTTCTGGTTCAGGCACGGGTTCATCAAGGTTATACAACCAGTTATGTTGATCGTGCACACTTGTGCGTTCATGATTTGGAAGTGTAAAGTGTGGTACGACAACATTGTTAATTAAAAGCTGGAAATGGTTCGGACCTTGGTCCCTAATCATAGCCCTATTGAAGCAAAAGGTGATATTTATGGGTCTAAATTCTCCAAAGGGGTTAATCTTAGAAAGTCGGGTTCTGAATCCCATAGCATCAGCTATCTTAGTAACCAGGATATCTATCAAAATTGGACTGTTATCATTATTGATAAGTTTGTAAAAGTTATTCAGCATAAAAGTGAGTCCATTAACATCTCTAGACTGAGAAGCACAAAACATAATAAAAAGCTCGTCCCTCAAAACAGTGTTATCATTTTCAGGTTTACCAAATAAGGTATAGGCCAGGATCATATGAAAGTAACGGAAAGCGGGGTTATGTATTTCTGTTGAAAGCATAGGGTCTATGTCAAAATCAGGTTTCCCTGAAATTCTACCCCAAAAGTCACTCAGCTCTCCAACTAACACTAAGTCCTCTTGAACCACAGAGAAAACATGGGGTCCTTCAGGAAATCCCAAAAGATCCGACAGTTCCTTTATGGTGAACTGGCAGCTGTATCCAAACAATCTAAAGGTAATTCTTCCCCTGGTTAAACCTTTTCCACAGTGGGGGTTATAGCTTAAAGAGCTCAGGAATTCTAAAGTCAGCCTACAGTAGCACTTATGTTTCTTATTGGCAAAGCCCTCCTAGCCTAACTGGCTAAAGAAAAAGTCTACGCTCTCACCTACACCTAAGGCGGTCATGGTGGGTCTGTGGGCGAATTTTGTCAAGGCAAAAGGTTTAAGAGACAAAGCCTCATAGCGATGCCACTGTGCTCCATCTCTGAATTCTACTGGCATGTTATCCTCGTTTGCCATTAGTTAGTACTTTTTGCAAAAATGAAAGCAGAAGAGGAGAACAGAGAGAGTAGAAAGACTTTATAATCCTGTAGTTTTTTCAATTTTTAAGATCAACACAATATTCTCAAATTAAATTTAAAATGATATAAATGAAACTGAAAATTTGTAAAATAAAAACAAAACATAGAAAGCATAAAGAAATAACAAATATAATGCATAAAAAACAAAAATCATCCCATTAAGCGCTATTTTTAATGTCGAAAGCCTGACGAATTCAATTAGATGCTTAGTTAGGAGGTTCTGTGGGCAACTCTAAAAGTCTTAGGCAGTTCAAATAATCTCTATTTTCAATGTTGTGATAGTGTTTTAGACGTTGTCCATTGACTAAAAATGGATTACTATTCCTCCCCTTTATTTCTACCGCTCCACTTTGTATAATTTTTGTTAACTCGAAAGGACAGGACCATCTAGACCTTAATTTCCCAGGAAAGAGTTTTAATCTTGAGTTAAATAGGAGTACAACGTCTCCCACACTAAATTCTTTTCTAGATAAGCGCTTATCGTGCCATCTTTTAGTTCGTTCTTTATATATCTTAGCATTCTCGTAAGCGTCTAATCTTAACTCTTCTAGTTCATGCAGATCTAGGATACGTTTTTCACCTGCGGAATCATACCTTAAGTTCAATGTTTTAATAGCCCAATACGCTTTATGTTCTAATTCCACTGGTAGATGGCAAGATTTACCATAGACAAGCTTGAAAGGTGTAGTTCCGATTGGTGTTTTGTAGGTCGTCCTATATGCCCATAAAGCTTCGTTGAGTTTTGATGACCAGTCTTTCCTAGAGGTGGCTATGGTCTTTTCTAGAATTTGTTTTATTTCTCGATTCGAGACCTCAACCAGTCCACTTGTTTGTGGGTGATATGGTGTTGCTACGCGGTGTCTTACTCCATATTTCGATAGTAATTTGTCAAATATTTTTTATATGAAATGAGAACCACCGTCACTTATGACAAGTCTCGGCACACCAAATTTGGGAAAGATTGTGTTTTTAAAGAGCTTTATGACTACTCGTGCGTCATTTGTAGGAGAAGCTATTGCCTCAATCCATTTTGAAACATAATCGATAGCTACGAGTATATATTTATTTCCAAAGGATGATGGAAAGGGTCCCATAAAGTCAATCCCCCATACATCAAAGACTTCTACTTCTAATATACCTTTTTGAGGCATCTCATCGCGTCTTGATATGTTACCAGTGCGTTGGCACCGGTCGCAGTTTAGTATTGCGATGTGGACATCCTTCCAAAGGTTGGGCCAGAATAGGCCGGATTGCAAGATCTTAGCACATGTCTTTGAGGTACTAGCATGTCCTCCATAAGGAGCAGAATGACATTGAGAGATGATGTTTTCTATTTCTTCTTCTGGGACGCAACGACGGAAGATACCGTCGGCTCCTCTCTTAAACAGCAAAGGTTCATCCCAATAATAATGTTTTAGATCATGAAAGAATTTTTTGTTTTGTTGATAATATAAGTCTGGTGGAAGTACTCCAGCTGCTAAGTAGTTGACTATGTCAGCATACCATGGCAGGGTTGTGTGCATGTTAATTTCTTCCACGACTTCTTCCATCTTTGGGTCATTCAACTGTAGAGTAGACATATCACTTTCTAGTTGGGCTATGAGCCGTTCATATGGGAAATCCTCATTAATGGGTACTGGCTCTGGTTTAATGCCCTTTAATCTGGATAAGTGGTTTGCTACTACATTTTCGGTTCCTTTCTTATCTTTGATCTCTAAATCGAATTCTTGTAGGAGTAGGATCCACCTTATCAGTCTAGGTTTTGCATCCTTCTTGTTAAGTAAATATCTAATAGCTGCGTGATCTGTATAAATGATGATCTTAGCTCCCACTAGGTAGGAACGGAATTTGTCAAGGGCAAAGATCACGGCTAAAAGTTCTTTTTCTGTGGTAGCGTAGTTCATTTGGGCGGAATCTAAGGTTCTACTTGCATAGTAAATGGCATGAAGTTTTCTATCCCTCCTCTGTCCTAGAACTGCACCTACAGCATAATCACTTGCATCACACATGATTTCGAAAGGTAATCTCCAATCTGGTGGTTGCATGATAGGTGCGGTAATAAGAGCTGTTTCTAGCTGTTCAAACGCTTTTAGGCATTTCTCATCAAAGATAAATTCAACGTCTTTCATTAATAGACCGGTAAGAGGTTTAGTGATTTTCGAGAAATCCTTTATGAATCGTCGGTAGAAACCGGCGTGTCCTAAGAAACTTCGTATTTCTCGTACGGTTTTCGGAGGTTGAAGATCTTTTATAATTTCTATCTTGGCTTTATCAACTTCAATTCCTCTATCGGACACAATGTCTCCAAGTACAATTCCTTCATTTACCATAAAATGGCATTTCTCCCAGTTTAATACGAGATTAACTTTTACGCATGTTTCCAATACCATTTCTAGGTTCGATAGACATCCTTCGAAGCTCTGCCCACATACGGAAAAGTCATCCATAAACACTTCCATAATGTCATCTATAAAATCAGCAAAGATTGACATCATGCATCTTTGGAATGTCGCAGGTGTGTTACATAGTCCAAACGGCATTCGCCGATAAGCAAATGTACCATAGGGACATGTGAAGGTCGTCTTTTCTTGGTCATCAGGATGAATAGGAATTTGAAAGAATCCTGAGTAACCGTCTAAATAGCAGAAGTATGAGTGTTTAGCCAATCTTTCCAACATTTGGTCAATGAAAGGCAATGGGAAATGGTCTTTACAAGTGGCTTTATTTAACTTTCTATAGTCGATGCACATTCTACTTCCAGTTACAACCCTTTTTGTTATAGATTCACCTTTTTCATTCTTAACAACTATAACACCTCCCTTCTTTGGAACGACATGTACTGGGCTAACCCATTGACTGTCTGATATCGGGTATTGATTCCTGCTTCTAAGAGTTTTTTCACTTCGTCCTTGACTACAGTGCTCAAGATCGGGTTAATCCTTCTCTGATGTTCCCTAGAGGATTTACAGTCTTCCTCCAGCATAATGTGGTGCATACAAATAGAAGGGCTTATTCCTTTAAGGTCAGCGATGTTATAGCCTAACGCAGTTGTGTACTTCCTTAAGACATCTAATAGTTTCTTCGTTTCGGTCTGTCCTAAGTCTGCGTTGACTATTACAAGTCGTTCGAGAGCTTCGTCTAGGAATTCATACCTTAAATTTTTGGGTAATGTTTTCAGTTCTAGGGCTGGGTTCTTTGGGCAAGGTAGATGATCTGGTGTAAGTGTTAAGTATTCGCTTAGGCTATCGACTTGATAAGGTTCACGCCAGTTATCATCTTCGAAAATCAGAGGCGTAGGAATTTTTAGAATATCTGAATATATGGCCGGTTCCATCTCGATTTCTCTTACGCACTCATCTATGACATATAGTAAATAACATGTGTCGTCTATGGCTTGAGCTTGTAAGAATTGTGTCAAGATAAATTCAACTTTCTCTTCACCAACTTCAAAAGTTAGTCTGCCTCTCTTTACATCTATAATTGCTCCAGCAGTAGCTAGGAATGGCCTTCCTAATATGATATGAGTAGTAGAGTCTTCTGTAATATCCATGATTATGAAATCAGTAGGGATATAGAATTGTCCTATACGAACTGGAACATTCTCTAGTATACCAACTGGGTATTTAACAGAGCAGTCAACTAATTGCACAGACATCTTAGTTGGTCTTAATTCTCCTATATCAAGCTTCTTGTAAATGGATAAGGGCATAACACTAATACTGGCTCCTAAGTCGCATAGAGCTTTGTCTATGACGAACTTCCCAATTACACAAGGTATTGAGAAACTACCTGGGTCTTTTAGCTTAGGAGGCATTTTGTTTTGAATTATTGCGCTACACTCAACAGTAAGCGTAACTATTTCGTTTTCCTCAATCTTTTTCTTATTGGATAGGATTTCTTTTAGGAACTTAGCATACGAGGGCATCTGGGTGATGGCTTCTGTAAAGGGTATCGTGATGTTTAATTGTTTCAGAAGTTCAACAAATTTCTTAAATTGCCCTGCAGTTTTAGAACTTTTCAATCTTTGAGGATACGGAATAGGTGGCTTATAAGGTGGTGGAGGCACATAAGGTTTTTCTTTGTTTACATCCTCTTGGTCATTATCTTCCTTTTCCTTGGGTTCACTCTCCTTCTCAGTTATTTGGTCGTTAGCAGACTTTTGGTACATGGATGGATTTTGAAGTCTTGGGTCAATGGGTCCATCTAATTCTTTTCCACTTCTCAGTATAACAGCATTTGCATGTCCTTTAGGATTAGGTTGTGGCTGTCCAGGAAATGTTCCGACAGGAGCAGCAGTAGGTGCTTGTTGTTGAGCCACTTGGGAGATTTGTGTTTCAAGCATTTTGTTGTGAGTGGCCAAAGCATCTACTTTGTTTGCTAACTGCTTAATCTGTTTGCTAGTGTGTACGTTTTGATTTAGGAACTCTTTGTTTGTCTGGGTCTGGGTAGTGTCGCTCCCGGGATTTTCATCCTAGTACAAACGCGAAAGTGGCACCAAACAGAGTCGCCAGCAATGTGTATTTATCCCAAGAGAGGGAAAGGAAACACCGCATAAACCTGAAGGAAGGAAAGAACATGGTCTTGCGACCAAGAGAACTGGGTTCGGGAGTCGGTTACGCGTGAGGAAGGTATTAGCACCCCCACGCGTCCATCGTACCCGATGGGATCCACGCTTGCTAGTCTCAATCAAAGGGTGTAAGGAAAGATGCTAGAAAAAGAACTAGAAAAGGAATGGAAAGAGAAAGAGGAACAAATGTAGGGAAAATAAAAGAAGTGCTCGCATGGGCCCTACCCCACTGCCTACGTATCTCATCGGGAACATGAGAATCAGAGCGACGTAGTTCCCCTCACTAGGGATGGATTGTTTGTGTTTTTTAGGGAACGGCTAACGTTCTAGCTCAGGTGTTGCAGGCTCGCTGGTCTGAGTGCGTTACCATCTTGCAAGAGAACGAGGAGGAGCACGTTCGTACGTTGAGAGTGAATGAGGTGAGAAAAGAATTCCCGAAGGAAAGACGTTATTGTTTGTTTTTGTCTTTTAAGAGGTTTTGTGATTTGTTTGCATATGATAGTGTATCCAAATCTTAGTCATTGGAATGTGTACATTCTCACATTCCAAGATAGAATGGATAAGAAAGCACACTAAGAGTGAAGAAGACCCTCACACTTAGTTCCAATTATCAGGGTTCAAACACATTAGCATACTTGTATTTATTAAGTGTTTTTGTTGATTAAGAAATGAAGAAGTGTTTTTTATTATTTGTACCTTCAACAAGTATTGCATTTAAGTCCATCATACAAGATCAAATGTCTAACACATTGACCCAAGATGGGCTATATGCTACACATTCTAAGATTATAAGAGTAGACCCCTTATAATCTTTTCTTTATATGAAAGGCCTAAATGCAATAAATGCTTGCCTTTATTAGATATTTTGAATTTTCTTTTAAGATGAGAAGAGAGACTCAAGAGAGGGGAAAAGGTAAAAATCTATATGATCTAAGACTCAATCCTAATTGAAAATTAAAGGGAGTGATCCTAATGGTTTGTGAGGTTTCAACCTAAAGTCTAAAGAAAGAATGAATTAAACAATTCACTTCTAAGTTAGAAGATGAATTGTAATTCAAAAAGGGAAAGTGATGAGTTATTAAGAAAAAGCACATAAGTTCTTAACAAAACACACGAGGGAATTGTAAAAGAGAAGGGATAGAAGTTTGAATGTGGATTCCCTATCCACACTCAATTGCAACTTACCAAAGCCCCTACATGGTTAGTAAACATGTATAAGAAGTATAAGAAGCAAAAGAACACTTAATGCACCATAAAGATCAAAAGAATAAGATTAAAGATCAAATCTTATTAATCACAACCAGAATGTACATCATATGGAAAACAAATGATCATTATCATGCAAGTCCAAGTGGATAGGCAACAAACATCATCCATGACATTAGAACATGCTATCATAAGAAAAGGAAGAATGAAAGATGAAAAGAAATAAACAAACATGCATGTATGGAACATGTAATCCAAGGATCAGAATTGAAATGAAATGAAGAATGATATATAAACACATCATAAGCATTCATGAAACACCTATCAAGCCATTCAAGAAGCAATAGAAGAAGAAGTGAAATGGAAATTCAAAAGATAACACAAGTACTTCATATTAAGGACACACAAAGTTCAAATGAAAGTGAACATGCAATGATGACACATAACATGTACCAATGATCTATAATGTCAAATGAATAGTTCACAAAGTAGGCAAATGATCATGCAAGTATGCACAAAAGCAATCATGTAAACATGCACAAAGATTACAAGGATATGACATGTTATAATGCTTCAAATGAAATGTTTTAAACAAAAATCAAATGAGTTCATGAAAATTATGAAAACATGGTATTGAGGTTCACAAATCAGAGATGAATCACATATCAAAGTATCATGTAAAAAATTCAAGGCAAAAAGGCTTTATACAATGCACTTAGGTCAAGTATACACATCATACAAAGTAGCACAAAAATGAACATCAAACATGCCATAAACTGACCTAAAAAATCAAATAAAAATCACTTAACATACCTCAAGATGATAATGACTCAATGCAAAAAGAAGAGCATCAAAACTATTTTTAATGATTGAGAACAAAAATGTACAAATTTATGTATCACATTAAGCATGCATACAAATAAAAATCAAAGAAAATTATGGAATAGGGGCAAAAAGGTCATAAAATCAAGAAATAAAATCATGAAAAATTTTCTAAACGTTTTAAGAAGGCTCATGAATTTTTGTGAAATTTTATGATGAAGTTTGGTATTTTTAAAATTCAATTATGAAACGTGTAGAAAAAATGAAAATAAAATAAAATAGAAAATGACAGGGGGTGTAAACGTAGCAAAACATCAGTTCAATATGATTGGGCCTTTGAAAGAGAGGTGTGGATAGCAATCTGATTAGGTCCAATTACGCGTAAAACACCATAATAAGCATGCACTTCAGTCAACAAAATTGACTCATTAATAGCCACTAGATTGAGTCAAGGTCAAGCCAAAGTCAAAGTAATCAGATCAAACGCTCACACACGCATGTCCACGTTCCATACCATATGCCACAACACACAATGTTTAAAATGAAATCAGAAGCAACACGTGAGAGGCATGTGTGTTTTTTATGCTTTGGCAAGCTTCAAGCCACACGATGAGGAAAAATGGACGGTCATGATTAAAACGTGAGAAAACCCTAGCAATCAAACTCAACGGCCGGAGGTGACTTCCGGTCACCTTCTCCGGCGAACCACCACCCTCTGCAACTTTGGATCTCACAAAAATGCACAAATATTACACCAAAATGATGCTGAACTTATGTAGAACACGAATCCAAAGACAAAATGCACAAAACATTCATGAGATGAGAGAATCGAACAGAGGAAGATTTGCCCTAACATTTCAACTATGCCTCTAAAGGCCTATCAACTAGCCAGACAACTTCTTGAGCTTATAGGAAGCATCAAGAACCTGATAACATCTTCACATTATGTCTATAATGGAAGAAATTCGTACCTGGAGATTTATGATCTTAATGTGTTCTTCAGAAAACCAGAGATGTTGCTTCCTCTTTGAGCTTCTTTTGGCCAAATAAAGGCTTAGATGCAAAAATGGATGATGCTTCAGTGGAGAAGAGCTGAAATCCAAGCTTCCAAACAGTTGCAATGTGATGAAAATGGAGAGAGAATCAGAGAGATTCTGAGATGAAGATGAGGGAGATGAATGAGATGGAGCTCAAAAATCAGTTGCAATGTGGAGAAATTGAGAGAGAATGGAGAGAGTTTCTGAGTTCAATGTGAGAAAAAATGAAGTTAAACTGAAGTTAGAGTGTGTGATTTGGTTTTATAGTGTGAGCTAACCATGGTTTAATGAGTGAGTTAGAGTGAGTCAAGGTGGTTAAACTGGGTCATCCCTAACTAACTGAGTCAAGTTAGTTAGGGAGAGCAATGATATGGTGTGGCTGGTTCATAATGTGTTACCATGTTCTTGCTGCTAAGCTTCTATAGCAAGCTTCCAACCTTTCCCTTTTCATGTATGACTCGATCAAGTGTGTAAAGAGTGCAGGCATGTGTTGGTCTTAATGAGGAAGCAAGCATACAAACTTCTGTCATGTATTTGATGTGTGCTTGAACCAGAATTATACAGCAAGTCATCATGTAACAGTGGGTGTTTGAGAATGGAATTCTCCATGTTCATGGCATGAAACTGCATGGTTTTGGAATCAATGGAAAGAGGGATCATAATAGAACAACTTTGGTATGAAAAATGAGTTGACATAATGCTTAGAAAAGGTTGAAAAATGACTTGAAACACAGAGGTTTGGGAATTGGTACAAGGGCGAGGAAATGAGGTTGGTTGACAAGGTGTGCATAACATGGATTTTCAGCATGATCACCATGACTTTGGTCCAATATATCTCCATCCTAACTTGATCAAATGGAATTTTTTCCAACATGAATATTGAAGATGACATTACAAGGAACAAATTTGATGTTAAAAAGTTTTCCATTTGAAGCTTTCTTCTTGGAGAAACTGAGCTTGACATTTGGCACACCACCTGCTTGTAGAAACGACTGCGCGCGAGCTTGAAAATCCTTGGTCATGACTTGGTTTTTGCCCTACTTTTCTCCAACTTTGATCAGTCATATCTCACTCAATTTTTATCCAATGGAGATGTTCTACACATGGATTTGAAGCTTAAAGAAAGAACTTTTGTTGTGGCTGAGTGGAATTTTCATTTGGTGCTTCAATTTTAAATGGCCTTGGTTCAAACTCTGATGCAAAATGGCCAAAACTTGCTATTTTTAGCAACCCTTCTTTATCCAAAAATGGCAACTTTCCACATCTTGATTTTTTCATGATTCCTTTGGAGTTTCTTGACCAAATTTTGTACATTGGACACATATAACATGAATTTTATGAATTTGGCCTCAAAAAGTCAAGAGTTGACTTTTTCCACTAATTATTTGACTTGACCCCAAATTTCCTGATTTTTTATTTTTCTTCCAATTGAACCACTTCTAAAACCAATTGAGAGGTGATTTTCCACATACATACACTTAAGAACATATAGAATACCATGACATCAAGTTTTGTCCAAAAAATCAAAGATATCCTGATTTTATTAGAAACCCTAATTTTGGTGCCCACCTCCTAGGAGAAAAATGTGCAGTCTTCAATTTCAAATTCCTCAGAGTATGTTGTGTATCCACTTAAAGGATGATGAAATATGCCATTTGAGGGTGACTTTGGATCAATGAGTTATCTCCTTTGAGGGTCTTCCTTCAGTTTTTTGAACCTCTTGCATGATGAAAGATGTAGGGCTTCAATCTCCTATTGAATCTCACTTCCTTGAGGTTTTGGATGATCAATTGAGATAGTGTGAGACATGAGAGACTCTTGGCTTGCCTTGAGGCAACTTGATTGACCTTTTTGTGCTTTGAATGATCCCTTGATTGTCCACCTTCCACCTGATCACATGCCTTGATGGTAAGAGGAATGCTATGCTTCATTTTTTTATGTTAAATGCAATGCAATGCTAATGAGGTGGATATGATATTGTAAATGATAATGCTATGCAATGATGCAAAAAAGGGAGAGCAAATTTTGGGGTATTACAGGTAGCTATGAAGTTTTCTATCATCAGTTCGAGGTTAGACTTCCTAGGAACATTTGGAGCAGCTGTTGCAGCCTTTTAATAACCTGGTGGTGCAGCAGGTGCTTGACCAGGTGCATACAGTGCATTGTTGTTTTTGTAAGAGAAGTTGGGGTGATTCTTCCAACCAGGATTGTAGGTATTTGCATAGGGGTTTGCTTGAGTATAATTCACCTGATCTGTAGAGGCTCCTGCTAAAACTTGGCATTCAGGGGCAGCGTGTACAGCTGTTCCACATAATTCGCAGTTTGGCGCTACAGCAGCCACGGTGGCTGTGGGTGTCATGGTCAAGTTGTCTATCTTTTGAGCGATTGCATCTACCTTAGCACGGACGGCATCTAGGCTAGATACTTCGTAGATTCCTCCTTTTTGTTGGGATTTCTCCACTTGAGTTCTTTCACCTCCCCATTGGTAGTGATTCTGAGCCATGCTCTCGATGAGTTGTTGGGCTTCATCATAGGGTTTATCCATGAGTGTACCACCAGCGGCGGCATCTATTGTCAATCTTGTGTTGTACAAGAGACCATTGTAAAACGTATGGATAATTAACCAATCCTCAAGACCATGATGCGGGCATATCCTCCTCATATCTTTGTATCTTTCCCATGCATCATATTCAGACTCATTGTCTTTTTGTCTGAAGCTGTTGATTTGGGCTCTCAGCATAGCTGTTTTGCTTGGCGGAAAATATCGTGCCAGAAAGACCTTCTTTAAATCTTCCCAAGAAGTAATAGAATTTGATGGCAAGGACTGCAACCAAGCCCAAGCTCTATCTCTTAATGAGAAAAGGAAAAGACGTAGTCTTATGGCATCTGCGGTTACACCATTCACTTTCACTGTGTCTGCATACTGCACAAACTTGGTTAGATGTTCGTTCGGGTCTTCTGTTGGGTTTCCAGAAAATTGATTTTGTTGCACAGCAGATAACAGCGAGGGTTTCAACTCAAAATCGTTTCGGTTGATAGCTGGAGCGACAATCTTGTTGTGGGGTTCTTGTTGAGATACGACAGCATAATACTTAAGAGGCCGGTTCTATGGTGGATCTTCCATGTCTGGTTCTGATTCGGATTCAAGTTCAGGATTTGATTGAGATTCAGGTTCTGATAAAGGAAAAGGGATATCGTGAGCTAAGCAGTATTCTTGGATACGTCTTTTTACGGTAAGAAGACGTTCAGGTTCGTCTGTTGGCCGTACGAGGTCTTCGCCAGAAGAGCGAGTACTTGGCATACAATTAACAGAAAGGGAATTTTGGTTTTTTTGCCTTAGTCTATACGACGTAACGAAGGAATTACGATGTCGACTTAATTAGTCCCCGGCAACGGCGCCAAAAACTTGATCGCGAATTTATGAGTCGAATGGGGGTTACTGCAAGTATACAGTTGTATCGCGTAGTTTTAAAAGATTATCGATCCCACAGAGACTAGAAATCGAACGCACCGTTATCTATCGTTACTATGTTTATCTAAGGCTAATCACAATTTCGGTTTTTTAGTTCAAACGGGAAATTAAAGGGAAATTAAAATTTGGGAATACTAGTTATGAATAAGTTATCGGTATATAATTCGGTAACCTACGTAGAATTAATTAAACCTAAGCCTATAGAGATTTATCACCCTATTCATCTGGAGGAAAAATCGGTTTAAAAGCCCTCAACTCACACTCCCGTGGTTCTTGCTTCGGACTATACTTCTAAGTCAATACGTCTGCTCTCGCTAGCTTGTATGAGGTTAAAAATACTTTTTGAAAACTACTTAAACCTAATTAACTTTAAAGCGCTTCCGCTGTTTTTAAAACTAATGCCCGATTTCAGCTATCCGGGTAAAGCCTCACACTCCCGTGGTCTCGACTTTAACCTATGTTACTTTTTTACTCTCGTAATAAAAGTTGGGTTTTATATTAAGAAATCGAAGCCAGAAGAAGGATTGATTATTGATTTTAGCTTAGAGAAAATTAATTCATTTTAGTTACTTCATTACATACCGATAATATTGGTTTAGCTCGACATAATTTGGAAATTAAACGCAAAGGCAAGGAAATAAATAAACATAGACATAACTAAGAAAGAAATAAACAATGCTTGAATTAAATAACGGAAACCTGGAATTCAGTAATAACAGCAACAACAATCCCTCCACAAGCCGGTAGGTTCTTGCTTGAATGTAATAAATTGCAAAGGTTGAAGGTAATGAAACAAAGAACTAAAACTAAGTTGTAATAGTTTCTCAGTGTGAGAAACTATCACTTTTGTTCGGTAATGGTTAACAAGGAAATGGAAATGCAAAGTAAAAGAAATCAAATAAACTAAAGCTCTGAAAACAAATTGGCAGCAAGACGGTACACTTTGAAAGCAAAATTGGCTACCCGTTGTTCTTCGTAAATGCTTGTATTTATAGGCTCAGTTGAGGTAGAAGTTGGAGAGAATTCAGCCACTCACGCTGACAGTTACAGCACTTTGGACCTAGAAATCTTCGGAGGATATGGCATCGTGTGAAACTGCTCTCTGAGAATTCGTAGTCAAGTCTCTGCTCCAACGTGTAAATTAAGCACATGACAATCGTGGTGAAATGTTACGGTCGTGGTGTATTTTGAAGCTGCCACGGTCGTGGCACTCCCATGACGATCGTGATATCAGCAAAACTGGATTTCTTCAATTTTTCTTCTCTTTTCTGCTCTTTTCTTGCACATTTTGGTTCTTTTCCACACTTAGCATACTTTGACTTGTGAAATGTGATTACCTGCAAAAACACTTAAATAATCTCGGGAAAATTGGATATTAGACGAAAATCGGAATAAGAAACTAACATAAATTGAAGTAAAAATATGATATAAATTCGTGTTATCATCAAGGACATGATTTCCCAAAGGATTGTACAGTTTGGAATTCATCTGATAAAAAGTCAACTGTGCACAAAAGTCAACTTTGACTTTTTGAGATTTTTCACAAAAATGGATTTTTAACCCTAAAATGATGTTAATGTATGATTTGAATCATCATTCATCAAGAAAAATCAAAGAAAGTGGGATAACTTGTAAAAGGGATAACCATAAAAACTTAGAAAATTTTTTAAGTTATGAATAAAGTGACAAAGGTACCAACTTTGGAGGATCATAACTCCTAAACCACAAAGCCATTTTTCCCCATCCAAAGCTTGATTTTGTAGATCTCATTGCCCTCTACAAAAGCTTCATACTGACCTATGTCCAAATTCCTCAAGGATTTTGAGTTATGGATTGATCAAAATCAAGAAAAGTCACTTTGTTCCAACACTTGGTGAAAATTTCACTAAGTCAGAATTTTCCTTACTTTTTTCCAAATGTAGGGGGATTTTTCACTTGGATCCAAAAGGTATCAAAACCAAATATGATCAAACAGTTGTTGTATCACATGAGGGCTTTCCAAAATGGCCAAGAACATCACCAAATTCAATTTGAGCTTTGAGATATGGTAGTGGCAAGTTGCCTTGCTGAAATCTGCCAAGGCAAGGCAGAATTTTGCACTTTTGCTCGATTTACCAAAATCAGCCAATTCCAAGCCTTGTCATCACTTTGGACACATCTGAGGATTGAATCTAAAGGGGACAATCATTGAGCCAAGCCTCAAAAGTCCTTGGAACAAGAAATAGCATGCCAAACCTAGAATTGCCCAAAATAGGGACAAGACTCCAATTAAGGATTGGAGCATTCAATGGAAGCACCAATGTGGCATGGACTGAGCTATTAGCAACTGAATTCAGTCAAGACTTATCCAAGACCAAGGGGACCAGCAACCTGTGCCCTAACCTCTAGTCAATGCCTAGAGGAGACTTGGATTTTCATTTGCCAACATTAGCCAACCCTACTCAGCAGTTGCCATTCACTATTCCTTGCAAAACAAACTTGCTCTACTATAAATAGAGCTCAATTGTGATCAGTTTAAGTACACCAAAGGCCTACAACACTTGCCTTTCTCAAAATCCACTTCTCACTCTCAAAAATGCCTTTCTTAGCAAGTCACTATCGGGTTTTTCATTAGAGAGCAATTCCACTCAAACCAATCACACACACACCTCATATACATCATATGTGAGCTGATCAAACACTTAAACAACATCTGGAACACTGATTTCTCAAAATCATCAGTCAACTGCTCAAGGTTTTAACCAAGTTGCAGTTGAGATGCCATGAAGTGATCCAGCCCATTTCCATCAAGGCCAAGCATTCAAACACACTCTATAGGGTGTAAGGAAGCTGTTCAGATCATAACAACTCATCTGTAACACCTCCTACTCAAAAATCAATTTGCTCTTGCTGTCACGATCTAGAGGTAAGCCTAAACTTGGTCATCTCTCAATCTATGCATATTTCCTCGCACAATACTTTTGCCAAATGTTCATAATCATGCATGGAATGTTCCCCTCAAGTAATTGCTTTGTTTGAATCGTGTATCAAAAAACCCAGCCTTCATGCAGAATTTAGGGTTCTTGCGGATTTATCGTGATTTCTTGTTTTATGCTTAATTTAAATGAAATTAATTATCATAAACATGATCATGAAGTGAAAACGAGCAGATTGATATGTGGATTGCATGATATAATCAAGTATTCAGTGAAATTGGATAAAAAATGCAAATCTGGGCAAAACTGAAAAACGCGCGTGTTCTTCAGCTGTTCTTGGCGCCATTTTCACAAATTCAAATATTTGAATTTTGTGATTTTATTTAATTGATTCAAAAATTAATTTCTCTATGAGTTTTAATGATTTTGAGTTGGTCCTTTTTTTAATAATTCACAAAAATGTTAAAATATTTTGTTTTATCAAAAAATCCCAAAAATATTATTTATTTCATATAATTGATATTTTTGCAAAGAATTAATATTTTAATTGTTTTTGTCATTTAAAATATTTTTTCCTTTTGATTTTGTAAATTTTAATGACATCTAATCATTTTGTAGGGCAAAATATGATTTATGAAGCACTAATCCAAGATCAAAATTTGTTTTCCACATGTTAAACAATTTTGATCATTTTAATTGAATATTTTATTCAATTAAAACACATTTTGAAAACAAATTAGGGTTTTTAATTAATTCAACCCTCATAAATCATTTTCAAAACTTTTGGGCCTCTTGAGAGAGTGTAAGACCCAAAACCCCCTTGTACAAACAATTTTGGGCCTCACTTATTGTATAAGTCCCCCTGTACAAGTAAACGGCGCGATCGTCGCCTTTTAAAAATAACATTGGGCCTACCCTCGAGTAGTAAGACCCATTCTTCTTTTCAAAACTTTTTGGGCCTCTATTAGAGTGTAAGACCCAATCCCCTTTTAACCAAAACAACTTTGGGCCTCAGATGTTGTATAAGCCTCTTCGCGTTAAAAGAAAACCTCGGCGCGGTCACCATTTCAAACGAAAAATCATCTGGGCATACCCTCTTGTTATAAGCCCCACTCTTTTTCTTTAAACCTTCTTTTGGGCCTTTTGAGAGAGTGTAAGACCCAAATACCTTTGTACAGCAAACCATTTTTGGGTCTCAGTCACTTGTATAAGTCCCTCTGTACAAATTCAACAGTGCGCTCACTGATAAAACCCTGAGCCTCTCCTTGAGCTGTAAGCCCCAAATCTTTCTTTTTCAAAGCACTTTCTCCTTTGATTTTGAATTATACTATTGTTTTAAATCTTTCTTTGTTGAACAACTAACCAAACAGCATGGAAGCTCTACAACCGGGTAAGTGTTTATCCGCTTTCATTTACCGCTTTCATATACATATAATTGTATTGTGGGGTTGTTTCACTGTAAGTTTTCTTTCATAAACTTATATCAACTGTGTAATAATAGTATAGATATTTAGAGTTTCCCCGGCAACTACGTCAAGCATTAAGCCCGTTGATCACTCTTAAATAGTCAAAACTAGATCCCCATAAGATTACCAGACACAGTCTTCCCTCCTCTTGGGGTTAAAAAATATGGAGATGTGAAAGGCAGATTCTTTTTGAACCTTTTCTCAGACTGTCACTCGTAGAAGTTGTCAAAGAAACTCTACTCCCCAGAGATGATCTCTTCTCCGTGAATTGCATCTCTTGAGTTTCTTCCAAATTCTCGAACTTTCCTGGCTTGATCTATTCTTTGTGAATATCCTGTCTTGAATTTCTCGGGGTTTGGGGACCCACAGGCTTCTTAAAAGCACCTTAGGAATTGTCAAGAAACTCTACTCCCCAGAGATAATCTCTTCTCCGTGAATTGCATCCCTTGAGTTTCTTCCAAATTCTCGAACTTTCCTGGCTTGATCTATTCTTTATGAATAGCCTATCTTGAACTTCTCGGGGTTTGGGGACCCACAAGCTTCCTAAAAGCATCCCCTCCTCCTCTTGGGCATTGTACAAGGACCCGTCGGCTTCCTAGAAGTATTCACAACCTCCTCTTAGGCTTCGTATAAATGATTTCTTCCTCTGGGAATGATAGCCTCCTCTTGGGCTTAGTACAAATTGGCCCTCGGCTTCTTAAAAGTTTCCAGCCTCCTCTTGGGCTTCTTACAAATTGTCCCGACGACCTCCTAAAGGTATAGGAACAGAAATCAGTCATCTTAATAGAACAGTCTTTCCAAGAGTCTACTACTGTTTCTCAAAGCATAGTACAAAAGATGAAACTCTAGACTTGGACAGTCTAATTTCCTTGAGTCTCAAAGACATTCTCAAGCACCCTTCAAAAACAGGAAGGAACCCCGTAGACTCGGACAGTCTCAATACCCTTTGGATTTCCCATTTCTTTAAAAAAAACAGGAAATAACCCCGATCCTTAGAACAAATCAATGAGTACAACATTACCCATATAAGAACTGATTTTCTCTTTAAATTAGCATACTGGACCTGTCACTCAACTGAAACAGTAACCCTAGCCTCCTCTTGGGCTTTGTACAATGATTCTCCCCAGTGGAGTTAACCTTTTCAGACTCTCTTGTTGACTCAAAACCCTTTTAGCCTCCATCTCGGGCTTTGTACGAGATACAAAACACTCTCTTGTTGAGTCAAAACTTCCTTTTGGCTCCGTCTTGGGCTTTGTACAAGACACAAATCACTCCCTTGTTGAGCATAAAACTTTTAGCCTCTCTCTCGCGTTTCGTACGAGATACCATAAAGGACTTTCCTGTTGAGTCAACTCCCTTTTAGCCTCCTCTTAGGCTTTGTATAAGAAAACCACTGGTTGATCCAATCAACCTTTTAGCATCAATGTTGTGCCTCGTTCACAGTACACAAACATCAATAACTCCTTCCCCTTCATCTAATCGCTGTAAGCGGCAAGCCTCTGGATTATTTACATCCATGCCATTGTCCCTCTTTTAGCATGAGAAATTCCTAAGGAAAGATGGCATTGCTCTACACTGAGTTAAAGTATTCTCCTTCAGGTTGGAAATCCCCTATAAAGGAAATTATGGCATTGTCGGATTCACATATCCCGGTTAAAGTAATTCTCCTTTATAAACAGTTGTGACAAACAAACCCCTCTTTAGAGATGACAAATTCTCTCTAAAGACCACACCTTTTAGCTTCACATCTTGGGCTTTGAACAAGATACAAACTACCTTTCGCTTCACGTCTTGGGCTTTGAACAAGACATCAAATCACCATTTCCTCCCATAGAATAGGAGGAACTACGAACGCTCTGATTTCTCTGTTTCGGAAAAACGGGAATACGTAGGCATAAGATTGAAAGAAAAATCTTAGCGAGCACACTAATCGAAAAACATCAGTCCTAACCCGATAGCCTAAACACCCTTTTTAACAAAATAACCTAGGAGAGACCCACAATCTCAAACAACATCTGTAAACCAACAGTCATCTGTTTAAACTTAATTTGCAAGCAGGGTTAATGGGAGACATCTATTTCCCTTCCTTCATCAGCTTCAATAGGATAAAAAATTAATCGAGCTGTAGATACCAAAGAGCGGTAGTGCTTCGCAACCACGCCCAAAATCGCTCGCTACAGAAAAATGGCGACTCTGCTGGGGACTGCGAGATCTTGTTTTCTTCTCGTCTCCTAGGTAGAAACCTTAAATAGGGGTTCCAAAAAAAAGTGGCACCCACCGTGGGGCCGTTCTTTCTTTCTTTCTTTTCTGGGATAGGACTTTTTGTTGACTTCACTAGGATCTTAGGACAAAAACCCTTTAAGTGGGGAAGGAACCACAGAGTGGCGTCTCCGCCGGGGAGCAATTTTTTGTCAGGAACATAAGATTCGTAGCTTTTAAAAGAGTCTGGGACATTAGGACAAATATATATACTGCTTTTCCTAATTGATATATGTGTTTATTTTTCTGCTAATGGGAATGCGTGTGATGTCGCATGTGGAAAGATTGAGTATACACTTAAGATAAGTGATGGCAACGAGGTCGACCATCAACCTCAGTGGAGGCTTCCCAATGCAACCCATTCCCTCTCATAGGCAATGGGCCGATTGTGACGTCTGAGAAGCTGAGGAGCCAACCCTTTTGTAGTGCGGAAACTATCGGAAATAGTTGTCACGCGATACTACCTTCATTTGAGGTTGATGATTTATTCTCGGTGAATAGCATTTACTCTAAGATTTCATACAGCTCGCTGGCGATCCGGTTGCTGTTTGTTATCCTGGGAGGAGCTGATGATTTTGAGTACAGGTACAAAAAATCACCCTAGTATAAACCTTTGGGGATGTGTAGAGCCTTGACTCCATGACAACGACCCTTTGACCCCATGTTTTCTCTATGTTTTTGTGTGCTGCATTCATGCATTCATTTAAAAAACATTAAAACATTCAAAAAAATTTCTCTTCTAGTCTCTCTGTTTTTTCAAAATAAACTAAGACTGTGATTGCAAATATCAGAGAAAAGGATTGTGCTAATGGATTTCAGTAGAAGGAGAACTCATAAGTACGCCTTCAGGATTCCAAAACTAGAGGATTTAAGAGGTTTGGCGAGGATGATCACAAACCAAGAGGCCTTCAGGGCCAAGTACGGAGGTTTGCTATCTCTGCTAAGAGTCCATATGATTGAAGGAATCATGGATGCACTCGTTCAGTTCTATGATCTGGTTTATCACTGTTTCACATTTCTGGATTACCAGCTTGCACCAACGCTGGAGGAGTATTCTCATCTGACTGATCTACACATTACTGATCAAGCTCCATTTTCTGGACTGGAAGAAATTCCAAAGAATCAGACCATTGCAAGAGCAATTCATTTGGACGAATCTGAGGTCAGGACTCACATGACCACTAAGGGTGGCATACAAGGTTTTCCAGCCCAGTTCTTGACAAAGAAAGCACTGTACTTCACCAGTATCGAGAACGTGACTACTTTTGAAAGCATCTTTGTTTTACTCACCTACGGATTATTTCTATTGCCCAACATTAATAACTTCGTCGATATCAACTCCATTAAGGTTTTTCTCATTGGAAACCCTGTGCCGACTTTGCTCGCGGATGCGTATCATTCTGTACACTTAGGAGGAAATCTGCACAGCGGAGGGGAGATCACATGCTATGTACCTCTGCTTTATAAATGGTTTATCTCCCCCATTTGCCTAAGTCTGCTGCTTTTTGGGATCACAAGAGTGCCTTACGTTGGTCGCAAAAAATCATGTCCCTCACCAACTCTGACATAGATTGGTGTGATAGGATTTATGACGGGATCGGGATCATTGACCGTTGTGGAAACTTCCCCAATGTACCCCTTATAGGAACTAAGGGAGGAATCAATTACCATCCAGTTCTCGTTCGTCGTCAATTTGGATACCCGATGAGGCATGTCCCACGGAGTGCTCATCTGGAAGGTCTTTTCTTCAAGGAAGGAGAAAGTGACAGAGCACTAAAGACGGAAATAGTGCACGCTTAGAAACATGTTCATAAGAAAGGACGGGAGTCTCTAGGAAAACCCGATTGTGTCTCGGTGGAGCCTTATCTCCACTGGGTACAAACTAGAGCTCTCAAGCTAAAAATGCCTTATCCTCGTCACGGAGTTCTTCCACCGAGGGAGTCTGTCATGTACTTCATGACTGAGACTGAAAAGCTTCAGGTTACTCTCAACAAAGTTCAACGGGAGAGGAGGTCTTGGAAGAACAAGTACTGCACCCTCAACGTGGAGTGCATCAAAATACAGCAACTACTGAAAGATAAGGATGCTCTGATTGAAATTTTGGAGCAACATGCTGTAGAGAATCAAGATGTCCAAAGGAATTTGCTCACTCCTTTCACTTGGCAAAGGAATGACAACCCGACAACGGCCCAAGAGCCCTGGTCAAAGAAAAGGAAAGTACCAGAGTCAGCACCCGATTTCTCTTCAGAGAGGACTCGGGACCCATTAGCTTAGGTTTCTGTTTCTGCACCTTGTAATCTAGTGTATTTTCATTTTCGCAATCCTTTAAATTCAATAAAAAGGGGTTTCCCCACTGTTTGATATTTGCAATCTAATTGTCGAAGTTTATTTTGATTAAACCAAAAAATAATTAATATAATCATTGCATTCATCATTCTCACATCACATATTCTTCTTACCTATGAATCTCACGTTTGTGTCTCGGTTCTAGAGTCAAACTGTCTCATTCGTACAATACTAGGGCCAATCGTCAGAAAAAGATGGATGATCTTGAGGAAGAAAATAGAGAGTTGAAAGAAGAGATCGACGCTCTGAGAGAGGATATGAGAAAGCTTCGTAACGACATGCAAGCCATGGCAGAAGCTCAGCTACAAAGGACTGTGATCTCAGATATCACCTCAACGCCCATAGTGGAGAAGTATGATCCTAGGTATCAAATGCCGAAAGATCGTCCTTGGGGCATGCCTGTTAACTATATCCCAGAAGGATATGTTCCCCCGATCACTGAAGATCAGGGAATCATAACAGAAGCCGCTGGGCCTGAAGGTTACAAACTTCAGGAAAGCGAAGATGCCAGAGGCATACCGAAGACTCCTGAAGGTTACAAACTTTGGGAAACATCAAGATTCACTGTCGTAGTCACGGTACCACCCCCTGTGGTGCACACTGTCCCGGAAGGACAGATTCCGCTGATACTATGTTCGATAGAGTGGATGAGTTCCAGGAACAGTTCTTGGAAATGCAGAAGGAACTGCAAGCCATCCGCGGTCAGGATCTATTTGGAAAGGACGCCGCAGACCTTTGCTTGGTCCCCAATGTGAAAGTTCTGCACAAATTTCAAGTGCCCGACTTTGAAAAATACAAGGGTAACTCTTGCCCTCAGAGCCATTTGGTGATGTACGCTCGGCGAATGTTAGCTCAGACAGAGAATCAGAACCTACTGATTCACTACTTTCAGGATAGTTTAATCGGTGCCGCACTCAAATGGTACATGGGTTTAAACCGTACTACGATCAGCACTTTCAGAGATCTTGGTACTGCCTTCGTCCAACAATATAAATACAATTTGGACATGGCACCGGACAGAGATCAACTCAGATCAATGTCACAGAAGGACAAGGAAACCTTTAAGGAGTACGCTCAGAGATGGCGCGAAATTGCCGCTCAGTTTTGTCCACCTCTTGAGGAAAAAGAGATGACAAAGATCTTCTTAAAGACCTTAAGCTCATTTTACTATGACAGTATGGTCGCCAGTGCGCCCAGTGACTTCACCGAGATGGTCGGTATGGGAGTTCATCTTGAGGAAGCCGTCCGAGAAGGACGTCTAATAAAAGACGCTGGATCATCGAGTAGTACAAAATGATACGGTAGTGCTCTACCTAAGAAAAAAGAGCAAGATATTGGGAATTTCTCTCTCGGAAAGCAAAGGCGACGTTACCAACCGGTAGCAGCTGTAACTCCTGCTATCAGCCCTACGCCTATTCCTATGTATCAACCTCAGGTTACGCAAAGCCAACCTAATCAGCAAAGGACACAACAGCCTCTTCAGCAGACTCGTCCACCATACAATAACAACCGTACAACGCGGCCACCAGGATTTGATCCTATACCCATGTGGTACGCATAACTATTTTCGTTACTACTGGCTGAGGGGCACATCCAGACTAAGTCTTCTCTTACAGTACCGGAAAATCCGCCTTTTTGGTTTAAGGTGGATCAGACATGCCCTTATCATCAAGGAGGACCAGGGCATAACATAGACAATTGTCTCAATTTCAAATTCGACGTGCAAAAGCTTGTTAGGAGCGGGCTCTTATCTTTCAAAGATACAAATCCCAATGTTCTCACATACCCACTGCCTCAACATGAGAAAGCCATAATCAACCTGATTGAGAAAGAATTTAACAATGTCTATCAAATTCATGATGTACTTTTGTTAAGGACCAATCTGGTCAAGATGCATTGTAGACAGAGTGGATATGGCCATGTGCCACCTCATGATTATCATCAATGTGATATCTTCTCTAAAAGCAATCAAGGATGTTCTGTGGTACAATCAGCTCTACAGGAACAATTGGATCTCGGATGGATCCAAGAGCACCGAGTTCGTGGAGTTAACATGGTCTATACGAATTCCAACGTCATTCAGAACCACGACATCCGTACGATGAATGTCAACTTTGTGGCAATGCACTCAAGGCAAATCCAGTATCATAATCTGCCGCGGCACGATTACAGTTCTTGTCTGACTTGCCCGGTAAACAAACAGGGATGCTCTTTCATACAGGAGGCCCTCCAGTGTCAGATGGATCTTGGATGGATCCAAGACTACCATGATAGGAATCCCTATCAGATCAATATGATTAAGATCTTCGGCATTCTCTTGATGAATACCAACTTGGTAGAGTTGCATGCTGAGCAAGTCCGACTCGGGTTCCTGATATCACATAATTATCACAGCTGTAAAGCGGGTTGCGAAAACGATCAGGGATGTGCCCTTGTCCAGGAAGCACTTCAGCACTTGTTAAATCATTGGCGGATTCTAATCTACATGGATGAAGATACTCAGCAAATTAGTATCAATAATTGAAACTCCACTCGGCGTCAAAGTCAGGATGTCCGGCTCGTGGAAGCTAACCTAGTGAGGTTACATTGTATTCAAAGTGGGCGTGGCCAAGTACCCCCACACAATCATGAAAGTTGTTGATTCTGTTCGGAAGGTAACCAAGGGGGCTACCTTGTGCGAGCAGCTCTCCAGGGGCAGGTGGATCGTGGAGAGATCCGCCCATATCCAGGTTCCGGACCCATTAATTGGTCGCCGAACTACCTTGCCAATCAAATTGAGGACGTTGTCGTCATCTCTGATCATCAGAGGACTAGGAATGTTTTTGCCATTACCCCTCTGCTTGATGAATCAAGAATTCCCAACCGGGAACGGATCGAGATTACATATGATGGTCAGAAGAACCAGAAGGTTCCCATAGTCATCTATCTGCCGGGACCACTACCGTATGAATCAGCTAAGGCAATCCCTTACAAATACGGTGCAACAATAATTGAAAATGGAAAGGAAATTCCATTACCCTCCGTCGTGAATATTGCAGAAATCAGTCGTGTAACACGGAGAGGTAGAATCTTCAACAGAGGAGTTGGAGAGTCTAACAAAGAAAAGGAACTTCAGACAGAAGCTCCCGATCCATCAGTCGGTCAATCCAGTAATCCCGACCTTTTGAAAAACAATGATGAGATGCTAAAGCTCATCTAAAGGAGTGAATACAACATTGTTGATCAGCTGTTACAGACTCCTTCAAAGATCTCGGTACTATCACTTTTACTCAGTTCAGAAGCACACAGGGAGGCTCTACAGAAAGTCTTGGAGCAAGCCTTTGTAGAACAGGATGTAACAATCAGACAGTTTGATGGTATTGTCTCTAACATCACTTCTTGCAATAATTTGGGATTTAGTGATGAGGAATTACCTGAAAAGGGTCGCCGTCATAACATGGCGCTCAATATCACAGTCAACTGCCAGGACGATGCTTTAGCCAGCGTACTGGTAGACACAGGGTCAGCCCTGAATGTTATGCCGAAGTCCACTTTAATGAAACTATCATTCAAGGGCTCTCCGATGAGAACCAGCGAGGTCGTCGTCAAAGCGTTCGACGGATCCAGAAAAATGGTTATCGGCGAAGTTGACCTTCCCATAACTATTGGTCCTCACACTTTCTAAGTTACCTTCCAGGTCATGGACATCCGGGCAGCATACAGTTGTTTATTAGGAAGACCTTGGATACATCAGGCTGGAGCGGTCACTTCAACCCTCCACCAAAAGCTAAAGTTCGTCTAGAACAGCCAACTCATCATAGTCTGTGGGGAATAGGCCTTGCTCGTCAGCAGCTTATCGTCATCCACTTATGTAGAACCGGAAGGGATAATCGGAACCCAGTTCCAAGCGCTTTCGCTACATAAGGACAAACAATCTGGAGGAGGAATTTCGATTTCCTCATACAAAGATGCTCTTAAAGCAGTCGAGAGTACCGATACAACAGGATGGGGATAGCTTGTCATTCCTACTAGCAATACAACAAAGAAGGGTCTTGGTTTTTCTACAACCTGTACCCAGACAGCTGCTAACGATGAAAGTCTTCATCCCATTCAGGACTTCTTCCACAGTGGAGGTTTCCTTCACCCAGTGACTCGGGAAGTACAAACCATCAATAAGGAGGATCCCTCCGACACAGATGAAGAATGGAAGTCCTATCTTAACGAGGACGGTTATATGTCTCAGGAAGAGGTGCCTACGCCATTTTTCTATCCCGCACAGAGTTTGAGATTTATACCACGGTCAGATGTAGAAATGATATATAGAGGTTGTGATCCGGAAGGATGTCGTGCTCCGCCAAATTCAATAGAGGAGGACACTCTGATGAAAGACAACTTTGACAACAATTACTATGGCCCGATGGACGGCCTGCCAATATGGAAGCCTTACCCAGGAGACTTGGGGCCAGAAAGTCAGCCGAGTAATGAAACTCAGCTGAGCATCATTGAACAGAATACCTGTGTCCCCACCATGTCATGGGATCAACACTCAGGTCATTCAGAAACTACTCAACATGACGATGAATTTGCAACGTTTGCAGTACTTGAATTCATCAATTATGCTTTTCCCGAGGTCCACGTCATCGAGAGGGATGACTCCTCCAGTTCCAAAGAAGTGTGGGGCACCTTGGGACAACCGAGTGGAAAATATGACTATATGGTCAAGTACACCGCTCCAAAAGCTCTCGTATCAGGCTCGAAGATATCCAGCCAACTGGATGGGGGGAACAACAGAGAGTACAAATACTCTGCAAAATGCAACAGAGGAATTCTCCTACGACAATTCTTCCTGGGAGACAGATTCTAATGATCCCGCTCTGCCAGAAATCAGCGTTGTTTCTGAGGACAAACCAAGAATGAAGGTGTCAGACTTTGTGATTCACCGAGGAGTTCGCCGCCAATGGGTTGTTGTCGATGTTCCAAAGATTGTTCATAAGTCAAAGTAATTATTGTCTTTTAACCTTTCACTCTGCCCAGGTGAAACGGATGTTTTGATAGGGCTCGCTTTCTGTAAATTTCCCTCTTCGCTTCGCCCAAAGCGACAGAGTTTTGTTTTATAGGGCTGTAGTTTCAAGAATCGACTTGTTCATTAATAAAATAACGTCGTTCTGTAATTTCCACATTTATTGCTGCTTTCTCTTTTTCGCTTTTCTCAGAAAATGGTAATCCTAAAAAACAATTCAAATAAAAACAAGCAGCAAAAAAAAAATACACTGCACACACTTTTGCATTCTCTTCTAAACACGAATCATCACGTCATGCAGATTGCTTGTTTTAAACCCCGTTGAAACATACGATCTGATGCCTTCTCCCAACTTTGAGTTGTCGGTATTTGGGGCTGAAGAAGAAGTCGACAACGAAATTCCAGAAGAGATCTCCCGACTACTCAGACAAGAGGAAAGGTCTATTGAACCTCACAAAGAGCCGTTGGAAACGGTAAACTTGGGTTTAGAAAAAGATAGAAAAGAAATCAGGATTGGGGCACTGCTCAGTCCAACTGCCAAAGAGAGTTTGATCAAGCTTCTCAAAGAATTCCCCGATGTATTCGCTTGGTCCTATCAGGATATGCCAGGGTTAGATAACGGCATCGTGGAACATCACTTACCATTAAGATCAGAATGTCCGCCAGTAAAGCAGAGATCGAGACGCACTCACCCGGACATGGCCATCAAAATCAAAGAGGAGGTACAGAAACAGATTGACGCGGGTTTCCTCGCCACATCAGAATATCCTCAATGGTTAGCCAATATCGTACCTGTTCCGAAAAAGGACGGAAAAGTCAGAATGTGTGTCGACTACAGAGATCTGAACAAGGCTAGTCCAAAGGACGACTTTCCTTTACCACACATTTACATGCTGGTTGACAGTACAGCAAAGTTCAAAGTTTTCTCCTTCATGGATGGATTCTCGGGCTATAACCAGATTAAAATGGCGCCGAAAGACATGGAGAAAACTTTGTTCATTACCCCATTGGGTACCTTTTGTTACAAGGTAATGCCGTTCGGTCTGAAGAACGCCGGGGCAACCTATCAAAGGGCCATGACTACTCTGTTTCCTGACATGATACACAAGGAAATCGAGGTATATGTCGATGATATGATTTCAAAATCTAAGATAGAGGAGGAGCATGTGACCCACCTGTCAAAACTATTCGAGCGTCTGAGAAAATACAAACTCCACTTAAATCCCAACAAATGCACCTTCGGTGTCCGTTCAGGGAAACTCTTAGGGTTCATCGTCAGCCAGAAAGGAATTGAGGTTGATCCTGACAAGGTCAAGGCCATTCAAGAAATGCCTTCTCCGAAAACTGAAAAACAAGTCAGGGGATTCCTAGGACGTTTGAACTACATCTCCAGATTCATATTCCTCATGACCGCGACATGTGCGCCGATTTTCAAATTACTCAAAAAGAGCCAGGACTGCGTTTGGACAGAAGATTGCCAAACCGCCTTCGACGGTATTAAGAAATACCTGTTGAATCCTCCGATTCTATCACCTCCAGTGGAAGGAAGACCACTGATCATCTACCTCACAGTCCTAGAGGACTCAATGGGGTGTGTACTTGGCCAACAGGACGAAACCAAATGGAAAAAGTCTGCCATTTACTATCTAAGCAAGAAGTTCACCGACTGTGAAACTCGGTACACGATGCTCGAGAAAACTTGTTGTGCTTTGGCTTGGGCAGCCAAACGTCTTCGCCAGTACATGATTCGTCACACTACTTGGTTGGTCTCCGAAATGGATCCAATCAAGTATGTATTTGAAAAACCTGCTCTCACGGAAAGAATCGCCCATTGGCAGATGTTGTTATCAGAATAAGACATAGAGAACCACGCTAAAAAGCCGTTAAGGGGAGTATTTTAGCCGATCATTTAGCTCATCAGCCGATTGACGATCAGGAACCAATCGGGTTCGACATCCCAGACGAAGATGTCATGTATTTAAAAATGAATGATTGCGACGAACCGCTACCCAGTGAAGGGCCAGAACCAGATTCCCAATGGGGACTTATCTTTGACGAAGCAGTTAATCATTATGGAAATGGAATTGGGGCAATAATTGTTACCCCTCAGGGTACCCACATTCCTTTCGCCTCCAGACTTACATTCAAGTGCACAAACAACGAGGCCGAATACGAAGCTTGTATTATGGGTCTCGAAGAAGCGATTGATTTAAGGACCAAGAACTTGGACGTATATGGCGATTCAGCCCTGGTTATCAATCAGATAAAAGGAGATAGGAACACATACCAATCAGGATTGATTCCTTACAAAGATTATGCAAGAAGGTTGCTACCTTTCTTCAACAGAATTGAGTTTCATCACATCCCTCGTGATGAGAATCACATGGCTGACGCATTAGCCACTCTCTCTTCTATGATTAGTGTAGGTCAATGGAATGACATACCTAAGATCGACATAATGCGCCTTGAAAGGCTCGCTTACATCTTCACGATTAAACCAGTCATAGACAAAAAACCTTGGTATCACGATATCAAATGCTTCCTTCGGAAACAAGAGTACCCACCTGGGGCATTCAGAAAAGACAGAAAAACCCTCAGAAGGCTAGCAGGTAGCTTCTTCTTGAGCGGTGATAGACTTTATAAGCGGAAGTTTGACATGGTCCTGCTCCGATGCGTCGACAGACCAGAAGCAAACATGCTGATGAAAGAAATTCATGAAGGATCCTTTGGCACTCACGCCAACGGACACACAATGGCGAGAAAAATTCTAAGAGCAGGGTACTATTGGTTGACAATGGAGTCTGACTGCTACAAGTACATGAAGAGGTGTCACAAGTGTCAGATATACTCCGACAAAATTAATGTACCACCAACGCATCTCAAAGTTCTCTCTTCCCCATGGCCTTTTTCCATATGGGGAATCGACATGATTGGCTTGATTGATCCTAAAGCTACAAACAGACATCAGTTCATTCTGGTAGCCATTGATTACTTCACTAAGTGGGTCGAAGCAGCGTCATACGCTAATGTAACCCGACAGGTGGTGGTCCGATTTATCAAAAACAATATCATCTGCCGTTATGGTGTTTCAAGCCAAATCATTACTGATAATTAATCTAACTTGAACAATAAGATGATGAAAGAGTTGTGCGCAGAGTTCAAGATCGAACACCATAACTCATCTCTCTACCGACCCAAGATGAACAGAGCGGTAGAAGCGGCTAACAAGAACATCAAGAAGATTGTTCAAAAGATGGTTGTAACCTATAAAGATTGGCACGAGATGCTACCATTTGCTCTTCACGGTTATCGGACATTTGTCCGTACTTCAACAGGGGCAACCCCTTTCTCTCAAGTATATGGCATGGAGGCAGTGCTTCCCATAGAAGTAGAGATCTCATCAATCCGGGTATTGATGGAAGCTAAGCTTACAGAAGCTGAATGGTGTCAAAGTCGACACGACGAATTGAACCTGATCGAAGAAAAGAGAATAACGGCACTATGCCACGGTCAGTTGTATCAGCAGAGAATGAAGAAGGCGTTCGACAAAAAGGTCTGACCTAGCGTGTTCAGGAAAGGAGATCTTGTGCTCAAGAAGATATAATCATTTCTCACTGATTCTCGGGGCAAGTGGACTCCAATCTATGATGGCCCCTATGTGGTCAAGAAAGCTTTCTCAGGAGGCGCCTTGAGACTTGTAACCATGGACGGAGAGGAATTTTCCTACCCCACAAACTTTGATGTAGTCAAGAAATACTTCGCCTAAAAAAAACGTCTCGGTGTATTGAAAACCCGAAAGGGCGGTCCAGGCAAAAGTTAGAGACAAAATAAAATAAAAAAATCATCCCGGTGGATTGGAAACATCACAGTACAATCCAGGAAAAAGTTAGGGATAATGGCAAGTAACTATGTTTAACAGAGGCAAGTCCCTCAGCAGCAGTTACACCATCCATTGGAGGAAAACTCTAGTCAAGGTCATCTTCGACAAAAGCTCAGGATGTCCCGAATTCAAAGTTGGTAGAAGGATAGTGGACGTTATGTTTCAACGTATCCCTTTTCCCTGTAAATTACCATTTTCTAACTTTGTAAATACTCTTTGGAATCACACGTTTGGCTGATCTCCATCTTATCAATAAAATTTGAGCCCTTGTTCTTTTGTTTGTAATTCTCATTTGTATTAGCTTTACAGAACGACATTTTTATATGATCAACGATTCTTGAAATAAAAGAAAAATGAATTTACTTGTAAAACTTTTTCTTCTTTAAAATAAAGATGGCAATTTCTTTTGACTGTTAAACATCAAAAGAACATCAACCGCTTCTCTAGAAGTAAGCGAACTTCAAAGTGCAGAATCAAAGTACTCCTTCTAACCCAGTACGCCTGAATGAAGGGATCAACTGTGTCAGAGACCTTGTTTCTTCTGACACGCCTCGGCCGAGTTCTTATCTCCTAAGCCCGACCAACATAGTTCCCCGCGAGGACTACTTCTCCTAAGCAAGGTAGAATTGCTACTTTTGGACCAACGGTACTTCTTCGCCCCACGATGGCCGAGTATCCAGTCATGTTCATCTTTTAGTTTGTATGTCGCGTCAGTTTAGTCAGCATATACATACATACATCATGCATTATTGATTTGCAGTCATTTCATATTGCATCGCTATCACTCTGGTCGGTCTTGTCCCCTAGTGATAACAGTTTTCTCGATCAAGTTGTCAGTTTTTTCCTCGTCAGGAAGTGTTGCGTCAGAACGATCTTTCTCCGCCAGTTTATTTTTGGATGGAAGTTGGCTCCTCGACCACTTTGATAACTTGAACCTCTGAAAGACCAGAGAACCTTCAGTCAACATCACTTTTCGCCATTGAAGATGATATCCTTGCTTTCCCGGATTAAGGAAAATCCCGAGGGAAAGCCTCTTAATCAGAGATTTGGTGGTACAGCAGTTTTTCTCCAAAAAAACCACTGATGAAAAGGTCATCGGCACCTCAAATTGGATCCCATCATATGGCATTTCTCCGGGAAGATCCCGAGGAAAGTATGAAGTAAGACCCCAAACGAAGGAAGTCTTTCAGGAGACTCGTCTTCCCCAGTAGAAACAAATGGCGTCTCCAACAGAGAAGTTTGTGCACCTCTACAACTCAGACGACTGGATTCCCCAACAAGTCTTACATCATTCTTTTTCCCATCAAATGGCATCTCCCCAGGAAAATTCGGCGAGAAGTTTGAGGAAAACCGCTACGAGTAACGTCCCTTGTCAATAAGGTTTATTGACAAAAGAAACTAAGACCAGTTCCTTGGTGGGAAACCAGGATCGAGGGGAAGTTTAAATCAAGAAACTAAGACCAATTCCTTGGTAGGAAACCAGGATCGAGGGGAAGTTTAAATCAAGAAACTAAGACCAGTTCCTTGGTAGGAAACCAGGATCGAGGGGAAGTTTAAATCAGAAACTGAGACTAGTTCCTTGGCTAAAGACCAGGATCAAGGGGAAGTTTACCTTTTCTAAAGCATCATTGCTTAAAGAAAGAAGATGAATGTGTGAATTACCATTCATAGACGCCGTCAAAATTTTGGATATTCCGATATTTAATCCTCTTCCACCCTGAATACCCGAATACCTTCGCCATTCACACCTTCGTGTCCAAGAAGATTAAATAGGGGCATCAGTCATACCCCAAATTTTAACCACTAAGATTTCCCATAATTGTGCAAATCATCATCACAATATGGATGTACCTTTGTGCCTCATCAATCTCCTCAAGGAATTGTTAAGCATTCACTACAATCAAAATTAGGGTTTCAAGCCCTCTCAGAGTTCTTAGACAAAGGATCAATCAAGGAATGACATAATCTTCAACTTATCTAACCTCCCAAACATCCACAATGGATCAAGAGGACTCCCACTTCAAGGATTAAGCACAAGGTTGCTCCCTTCTAGGTGGATCAAGCTTCAAGATCGCCAGTGTCACCAAATTAGGGTTTTGATCGACCAGGGCCTCCAGATGAAAATTTTCATCTGGACATGAGCCAATGATTCAAAACATATCCTAATATACTCCATGGAACCTCATGGACCCAATCATCAAGTCAATTTGGCCTCAAGGAATGCATACATCAAAAATCAGGAATTAGGGTTTCTTGACCTAATTCACCCCTAAGTTGACTTTTGGGACAAATCATGAACCAAGACCTCAAGACATGATTTGAGGGTCTCTAATATACCATATTGATCCATTTGGAACAATGGATTGATCCAAGAAGCTTAAGCAACAAGTTTCAATTTCATCTGAACCACAGTTAGGGTTTTGCGAGAAAAGTCAACTGTAGCTTTGACTTTTGACCAGGACATGCTCCCAAACCCTAGGACAAGATTCAATACACCCTATAACACCCATGGAACATGTCCATCAATTTTGATTTAGGTCAAGGACATGATTTCCCAAAGGATTGCACAGTTTGGGATTCATCTGATAAAAAGTCAACTGTGCACAAAAGTCAACTTTGACTTTTTGAGATTTTTCACAAAAATGGATTTTTAACCCTAAAATGATGTTAATGTATGATTTGAATCATCATTCATCAAGAAAAATCAAAGAAAGTGGGATAACTTGTAAAAGGGGTAACCATAAAAACTTAGAAAATTTTCTAAGTTATGAATAAAGTGACAAAGGTACCAACTTTGGAAGATCATAACTCCTAAACCACAAAGCCATTTTTCCCCATCCAAAGCTTGATTTGTAGATCTCATTGCCCTCTAGAAAAGCTTCATACTGACCTATGTCCAAATTCCTCATGGATTTTGAGTTATGGAGTGATCAAAATCAAGAAAAGTCACTTTGTTCCAACACTAAGTGAAAATTTCACTAAGTCAGAATTTGCCTTACTTTTTTCGAAATGTAGGGGGATTTTTCACTTGGATCCAAAAGGTATCAAAACCAAATATGATCAAACAGTTGTTGTATCATATGAGGGCTTTCCAAAATGGCCAAGAACATCACCAAATTCAATTTGAGCTTTGAGATATGGTAGTGGCAAGTTGCCTTGCTGAAATCTAACAACGCAAGGCAGAATTTTGCCCTTTTGCTCGATTTGCCAAAATCAGCCAATTCCAAGCCTTGTCATCACTTTGGAAACATCTGAGGATTGAATCTAAAGGGGACAATCACTGAGCCAAGCCTCCAAAGGCCTTGGAACAAGAAATAGCATGCCAAACCTAGAATTGCCCAAAATAGGGACAAGACTCTAATTTTGGATTGGAGCATTCAATGGAAGCACCAAGGTGGCATGGACTGAGCTATTAGCAACTGAATTCAGTCAAGACTTATCCAAGACCAAGGAGATCAACAGCCTGTGCCCTAACCTCTAGTCAATGGCTAGAGGAGACTTGGATTTTCATTTGCCAACATTGGCCAACCCTACTCAGTAGTTGTCATTCACTATTCCTTGCAAAACAAACTTGCTCTACTATAAATTAAGCTCAATTGTGATCAGTTTTAGTACACCAAAGGCCTACAACACTTGCCTTTCTCAAAATCCACGTCTCACTCTAAAAAATTCCTTTCTTAGCAAGTCACTATCGGGTTTTTCATTAGAGAGCAATTCCACTCAAACCAATCACACACACACCTCATATACATCATATGTGAGCTGATCAAACACTTAAACAACATCTGGAACACTGATTTCTCAGAATCACCAGTCAATTGCTCAAGGTTTTAACCAAGTTGTAGTTGAGATGCCATGAAGTGATCCAGCCAATTTCCATCAAGTCCAAGCATTCAAACACACTCCATAGGGTGTAGGGAAGCTGTTCAGATCATCACAACTCATCTGTAACACCTCCTACTCAGAAATCAATTTGCTCTTGCTGTCATGACCTAGAGTAAAGCCTAAACCTGGTCATCTCTTAATCTATGCATATTCCCTCGCACAATACTTTTGCCAAATGTTCATAATCATGCATGGAATGTTTCCCCTCAAGTAATTGCTTTGTTTGAATCGTGTATCAAAAATCCCAGCCTTCATGCAGAATTTAGGGATCTTGAGGATTTATCGTGATTTCTTGTTTTATGCTTAATTTAAATAAAATTAATTGTCAGAAACATGATCGTGAAGTGAAAACGAGCATATTGATATGTGGATTGCATGATATAATCAAGTATTCAGTGAGATTGGATAGAAAATGCAAATCTGGGCAAAACTGAAAAACGCGCGTGTTCTTCAGCTGTTCTTGGCGCCATTTTCACAAATTCAAATATTTGAATTTTGTGATTTTATTTAATTGATTCAAAAATTAATTTCTCTCTGAGTTTTAATGATTTTGAGTTGATTCTTTTTTAAATAATTAACAAAAATGTTAAAATATTTTATTTTATCAAAAAATCCCAAAAATATTATTTATTTCATATAATTGATATTTTTGCAAAGAATTAATATTTTAATTGTTTTTGACATTTAATATATTTTTTCCTTTTGATTTTGTGAATTTTAATGATTTCTAATCATTTTGTAGGGCAAAACATGATTTATGAAGCACTAAGCCAAGATCACAATTTGTTTTCCACATGTTAAACAATTTTGATCATTTTAATTGAATATTTTATTCAATTAAAACACATTTTGAAAACAAATTAGGGTTTTTAATTAATTCAACCCTCATAAATCATTTTCAAAACTTTTGGGCCTCTTGAGAGAGTATAAGACCCAAAACCCCCCTTGTACAAACAATTTTGGGCCTCACTTATTGTATAAGTCCCCTTGTACAAGTAAACGGCGCGATCGTCGCCTTTTAAAAATAACATTGGGCCTACCCTTGAGTAGTAAGACCCATTCTTCTTTTCAAAACTTTTTGGGCCTCTATTAGAGTGTAAGACCCAATCCCTTTTTAACCAAAACAACTTTGGGCCTCAGATGTTGTATAAGCCCCTTCGCGTTAAAAGAAAACCTCGGCGCGATCGCCATTTCAAACGAAAAATCATCTGGGCCTACCCTCGTGTTATAAGCCCCACTCTTTTTCTTTAAACCTTCTTTTGGGCCTCTTGAGTGAGTGTAAGACCCGAATCCCTTTGTACAGCAAACCATTTTTGGGCCTCATTCACTTTTATAAGTCCCTCTGTACAAATTCAACAGTGCGCTCACTGATAAAACCCTGGGCCTCTCCTTGAGTTGTAATCCCCAAATCTTTCTTTTTCAAAGCAATTTCTCCTTTGATTTTGAATTATATTGTTGTTTTCAGTCTTTCTTTGTTGAACAACTAACCAGACAGCATGGAAGCTCTACAACCGGATAAGTGTTTATCCGGTTTCATTTACCGCTTTCATATACATATAACTGTATTGTGGGGCTGTTTCACTATAAGTCTTCTTTCATAAAGTCATATCAACTGTGTAATAATAGTATAGATATTTAGAGTTTCCCCAGCAACTAAGTCTAGCATTAAGCCCGTTGATCACTCTTAAATAGTCAAAACTAGATCCCCATAGGATTACCAGACACAGTCTTCCCTCCTCTTGGGGTTAAACAATATGGAGATGTGAAAGGCAGATTCTTTTTGAACCCTTTCTCAGATTGTCACTCGTAGAAGTTGTCAAAGAAACTCTACTCCCCAGAGATGATCTCTTCTCCGTGAATTGTATCTCTTCAGTTTCTTCCAAATTATCGAACTTTCCTGGCTTGATCTATTCTTTGTGAATATCCTGTCTTGAATTTCTCGGGGTTTGGGGACCCACAGGCTTCTTAAAAGCACCTTAGGAATTGTCAAGAAACTCTACTCCCCAGAGATGATCTCTTCTCCGTAAATTGTATCCCTTGAGTTTCTTCCAAATTCTCGAATTTTCCTGGCTTGATCTATTCTTTATGAATAGCCTGTCTTGAACTTCTCGGGGTTTGGGGACCGACAGGATTCCTAAAAGCATCCCCGCCTCCTCTTGGGCATTGTACAAGGACCTGTCGGCTGCTTAGAAGTATTCACAACCTCCTCTTAGGCTTCGTATAAATGATTTCTTCCTCCGGGAATGATAGCCTCCTCTTGGGCTTAGTACAAATTGTCCCTCGGCTTCTTAAAAGTTTCCAGCCTCCTCTTGGGCTTCGTACAAATTGTCCCGACGACCTCCTAAAGGTATATGAACAGAAATCAGTCATCTTAATAGAACAGTCTTTCCAAGAGTCTACTACTGTTTCTCAAAGCATAGTACAAAATATGAAACTCTAGACTTGAACAGTCTAATTTCCTTGAGTCTCAAAGACATTCTCAAGCACCCTTCAAAAATAGGAAGGAACCCCGTAGACTCGGACAGTCTCAATACCCTTTGGATTTCCCATTTCCTTAAAGAACAGGAAATAACCCCGATCCTTAGAACAAATCAATGAGTACAACATTACCCATATAAGAACTGATTTTCTCTTTAAATCAGCATACTGGACCTGTCACTCAACTGAAACAGTAACCCTAGCCTCCTCTTGGGCTTTGTACAATGATTCTCCCCAGCGGAGTTAACCTTTTCAGACTCTCTTGTTGAGTCAAAACCCTTTTAGCCTCCATCTTGGGCTTTGTACGAGATACAAAACACTCTCTTGTTGAGTCAAAACTTCCTTTTGCCTCCGTCTTGGGCTTTGTACAAGACATAAATCACTTCCTTGTTGAGCATAAAACTTTTAGCCTCTCTCTCGGGCTTCGTACGAGATACCATAAAGGACTTTCTTGTTGAGTCAACTCCCTTTTAGCCTCCTCTTAGGCTTTGTATAAGAAAACCACTGGTTGATCCAATCAACCTTTTAGCATCAAAGATGTGCCTCGTTCACAGTACACAAACATCAACAACTCCTTCCTGTCGCTCCCGGGATTTTCATCCTAGTACAAACGTGAAAGTGGTACCGAAACAGAGTCGCCAGCAATGTGTATTTATCCCAAGAGAGGGAAAGGAAACACTGCATAAACCTGAGGGAAAGGAAAGAGCATGGTCTTGCGACCTAGAGAAATGGATTCGGGAGTCGGTTACGCGAGAGGAAGGTATTAGCACCCCCACGCGTCCATCATACCCGATGGGATCCACGCTTGCTTGTCTCGATCAAAGGGTGATAGAAAAGGATACTGGAAAAAAGAACTGAAAGAAAGAAAGGAGAAAGAATGCAAAAGGAACGAGAAACAAATGTAGGGAAAATAAAAGAAGTGCTCGAATGGGCCCTACCCCACTGCCTACGTATCTCATCGGGAGCATGAGAATCAAAGCGACGTAGTTCCCCTCACTAGGGATGGATTGTTTGTGTTTTTTAGTGGAATACGTCAGCGTTCGCGTTCTAGAAGTTTAGGTGTTGCAGCTCGCTGTAGGGAGACTTAGGCGTTACCTGTTTGCGGTAGAACGGAAATGACGCATCCTTAAGGAATGAACGAAGGAGATGAGGAAAGAATTCCCGAAGGAAATACGTTATTGTTTGTTTTTGTCTTTTAAAAGTTTTTTTCATTTGTTTGCATATGATAGTGTATCTAAATCTTAGTCATTGGAATGTATACATTCTCACATTCCAAGATGGAATGAGTAAGAAAATATACTAAGAGTGAAGAAGACCCCCACACTTAGTTCCAATTGTCAAGGTTCAAATACACTAGCATACTTGTGTTTATTAAGTGTTTTTGTTGATTATGAAATGAAGAAGTGTTTTATTATTTGTACCTTCAACAAGTATTACATTTAAGTCCCTCATACGAGATCAAATGTTTAACACATTGACCCAAGATGGGCCATATGCTATACATTCTAAGATTACAAGAGAAGACCCCTTTATAATCTTTTCTTTATATGAAAGGCCTAAATGTAATAAATGCCTACCTTTATTAGATATTTTGAATTTTCTTTGAGATGAGAAGATAGAAGACTCAAGTGGGAGAAAAAGGTAAAAATCTATGTGAACTAAGACTCAATCGTAATTGATTAGTTAAGGGAGTGATCCTAATGGTTTTTGAGGTTGCAAAACCTAAAGCCTAAAGAAGGAATGAATTAAACAATTCACTTCTAAAGTAGAAGATGAATTGTAACTCAAAAGGGAAAGTAAGGAGTTAATCAAAGAAAGCACATAAGTACTTAACAAAACACAAGATTGAATTGTAAAATATGAAAGGAAAGAAGTGTGAATGTGGATCCCTTATCCACACTCAATTTCAACTTACCAATGCCCCTACATGGTTAGTAAACATAGAAACATGTATAAGAAGCAAAAAGAAACACTTAATGCACATTAAAGTTCAAAAGAATAAGATGAAGAATCAAATCTTAGTATCACAACCAGAATGTGAACCCTATGGACAACAAGTGATTATCATCATACAAGTTCAAATGAGCAAGCAACAATCATCATCCATTAGCATTCAAACATATTACCATAAGAAAGGATAGATGATAGATGAAAAGGAAATGAAAAGAACATGCATAAATGGAACATGTAACCCAAAGATCAGAATTGAAACTAAATGGAAAATGGTCTATAAACATCTCAAGAGTAATCATGAATCAACAATCAAGACATTCAAGAAGTGGTAGAAGAAGAATAATGAAAGTCCAAAAAGAAAGTGCAAACAATACATGTTAAGGATGCACAAAGTTCAAGTTAAAATGAACATATAAAGATGACCTATAATATGTCCCAAGGACCTATAATATCACATGAATGACTCATAAAATCATGAAATAAAAATATCATAAAATGTCATAATAGACCAAGGGATCAAATTTACGGTCCCTTGGTCTATTAGTCTGGAATCGGGGTCTAGCTTGCTGATCTGGAGCTTGATGTCCTGCTGGAACCGAAATGGTTACAGCATCCACCTGATGATAGGACTGAGTGCTACCTCTTCCCCCTCCTCTATGCACAGCACTGGGCTCCCCTTCTCTTTTCTTTGGTCCATTAGCAAAGGGTTTCCTCGAACTCGAAGCGCCAGTCCCACTGACGTCTTGAATCTTACCCAACTTCAATAAACTCTCTATTCGTTCCCCAGCAATAACAATGTCGGCAAACCCTGTGGAAGGACACGCAGCCAATCTATAAAAATACGGCCCTTGGAGTGTGATCATGAACATATCAGCCATCTCACGATCGGCCAAAGGTGGTTGAACTCGAGCAGCCAATTCCCTCCATCTCTGTGCGTACTGCTTAAAGCCCTCCTTATGGTCCTGAGTCATACTCTGCAGTTGAGTACGATTAGGTGCCATGTCCAGATTATATTGATACTGCTTCAAAAACGCAGCGCACAAATCTTTCCAGCTCTTTATATGAACCCTGTCCAGCTTAACGTACCATTCCAAGGAGGCGCCTGACAGGCTGTCTTGGAAGAAATACATCCAAAGCTTTTGGTCTTCAGTATAAGCGGCAATCTTGCGATTGTAAGCTTGCAAATGTGTTATGGGACAGGTACTGCCATTGTACTTATCCAATATAGGGAGCTTGAATTTGGGAGGGATTCTCACACCTTGCACGAGACCCATGTCTTCTACGTCAATCCCCAGAGGATTTTGGCTCTCAATATCCTTGAGTCTCTCATCTAACCCTTCGTACTTCCGGTCTTCATTGTAGAAACCCATGTCGTTGTTGAATGCGGTAAATTGGTCATCTTGACCATCCTCTAAACCATTATTGTCAAATCCCAGATGTACCCCACCAGTGGGGATGTTGACGACAGGAGGAGTGCGCACATTGCGATTTGGGATTTCAGTCTCCAGCCTCTGAATAGTGACTCTCATGGCATCTTGACCAACCCTCATGGTCTCCTGACCGGCCCTCAGCTCCCGCTGACCTTGAGCAATCCCCTGCATAAGGTTCATGAACTGCTCCATCCTTCCCCTCAAATTAGCTAATTCAGTCTGAACTTGTTCCATGACTCTGGCTTAATTGCGTCGGGTAGAGTATCGGTGAACTGGGGTATCAGCTATCGTGCCTGAAAACCCAATAAAGGTTAGCAGGCACCTGCAAAAAGGAAAACCTGCAATGCAAAAATGATATGCTATGCAAATGCAAAGTTATGTTTGTCATTTCAAGATACTTTTTCATATCCTGATTCCAATCGTAACCACAAATTCCTGAAGACCAGAAATCATGATTATTGAGTTTTGCCTTGAAGAGACATTCATATACGCCAATCACAAATATCTGATGACCAGAAATAGTGATTTTGTAGTGTGCCAGTGTGCAGATATCTTATTACATCACATATATCTGAAGACCAGAAATTGTGAACAGAAATAGCTCATTTCATACAAATTCCCAAAAGTTTTCAAGCACATTTGTCAAAGTTTCAGCAACAGAATAAGAAACAAGCAGTCAAATGGATCCATCAACAATTCTGATGGTAACCATTGCAAATTACAAAGAAATGACAAAAATCATTAATCTGATAGCTCTACGTCCTTCAGCTTCTGGCTGGAATATTTAATCTCTTCGAACAGGATGCGGGTACGCTGATGATGTGGCTTCTCAATCAGCTCTTTGATTACGACGTCCCTTTTTTCCAGTGCATCAGATAATGAGCCCATGTGCATCAGCAAGGCTTCATCTTCATTGGCTCCTTTGCGCCTCTTAATTCCAGCTTGAATTTTAACCAGCTTCAGATCTGCCGTGACATCTTCAAGCTCTTTGTTGGCAATTTTCAGCTTATCTCCAGCATTCCTTACATGTTCTTGACTTTTACCAAGATCTTCTCGATACTTTCTTCTTTCTACATGTGCTTTCTTCAGCTCTTCATCTTTATCTTTTAACTGGGTCAGCAATTCAGAGTTTTCAATTCTGACTTCATCCCAAGCTTGACGAAGTTTAGCTAATGAATCCCTGCTTCTGGCTAAAGCCTGCTTTGTAATCTTGTGAGCTTAACTAGTATCATCTGCTCCCAAAGTAAGTTTCCGGAAGTACCGAGCTCTATCATCAAAATCTTCTTCTTTGTCCGCCAAGATTTTCTCCGCTTTGAATGCTCTTTTCTCCAAATCTTTGTTGTCAGCCAAAGCTTTCTGAAGACATCTGCTCATCCCAGAGTTCTCTATCTGCAACTCTCTAACCATTTTCTTCCATTTCTCGCACTCTTCAGCCGGTACCATGGAGTGTTGATTTGGACATAAGAGAATCTCTCTTGAAAAGGGTAGCAACAGCTCTTTGACCTTCATCTCAATCCAAGCATCGTAGTCAGGGTATGATCTACAGTCTCCTTTGCCAAAAACTAACTTTCCCTTTCTTTGCCTAAATTTCCAGGCATTTATGACTTCTGGCACTCTTTCATTCATGGTTCCCACGAAAAACAGAGAAGCACTAATCTCTTCATCAGCAGGAGGATTCCTCGAAGCATAACCAAATTGTCTAACAGCCAACACCGGGTTGTAATTAATCCCACCTCTTCTTCCAAGTAGAGGCACATTCGGAAAACTTCCACATTTAACAGTAAGCTCTATTGTCAGTAATTTGGGATCAAAACAAATGATGTTATTGGCAGTCAAACCTATCAATCTCTTGGACCATTTCATTGTCTCAGCAGTTTCTACGAAAGCACCGGTTCGAGGTAAATGTTTGAAGAGCCAATGACATAACAATTGGGTACAGCAACTAACCAGACTTCCTCTTCCCTTCTCATTTTTGTAGTGTACTGAGTAATAAAAATCCCCTAGCAGGGTAGGAATCGGATTCTTCGAAACGAACACTTTCATTGCCTGCATATCAACAAAGTCAGGTTGACCGGGGAAAAGCACCAACCCATAGATACAAAGAGCAAACACAACATTGTAAGTAGTCCAATTTCTAGCCTTGGAAGCTTCCTGAGCTTGTTGGAAAAGAAACTCCACATAAAATCCTTTATCTTCTTTGAGTTTGCTCAGGCCACTTTTTACAACAAACAAGTCCAAATGTAGAACAGCAGCAATTACTTCGGGGGTAAGAGCATCTTCAGAAAAATACGGTATAGAAGACGTGACTGGAATTCCCAAAATAAATGAAAATTCCTCCAAAGTGGGCATCAGAATGTAATCAGGGAACAGGAAACATCTCATTGATGGTTCATAGAACTGTAAGAAAGTGTGCAACCCATCCTTCTCATACTTTGTGAATGCACATACCATTTTAATCAGCTCTCCATATTCCTTCTGAAAAGTGCTGAGAACACCAGAATAGGCCCTACCCCACTGCCTACGTATCTCATCGGGAGCATGAGAATCAGAACGACGTAGTTCCCCTCACTAGGGATGGATTGTTTGTGTTTTTTAGTGGAATACGTCAGCGTTCGCGTTCTAGCAGTTTAGGTGTTGCAGCTCACTGTAGGGAGATTAGGCGTTTCCTGTTTGCGGTAGAACAGAAATGACGCATCCTTAAGGAATGAACGAAGGAGATGAGGAAAGAATTCCCGAAGGAAAGACGTTATTGTTTGTTTTTGTCTTTTAAGAGTTTTTTTCATTTGTTTGCATATGATAGTGTATCTAAATCTTAGTCATTGGAATGTATACATTCTCACATTCCAAGATGGAATGAGTAAGAAAATATACTAAGAGTGAAGAAGACCCCCACACTTAGTTCCAATTGTCAAGGTTCAAATACACTAGCATACTTGTGTTTATTAAGTGTTTTTGTTGATTATGAAATGAAGAAGTGTTTTATTATTTGTACCTTCAACAAGTATTACATTTAAGTCCCTCATACGAGATCAAATGTTTAACACATTGACCCAAGATGGGCCATATGCTATACATTCTAAGATTACAAGAGAAGACCCCTTTATAATCTTTTCTTTATATGAAAGGCCTAAATGTAATAAATGCCTACCTTTATTAGATATTTTGAATTTTCTTTGAGATGAGAAGATAGAAGACTCAAGTGGGAGAAAAAGGTAAAAATCTATGTGAACTAAGACTCAATCCTAATTGATTAGTTAAGGGAGTGATCCTAATGGTTTGTGAGGTTGCAAAACCTAAAGTCTAAAGAAGGAATGAATTAAACAATTCACTTCTAAAGTAGAAGATGAATTGTAACTCAAAAGGGAAAGTAAGGAGTTAATCAAAGAAAGCACATAAGTACTTAACAAAACACAAGATTGAATTGTAAAATATGAAAGGAAAGAAGTGTGAATGTGGATCCCTTATCCACACTCAATTTCAACTTACCAATGCCCCTACATGGTTAGTAAACATAGAAACATGTATAAGAAGCAAAAAGAAACACTTAATGCACATTAAGGTTCAAAAGAATAAGATGAAGAATCAAATCTTAGTATCACAACCAGAATGTGAACCCTATGGACAACAAGTGATTATCATCATACAAGTTCAAATGAGCATGCAACAATCATCATCCATTAGCATCCAAACATATTACCATAAGAAAGGATAGATGATAGATGAAAAGGAAATGAAAAGAACATGCATAAATGGAACATGTAACCCAAAGATCAGAATTGAAACTAAATGTAAAATGGTCTATAAACATCTCAAGAGTATTCATGAATCAACAATCAAGACATTCAAGAAGTGGTAGAAGAAGAATTGAAATGAAAGTTCAAAAAGAAAGTGCAAACAATACATGTTAAGGATGCACAAAGTTCAAGTTAAAATGAACATATAAAGATGACCTATAATATGTCCCAAGGACCTATAATATCACATGAATGACTCATAAAATATGCAAGTGTTCATACAAATATGCACAAGAATATTCATGTAAAACATGCACCAAAGTTAGAATGATATAACATGGATTATGCTTCAAATGTAATACATCAAACAAAACCCAAATGAACTCATGAAAATTATGCAAACATATTATTTGAATGCCTAAGTCAGAAGTAAATCATACATCAAGATAGCATGTCAAAATTCAAAGCAAAATGACTTCAAACAAAGCAATTAGCTCAAGTTGACACATCATGCAAAGTGGTGCAAAGATAAGCATTAAAACATGTTATAAAATGGCCTAAAAAATCAAACAAAAATCATATAACATGCTTCAATGTATAAATGAACCAATACAAAAATAAGCAAGTCAAAACAATTTGTAATGAGCAAAAACAAAATTCCACAAATTCATGTATCACATTTGGAATGCACACAAATGGGAATTCAAAGAAAATTATGAAACAGGGGCAAAAATGTCATAAAATCATGAAATAAAAATATCAAAAATTTCCTATATGTCTTGAAAATGTTCATGAATTTTCCTATAATTTTATGATGTAGTTTAGTAATTTTAAAAATTAAAAAGAAAACGTGCATAAAATAAAGAAAATGAAAAGAAATTGAAAACAAGAGAGGGGTGCAAGCATAGCAAACTATCAGTTCAACGTGTTTGGGCCTTAAAAAGGTGAGGTGCAAATATCAATCTAGCTTAAGTCCATTAAACGCCCAATCCACACTAACTTCTGTGCACTCTCAGTCAAACAAAGTCAAACACTGAACACCATTGGATCAAGTCCAGTCAACCAAATAGTCAAAGTAATCACAATCAAAGCACATGCGTGAGGGAACACATTAACTAACATGCGCTGCACCACACAACGTTTAAAATGAAATCAGAAAATAACACGTGAGGAGCACGCATATTTTAATGCGATGGCGCCACTGTAGCCACACGATGATGAAAAATCAACGGTCACGATTAAAACATGAGTAAACCCTAGCAATTACAGCCACCGGCCGGAGATGACCTCCGGTCATCTTCTCCGGCCAACAACCACCACCTGCAAACTCACATGTTCACCAAAACACACAATGCGCATACCAAAATGAAGCTGAGGTAATGGAGATCATGAATACACCACTATTTTTCACATAACAAGCATGTACACAAAGAACAGAGAAGGATAAGATATGCCCTAACTTTTTGATCTAAGCCTCTACAAGGCCAATCAACTAGCCGGAGTAAGCAGAGCTTCTATCAAGCTTAAATTAACAAAAACAAGCTAAAATTAATGAAAATCAACTAAAGCAAATTTGAATGATGAAACCTGAAAATGTGGAGCAATTGGAGATGTTGAGAAAACCAAAGAAAAGCTTGATATGCTGAGCTTCTAGATCTTCAACCTTAGCAAAATAAATGCTATGGATTCGCAAGTATATGAAGGATATTGAAGATTGCAGTGATGCTAAACTTGTAGAAATGGAGTTGTTCTTGTTGCTCTTGATTCAACCACGCCAAGCAATGATCAATGGAAGAACAATGGAGTTGAAATCGTGGAGAAGAAGATGAGCAAACTCAGAGAGAATGAGAGAGTTTCTGAAGTGAAAAAGGAGAAAATGATGTTGAAGATTGAAATGTGAGTGAAGCTTGCTATTTATAAGTTGCTTTAACCATGGTTAAATGGGTGAGTTAACTGAGTCCAAGTGGAGTTTAGGTGAGTCATCCCTAACTAACTGAGTCAAGTTAGTTAGGGAGAGCAATGATATAGTGATGATAGTTCACGGTGTGTTATGGTAGAGATGAAAATGAAGACAGCTCGTGTATGCTGCAGCAAGCAAGCTTGTTCTACAAGCTTTCCTTCTTTCCATTCTAATGCATAATGAAGCACGTGCCATGGTGTGTATGAAGGGTGTTTGGTTTAAAAAGGCAATGGATAAATGGTATAGCAACATCAACAACATTTGTTTTTTCTGATTTTATGACAGTTGGAACCAAACGAAACATGGTAGTTTGGTGATGAATTTTTCCATGCATTGTGGATAGTTTGAGAAGGTTTTGGGGTCAGTGGAAAGAGGGATCATAGTAGAACATGTTTGGTGTGAAAAATGAGTTGAAATAAGGTGTATAGGATAGTGTAAAATAGCTTAGAACACCCATGTTTGAAACTGGTGGAAGGGTGAGGTAATGAGGTTGGCTGGCAAGGCAAGCATGGCATGGAACTTCAGCAAAATCACCCTAACTTGAGACCACTACATCTCCATCATAACTTGATCAAATGAAATTTTGTCCAACATGAACATTAAAGAGGGCATTGCAAGGAACAATTTTGATGTTGACAAGTTTTTCAAATGAAGCCTCTAACCATGAGAAGAATGAGTGAACATTTGGCACACCACCTGTTTGTAAAAATGATGGCGCGTGGGCCTAAGAATCCTTGGTCATGACCTGATTTTGGACCTACTTTGCTCAAACTTTGATCAATCATATCTCACTCAATTTTTATCTAATGGAAATGTTCTACACATGGATTTGAAGCTTGAAACAAGATCTTTTGTTGTGGCCGAGTGGAATTTTCATTTGATGTCTCAAATTTGAATGGCCTTGGTTCAAAGTGTAGTGCAAAATGGCCCAAAATTACTATTTTTGGACACCCTACTTCTTCCAAAAATGGCAACTTTTCAAATCTTGATTTTTCATGATCCTTTTGGAATCTCTTGATCAAATTTTGCACATTGGTCACACATAACATAAATTTCATGGATTTGGCCTCAAAAAGTCAAGAGTTGACTTTTTCCTCTGATTATTTGACTTAGCCCCAATTTTCCTGATTTTTTATCTTTCTTCCAATTGAACCACTTCTAAAACCAATTGAGAGGCAATTTTCCACACACATACACTTAAGAACATGTAGAATACCATGACATCAAGTTTTGCTCAAAAATCAAAGATACACTGATTTAATTGGAAACCCTGGTTTTGGCCCCTTCTGGTTAGGAGGAAATTGCACATCTTTCAAATCCAAATTCCTCTGAGTATGTTGTGTATCCTCTTAAAGGATGATGAGATATGCCACTTGAGGGTGATTTGAACCAATAAGCTATCTCTTTTGAGGGTTTTCCTTCAGTTTTTTGGACCTCTTGCATAGTGTAGGATGTAGTGCTTCAATCTCCTATTGATTCTCACTTTCTAGAGGTTTTGGATGATCAATTGAGATAGTATGAGACATGAAAGACCTCTTGGCTTGCCTTGAGGCAACTTGTTTGACCTTTTGTACCTTGAATGATCCCTTGATTGTCCACCTTTCACCTGATCACATGACTTGATGGTAAGAGGGATGATATGCTTCATTTTTCTATGTTAAAGATGCAATGCAAGGCTAATGAGATGGATATAATATGTGATATGATAATGCTATGCTATGATGACAAAAGAGAGAGCAAATTTTGGGGTATTACACTTCCCCTTCATCTAATCGCTGTAAGCGGCAAGCCTCTGGATTATTTACATCCATGCCAATGTCCCTCTTTTAGCGTGAGAAATTCCTAAGGAAAGATGGCATTGCTCTACACTGAGTTAAAGTCTTCTCCTTCAGGTTGGAAATCCCCTATAAAGGAAATTATGGCATTGCCAGATTCACATATCCCGATTAAAGTAATTATCCTTTATAAACAGTTGTGACAAACAAACCCCTCTTTAGAGATGACAAATTCTCTCTAAAGACGACACCTTTTAGCTTCACATCTTGGGCTTTGAACAAGATACAAACTACCTTTCGCTTCACGTCTTGGGCTTTAAACAAGACACCAAAACACCATTTCCTCTCATAGAATAGGAGGAACTACGAAGGCTCTGATTTCTCTGTTTCGGAAAAACGGGAATACGTTGGCATAAGATTGAAAGAAAAATCTTAGCGAGCACACTAATCAAAAAACATCAGTCCTAACCCGATAGCCTAAACACCCTTTTTAAAAAAATAACCTAGGAGAGACCCACAATCTCAAACAGCATCTGTAAACAAACAGTCATCTATTTAAACTCAGTTTGCAAGCAGGGTTAATTGGAGACATCTATTTTCCTTCCTTCGTCAGCTTCAATAGGATAAAAAATAAATCGAGATGTTGATACCAAAGAGCGGTAGTGCTTCGCAACTACGTCCAAAATCGCTCGCTACAAGAGGCTAAAAGGGTTTGACTCAACAAGAGAGTGCTTTTAGATGTGTCCTGTATGATGCCCATGACAGAGGCTAAAGGTTGACTCAACAAGAGAGTCTTTCTGTGTCTCGTACGAAGCCCGAGAGGGAGGCTAAAAGGATTATTGACTCAACAAGAGAGTCTTTTTGTATCTCGTACGAAGCCCGAGATAGAGGCTAAAGGAGTTGACTCAACAAGAGAGTCTTTTTGTATCTCGTACGATGCCCGAGATAGAGGCTAAAACGATTATTGACTCAACAAGAGAGTCTTTTTGTATCTCGTACGAAGCCCGAGATAGAGGCTAAAGGAGTTGACTCAATAAGAGAGTCTTTTTGTATCTCATACGAAGCCTGAGATAGAGGCTAAAAGGATTGCTGTTTCAGTTGAGTGACAGGTCCAGTAGGTGGGTTGAAAGAGAAAATCAGTTCTTATAAAGAGACTGATTGAAGGTAAGGCTATGCCTTGGGATTGATCAGAGGATCAGGGTTATTTCCTGTTCTTTAAGGAAATGGGGATTCCAAAGGGTATTGGAGACTGTCCGAGTCTACTGGTGTTTTTCCCTACTTGAGAATGCCTTCGAGACTCAAGGAGATTAGACTGTCCAAGTCTAGAGTTTTATCTTTTGTACTATGCTTAAAGAAACAGTAGTAGTACGTTCATGGTAGAAAGATCTTGACTCTTTGAAAGACTGTTCTATTAAGATGACTAATTTATGTTCCTATACCTCTAGGAGGTCGTCGGGATAATTTGTACGAAGCCCAATAGGAGGCTGGAAACTTTTAAGAAGTCGAGGGACAATTTGTACGAAGCCCAAGAGGAGGCTCTCTTCCCGAAGGAAGAATCCTTATACGAAGCCTAAGAGGAGGCTTTGAATACTTCTAAGAAGCCGTAGGGTCCTTGTACAACGTCCAAGAGGAGGCAGGGATGCTTTTAGGAAGCCTGTGGGTCCCCAAACCCCGAGAAATTCAAGACAGGCTATTCACATAGAATAGATCAAGCTAGGAAAGTCTGAGAATTTGGAAGAAACTCAAGAGATGCCATTCACGGAGAAAAGATCGTCTCTGGGGAGTAGAGTTTCTTTGACAATTTCTAAGAGTGACAGTCTGTGAAAGGGTTCACCGAGAATGCTGCCTTTCACGTCACCATATTGTTTAACCCGAAGAGGAGGGAAGGCTGTATCTGGTAATCCTAGGGGGATCTAGTTTAGTCTATTTAAGAGTGATAAACAGGGCTTAGTGCTAGACGTAGTTGTCGGGGAAACTCTAAATATCTATACTAGTATTACACAGTTGATATGAGTTTATGAAAGAAGACTTACAGTGAAACAGCCCCACAATACAGTTACATGTATATGAAAGCGGATAAAGAAAGCTTATAACCACTTACTCGGTTGTAGAGCTTCCATACTGTTTGGTTAGTTGTTCAACAAAGAAAGATTGAAAATAATAGTATATTCAAAATTTAAAGGAGAAAGTATTTTGAAAAGATGTTGGGGCTTACAGCTCAAGGAGAGGCCCAAGGTTTATCAGTGATCGCACTGTCGTTTTGTACAGAGGGACTTATACAAGTGACTGAGGCCCAAAAATTTTTCTGTACAAGGGGATGGGTCTTACACTCTCTCAAGAGGCCCAAAAGATTTATTTTTGTACAAGTGGTGAGGCTTACAGCTCAAGGAGAGGCCCAGGGTCATTTGTTTGAAAATGGTGATCGCGCCGAGATTTTCGAAAATGCGGTGGGTCTTATACAATGCATTGAGGCCCAACATGGTTTGGTTTTCAAAGGGGGTTGGGTCTTACACTCTAATAGAGGCCTAAAAGATTTTAAATGGGTCTTATAGCTCGAGGAGACGCCCAGGGTTTTTTTTTCAACGGACGGTGGTCGCGTCGAACTTTTTGAAATACAACGGGACTTATACAAGAAGTGAGGCCCAAAAATAGGTTTGTATTTACAAAGGATTGGGTCTTACACTCTATTAGAGGCCCAAGTGTTTTTGCATTGTTTGATGAGGGTGAAAATCAAAGAAACCCTAATTTGTTATTCTTTAAAAGTAAATATTTAAAGAAAATCAAATAAAATACCAAATAAGTTTGAATAAACCATTTGGGATTTTTGTTTAAGGTTTCAGAAACGAGGGATTAATCACAAGGTTAATTAAAACTCATTTGGTTTTGATTTTCATAGTAAATATTCACTTTTAAAATGTTTAAAAACATTAAAAAGGAATTTATTCACAAAAATATTAATTATATTAAATAAATAATATAAACTTAATTTTTTATGGAATAAAATTTTTCAACATTTTTGTGATTTTTTTCAAAAAGAACCAATCAAAAATAATTAAAATTGAAAGAGTTATTAATTTTTCAATTAATTAATAAAACATAAAAATATTGGAAAAATAGCAAAAATGTGAGAAAACACAAAATGGCATGGGTGCGGTTTGAACCCACGACCTCAAGGTTATAGGGCGCGCGCCTTACCACTGGGGTGGTGATACATCCATTGCTTGAAGTGAAACCACAATATACAAGGCATGCCTTGTTTTCTAGGCCTGGTCAAGGCAAGGCAAGGCAAGTTTTGCCAAGAAACGGGAAGGTCCATAACTTTCTCATTTCTCAATGTTTGGGGACAAAATTTATATGCATCTGGCCTAGAATTTCACAGGGAATCCAATGGTGGTGGTATTTTTTTCAGATCATACTCCCTCCTCAAAACCTGATAGTGGTTTTGAAAAAGGCCTATAATTGCATTTTCTATGCTACACTTTGATACAGGCATGAATTACATGATGAATTGGTTCAAACAGAACATGTATAACATGTATGAGGTGTGTATGATCAGTGGACTTCAAAACAATGCGTATTTTGGAAAGTTCAAGTCATGATGCTTACCTCTTTTTGAGTTTTTGGAGTTTTCTGTGCAATCTGCCAAACTTCTTGTTCCATAAATGGTTTGATGCTTTGGGCACTCTCAAATGATCTCTCAGAAGCTTTGAGGATGGTTGGAATCAGCTGGATCTTGCAAAAACACAAACTGGCCCTTTCTTGCAAAAGGGGTTAAAATGACCAAAATATCAACTCTCTCAAATGGTGTTCCGGATGGGGGGAACCATTTGGGACAGTTCAAGGATGTTATTTGGAGTGTGTTTAAGATTTTATCTGGTTTGGAAAGTGACTGAATCAAGACATGGCTTGCAAAATGCACAAAAGGCCTATTTTGAGGTTTTGAGAGGTGACTTTGTGATTTTGGGATTACAGGTCACTTTTGATAGTTTGGATCACCTACATATGATGTTTATGAGGTGTTAGGATCATGAGTTGTGATGGAAATGCTCTCTAACTCAAAAACTCAGAGTTACCTTGCTAAAGAAGGTATTTTTGCCTAAAGAAAGGGATTTTGAGGAAAGCATTTGTTTGATGGCTTTGGTGTACTCAAACTGAGCACAAATGAGCTTTATTTATAGTATAGCAAATTTGTTTTGGGATCAATAGTGAATGGCAACTGCAGCAGAGGTTTGGCCAATGGTTGAACTTTGGAATCCAAGTCCCCTCTAGCCATTGACTAGAGGTTAGGGCACAGGGTTGTGGTTCCCTTGGTCTTGGATTAGTCTTGACTGAATTCAGTTGCAAATGGCTCAGTCCATGCCACCTTGGTGTATGCATTGAATGCTCCAATACAAAATTTTAGTCTTGTCCCTCTTTTAGGCAATTCTAGGTTTGGCATGCTACTTCTTGTTCCAAGGACTTTGGAGGCTTGGCTCAGTGTTTGTCCCCTTTAGATTTGATCCTCAGATGTGTCCAAGATGATGACAAGGCTTGGAATTATCTGATTTTGCCAAATCGAGTAAAAATGCAAAATTCTGCCTAGCCTTGGCAGTTTTCAGCAAGGCATATTGCCCTTGTCATATCTCATGGCTCAAGTGGAATTTGGTGATGTTCTTGGGCATTTTGGAAAGCCCTCATATGATACAACAATTGTCTGATCATATTTGGTTTTGATACCTCTTGGATCCAAGTGAAAAATCTCCCTACATTTGGAAACAAGTGAAGGCAGATTCTGACTTAGTGAAAATTTCACTAAGTGTTGGAAAAAAGTGACATTTTCACTTTTTGTGATTTTGATCATTCCATAACTCAAAATCCATGAGGAATTTGGAGGGGGTCAGTTTTAAGCTTTTGTAGAGGGTAATGAGATCTACAAATCAAGCTTTGGATGGAGAAAAATGGCTTGGTGGTTTAGGAGTTATGATCCTCCAAAGTTGGTACCCTTGCCACTTTGTTCATAACTTAGAAAATTTTCTAAGTTTTTATGGTTACCCCTTTTACAAGTTATCCCAGTTTTCTTGATTTTTCTTGATCAATGATGATTCAAATCATACATTAACATCATTTTAGGGTTAAAAAACCATTCTTGTGAAAAATCTCAAAAAGTCAATGTTGACTTTTGTGCACAGTTGACTTTTTATCAAATGAATTCCAAACTGTGTGATCCTTTAGGAAATCATGTCCTTGACCTAAATCAAACTTGATGGACATGTTCCATGGGTGTTATAGGGTATATTGAATCATGTCTTAGGGTTTGGGAGCATGTCCTGGTCAAAAGTCAAAGATACAGTTGACTTTTCTCGCAAAACCTTAACTGTGGTATTGATGAAATTGAGACTTGCTGCTCAAGCTTCCTGAATCAATCCATTGTTACAAATGGATCAATGTGGTATGTTGGAGACCCTCAAATCCTCTCTTGAGGTTGTGGCTCATGATTTGTCCCAAAAGTCAACTTAGGGGTGAATTAGGTCAAGAAACCCTAATTCTTGATTTTTGATGTATGCATCCCCTGATGTCAAATTGACTTGATGGATGGGCCCATGAGGTTCCATGGAGTATATTAGGATATGCTTTGAAGCATTGGCTCATTCCCAGAGGAAAATTTCCATCTGGAGGTCCTGGTCAACCAAACCTTAATTTGGTGACACTGGCGATCTTGAGGCTTGATCCACCTGGAAGGGAGCAGCCTTGTGCTTAATCCTTAAAGTGGGAGTCCTCTTGATCCTTTGTAGATGTTTGAGAGGCTAGACAAGTTAAAGATCATATCATTTCTTGATTGATCCTTTGTCTAAAAGCTCTGAGAGGGCTGGAAACCCTAAATTTGATTGTAGTGGATGCTTACCCATCTTTGGGGAGACTGATGAGGTATGATGGTTCCTCCATATTGTGGTGATGATTTTAACAATGATGGGAAATATTAGTGGTCAAAATTTGGGGTATGACACATAGGCAACAACTTGTCTATTCTGCATCAATACTCCACTAAGGCCCATCTTCGACGCATCACAATACACCACAAAAGATTCGCTCAGATTAGGCAAAATCAACATTGGAGCGGTCGTTAATCTCTTCTTCAATTCCACAAAACTCTCTTCACAAGATACGTCCCACACAAAAGCTTGGCCCTTTCGAGTCAACTGAGTCAAAGGTAATGCCAACTTAGAAAAGCCCTCGATAAACTTGCGGTAATAACCCGTCAATCCTAGAAAACTTTGTATCTTAGTAGCAGACTCCGGAGTCTCCCACTGTAACACCGCATATATCTTGGAAGGATCTATAACAATTCCACCACTTGAAATCACATGGCCAAGAAAACTCACTTCCTTCAACCAGAACTCACACTTTGACAGCGTTGCATACAACTTCTTTTCCTTCAATACTTGCAAAACAGTTCTCAAATGCTCAACATGCTCTTCTTCAGACTTAGAATATATCAGAATATCATCAATGAAAACCACCACAAATTGGTCCAGATACTCATGAAAAATCCGATTCATATACTCCATGAATACACCAGGTGCATTGGACACACCAAACGACATCACAGTGTATTCATAGTGACCATACCTCGTTCTAAAACTTGTCTTCGGAATGTCGTCAGGTTTAACACGAATCTGATGGTAACCCAACCTCAAATCAATCTTGCTAAACACACAGGCACCTACTAACTGATCCATCAAGTCGTCGATTCTCGGAAGTGGATACTTATTCTTGATAGTCACTTTATTCAACTACCGATAATCAACATACAATCTCATACTTCCGTCTTTCTTCTTCACTAACAGCACATGAGCCCCCCACGGAGAAACACTTGGTCGAACAAACCTTTTCTCGAGCAATTCTTCCAGTTGTTTCTTAAATTCACTTAACTCAGAAGCTGACATCCGATAAGGAGTCATCGACACTGGACTCGTACCCGGTACTAAGTCCACTACAAACTCTACTTCACGTTCTGGAGGCAAATCACTGATGTCATCTGGAAACACCTCTGGAAATTCACATACAATAGGTAAGTCGACACTTGTAGCTTCATGATTAATCTGTAATGATGCAAACATTGCAAATACCAAGGCTTCATCTTCCATAAGTTCGTCTACTTGCTTCGCCAGCAAGAACATCAACTCTCAACTATCACCAAACTCAGGAAACTCCACAGTCTTAGTATAACAATTGATATGAACATGGTGTCATACCCCGAATTTTGACCACTAAGATTTCCCATCATTGTGCAAATCATCATCACAATATGGATGAACCATCATACTTCATCAGTCTCCCCAAAGATGGGCGAGCATTCACTACTATCAAAATTAGGGTTTCAAGCCCTCTCAGAGTTCTTAGACAAAGGATCAATCAAGGAATGACATGGACTTCAACTTGTCTAACCTCTCAAACATCCAAAATGGATCAAGAGGACTTCCACTTCAAGGATTAAGCACAAGGTTGCTCCCTTCTAGGTGGATCAAGCTTCAAGATCGCCAGTGTCACCAAATTAGGGTTTTGGTCGACCAGGGCCTCCACATGAAAATTTTCATCTGGGCATGAGCCAATGATTCAAAACATATCCTAATATACTCCATGGAACCTCATGAACCCAATCATCAAGTCAATTTGACCTCAAGGGATGCATACATCAAAAATCAGGAATTAGGGTTTCTTGACCTAATTCACCCCTAAGTTGACTTTTGGGACAAATCATGAACCAATACCTCAAGACATGATTTGAGGGTCTATAATATACCATATTGATCCATTTGGAACAATGGATTGATCCAGGAAGCTTGAGCAACAAGTTTCAATTTCATCTGAACCACAGTTAGGGTTTTGCGAGAAAAGTCAACTGTAACTTTGACTTTTGATCAGGACATGCTCCCAAACCCTAGGACATGATTCAATACACCCTATAACACCCATGGAACATGTACGTCAAGTTTGATTTAGGTCGAGGACATGATTTCCTAAAGGATGGCACAGTTTGGAATTCATCTGATAAAAAGTCAACTGTGCACAAAAGTCAACTTTGACGTTTTGAGATTTTTCACAAAAATAGATTTTTAACCCTAAAATGATGTTCATGTATAATTTGAATCATCATTCATCAAGAAAAATCAAATAAAGTGGGATAACTTGTATAAGGGATAACCATAAAAACTTAGAAAATTTTCTAAGTTAAGGTACCAACTTTGGAGGATCATAACTCCTAAACCACAAAGCCATTTTTCCCCATCCAAAGCTTAATTTGTAGATCTCATTACCCTCTACAAAAGCTTCATTCTGACCTATGTCCAAATTCCTCATGGATTTTGAGTTATGGAGTGATCAAAATCAAGAAAAGTCACTTTGTTCCAACACTTAGTGAAAATTTCACTAAGTCAGAATCTGCCTTACTTTTTTCCAAATGTAGTGGGATTTTTCACTTGGATCCAAAAGGTATCAAAACCAAATATGATCAAACAGTTGTTGTATCATATAAGGGCTTTCCAAAATGGCCAAGAACATCACCAAATTCAATTTGGGCCATGAGATATGACATTGGCAAGTTGCCTTGCTGAAATCTGCCAAGGCAAGGCAGAATTTTGCACTTTTGCTCGATTTGCCAAAATCAGCCAATTCCAAGCCTTGTCATCACTTTGGACACATCTGAGGATTGAATCTAAAGGGGACAATCAATGAACCAAGCCTCCAAAGTCCTTGGAACATGAAATAGCATGCTAAACCTAGAATTGCCCAAAATAGGGACAAGACTCCAATTTTGGATTGGAGCATTCAATGGAAGCACCAAGGTGGCATGGACTGACCCATTAGCAACTGAATTCAGTCAAGACTTATCCAAGACCAAGGGGACCAGCATCCTGTGCCCTAACCTCTAGTCAATGGCTAGAGGAGACTTGGATTTTCATTTGCCAACATTGTCCAACCCTACTCAGCAGTTGCCATTCACTATTCCTTGCAATACAAACTTGCTCTACTATAAATAGAGCTCAATTGTGATCAGTTTGAGTACACCAAAGCCATCAAACATATGCTTTCCTCAAAATCCACTTCTCACTCTCAAAAATGCCTTTCTTAGCAAGTCACTATCGGGTTTTTCATTAGAGAGCAATTCCACTCAAACCAATCACACACACACCTCATATATATCATATGTGAGCTGATCAAACACTTAAACAACATCTGTAACACTGATTTCTCAGAATCACCAGTCAATTGCTCAAGGTTTTAACCAAGTTGCAGTTGAGATGCCATGAAGTGATCCAGCCAATTTCCATCAAGTCCAAGCATTCAAACACACTCCATAGGGTGTAGGGAAGTTGTTCAGATCATCACAATTCATCTGTAACACCTCCAACTCATAAATCAATTTTCTCTTGCTGTCACGACCTAGAGGTAAGCCTAAACTTGGTCATCTCTCAATCTATGCATATTTCTTCGCACAATACTTTTGCCAAATGTTCATAATCATGCATGGAATGTTTCCCCTCAAGTAATTGCTTTGTTTGAGTCGTGTATCAAAAATCCCAGCCTTCATGCAGAATTTAGGGTTCTTGAGGATTTATCGTGATTTCTTGTTTTATGCTTAATTTAAATGAAATCAATTGTCATAAACATGATCATGAGGTGAAAACGAGCAGATTGATATGTGGATTGCATGATATAATCAAGTATTCAGTGAGATTGGATGGAAAACGCAAATCTGGGCAAGGCAGAAAACGCGCGTGTTCTTGGCCCATGTTCTTGGCGCCATTTTCACAAATTCAAATATTTGAATTTTGTGATTTTACTTAATTGATTCAAAAATTAATTTCTCTCTGAGGTTTAATGATTTTGAGTTGATTCTTTTTTTAATAATTCACAAAAATGTTAAAATATTTTATTTTATCAAAAAATCCTAAAAATATTATTTATCTCATATAATTGATATTTTTGCAAAGAATTAATGTTTTAATTGTTTTTGACATTTAAAATATTTTTTCCTTTTTTATTTTGCAAATTTTGATGATTTCTAATCATTTTGTAGGGCAAAACTTGATTTATGAGACATTAATCCAAGATCACAATTTGTGTTCCACATGTTAAACAATTTTGATCATCTTAATTGAATAATTTACTCAATTAAAACACATTTTGAAAACAAATTAGGGTTTTTGATTAATTCAACCCTCATAAATCATTTTCAAAACTCTTTGGGCCTCTTGAGAGAGTGTAAGACCCAAACCCCCTTGTACAAACCATTTTTTACCTCACTTATTGTATAAGTCCCCCTGTACAAGTAAACGGCGCGATCGTCGCCTTTTAAAAAATCAATTAGGCCTCTTCTCGAGCTATAAGACCCATTCAAAACACTTTGGGCCTCTATTAGAGTGTAAGACCCAATCCCCTTTTAACCAAAACAACTTTGGGCCTCAGATAATTGTATAAGCCCCTTCGCGTTAAAAGAAAATCTCAGCGCGACTGCCATTTTAAACGAAAAATCATCTGGGCCTACCCTCGTGTTATAAGCCCCACTTTTTTTATTTAAACCTTTTGGGACTCTTAAGAGAGTGTAAGACCCAATCCCTTTGTACAGCAAACCATTTTTGGCGCCTCAGTCACTTGTATAAGTCCCCCTGTACAAATTCAACAGTGCTGGTCACTGATAAATCATTTGGGCCTCTCCTTGAGTTGTAAGCCCCAAATCTTTCTTTTTCAAAGCATTTTCTCCTTTGATTTTTGAAATATAATGTTGTTTTCAATCTTCTTTGTTGAACAACAAACCAAACAGCATGGAAGCTCTACAACCGGGGTAAGTGTTTATCCGCTTTCATTTACCGCTTTCATATACATATAATTGTATTGTGGGGTTGTTTCGCTGTAAGTCTTCTTTCATAAACTCATATCAACTGTGTAATACTAGTATAGTTATTTAGAGTTTTTCCCCGACAACTACGTCTAGCACTAGGTAAAGCCCCGTTGATCGCTCTTAAATATAGTCAAAAATAGATCCCCATAGGATTACCAGACACATTCTTTCCCTCCTCTTGGGGTTAAATAATATGAGATGTGAAAGTCAGCATTCTCGTGAACCCTTTCTCAGACTGTCACCCTTAGAAGTTGTCAAAGAACTCTATTCCCCAGAGATGATCTTTTCTCCGTGAATGGCATCTCTTGAGTTTCTTCCAAATTCTCGAACTTTCCTGGCTTGATCTATTCTCTGTGAATAGCCTGTCTTGAACTTCTCAGGGTTTGGGGGACCCACAGGCTTCTTAAAAGCACCCTTAGGAATTGTCAAGAAACTCTACTCCCTAGAGATGATCTCTTCTCCGTGAATTGCATCCCTTGAGTTTCTTCCAAATTCTCAAACTTTCCTGGCTTGATCTATTCTTTGTGAATAGCCTGTCTTGAATTTCTCGGGGTTTGCAGACCCACAGGCTTCCTAAAAGCATCCCCGCCTCCTCTTGGCGTTGTACAAGGACCCTTCGGCTTCTTAGAAGTATTCACAACCTCCTCTTAGGCTTCGTATAAATGATTTCTTCCTCCGGGGGAATGATAACCTCCTCTTGGGCTTAGTACAAATTGTCCCTCGGCTTCTTAAAAGTTTCTAGCCTCCTCTTGGGCTTCGTACAAATTGTCCCGATGACCTCCTAAAGGTATAGGAACAGAAATCAGTCATCTTAATAGAACAGTCTTTCCAAGAGTCTACTACTATTTCTCAAAGCATAGTACAAAAGATGAAACTCTAGACTTGGACAATCTAATTTCCTTGAGTCTCAAAGACATTCTCAAGCACCCTTCAAGAATACGAAGGAACCCCGTAGACTCGGACAGTCTCAATACCCTTTGGATTTCCATTTCCTTAAAGAACATGAAATAACCCCGATCCTTAGAACAAATCCATGAGTACAACATTACTTATATAAGAACTGATTTTCTCTTTGAACCCATATACTGGACCTGTCACTCAACTGAAACAGCACCATAGCCTCTCTCTTGGGCTTTATACAATGATTCTCCCCCAGCGGAATCAAACACCTTTTAGCCTCCGTCGTGGGCTTTGTACAAGACACAAATCATTCCCTTGTTGAGTATAAAACAACATTTTAGCCTCTCTCTCGGGCTTTGTATGAGACATATAAAAAACACCCTCTTGATGGGTCACTAGCCTCCTCTTAGGCTTTGTATAAGAAAACCACTGGTTTATCCAAATCAACCTTTTAGCATCAAAACTGTGCCTCGTTCACAGTACACAAACATCTATTTCCCTTTCTTCCCTTCCTTCATCAGCTTTAATAGGATAAAAAATGAATCGACTTGTAGTAAACCCCAAAGAGAGGTAGTGCTTCGCAACCACGTCCAAAATCGCTCGCTACACATGGGGTGAAGTCCAACCAGTTCATTCCAAGGATTACATCGATTTGGTGCAAGGGTAAACACACCAAATCCATCACAAAAATCTTCCCAAAAATCATCAAAGGACATCTCAAACACACAAAAGTAGTAGTAACAGAACCATTAGCAGGAGTCTCTATTAGAATACTACCATTCATATTAGACAACTTCAAACCCAATCTATTAGCACATTCAAGAGAAACAAAAGGGTGAGTAGCACCGGTATCAATTATAGTAAACCAACTCAATATCATTAATAAAACAAGTACCTCGAATCAGGTTTTCCTTCTCTGACACTTCTGCACCACTCAAAGCAAACACTCTGCCACTGGTCTGAGAAGCAGTAGTCGTCTTCTTCAGTTTCTGACACTTGGTACTGATGTGACCCTTCTCACCACAATTGAAACAAGTTGGACCATCATCCTTGCAATCATTAGCTCTATGACCCTTCTTACCACACCTGTAGCACCTCAACACATTATTAGTACAAACATCAGCACGGTGACCTTGCTCGCCATACCTGTAACACTTCCCAGAAGCGGGAGCTGCTCCCCCACTTGTCTTTTTCCCATCTGAAGCCTTCTGCTTCCCTTTGTCAGCTGAAGTCGTATAAGGTTTCCCCCTATACTGCCCTTTCTTCTCACTCAACTGCTGTAGTGAGCAGATCGAGCTAGGCTATCCTCATCATAGATTCTGCTCTTGTCCAACAACTCAGCATACCTGCGGATCTGTTGATACCTAATACCCTGCTTAATCTTTGGTCTTAGCCAATTCTCGAACTTGAGGCACTGGACATCTCAGCATCAGCGCGGTTGAAGTGAGGACAAAACTTCACCAACTTCTCGAACTTCGTAGCATACTCCGCAACAGTCATATCTCTTTGCTTCAGCTCGAGGAATTCCACCTCTCTCTTACCACGAGCATCCTCCAGATAATACTTTCCCAGAAATTCCTGCTTGCATACAGCCCAGGTTATCACAGTGCCAACATCTTCCAGTCTCTGACGGGTGTTATCCCACCAATCCTCAGCCCTCTTCCGACAACATATGAGTTCTAAACTGAACTTACTGCGCATCAGTACATCCCATTCCTCTGAAAATATTCTCGATCGCCTTCAGCCACTTGTGCGCGCTTGCTGGATCGTGAGTACCCTCAAAATCTGGCAGATTGTTCCTCTTGAACTACCCCAAAGCACGAAACTCATCTGGGACTCCACCATCGGATTGAGTTGCGCCACCACATTAGCAACTGATTCCAAAGCATCAGCAATAGCACGATCATTTATTCCAACCATCCTACACACCGCCAACAAGGTTAGAAGAACTAAAACATCGACAGTGTACACACACATGTCGACCGACAAGGGACTGACATCACGTAAAAACCTGGTTGGGACGGACCGACCTGCTCTGATACCACTAATGTAGCACCCTTTTCTACCCCACAATTATTGCAGCAGAAATAAACATAAAATCATAGTAAAATCAGAATCACCTCAAAGGGTGCACATTTCCCAATAAATTCAAATCAACAAAATTACTCCGTAAACAACGGGTGTTCCTCAAAATAACTCAAAATGCCTTCAAAGGGCAGGAGAACCACCATAACCACAAAAATCCCACAAAAGGGTTTATTAAAATAAACCATAGTCATCAAATAATCAATAAAATAACATCCAAATAAACCTCAACATGGTTCGACTAAACGACCCAAAACCGATGTTACACTATAAGAGCTAAACCCTCTACATCGACCAAAATGCAAATAACTTCAAAAGTCCTCAAAAGCATCCACGGCTAATCCTGATCACCTGCACGTTACCCACGTGGAGGCAACATTCAAACAGGCAGGGTGGGTAATACAATTCATTATAATCAATATAAAATAAGATATGCATAAAAATGGCGTCATCATCATATACAACATCATCAGAGTCATCACAAGGCAAACATCAAAACACGTCATCAGAAATCACAACAAATGCCACATAAATGCAATGCACAACAGGACTCATGCTTGTGGTACCAATCGTCACAATCGATGGACACTTAGCCCATCACCCTCTAAAGATCCCCGTCAATAGGATTAGTTCCACACAAGAATCGGAGCACGTCATAAACCACTTCACATCCCACACAATGGGATGGAAGCCACAAATAGACCGAAGTCTAACATCATCATCACTGGACCGAAGTCCTAACATCATCACCAGAATATGCTATGAATGCATGATACACAACATCAATAATAATCATCATCAAAATATCATTATGTGCATCATCATTCATCAAACTTCATGTTAATCATGTCATCATATATTCATCAAAACATCACAAATCATCATCTCATAATCATCAGTATCACAGTAAACCATTAGAAAAATCACAGCGTCAAACATCAAAACCAGCACAACATATAAAACAAATTTCGCGAACAGCAACAGTTCGCTGCTGATTTCGTCGTGCGAACACATTCTCTGGGACCTTCGCTTTGCGAGATTGGCAGCGAAGCCCCAATCCCATACAAAACCTAGAGAGTTCCCCAGTCTGCCTCTCCTCGCTCCTCTATTCGCTGTGCGAAGCCCTTCACTGGGACATTCGCTGTACGAGCCCACAAAATCACATCTCAAAATTCATCCCAGTATCATCACACAATTTATCGTGCATTCGCTACGATGCTCGCTTTGCGAGCCTGGGCGAACATTCGCCTTCCAAATGATCTGTTCGCTTTGCGAACTAGCGATTCCTGTAATCGTTGCTACGCACCAGTAGCATCCCAGCCCCAAAAACCTTTACGATTCCAACCTCGAATCACCCCAAAACAGTCCTGAAACATCAAGGCAATCAAAGGCATAAAACCTACGACTATTAGGTCGGTTAATTCCACTATCCTAACTCAAAATCACCTAAACCATCACAAACTCTCAAGGTTCGCATAAATCCCTTTCTCATACAAGATCCCACATATCATCAAAATGTTTAGTCTCGAAGGGTTATTTTACCCGAATTAATTCAATCCTTAATAATCCATCATCGATCCTCAGAAATACCCCTAAATCATCAATAACTCATAAACCCTTCAAAAACCCCAAAAACCTCAAGATCCATTTTAAACACATCACTCCTATATTGAAAACAATGAAAGGCAATACTTCCCATACCTTAGATTGTCGATCCGGAGCTTTCTCTAGTGATTCTTCGGAGACCTTCTCGAATCCTCGCCTTTTGCTTTTTCCTCAGAGCTCTGCACTTTCTCCTTATTTTCACGTTCCAACCAAAATGAATCCTATTCCTTTCCAATTCCTTTTTGTTAAACCCTTGGGCTTCCAAAATGGGCTTTCCCCATAATACCCTCACTAATCCTCCTCAAAAGTCCATCTTACCCTTAATTCCTCTAATATTATTTAAATTAATATTAATACTAATATATTCATATTATATACTATTATTTAATTAAATAACCACGACTCCACAAAAATGCCAACGTCAACACAAACCACCAAAATTCACCGAAAATTCACAAATATTATATTTAAATAAATTAAATAAATATTCTAATAAATTTGGGGTGTTACATGAGGTAGACAAGTACAGGGCTCGATTGGTGGCAAAGGGATACAGTCAACAACACGGAATCGATTTTACTAAAGTGTTTGCTCCCGTTGCTCGCATGGATACTATAAGAATGGTCGTGGCTCTCGCCAACATGTAGAGGATGGGACATCTTTCAGCTTAATGTCAAATCTACGTTTCTTTATGGTGAATTAAATGAGAACGTATACGTTGAGCAACCAAAGGGGTTTGTGAAGAAAGGAAAAGAGCGTACGGTTTACAAGTTACATAAAGCTTTGTATGGTTTAAAACAAGCACCAAGAGCATGGTTCAGTCGTATAGAGTCCCATTTCATGAAGGAAGGTTTTCAAAAATGCCCAAATGAACAAACCTTGTTCATCAAAAGAAGTACACGAGGCTGTATACTAATCGTTAGCATTTATGTCGATGATTTGATTTATACAGGTGATGACGAGGTCATGATGATTGAGTTCAAAAAGTCTATGATGCAAGCGTTTGACATGAATGATTTGGGCAAGATGAGATTCTTTCTTGGCATAGAAATTATGTAGAAATCAGAAGGAATTTTTGCGTGTCAAAAGAAATATGCCACTGATATTTTAAACAAGTTTACAATGTCAGAAAGCAAGCCTGTGAATAGTCCAATTGTTCCAGGTTTTAAGATTAATAGAGATGTTAATGGTGAAGTTGTGGACGACACTTACTTCAAGAAAATTATAGGAAGTCTAATGTATCTTACAGCTACAAGACCGGATATCATGTTCAGTGTGAGATTAATTAGTAGGTATATGTCAAAACCAACAGCATTGCATCTACAAGCTGCGAAATGGATATTACGGTATTTGAAAGGACTGTTAGCTATGGAATTTTCTACAAGAAGGAAGGGGAAGAAGAATAGCTTGCTTTCATGGATTCTGATTATGCTGGAGATGAAGAAGATTCTAAAAGCACCTCGGGGTATGTTTTTTTTATTAAGTTCAGGAGCAGTATCATGGATGTTCAAAAAGCAACCAATTGTTACTCTTTCAACTACTGAAGCAGAGTTTGTTACTGCTGCTAGTGCATGTCAAGCTGTATAGATGAGAAGGGTTTTGAGAAACTTAAGTCATGTTCAAGAAGGAAGTACTGTTATCATGTGCGACAATATCTCAACAATTAAACTATCAAAAAATCTGGTAATGCATGGAAGGAGCAAGCATATCAGAGTGCGTTTTCATTTTTTAAGAGATCTTGCAAAGGATGGCGAAGTCGAATTGGTGCACTGTGCAACTGTTAAGTGCGAAATTTGACTTAAATTGAACTATCTTTCTTGGCACTTTTTCTATTCAATTCTCATGTTTTCATTGATTTTACTTGTGATTGTTGTTGTTCTTCTAACCTTGAGAATATACCTTTGGTGCTTGTAATATGTGTGCTATTGTGCAGGAAAAGGCACTAATTGATCAAAGATGTAAGACACAAGAAATGATGCAAGCTGCCAAAGAACAGAGGAAAACATCAGCAAGTTCGCTTTGCGAACTCTGGTGAGGTCCCAGCGAATGGTCCCAGAATTATGGCAGTAGAAAAAGGTACTAAAGTTCGCTTTACGAACTTTCCTTCGCATTGCGAACTCATGAAGAAATTCTGTGGCGGTTTAACTATTCAGAGGCACCCCAGGTGCCATTTTTTACCATTCGCTGGGTGAATAAAAGGTTCGCTTTGCGAACTGTGAAATTCCTGAATGTATTATAAATAGATTTTTCACACTTTTTAGATAAAAATCAAGATAGAAACTAAAATTCTGGTATCAGACGTGTGATGTTAAGGTGCGATGTCACAACAACACACTCTGCACAATGGACAAAATAAACAGCAGAATAACACACCAAATTGTTGACCCAGTTCGGTTACAACCAACCTACTCTGGGGGCAACCAAGCCAGGGAAGGAATTCACTACTTGTAGATATAATTTACAGACTCAACAACCCGTTGACAATCTCCTAAACTTATACTCTACTAATGACTTCCTACCTAAGAAACCACCTAGGTATGAGAACACCACTCAATCCCTTACAAACACTCAAAGAAACCACTTTGAGTACCCTTGATCTTGCTTCCTAGCTTCGATCAAGCAACCACTCTCTATTGCTTCACAGCTTCTAGAGAGGACAGAAACACAACACCTATTCAAACCCTAGAATAGTGTAAATACAAGCACTCTAAACAAACTCTAGATACTAAGCCCCCAGCTCCTGATCTTCTGAATGTTTTCTGTCGCTTTTTCCTTTGGTCTTGTGCGCTTTATATAGCTCCTTGAATTGGTCTTGGACTTGCTACAATATCTCCCAGATTTGTTATTTAAAACTGAATATTTAAAACAGATTTTCTCCTAAAATCTTTTTAAATCTTCAACCTTTTAAATCTCCTACAAATCTGCACCAGATCTCCTATGCAGCAGCAAATATCTATCCCAAGATATTCGCATCCAATGAGACAGCTTGCTCTCCACAATTCCAGCTAATACGCAACCCTAACAACAACATAGCCTGCTGTTGTTAATTCTGCAGATCTGATGTCACAACATCACCTATGTGACATCAGACATCCAACTTCAGCAAATACATACTTAACACAACCCAGTGTTAAGACCTCAATGTTGCAACATCAACACCATGACATCAACATTGAACACCTTGTTGTTTTACCAAAATTCCAGCCAATCCAGGACCTTACAATCTCCCCCTTTGGCTAATTTTGGCTAAAACACCCTCTGAACCCTCAGAGTCTTCAGCAGCGGAAAATCTTCAGTAATTTGAAATCTTGATCAGCAGCAGTTTGACAATCTTCATAGTCTTCATCACTTGATCTGCTGCAGCACCATCTTCATTATTGACAATAGCCAATTGGTGCTCCCCCTCAAAAACATGAACCAGCATCACAGCTGTTCAGTAGCTCACAATGTGCAGCACTTCTCCCCCTTGATGTCTGCTTGGCTGCACTCTTCAAATGCTATGATATCTTCACTAGCAGCTCAGTCTAAACTCCCCCTCAATAACTGCATCAGCACTTTTCAACTAAACACCTTTTACTTTTAGCAGCATCAATTACTCTTCATGGCAATTTTTAACTCCCCCTTTTTAGCCATAATTGGACAAACCTCAACATGTAAGTCCTATGACACCCTATACAAATCCATACATCTTCTGTCAACAATGAACACATTTTGAAAATCCAGACAAAGTCTTCATTCATCCAGTCAAGACGGCTTCATACAATTATCCACACAATTCCTTCCACTGAACTCTAAGTCAACTCCTCTTACTTAGAATAACACTATTCAAGGCCATGATTCAAACAATTAGCTTCACATGACTAGAACCATTCAAGTCATCCAACAGCCTAATGTCATAGGATGCTATCTGACATTATATCCTCATAAGATTCAACCAATCTTCACAATCTATGTACCTTTGCTGCAAAATCCATAGACAAGTACTCCCCCTGTCATGATTAACAAATGCTCTAGATGGAGATGAACATTTGAGCACATTTACATGCATTTTGGTACCACTGTCCCTTTCACCAAAGGTTATCATATAATTTATCTTCACCATCCAAGGCAAACCTTCTACTTCATCATTCTCCCGTATGACTATGTAGATGCTCCTTAGATATAATGTAAGCACTAAGCTTCAGATCCAGAACAAAGACATCCTTCACCAAGGATACTCTTGACACTCTTGACACCAGGGTATTACATATGCTCCACTACTGGATTTACTATCAGCAAAATAATCCAAACTCAACACTGTGTCACAAACTCCACAAATTCTCAGCTTACTTATAAGCTTTACTGAGATCCAGTCTCTTCAAGAGATCACAATTCCTCTATCCTTACATCTACCAGTAGTTGTTGAAACTGGTGAAGTCTTCAAAGACATTAGTCATGCTTTGCCAGAACAAACTACTAAACATATGACCATAATCTCCACCTCTTTTGACCAAAATGCTAGAGCATCCAACTCCACATGTCCAATCTTAATCATCCACCAGCAAGGACTCATTGCACAAAGAAGTCCTTCAAGAAGCTCCCAATAAACCACAGTCAGAGCAACTTATTCATACACACCTGAATACCATGAGTTCCCACACCCTCTCTGAACCATATCCTAGCAAACTCAACCATATCCAGAGTATCTATACCAAATTCTTTTTCCAGAACATACTTCCACCATTTTATGAAAAGCACAGGAATGTTATCTAGTATGGCCTTTTGAATTTTCTCAGAAGTTCTAACAACAACGGCTTCCTTCATTTGAGAGATATCCTGGACATTATCATCAGACCTATCTCTGATCTTCCTATTTCTGGAAGAAATGAACACTTTACTCCTGGATTTTGTAGTACCATCCACATAGATCTTCTGCTTAGCAGTTCTCATCTTTGGAGGTGACTCAATAGCTTTCCTCTTCCTTGATTTCAGTCGTTTAGCAACCCCAGGAACCACTTTTGCAATTAGTTCATCATCAGCTCTAACATCTGCATCTTCCAACCTAAGGATTGTCAACTTGTGAAATTTTTCTTCTGAACTATAGGAGTCATTAGTCAGGTTGTCATCTTTCTTAGCCTTGCAAGTATTCAGCTCCCAACACTTCTTAAGGTCCCAACTTTTGATCCTTTCATCAGCATGGTTGACTCCTTCATCTTACTCATATAACAGACTACTCAAGTTGGCTTTTAACACATCATCAATCTTAGGAGTAACAGCACCATAAGTCATTAACCCAGATTGACTTTTCACCATACTTTCACACTTGATGTAACCATCTGATGTTACAACATCATCACTAGATAAGTTGTCCACTTGAGGTATCCACTGATAGCAATTATCTTTGGATCTTACTCCCTTTATCACTTCCTCATTCTGCTCACCAGCTACCACACATTCATCTTTGGTGTAGCTTACCTTGTAACCTTCATCACAAAGTTGACTTATGCTAATTAAATTAGCACTCAACCTTTGAACAAGGAGCACATTATCAAGAGTAAGACCATCATGATTCTTCACTCTTCCAACTCCTTCTACTACTCCTTTTTCACCATTGCCAAAAATAACATCATTTGCATGGCAAGGATTGAACTCTACCAAATGCTTCTTGGATCCAATCATGTGCTTTGAACATCCACTGTCAAAGTACCATGCATCCATAGCAGAATGTCCATCTGATGTGTGGGCTAAATGACATTTCACTTTCTCCTTAGGAACCCATTGTTTAACGACTTTGGGCCTGACCTCCTTTAGTTTTCTTTGAGGAGCAGATTGTGGAAAACCATGCAGTTTAAAACAAGAGTACTGCATATGTCCAAACCTTCCACAATAGAAGCATCTAACTCTGTCATCTCTGAATTGGTTATATCTTCTACCATTATGATGATGATATTATTGTGGCTCCCTCTCATAATGTTGTCTCCTTCTTCCATAGTTGGCCTGTCTTCTATGGAGCTGTTGTCTATTACCATAGGCAGACTATCTCCTGAACTGAGGATGTTGTCTTCTAGGCTGTCTCCTATGGTGATAAGGCTTCCTTCTCCCATAGTAATGAGGCACAACATTGTTGTACCCATATCCATCTTCATACATGTTCCCCTGATGTTGATGAAACATGTTCTGATTGAACCTAGCAGCCTTCATGCTCTTGTGATATTGAGGTGGCATATACTGACTAGCTCCCTGAGACAACACCTTCTGATGATGAGCATTCTTCTTCTCAACATTCTGAGGCTGTGGATGAGTAACCTTCTTAGGTGTAGAATCATGTCTCTTTGTTTGATGCTGAGACATTGGTTGAGACATCTCCTTCTTTGTTCCTGAAGTGCTAGCTTCTGTAGAACCCTTTTCATCAACCACATATCCTATACCTGATTTATCTCCATCAGCTTTCTCTGACTGAAGAATCTTATCAAGAGTAGTTGTACCACTGTTCATCATCCTAATGGATTTTGTCATCTGATCAAGTTGAGATTTAACTAGTACAACTTCATTTTCCAGATCAGCTTTTATATTCTCAAGCTGAGCAATCTGTTGCTTGTGACACTTGTTTTCTTGACAAATCTCAGCACTTTTTAAATACAGCTCTTGATAAGTAGATGCTAACTCCTCATAAGTTATTTCTCCATCACTATCATCATCAGAAACAACAGTTCCTGTTAAGGCTCTAACATGCTTTGCTGACTCACCTTCACTTTCGCTATCTGAGTCAGACCAGGAAACTGTCATGCCCTTCTTCTGCTTTTTCAAGAAGGTGGGACACTCTTTCTTGACATGTCCATACCCTTCACACTCAAAGCACTGAACTCCTTTATCTTGGACAGTTTCATCCTTCTCTTTTGACTTGCTGATGTCAGAAGATATGTTCTTGACATTAGACCTGGAGTTATTGTTCATCCTCTTGAATACTTTGTTGAATTGCCTTCCCAGCATAACTATGGCCTTAGATAAGTCCTCCAGGGATTCAGTACTCTTCTCTTCCTCTTCTTGAGCATTTGAAGTCAAGGCTATACTCTTTGGCTTCTTTTCTGGTTCCTCTTCATTTAAGCCAAGCTCAAAAGTTTGAAGAGATCCAATGAGCTCATAAACCCTCATCTTGCTGATGTCTTATGATTCTTCAATGGCAGTTACCTTCATCTTGTACTTCTTAGGAAGAGACCTAAGGATCTTCCTTACAAGCTTTTCATCTGACATTTTTTCACCAAGAGCACTGGATGCATTAGCCAGCTCAAGCACACTCATATGGAAGTCATGGATAGTCTCATCTTCCTTCATCTTCAGACTCTCAAACTTCGATGTTAGAAGCTGAAGTCTTGACATCTTAACTCTAGATGTTCCTTCATGTGTAGCCTTCAAAATATCCCATGCTTCCTTAGCCACTTCACATGTATTGATCAGCCTGAATATGTTTTTATCCACTCCATTGAAGATAGCATTTAGGGCTTTAGAGTTACCAAGGGCAAGCTCATCTTCTTCCTTGGTCCATTCTTCTTCAGGCTTTGGCTTTGAGGTGCCTTCTTTATCTTTCCCAGCATCATCTTTTTCAACCACTACAGGTGCTTTCCATTCTTTAATAATAGCCTTCCAAGCCCTGCTGTCCAAGGATTTTAAGAAAGTAGTCATCCTTGGCTTCTAATAGTCATAATTGGATCCATCCAAAATAGGGGGTCTGTTGACAAATCCTCCAACTTCTTTGTCCATCTTTACACCAGAAAGTACCTTCCCTAGATCTCACCCAGAGACAGACAGGATGCCTGCTCTGATACCAATTGAAATTCTGGTATCAGACGTGTGATGTTAAGGTGCGATGTCACAACAACACACTCTGCACAATGGACAAAATAAACAGCAGAATAACACACCAAATTGTTGACCCAGTTCGGTTACAACCAACCTACTCTGGGGGCTACCAAGCCAGGGATGGAATTCACTACTTGTAGATATAATTTACAGACTCAACAACCCGTTGACAATCTCCTAAACTTATACTCTACTAATGACTTCCTACCTAAGAAACCACCTAGGTATGAGAACACCACTCAATCCCTTACAAACACTCAAAGAAACCACTTTGAGTACCCTTGACCTTGCTTCCTAGCTTCGATCAAGCAAACACTCTCTATTGCTTCACAGCTTCTAGAGAGGACAGAAACACAACACCTATTCAAATCCTAGAATAGTGTAAATACAAGCACTCTAAACAAGCTCTAGATACTAAGCCTCCAGCTCATGATCTTCTGAATGTTTTCTGTCACTTTTTCCTTTGGTCTTGTGCGCTTTATATAGCTCCTTGAATTGGTCTTGGACTTGCTACAATATCTCCCAGATTTGTTATTTAAAACTGAATATTTAAAACAGATTTTCTCCTAAAATCTTTTTAGATCTTCAACCTTTTAAATCTCCTACAAATCTGCACCAGATCTCCTAGGCAGCAGCAACTATCTATCCCAAGATATTCGCATCCAATGAGACAGCTTGCTCTCCACAATTCCAGCTAATACGCAACCCTAACAACAACACAGCCTGCTGTTGTTAATTCTGCAGATCTGATGTCACAACATCACCTATGTGACATCAGACATCCAACTTCAGCAAATACATACTTAACACATCCCAGTGTTAAGACCTCAATGTTGCAACATCAACACCATGACATCAACATTGAACACCTTGTTGTTTTACCAAAATTCCAGCCAATCCAGGACCTTACAGAAACTTGAGAGAAATATTATAACTTGTAATTAAAAGTTCAGAACTTGATATCTCTTCATTTCAAGGGAGAAAAGGTAGGATCTTCAATCTCTTATTGGGAAAGGATGTAATCTTTTGATACCTTATGTATTTCTTCTAATCTATGTTTGTGAACTAGTTTTGATTCTCTATTCTTGTTGGTCTTTGATTGCTTATTTGTGGGTCTTGACAAAACCTATTTCAAATCCTTGATCTTATATTTTCATCTATCAATGAGTAAAACTTTTGACATGGGTTTGTGAGTTGATATTCATTTGCATCTTAGCTTTTTAGCATTGTGTTAATTGTTAGTTTGAATAGCTTCTAGTAATTAATGCAATAGAGACCGCGAGGACGCTTGACGAACGGTATCGTGAGGGTGCGTGAGAATAGTGATGAAGAATGATATTCGTATCCATGGGGTAAATTAGTTGAATGCATGTAAAAAGGATTAATCATATGTACGTATTCTAATCATGGCTTTGTATATGAATTACTCATTAGTTTGATATTGATGTTATAGTAATATCTGTTGAATCTTGATGTCAGAAATAGATGTAGGCTTAACATTCATGTAGGTTTTAAATGCTTTGTATTGATTGGTAATGTGCGAGAGCAATTGTTGATCGGTACAAAATCACTCACACATGCGGGGACCGAGAGGATATGTATGTCATGAGTGATACATGATGATATTAGATGAACAAGTGATTTATGTACAAAATGATTAGAAGAATGTATGTGTTATCAATTGATGAGATCCAATTCCAACAAGGCTCCGTTTATAATTCAGTCTTTATTTTATATTTTCAGTCTTTACATTTTCTGCATTTAATTTTGGTTCATTAAATCTTTTAAACCAAAACTTTTAAACCATAAGCTTAGAAACATAGAGACCGTCGAACGGCATTCTTTCCCTCGCACTGATCCTTGTGGATACGACAAAACTGGGTTACTAAAATTAGTTTTTGCTTGCTGCTGTATTACAATTTTCAACAAAATGGCGTCGTTGCCCGGGATCGGTGTTTTGATATTGAATCGCATTGCGATAGTTTCTATATTTTTGAGCTTTGTACATTTGTTTATATTATATGTATTTGTTTTCTTTTATGTTTTCTCTAGTGTGATCAGGAATGATGAGAACTCCTTCTAGATTGCTTGCTATTTGTACAAAAGTATTCAATGAAGCTTCGACTGAGTCTGGATGGTGAGATTTGAATGTATGCGACGTAAATTGTACCGCTTCATAGAATGTTAGAATGATTTAAGAATTTTGTGCTTTGTGCAAAAGTGTACTCTTGTTTCATGTTGCAACTTGTTTGAATGCTTGTTTCACTTAGGTCCAAAAGCCACAAATTGTGAGAAACCTCCATTGTTTACTAAATGCTAGGATGACTGATAAACTTTGTTTAATTCATTTGATTCATGCTTTATCTGTTAATTATTGTGATTTAGTGGAAGTATCAGAAATGATCAAGGCATTTGTTTATATTGAGCACAACCGTATTCGAAAGTACCTTACCCGTGAGTAGTGAGAATTCGTTAGTCCCTTTGAGCCTAAACAGTTTAGATCTCATTTTAGTGATGAACTTGGTTTATGTACATAATTTGAAAGTGTAGTTCATCATTGAATTTTGTGAGGTTCTAAAAATTTCTTCTTGAACCTTTGAACATTGTTTTAATTTGATTTCCTTGCCTTAAAAAGCAAGGAGCATTCACTTGAGGTTTGGTTGAATTCAAGTTGGGGAGAATGAAAAAGAAGATTGGTAGGTTGCTATAAACTTTTGAAAAATTTCAAACAAGCATGAAAAGTAAAAGTGTGAATATGAATGTGAAAAACAAAAGAAAAATAATGCTTGTTTGAATGAGAAATATAGAGAATGAAATAATTGTGCATAAGGAAGTTTGAGAAGGTTTGTGATAAAGGAATGAAAATGGTGAATGAAGTTGAGATGTGTAAATACCATGTATAGTGAATGTTTCTTTTTGCATCGGCAATTTCGATTCAATGGCCTTTAAAAATGTCACTTTGTTGTGAACCCGACCAAGTTACTCGATGTTTTCATTTTTGATTATTAGATGTTGTATGAATTGAGTTGCTATTAGCATTGTTTGTCAGGTGAGTGAAATTTCCCCGCGGTTGCAAATGCGTTAATTTCTTCATTCTTATTTTTGAAGAGGAGTGTTAGAGTGATTCAAGTATGAAAATTTAGTTGTTTTTTGAACCATTCCATGATATTTGTTTAAGAACTTAATTCTTTGTCATTGTTTGATTCTATTGAGTGGTGAACGTTGCTTGTGCACATTTTCATGTTTGACTTTGGTTGAATCTTATGCTTGAGCAAATCCTCTTGTTTTAATGAGGGGTATACTTTGCTTGAGGACAAGCAAAAATCTAGTTGGGGAGAGTTGTTAAGTACGAAATTTGACTTAAATTGAACTATCTTTCTTGGCACTTTTTCTATTCAATTCTCATGTTTTCATTGATTTTACTTGTGATTGTTGTTGTTCTTCTAACCTTGAGAATATACCTTAGGTGCTTGTAAAATGTGTGCTATTGTGCAGGAAAAGGCACTAATTGATCAAAGATGTAAGACACAAGAAATGATGCAAGCTGCCAAAGAACAGAGGAAAACATCAGCAAGTTCGCTTTCCGAACTTGACAGCGAAGGTTCGCTTTGCGAACTTTGGCGAGGTCCCAGTGAATGGTCCCAGAATTATGGCAGTAGAAAAAGACACTAAAGTTCGCTTTGCTAACTTGAAGGCGAGTGTTCACTTTGCAAACTTTCCTTCACATTGCGAACTCATGAAGAAATTCTGTGGCGGTTTAACTATTCAGAGGCACCTCAGGTGCCATTTTTTACCATTCGCTGTGCGAATAAAAGGTTCGCTTTGCAAACTGTGAAATTCCTGAATGTATTATAAATAAATTTTTCAAACTTTTTAAATAAAAATCAAGATAATAACTTGAGAGAAATATTATAACTTGTAATTAAAAGTTCAGAACTTGATATCTCTTCATTTCAAGGGAGAAAAGGTAGGATCTTCAATCTCTTGTTGGGAAAGGATGTAATCTTTTGATACCTTATGTATTTCTTCTAATATATGTTTGTGAACTAGTTTTCATTCTCTATTGTTGTTGGTCTTTGATTGCTTATTTGTGGGTCTTGACAAAACCTATTTCAAATCCTTGATCTTAGATTTTCATCTATCAATGAGTAAAACTTTTGACATGGTTTAGTGAGTTGATATTCATTTGCATCTTAGCTTTTTAGCATTGTGTTGATTTTTAGTTTGAATAGCTTCTAGTAATTAATGCAATAGAGATCGCGATGACGCTTGACGAACGGTATCATGAGGGTGCGTGAGAATAGTGATGAAGAATGATATTCACATCCATGGGGTAAATTAGTTGAATGCATGTTAAAAGGATTAATCATATGTACGTATTTTAATCATGGCTTTGTATATGAATTACTCATTAGTTTGATATTGATATTATAGTAATATCTGTTGAGTCTTGATGTCAGAAATGGATGTAGGCTTAACATTCATGTAGGTTTTAAATACTTTGTATTGATTGGTAATGTGCGAGAGCAATTGTTGATCGGTACAAAATCACTCACACATGCGGAGACCGAGAGGATATGTATGTCGTGAGTGATACATGATGATATTTGATGAACAAGTGATTTATATATAAAATGATTAGAACAATGTGTGTGTTATCAATTGATGAGATTCAATTGCAACAAGGCTCCGTTTATAATCCAGTCTTTATTTTATATTTACAGTCTTTACATTTTCTGCATTTAATTTTGGTTCATTAAATCTTTTAAACCAAAACTTTTGAACCATAAGCTTAGAAACATAGAGACCGTCGAACGGAATTCTTTCCCTCGCACTGATCCCTGTGGATACGACAAAACTGGGTCACTTAAATTAGTTTTTGCTTGCTGTTGTATTACAGTTTTCAACAGCAGCTCAAGAGTAGGTTGGAGATTTGATGACTAAGGCTTTGAAACTTGAGGCTTTCGAGAAACTCAGGAAAAAGATGAGAGTGTTTGATCTTAATGAAGTAAACTAATTGCATACTGCAACTAGTTAAGGGAAGGGCATGAACATGTTTTAGTTTGTTACTAGAAAATACATGAATGTGTTTAGTTTGTTGCTAGCGAATAAGGAGTTACTGCTGTCAATTTTCAATAAGCCCTCATATTTAGGAATTAGTTGTTTTTTAATTTGTCTTAAATTTATTATTTATCATGAGCTAATTGATAGCAGGAAATTATTTACTGATATTTGTAAAGCTATATATTAGCCACTTTGCTTTAATGAAGTATTCAGTTTGCAAATTTAAGTCACACTTTCTATTTCTGATGACTCGATTCTGTATCGTTTATTTCGATTCAATTCGTGCATGTTTTATCGTATTTTTATCGAGTCATTGTCATTTCATGTATTATTTGCTTATGTTTCCTTTCATTTTCCATTTACAGGTCCCATATCAGCTCCATAGAAGAAAAGATCAAGAATTGAGCTTAAAATAGAAGAAAAAGTGGAGAAATGCTTGATTCTGCCTCATCCAGATGAAAGGCATTCGCCATTCCCCCCAGTTCAACTGAATGGCGCTCGCCATAGCAGAAAAGGAGGGAAATTCAAAGCCCAGATGAATGGCGACCGCCATTAGGCCTAAGGCGACCGTCGTTGCTTCGCGGGAGTTATTTCTTGATGCAGTTCTGGCAGTTTGCAAGTTAAGTTTTCAAATTTCGAATTCAACTGCTTGGAGCCAGAATTTCCTATATATAGAGCATCAGAGGTCTGCATTTGGGGATCCAAGAACCTTGCGGAAGCGCTGCTGAAATTTCATTAGCCTAACCACTTATATCACTTGCCATAGTATTGATCGCTCACACCGAGATATTGATACATCTGTTGTACTTTTCATTTCTATTGTTGTTGATGTACACTTGGATCAACTATTTAATACAAGTTTCATTTTCTGTTTAATTACTTTGCATTTCAGGTTAATTAAATCTTGTCTATTTTACTACATTGTTTAATCTGATTTGTATGCTTTATAATTTGTTTCATCATTAAAGTGTAAATCTGATCTTAATCAAAAACTAACCAATATGTATGTTTTAAAATTCAGAAATGTTAATGCATTAGTGTTAGATTTAATTATGTCTGAGTAGAATTGCTTTGAGTTCATAGATTGAGGACCGTCGTTCCGACAGGACTCTGTAGAATCTTCTATGTTTAACTTATGTTTTTAAAATTCTGGTTTAGGTGTCTAATCTGAATTTAGGCAGTCTTGTCGTGAGAGCGAGAGGTCGTTTAACAGTGTTTCATCACGAGAGTGAGAAACGCACCAAGGCGTGTCCAATAGAGCGAGAGTTTGAGGTAATCTCCAGATAGTAGGCATCGGACATTGAGCCTAAATGCAGCGAGAGCGCTTTAGGGTCTCATTTAGTTTATGTTAGTTTTTAAAACGTACCTTTTAACTACCGAGCGAGCGAGAGCAAAATCTTGGGGTCATTAGGCGTGGCTTGGTTAAGACCGCGAAAGCGTGAGGTCGAGCCTTTAAACTGGTATATCCTTCAGACCAATTTCGAGACCTTTGTTAACACTCGGATTTTACGGAGTCCCAAGGAGCACGAAAATCATTCTCCGGTCTCGTCTTTATTGTTGTTTTTCAAATCCCGTTAAAAACCAAATTTCTTTTACGGCCAGATCTAGCCTTAGCTTTACACCGTAATAATCGATCACTCTAGGTTGATTATTAATCCCTGTGGGTTCGAAAATCTTTTAAAACTATGCGATAAGTTGTATACTTGCAGCCGTAATCCGACCAACACGCAAAGTCGCGATCAAGTTTTTGGCGCCGTTGTCAGGGACTATTTAGTCAATATTGTGATACTTTCGTTGCACAGTATAGACTAAGGCAACTTTTTATTTTTTTTCTTTTCGATTTGTCAATTGTAGGCCAAACACTCGCTCACAAGGCGAAGAGTTGGAGCAACCAATCAACGAAATCGAACGTTACATACTTCTGAGACGCCGAATTAGCGAATTCCTTCTTAGATATAACATCCCAGATCCTCTTATTCCCTACTCAGATTCGGAAACCAAATCAGAACCAGAACAAAACATGGCCGAAGGACCGAGAGAACGTCCTCTAAAGTATTATGCTATTCCATCACAAGATGAACCACATAACAGCATTTCTGCCCCAACTATTAACCGTAATGATTTCGAGCTGAAACCTTCGCTAATATCCACAGTTCAACAAAACCAATTCTCATGTAATGCTACGGATGACTCGAACCTTCACTTATCAATATTCGTGCAATATGCAGACACCGTAAAAGCCAATGGAGTTACTCAAGAAGCAATTAGACTAGGACTTTTTCCGTTCTCATTGAGAGATAGAGCGAGAGCTTGGCTCCAGTCTCTACCATCCCACTCAGTGACGACATGGGACGAGTTGAAGAAAGTCTTCTTAGCCAGATATTTCCCACCAAGCAAGACAGCTATGTTGAGAGCCCAAATTAATGAATTTAAGCAAAAGGATAACGAATCTTTATTCGATGCTTGGAGGAGATACAAGGACATGTTGAGGTTATGCCCACACCATGGACTTGAAGAATGGATGATAATACATACCTTTTACGGCGGACTGTTGTACAATACCAAAATGAATATGTGGACTGCCGCAGGCAGTGCGCTAATGGATAAACCGTATGCAGAAGCTTATGAACTCATAGAGACTATGGCTCAAAACCATTTCCAATGGGGAGGTGAACGTGCTGGAGTAGAGAAACCAAATCCGAAAGGAGGAATGCACGAAGTCAACGGTATAGACCGATTCAATGCTAAAGTGGACGCGCTTGCTCAAAAAATTGAAAGTTTAGCAATAGCACCACCAGCAGCTACCGTAGCTGCGGGTAACACCAAATTGCGAAATATACGGAAACCTTGGGCATACAAACGCTGAATGTCAAGTGTTGGCTAGTACTTCTACCGACCAAGTGAACTACGCTCAAGAGAACCCATATTCAAACACTTACAATCCTGGCTGGAGAAATCACCCGAATTTTACATCCACCTAACCCAGCACCTGCTATTCCAGATGGATTTTAGAAAGGAGTGCAACCCGCTCCACCTCTACCCAAAAAATAAAATCTGGAAATCATGATGGAAAATTTTATGAATGCTCAAGCTTAGCAAAACAGGGATTTCGCGAATCAAAATGCTCACACGAGTGAATTGATGAAACAATTGTCAAGCAAGCTTGATGCTATGGCTACTCATAACAAAATGTTAGAAACTCAAATTACTCAGGTAGCCCAACAACAATCAACTAATGCAGCCCCCGCTGGAACATTTCCTGGCCAACCACAACCAAACCCAAAAGGTCATGCTAACGCTATTACTTTGCGAAGCGGAACAGAGTACGATGGACCCGTTGACCCGAGATTCCAAAATTCAGCCATGCACCGAAATTTACCAAACGGAACTGAGAAAATAATTGAACCTAACACGGAGAAGGAAGATGAAAGCGGAAAGGCCGTAGAGAAAGAAATACCCTATGTGCCTCCGCCACCATATAAACCACCTGTGCCTTATCCCCAAAGACTAGCTAAATCCAAAAACGAAGGACAATTTAAGAAATTCGTAGAGCTTCTAAAGCAACTGAATATAATGATACCTTTTACAAAAGCTATTACGCAAATGCCCTCATATGCCAAATTCCTTAAAGAGATCCTATCAAACAAGAAAAAGTTAGAAGATAACGAAACCGTTATGCTCACTGCTGAGTGTAGCGCCATATTTCAAAATAATATGCCTCCTAAACTAAAAGATCCAGGTAGCTTTTCCATAACTTGTGTAATCGGAAAGACTGTCATAGACAAAGCGTTATGCGACTTAGGAGCCAGTGTTAGCCTAATACCCTTATCCACATGTAAGAAACTTGACTTAGGAGACCTGAGGCCAACAAAAATGTCTTTACAACTAGCAGATCGTTCTGTAAAATATCCAGTAGGAATGCTAGAAAACGCGCCAGTTCGCATAGGTCAGTTTTATATTCCGACAGATTTCGTGATAATGGACATTAAGGAAGATTCTAATATACCAATCATCTTAGGTAGACCTTTCTTAGCAACAGCTGGAGCTATAATAGATGTAAAGAAAGGAAAGTTAACCTTCGAAGTAGGGGAAGAAAAAGTCGAATTTATCTTAGCCCAATTCCTAAAAGCTCATGCTTTAGACGATTCATGCTGCTTTCTAGACGTTATCGACGAATGCGTCAGAGAAATGGAGAAGGAACCAACAAGGTACATGGAAGTACTAAAGATTCCAGCCCCTCTAATATTCGAAGACGATAACTGGCGTGAGCCGTATGAAGATGACAGTCTAAGAGAATGCCCAGTACTCACACCCGATCCAATGCGTTGCCCAAAGAAACCATCTGTAGAACTCAAAACATTACCCAAAGATCTAAGATATGAATTCCTAGACACTGAACTTGAAAAACCCGTAATAGTTAATGCTGATTTAGGACAAATAGAAACTGAGAAATTATTGGAAGTCTTGAGGAAATATCCCACAGCTCTTGGATATAACATCTCCGATCTAAAAGGGATAAGTCCCTTTATATGTATGCATCGCATCATGATAGAGGAAGACTGTAAGACATCCAGAGAACATCAAAGACGATTGAACCCTGTCCTAAGCGATGTAGTAAAGAGAGAAGTGCAAAAACTATTGGAAGCAGAAATTATATATCCGATATCTGACAGCAAATGGGTCAGCCCAGTGCATGTCGTACCAAAGAAGGGTGGTGTTATAGTTGTAACTAACGAAAAAGGCGAGTCCGTAGCCAAACGAACTCAAACTAGATGGAGGATGTGCATAGACTATAGAAAGCTGAATAAGGCCACTAGAAAGGATTATTTTCCTTTACCCTTCATAGACCAAATGCTTGAACGGCTGGCCAAACATTCATATTTCTGTTACTTAGACGGATACTCAGGATTTTTCCAAATACCTATTCATCCTGATGACCAAGAGAATACTACATTTACTTGCCCCTATGGCACATTTGCCTATCGTTGAATGCCATTTGGACTGTGTAATGCTCCTACAACATTTCAGAGATGCATGATGTCGATCTTTGCTGATTTCATAGACGACATAATGGAAGTCTTTATGGACGATTTCTCTATATGTGGGGGAAGTTTCGAACACTGTCTATCAAACCTTGAGATGGTACTTGCACGATGTGTCAAAGTGAACCTTGTACTAAATTGGGAGAAGTGTCATTTCATGGTGCGACAAGGTATAGTTCTTGGACATGTAGTATCCGATAGAGGTATTGAAGTAGACAAAGCAAAGATAGAAATTATAGAAAACCTTCAACCACCAAAAACAGTTAGAGAAGTACGAAGCTTTTTAGGACATGCCGGTTTTTACCGACGATTCATTAAAGACTTCTCTAAGATTACAAAACCTTTTACTGGACTACTGATGAAAGAAGCTGAATTTATATTCGATGAAGAATGATCTTATTACCGCACCAATTATGCAACCACCTTATTGGAGTTTACCATTTGAAATAATGTGCGACGCTAGCGACTATGCTGTAGGCGCTGTCTTAGGACAAAGAAAGGATAAAAGGCTTCATGCTATTTACTACGCAAGTAAAACCTTGGACAACGCACAGATGAACTATGCGACCACAGAAAAGGAACTCCTGGCTGTTGTGTTCGCCTTAGATAAATTTCGTTCCTATCTGGTAAGAGCAAAAATTATTATCTATATCACGCCGCTATTAGGTACCTGCTAACTAAGAAGGATGCCAAACCAAGGCTCTTGAGATGGATCTTGCTTTTGCAAGAATTCGATTTAAAGATTAAAGATAAGAAAGGTACTGAAAACATGGTAGCAGATCATCTCTCTAGGATTGAGGATATAAAGCCCGAAAGAGTACCTATAAACGATGATTTTCCTTATGACAGACTAGTAGCCCAGTTGGAAAGTGAAAGCAAAACTGTAGAATGTTCCTTGTTATTTAACAATGCAAAGACAAATGAAGTAGTAGAAGCAATCTATACAAAAACCACATTGCCATGGTATGCTGACTTCGTCAACTACCTAGCAGCCAAAGTGCTTCCACCAGATCTAACACACCAACAAAAGAAGAAATTTTTCCATGACCTTAAACAATATTACTAGGATGAACCCCTATTATTCAAGAGAGGCGCCGATGGAATATTTCGTCGATGTGTCCCTGAATCGGAAATAGAGGATGTCATATCCCAATGCCATGCTGCACCATATGGAGGACATGCCAGTACATCAAAAACATGCGCAGAGATATTACAATCTGGCCTCTTTTGGCCAAACCTTTGGAAGGACGTTCACATTGCTGTTATGAACTGCGACCGGTGTCAACGCACTGGAAACGTTTCTAGACGCGATGAGATGCCACAAAAGGGAATTTTGGAAGTTGAAGTCTTTGATGTATGGGGCATTGATTTCATGGGACCCTTTCCATCTTCTTTTGGAAACAAATACATACTCGTCGCAGTTGATTACGTATCAAAATGGATTGAGGCGATAGCTTCACCTACAAATGATGCACGAGTGGTGGTGAAACTTTTCAAGAACATAATCTTTCCCAGATTCGGTGTACTAAGAATTGTCATTAGTGATGGCGGTTCCCATTTCATTTTGAATGTTTTCGAGAAGTTATTGCTTAAATACGGAGTACGACACCGAGTAGCAACACCATATCACCCTCAAACTAGTGGACAAGTAGAAGTGTCGAATAGGGAGATTAAGCAGATTTTAGAAAAAAAACCGTTGCAACCTCTAGGAAGGATTGGTCTACTAAACTTCATGAAGCTCTGAGGCTTACAGAACAGCCTACAAGACCCCCATAAGAACCACACCGTACAAACTAATTTATGGAAAGTCGTGCCATCTGCCTGTGGAACTTGAGCATAAAGCTTATTGGGCCATGAAAACCCTGAATATGAATAATAAGGCAGCAGGCGAGAAAAGGATTCTGGATATCCATGAATTAGAAGAACTAAGACTAGATGCCTATGAAAATGCCCGAATATACAAAGAAAGAACCAAGAAGTGGCATGATAAAAGGATAACAAAGAAGGAGTTTAACGAAGGAGATATAGTTCTTCTCTTTAACTCTAGGCTTAAACTCTTTCCTGGAAAATTACGTTCTAGATGGTCTGGTCCTTTCGAAATTACAAAAGTCCTACCAAGTGGAGCAGTTGAAATTAGAGGAAATTCAAATGAGACATTCTTTGTGAACGACCAGAGACTCAAGCACTACCACTTAGTAGAAAACAAGGAATTCATCACTAATTATAAGTTGGAAAAGCTTCCCGCTCTTCCCGACAAATGATGTACTCTTCAATTCTAATGTCGAGCTTCCGACATTAAACAAAGCGCTCTGTGGGAGCTAAACCATGATCTTTAGTTTTTATTTTACTTTGTTAATTTTAGGACATTGCATGCATGTTTAGTATAAAATCTATACAATATACATCACTGTTTGTTGCATCTCATTATTGTTTCTATCATTATCAGTATTATGATTATTATTACTATTTTTATCTTACTAACGCATAGCTAATAGTATTATTCCCCTAATATTGTAATGTTTTTCAATTTTCAAGAGACCCTTCTCCAAGAAACCTTTAACCAGCAACCATACAGACATTTGAGAAACGTGTTGTTGTTTTCAGGAACGATGTCCAGACACGTCGATTTGAGGCTTTGTCTCAAAGAGACTTTGGTCTGCCCATCTACCCTGATGACTCGGCTATGAGAACCCTTAGCATTTGAGACAGTGTTGTTTTCCTTCTGAGCCAGATGGGCTGGTCTCACTTTGCTTTAGAGAAGAGATTTAACACTTACCGTAGCCTGACCTTGGAGTTCCTAAGCTCCCTCTATTATGATGCCACCCGTGGTTTCGGATTTGGCCGTGGATTGGCTACCTTCAGGTTATTTGGAAACAAGTACAGATTCACCCACCATGAATTCGTTGAATTATTGGGTTTTCCTAATGAACCCGATGTTGTGACCAAGACCCCTGCTGATGCCTTCAATAGCTATGATCTTCAACACTTCTGGGGTACCATAACCGGAAACGGTAATGCCGAACCTGATGTTATGTTCTCCGAAAGCATCCACAACCCTGGATGGAGATATTTCCATAAGGTTCTTGCTCACACCTTCTTTGGTAAAGAAGAGAACATTACATCTGTGTCGAGGGATGAGCTATATATCATGCTCTGCGCATCCCAAGGAAAGCCTGTCAATGCAGCCCCGTATTTACTTGCTAATTTCAGTCGTATTGCCCATGATTCCTTTGAACCAATCTTAATAGGTGGGCTAGTGACTATGATTGCTGATGTAATTGGAATGAGGTACCATTTGAACCGTTCCTTTGCATTCGGTGGTTTTTGCCCGATGGACATTAGTTTTTGTTTCAACAGAGGCATTATTGCTAACCTTGGCCCGGTTGAATTCGAGTTACTTATCGATAATGCTGTAGTCCATACTTTCACCTTACCCAACCATGAAAAGACCAGTGTGCACAATAAGGACAATTGGCTCTATGATTTGGAGGTCATCAATGAGTTTTTGACTCTACCCGACTCTCCTCAGGCTTACGAAAACTGAGATACCATTATGTCTGCCGAGGCCACTCAAGGTTGCAAGGTCGATCCCGATATACCACCTTTGAATGTATTTGCTGCTATTAATGCTCTCCAAGCTGAAGTAGATTCCTTTTGAGATGAGATTTCCTCTCTTCGAGTCGACTTCATTGGACTTATGGATGTCATACATGAGGAGTTGGACCATATGTTCCAAATTGTCTACTCCCATAGACAACCTCTTGGATGATCCATAGCCGCACCTATTTCCCTATTTTTCTTAGGATAGTTTGTTTACATGTATAGTGTTTCCCCTTCTTGTATCGTTTGTATTGTTAATTTCCATTCCATTGTGTACCGTCGGGATACCGACGTGTAATTGTAATGCACTTCAGTTTCGTTTAATGCAAGTTTCTTTCTTTTTAAGTTTTTATTTTAGTATTCTAAATCCTTACTTAACTAGTTGTTAATGTTTAGCAAATTTAGGTTTGTCAAGAAAACAAGAAAAACCAAAAAAATTAGTAACAAGTTTACATTCTGCCAAGCCAGAAACCAAAAGGCGTGCCTGGAGCAAATGGCGGTCGCCATATGCATCACGACGCTCGTCGTTCTTTTGAAAAGGCAGAACGCGCTGTTTTCTTTTTGAAACACCCTTTTGCCTCCTTTATACCCATTCAAGACACTCTTGCATGTTCCTAGACCCCCTAAGTACCTAGTAAACCCTTCATTATCCCACATTAACTTCTAACCATCCATATTCACCTACTTAATCCTTATTTAAACACCCCTAACCACACATTACCATTCACCTTTCTCAAACCCACTTTCCATTTCTCTACCCATTTCAGAAAACATTCACAAGCACCATCCTCATAAGAAACAACTATGGCTACTAACCAAGAGATAGATTTCTTGGGCATTGAGTTCCCCGACGGAGAAATTGGAGCCACTATGCGTTCGAACTTTCTTCGAGTATCCAAAAGGCCAGTCTATGCAACAAGGTATCCAGAGCCGGAAACTCTTCGCACCTTGGGTCTTTATGATAGCGTCTCGTGGATGCTCAGGAACTTAGGTATGACTCGTTTCTGCTCCATGTTTAATCCCTCTTCCGTTAGACTTACTTATGAGTTTCTTAGTTCAGTCTGATATGTCCATGATCTTAACCGCACCACCGGAACCATTTACTTCAGGATGTTTAACGTAGATTATTCGCTCACTCATGAGCAGATAGCTGAATATTTTGGTTTTCCTACCGGTGAGGGTCTTGCGACTCAAGCACCCTTGGACAGTGACTGCGAGGAAGAAGCCTTCTAATTCTGGCATCAAATAACAAACACAAGAGCCACCAAATGGGAGGGCTTGAAAGCCACGACCATCCATAACCCTGCTATTCGTTACTTTCACTGCACCCTTTCCTCCACCATTTTTGGACGAGAAAACCCAGGGAACGTGAATTCTAAGGATCTGTTCTTTATTCACTGTGTACTTTTCCAAACCCGAGTGAATCCTACACCGTTCCTTCTGGCCCATTTTATTAGTGTAGCGAACAGAGTCGACGGTTCCATCTGTATAGGCGGTATCATTACTGCCATTGCCATCTGTTTGGACTTAGAGGCTGATTTAGAAAATGGGAGAGTATACCTTGTCTCTATGCTGACATTGACTTTTGCCGTAATGCCTTGTCAAGAGTTTGCATCGTAACAAGTATCACTTTATGGTCCAGAGTATACCTTTCCGAGGTTTTTCTCTGCCAAATGCTGAGCGCATAAATGTGCGTCAAAGCGCCAATTGGCTATTTGATTTAGGATCCCGTGATGTAGAGACAGAAAGCGTTGAGAGGCACTACCGTGATGTTATGGGGCAGCATTCTGAGCAGCCCTGTCCTCATAGCCATACCACTGACATACCTGGGTCTAGCACCCAAGCACACACGACACCTTTTTCTAATTTTGCAAGTATTCGTTCATCATTGGATGAAGTTCTGTCAGAGCTTAGACAACAGAGAGAGAGAGAGAGAGAGAGAGATGTCGCGCGTGATGTGCAGATGCATGAGTTAGAGAGGAGGCAGTACGAGTTCATGGCCAGGGCCGAGTCGGATTTGAGATATGTTGTCTCAGAGATGGCGGGACTGCGCAGGGAGGTAAACCGAATTGCAGATTATGTCCAGCATGTCCCACAAGACAACCCAGCCATCAGGCAGGACAGACACCCTCGTGGAGGGCGTGCTCGCTATCATTGATGTATCCAGGTTCTATCGCTCCTTCTTTCACCTTATGCTAAGACATTGAGGACAATGTCTAGTTTAAGTGTGGGGGAGGAGTCGTTTATTGCTTTTAGTTATTTCTTGCTTTCTAGTTTAGTTTGTTTTTCATTATCGAGTCATATGCACGTTTAAGTCGTTTTTACTTTACGTTTTCCTGTGTCTAATAACTCTCGTATTTGACCCCAATTTCAAAAAATTTTGTTTAGACACAATGGCATGACACGTATAGTATAGGTTGTTTCATTCTTTGATTTAGGCTAGGTAGGCGGACTTGGGAAAGTTTTGAAAATATCGGTACCGTTCCTACATCTTAGATTCCCTAAATATGTGGTATTGATTTAAATAGACATTATGCCATGACCTTATGCTTAGTTTCTTAGAAGTAACCTCTTGATTAGTTTATTCTAGCAGTCAGCACCATCCGTGTGTACAAACTAAGTAACGAACCGATGCAAATATGTGTGATCTCAAAAGTTAATTTATGTGAATTTTATAAAAAAAAACGAATGAAAGAAATGTTCCCGCTAAGTTAGGTGGTCCTCACCTGACCATTTAGCCTAAAGGTTCGGACTCTTGAAATTCGTAAGCAAAAGAAAGCATAAAATGTGAAAAAGAAAAAAAATTGTTGAATAAGAGATCATAAACACTAACAGGTTCGCTTACCATGTAAATACAAAGGATAACGGGCTTAATGTGATTGCGCTCAAATGAAAAAGAGGTGAAATAAGATGAAGGATATAGGTCTAGTTATAATGTCATGATTTGATTTGGTATTGCATAGGAAGGGAATATTCGTCTGCTTTTGTGGAATCGTGTCATTACGGTATCCTTGTTTACACTATTCAGTACCTAACCGTTTCATTGTAGCCTAGCAACCTTGTGCCTAGATTGTTTTTGTCGTGCCTAAGAGTCGAAACATCATGCTTACTATTTTATTACATTGGGAGTTTGCTTGAGGACAAGCAAAAGCCTTAGTGTGGGGGAGTTTGATGACTCGATTCCGTATCGTTTATTTCGATTCAATTTGTGCATGTTTTATCGTATTTTTATCGAGTCATTGTCATTTCATGTATTATTTGCTTATGTTTCCTTTCATTTTTCATTTACAGGTCCCATATCAGCTCCATAGAAGAAAAGAGCAAAAATTGAGCTTAAAAGAGAATAAAAAGTGGAGAAATGCTTGATTCTGCCTCATCCAGATGAAATGTGTTTGCCATTCCCCTCAGTTCAACTGAATGGAGCTCGCCATAGTAGAAAAGGAGGGAAATTCAAAGTCCAGATGAATGGCAACCGCCATTAGGCCTAAGGCGACCGCCGTTGCTTCGCGGGAGCAGTTTCTTGATGCAGTTCTGGCAGTTTGCAAGTTAAGTTTTCAAATTTCGAATTCAACTGCTTGGAGCCAGAATTTCCTATATATAGAGCATCAGAGGTCTGCATTTGGGGATCCAAGAACCTTGCGGAAGCGCTGCCGAAATTTCATTAGCCTAACCACTTATATCACTTGCCATAGTATCGATCGCTCACACCGAGAGATTGATACATCTGTTGTACTTTTCATTTCTATTGTTGCTGATGTACACTTGGATCAACTATTTAATACAAGTTTCATTTTCCGTTTAATTACTTCGCATTTCATGTTATTTAAATCTTGTCTATTTTACTGCATTGTTTAATCTGATTTGTATGCTTTATAATTTGTTTCATCATTAAAGTGTAAATCTGATCTTAATCAAAAACTAACCAATATGTATGTTTTAAAATTCAGAAATGTTAATGCATTAGTGTTAGATTTAATTATGTCTGGGTAGAATTTCTTTGAGTGCGTAGATTAAGGACCGTCGTTCCGACGGGACTCTGTAGAATCTTCTATGTTTAACTTATGTTTTTAAAATTCTGGTTTAGGTGTCTAATCTGAATTTAGGCAGCCTTGTCGTGAGAGCGAGAGGCCGTTTAACAGTGTTTCGTCACGAGAGTGAGAAACGCACCAAGGCATGTCCAATAGAGCGAGAGTTTGAGGTAATCGTCGGATAGTAGGCATCGTACATTGAGCCTAAATGCAGCGAGAGCGCTTTAGGGCCTCATTTAGTTTGTGTTAGTTTTCAAAACGCACCTTTTAACTACCGAGCGAGTGAGAGCAAAATCTTGGGGTCATTAGGCATGGCTTGGTTAAGACCGCGAGAGCGTGAGGTCGAGCCTTTAAAATGGTATATCCTTCAGACCAATTTCGAGACCTTTGTTAACACTCGAATTTTACGGAGTCCCAAGGAGCACGAAAATCATTCTCCGGTCTCGCCTTTGTTGTTGTTTTTCAAATCCCGTTAAAAACCAAATTTCTTTTACGGCCAGATCTAGCCTTAGCTTTACATCGCAATAATCGATCACTCTAGGTTGATTATTAATCCCTGTGGGTTCGACAATCTTTTAAAACTACGTGATAAGCTGTATACTTGCAGCAGTAATCAGACCAATATGCAAAGTCGCGATCAATTTCCTATAGATTTAATCTAGTATTTCATGAAAGATTTCGACACATAGCGATAGACTATCATTTTATTCATGAAAAGATTCAAGATGGTACAGTTGAAAGTATTAGGGAATGATGCATTTCTTACAATGAAGCAGAGTTAGGAGTTCTTGGTATTCACTCTTCAACTTCAGTAGGAGTGTTACAAAATTTAAATATATTTCATAATTCTTGGCATTAATAAATTTAATGTATTAAATTAGTCATGTTATAAATGTAGTAACTGTCATATTAAAATATGAATAGACTGTTGAATTATAGGAGAATCATCAAATTAGAGATATACTTGTGTATAGAGTCTTTATGTTACTGAATAAAAACTACAACCCAATTATTTCTAACTTCACTTTTTATTTTATACAGTCTTCCTGTTACATGGATTTCTCTAAAACATCCAAACAAACCACAATCCATTTTGGTGAATTAGAATTTTCTTTTTTCTACTACAAAAATTCCAAGGGATTTGGAATGAGTTAGACGAGTTGATCTTGAGAATTAATGATTTAATCAATCTTCAAAATCGTTGAATTTCCGCCCCCTTGATTTTTAACTTTTACCCTAAAATTGTTATGAAGTCCTTAGGTCTTCCAATATGTTAGGGAATGTTGGTATTCACTTAACCTCTATTGTTCTAGCTGTTGAGTTTTTAGCTTTCTGGGCGACTCACACTCATGAGTGGTATTTTGTATCATTTTTATTATGTTTTATATAATTTTATTTTTATATATTTTCATCGTTATATAATAGATTTAATGCATGCTATATATCAATTGTGTTTTTCCCTCATAAATCAACCATTTTTATCTATTATGTTTTGTTTTTTGACATTTTTTGAAAGATGTGAAAGTCATACTGAAAGTCAAGGATGCCGTTACGAAATTCCAGATAGCTAAAGAGGTGGAACAAAGCAATTTGGTGAATCTCTTATCCAAAATAGCATTTTGAGGGAGACTAGTCTGACCCAAGCCAAGAGACACGCCAGCTTGGGAACACACTGGATTCGATCAAGGAATATTGCATTTTTCTAAGTTTAAATGCAACACGTTCAACCAAAAAATCACTACTACAGAAAACATATACAATAACGGTTGGAAAAGATATATCATCACGTAGGATCGGTCGTTGTTATGTAGCGTGTGATTGTATATGTGTTACTTACAATCACGGTTCTATGACCATTCTAAAAAATCTTAAAGCGCGCGACATATTACCGTGGTTGCTTTTCTAACTGTTGTAATATATTAAAGCTCTTAGGTTCGATTCTCAGCAGCGCATTTTTGGTATATATATTATTGTGGGCAGTGTTCACTATACAACCACAGTCATATATAACAACCGTCGTTAAATTATATGATTTTTAAAAAAATATATTTCTACATTTTGAAATTTTTCCATTTTTTAACCTGTATTTTTTGGGACATAATAGAAAAATTTTATATCCTGTATTTTTTAACCTGTATCATAACAGAAATAACAATTGAACTCAAACTCAAATACTTATTTATTTCATCAAATCAAAAAATGTTATTTACAACACTCAAACTCAAATGTACATCAAACATATATATTACAAATTAAGCTCATGTTTGAGGACCCTTAAATGCATTGAAGATATACGCCCAACATTTACGAATATCTACAAAGTCTTCGTATGGGAATTGTGTATCGTTGTCTACATAAAAAAGTGCAAAAATGTGAATATCACACATATATGATAAACATAGCCAACTTAAACAATAATATGTTATTGTAAACAATTCATTACATATATAATATATACCTGATCCAATTTATCAATAATGTCGGCGAATACAATGTTTAACATGTGTTTCATTACATAATACCTACACTCGTATCCCTGTGGTTGTTTCCTCGTCTACAAAAATAAATATTAATTTCATGAATGTTATAACCACTACACATGCATGTAACAATATATATATATATATATATATATAAATGAATGTCACAAGTAATATAGCCACTTACATGAGGCAAGATAAATATTGGCTTTTTTCTACTATTGTTCAACATATTGTGTCAATGCACAACACTGTACATTGAAAATTATTTAAATATATTACGCGTTAAACCAATTACAAAGTCAAAGAAAATAATATTAAAAATTTTCATATAAACTTAAACTTACCCATTAATAATTTGCTTCATTTTAGGTTCGAGTGGATTATGTAAGGAATATAATGTCGTTATCGTATTCGTCCTAAGCGATATGATGACCAACTTCTAATGACCACTGAATAAACACGAGCATATATATAATTAGTATTTTCTAAAACAAAACTAACTATAATAGATAAACCACAATTTTAAAATTACTTACGATTTGAGAAATGGTGCTAAGTAAATTTTTTCCCCTTGACTTAACCATTCTAAAATGTAAGAGTCAATCCATTTTAGATCATTATTTGTCCATCAAATACTAAACGGATCCAAGATGCCATAAATATTAGATTTGTTTAACTCTATGCAAACACGGTTAATGTACCTAAATGGTTAAACAAAATTCATAAAATAAGTGAGGAAATACAAAAACGATAATATACTATATATAATGACATGCATATTCAATTATATACTTACGTGCACAAAACTTGCAATATCCCTACGTCTGGCCATGTATATCCTGATAGAAAATCTCGTATGTCACTAGGAGGAGAATAGAAGATTTCTAGCGTTGGACAATGCTCTAGCTGAAGACCAATCGGGTCATCGCTTTTCGCAACCAACAAGTATAACGTGGTGATTTCATTTGCGGAAGGATCCAATATCTCATTGACCTCTTGAGCGGGGCGGCTGAACAATTAATTCCTTTGGTGCTAGCACCACGTACAACATTTGTTTCGGGAACTTGATCATCAGCATTATCATCATTTTCATCTATACGTTGTTGGAAGAATCCACTTATTCTCTGCAACATAATATTAATTTTGAACACAATACATAATAAACACATTTCTATCTTTTCTAACTTTTTAGATAAAACACAATATATCATACATTTAAGATAAAACACTAGCATTTAAGATAAAAACACATACCGCATATAACTCTTCGAACTTTTCTATGTCTTTCTTCCGACTTTCCAGCTCAGATTCTAACATCTTCCTCTGTTCTTCTAACTCATTCTGAACAGCCACAAGATTTTCTCTTTGCGCTTGTAATTCGGTGTTTTCAGCACTTTTTTTGGTTAGACCAAAGTATAATCTTAGGTCGACGTCTTCTCCAACACCACGAACGCGCCCTGTAACACCCCATTTCTACCCGGCAAATATATTGAAAATCAGAGTAGTAAAATTCAATCAACAAGTACACAAATAGGATGCCATATTTTACAACTTTAAAAACTTATTCATTTAAATCAAATAGTACATCGATACATAACATTTTTAATCCGGATGAAACTATAATAACAACTTTTATTCATTCTTGGAAACCAAAACAATTTTCACAACTACGCAGCGGATTCTCAAATATTCAACTAATACATGATATAACATTTGTTCAACTTAAACAACTTAGTAACAACATATTTTCATGGAAACAACTTAAAACAACAACAGAGCAACTAAGCGTTCATCCCCCCGAGTGTTACGTATCAGAGCGACATCACCGACTCAACAAGTAAAGCAAGCATCTCTACTCTGGATTACCTGCAGGATGACGTATAAACCATCACCATACACAGAAGGGGTGAGATATCGAACAATATAAACAGGAGTATGATAATTAATACGTTAGATAGAATCATACAATTTCACTACTATCCAACAACAACAACAACTTAACAATAATCCACAATTTATCAACATACTTTATCGACTTATTACCCATATCAACATTTATGACATAATCACTACAATCAACCTAATCAACATAACCAACTTCAACTCCGAAATCAACGTAAACACCTTCATCAACTTCAGCAAATATACTCAACATATTCAACTTCTTCAACATCAACATAATCGACTTCATCAGCTTAAACAACGCAAACAACTTTATCAACTTAAGCAACATGAACAACTTTATCAACTTAAGCAACATGAACAACTTTATCAACTTAAGCAACATGAACAACTTTATCAACTTGGACAACATAAACAACTTACTCAACTTCAAAAAACACAATCAACACAAACAACATAAATAATGCGACACAGGATGGGACTCGACTATGCATATGCATGTGGTACCATCGGAGTAAAACTCCCAACTTAAAATATACCAAGTTATCGAGGTATCTGCAAGGCATAAGCCTTCAACTTAATAATCTTGCCAATCCAGGCCAACGTGGTGAGCATCAGCTCCAACTTAAAAATTGCCAATCCAGGCCAACTTAATAATGCTATGTGTGACGCCCCCAATCTAATACCCCCAAAACACGCAATTAAAGAGGTAAAAGAAAATTCAAAATTTCATCAGAGTATAATTTAAATCACGGCATAGAAAGGGAGAATCACATCAATGTAACCAAAATACAACAGATAACATACAACACCTGCCCATCATGATATGCAACTGTGGGGTAGCAATCACACATAGGAAACTTTGTTCCTTACACCCACTTTTCAGAAATTAGAATTAAAGCGGAAAATCTAAAATCTGAATAACATATATGCATATAAACATATAAATATGTCTGTCATACATCAAGTATCATATGTAAAAATCCAAAATATAACATCAGATATACAAAATAATAGCACACGGCCACCCTAACTACCCGGAGTCACATATCAGAGCCGACCGACCAAAAGAATGAAGACGCAAAGCTTCACCAAAAAGAAATACCTCCAGCAACTCTAATCTGCAATGCCTCATAGAGCGTTATAAAACAGCAGAAGGGTGAGAAAAACAACCATAATATAATTGCATAAAATTATATATTAGCACAAGAATACACAAATAAACACCATTTCTCACCACAACCAAATATAACATAATACAGCAGAATTCTCAAGCATCGAATACCACTACGCATCACACGTATACCATACACTCATCAATCACATTCACAAATTCATGCACAATTAATTCATGATTTATGCAATGCACATAGACCGACACGACGACTCTATGCACATGCCATGCGGTACCGACTTCCAATGTCTCATGTCTCATCATCAGTTCACTCAGGAACTATTGGAACCATCGCTCGTTACTGAGGATCTCAAGTAACTCCCCGTCGGGCCTACGATGTTCACCCGTCGCTTTAGGTTCTCAGGCAGCGCCTCATATTTTCGAGGCACACGACGTTAAGGATTGCTTTAAGTCTCCAAAGGAGCCCACAATCGTCTATAACCACTGCTTTAGGTCCTCAGGCAGCGCCTCATATTTTCGAGGCACACAGTGTTATAGCAGATTCATCGATTGCTGTCCTCAGGCATCGCCTCATATTTTCGAGGCACACGATGATATAACAGATTCCCTCTGGAATCAAACCGCCACTCAGGACGTTTCAACAATGCACATCATGATGCTTGGCATACAATGACTCATGACATTCACATTGCATGCTCACACACATCCATAATCATGCATATATCATCAAATACCACACTTAGCATTTTCTTGCCTTTCGGCCACAATTCACCATCACAACAGCACATAAGTCATACTACATTCAAAGCAACAACATATAGCACAATACACGTCAATTACGCACCATCAAAACGACAAAAGTCGAGAATCGACACTATTCACAATTTTCGACATAATTTAATCGGCCAACAATTCTCAAGACCCTCATCATAACAAAGTACCTTTTATAAGCTTTCCAACGATATAAATAATACTGAAATCGGAAATACGGTTCGAGAATTACGAATTTTTAAAGAAAAACAAATTAAGTGAAAATCTCACTACCGCTCAGCGACACACTCAAACCGCCCGGCGAAATGCTCTTCGCCGCTGCTTCGCCCGGCAAAGCACAGGCGACCCCAATCCCCTAAAATAAATCAAAGGAACCAGTAACTTGTAACCTCTGCGCCTCTCAAAACTGCCTGGCGAAAAGGACTAACCGCCCGGCGAAACAAAACCATCGCCCGGCGCTTCACACCAGAAGCAGAATTTCTGCTTCGTTTTTCACTATTCATCACCCCAAAATTTCCATTTTTCCCCCTTTGATCATTCTCAACAGCAAAACAAACATCAACAATTGTTCATACACAAAGTGTGATCATACAATACAGTTTATATCGATTTTCGACCGTGAAAACATCGATTTCTGTTCGTTTATCTCATTTCGACCTATATTGGAAAAACCAACAAAACTTCCACACAAACATACATAATCATATACAATCATAGTATAATCGAGTTTCGCACCCTTACCCGATTTAATCGATTCCTATAACTTGTTCTCTTTGATTTCCCAAGTTTTTTCTCCACTTTCTCTCTTCTCCTCTTTTCTTCTCTTTTCTTCTTTCTTTCTCTCTAATTTTCTTTTCCTTCTATTTCTATTTTTCTTTTCTTTTCTAACTTAACAAAATACCCCAAAATGCCCAAAATACCCCTACACTCAATTTCTCTCAAACGATCCCACAACGCGATAAAATATATTCACGATGAAAAATAACATATTTTCACATAAAAGTCGAAAATAAAATAAAATAATAATAAAATAATCAAAATGACTCAATAAAACAAAACTGGCAAAACTGGGGCGTTACACTATGCTATGATGCAACGACTCAACACAAAACAATAACCAACTCCGAACAACATATAACAAACCACATAACAACTTGAATTCAACACGATTCAACTTTGGCCATAGGCCCACAACTTATATACATCAACGTTGGTCATACGACCTACAACTTTAACATCAACATTGGTCCTTCGACCTACGACTTAAAAATGCCCACAAACCGGGACAAGACCACATAAGTAACTGTACAAGAAATCCACACATACAACACGAATTCAACAAAATAAACCGACTAAAAATCACCTACTAATTATTATTAACTACCTCGACAATTTTCGTTAAATTCCGAGCAACTAATTTTTCCGCTTAAATCGGCTAAACCGGCTAAAACTGTACTATTTTTACTACTATTACTGCTACCAATAATTTCCTACTATTCATGTTAAATTCTATTTTACTGATTCCAACATTTTTCTGTCACCAAATTAACACTGTTATCATAATTCTGTCAAAATACCATCCTGCTAAAAATTCATTCTTCTGCTAGAATCAACACTACTGATAGTCCTGAGTTGCTACCATGTATTTCCCTTCATCAGCATAAAAACCATCTACTAATTAATCTAACTATGTATTTTAATTAGTCAAAACCATATCTAACACCTAAAATATTAAAATATGGATTTTCACTTAAAGCAGACAAAACAAAAACCAGGTGGCCCCCACATGATCAGGTGGCTCTCAACATGGGTTATGGTGGCTCTCAACATGGATTATGGTGTTACTTTACTTGAATTAATAAAAGTAACAAGTCTGTAACTTAGAAAAAGTGGTAGAAACAAACACATTTTCCACCTTTTATGGGTGGCTTGCGCCACCCTATGCATGTTCCTAGTGGCTTGCACCACTTATACATATAGGAAGGGTGGTGGCTGGCGCCATGTGCTAATGTGGCCCCCGCCACATGCTATTTCATTATTTTGGGTGGCCTGCGCCACCCCTATCTGTGTGGTGGATGGCCTGCGCCACCAGTGCATCTGCAGCAACAAACTTTCGTCCCAAAACAAATTTTCCAGAAATTAACAACTTCACTGCAACATTTACAAAATCAATCCAACACTAAAATTTAACAACATCGATTCATCAGTATTAACACAGAACAACAACATCACACCAGCAGGATCACCATTTCAACAACATCAATATCAATTCCACACAGACAGCAACAAAATCATACAATCCCAATTCCACGTATTAATCATCTTAGATTGATGGCCGCTCGAATTTCCGATCGACTTTTCCGACTTGGCTCCGACGGCAATTCTCCCGTATCCCTCTTTCTCCAACTTTTCCCCGTTCTTCTTTCTCACGTTCCTGCTCTTCTTTCCTCTACTGATACCAAAACCTAACTTCGTCTCCTTATTTTTCTTTTTATTATAATTATTATAATTATAAATCTCAATTTGGGCCTACTAATCAACGCCTCACCAATTACTACCACGAACGCAACGACTAAGCCCACTTAAATAAAATACGCTTATATTCCATAATATTAATTCTAATATTATTTCTCTCGACTAAATCGACTAATTACCGACTATCAAATAAATCGTCCAAACCACCAAATCAACATATTTAACCATAGACGGAAAATATTCAATATTATTTCCACAACTTAAATCAACTTATTAAATTAATTCAACTCGAACCAACTTAGAAACATCAACATAATATTCCGATATTCCGGAATCAACTTAAATCGACACAAATACTCAAATAAACGCGAATCAACACAACATACTACAATTATATTTAATTAAATACTTAATTAAATAAACGGGCGTTACACGCCCACCATACTCATTTGTTCCGATAGCTTCTACTAGTATATCATGTCGTGGTTCTGGAACAAATGAGCCTCCTCAACCAACAAATCCTACACAACATATATGAATGATAATATTAATATTGTAATTACCACATCATTTAAATAACACATAACACACGCACAACAAATCATACTTACAATTTTCTCAGCAACTGCTCTTGACGCATCTAAGGTGTACTCTCCATTTGGTCTTAGTCGAGACCTCTTCCACGTCTCATGCCTTGACGGTGGAGATGGGTTACGATCACAACTAATGGAGTCCTAATCTCCCATTTGTTGTTTTTTCATCCATCATTTTTTCCGCCAGTTTCCTGTAACCCTCACGAGACAATCTATGGGGGTAAATGTTTTTTGCTTTTTTCGTATTCCTGCTTGACTTTTAGTCTGTTATAAACATAGTGAAAATATAATTAGTATCTATAAATCATTAGCATAAAATTATCAAGATAAATAAGAATAATACTAACTAGGAATGTCTCAGAACGACAGCCATTCGCAAACTTTTTCCAAACCTTCTTCGAAAGAAAACTATACCTCACTCATGGACTCTCAAGACCAATCTTAGGCTTCCTAATGTAGACAAGAGTGAGCCGTAACTTTAAGCTCCTCCAAAACGTACCAGCATAACTTAACCACTTTTTTTAAGTGCTTATCACCAACCGTAATCTCAAAAGTCAACTACATTTAAATCAATAAGAATGTATTAGAAATTATAGAAAGTCATATCGAAATGATGAAAATTAATATTAATACCTTAACGTCTGTCCATATGCTATCTTTGACAGCCTCTAACACTTGTTTCCAATCATCTACCTATATACTAACTTTTCTACGTCCAAGGAACGCAACATATAACTCTTAAAAAGCGAAGAGTATTCACCATCAACTACTCTATAATATGAATCAAACATGATAAGCAATTTATTACCAAATTTGTGGACTTTTGTTACTTTGGAAAGCATTGTGGCACCTCTTTGTGATCTTTTCTTTTTGTTTTGAGTATCACTTTTCATAGTTTTCTTGCCACTAGATGAAGAATACGACGAAGACGACATCTATTTTCAAAAACAACAACAATAACAAACTCTTTCATCTATTATCACATACACATTCAACAACAAAAACAAAAACAACAACAACCACAACAACAACAACAACAAAAGATTAATCAAGTTTTATCACACACATTCAACAACAACCAGAAAAACAGCAAGAATAACAACATCAATGACAATGGAAACTGAAGTTTAATGTAGATGCATGGGAAAAATGTTTTACGTACCGTAAACGTGATGACTAAGCAAAGGTGAATATTTGGGTTGAAATAGATAGTGTTGTCGTTGTATTCCTCCTTGACGATGACGATGATGTTAGTGTTGGCGTTGGTGTTACAGTTGAAAATTAACCCATGACTACGGGTTGAAAATGAACAACGAATGGAAAACGATGAACCGATGAAAAAAGATGAACTGTTGAACAACTGATGAAAAAACAATGAACGGTGATGATGAATGATGAATGTTAGCGTTGATATGGTGCTTCGTTTCTCAGTACTGAACGTTAGGGTTGAACACTATTAAAAAATTCGCGTTTAGTGACCGAATTAGAGACCGAAAAAGCCTAAAAATCGGTCACTATAACGTTTAGTGACCAATAACGCAACTATCCAATTTCGGTTGGAAAAATGCTAGTCACTAACCTTTAAAGACGAATTTAGTGACCGATTTTAGCGACTGAGATTAGTGACCGATTTTAGTGACCAATTTCAATTGTTTAAAAAACTTAAAATAAAATAAAAATTTTGTTTCAAGGAGGAATCAAACCAATGCACCTTCCTTTGTGAGGCTTTCGGGTGTCCACTAAGCCATTTGATTTTTGTTGTATATTTTACATTTGAAATTTATATATTATTAATGAAATAGAACTTTCAAATATTATTTAAAAGTATTCTTATTCTAATTGTCATTAAAATTATATTTTATCTAAATTAATAAATTTGTATGAGTTAATTATTTATATAAATATATTTTTTATTTGTTAAAATAATAAAAATGTAAAATTTTGACGAAAAAATTAATATAAATAAATATAAGGAGAAAATTAGGAGGGAAGCAATTTAATAATAAAACAAACAAAAAAAAATTAGTGACCGAAATTTCGGTCACTAAATTTTTTTATGGATTAATTTATATAAAAACGATTATTTAAGACTGAAAATTATGGTCACAAAATATCTGTCGCTAATTCGGTGACTAATTTTATTTAGTAACCGATTTAGTGACCTTTAAAATTTGACTAACATGATGTTTAATTTTGGTGGCTAATTCGGTCATTAGAGTGACCGGAATTTTTCAGTCACTAATTCGGTCACTAAAAACGAGTTTTTTAATAGTGGAAATGGTGTTTCGTATCGTATAGTTTCTCAGCCAAGAATGGCTACTGCAGAGACAAGATAGTTAGCTGTGATAAAAATGAATGAATAATATCACCACGGTCAATAACCAGAACCGTGGTGATATATATTACTTGCTTAATTAAATTTCATAAAAAAAAACTCCAGTATCTTACAATTTAAAATATTTAAAACAAAATAAAAAATACGTCACAACGGTTCAGTTACGCAATCGTGCTGATATCACATTTATTTAAAAATTAAAAATAAATAAAAATAAAAAGGCGCGACTAAATGTTAAAGAAATAAAACATTTGAAGCGTCGGTACATTACAATTAAAATTATTTAAAACAAGTCATAACGGTTGAGTTACTCAATCGTAGTGGTATCAAATGTATTTTGAAATTAAAAATAAATAAAAATACCAAGACGCAACTAAATATCAAAGAAATAAAACATTTAAGGGTACTGAGATTTGAACCAATGAAAGAGTAATTATATAATCACGGTTGTATCTTTCATCCGTTAAGTAAAAGATATCATCACAATCTTTCTTGGTACTGTGATAACCATGACATTGTGGTATATAAATTTTGTGATAGTGAATCTGTTTCTATGTTGCGCGATCAACCAAAACACAATGTGTTTCTACGAGAATGCAAAATCCGTTTTAGTTCTAATCAATCTCATTTACATCAATCACTAGAAAACATAGAATCTCTCACATTACTATTTAAGAAAAGGTCAAGAGTGAAACTAAATTATCAGATTTTGAAGAGAAGTATAAAATATTATAAGGAAGAGGATCATTGAAGGCAAGGAGATAAAACACCCTTAAACTTTGAATTTGGAGCTTCTCCCACCAACATGTTCTTTTTAATTATTTTATTTATCTTTTTTTCAATCACGAGTATCTAAATCTCTATTGTCGGGGATGAGTGACTGATTTTGAGAAAAACCTTGTACTTTTAAATGAATTTTTTATTTTGAATAATTACTACTATGTTGTTCATCTAGTATATGTTTTTAATGTTTTTCTTTATTGACGAATCACCAATTAAAATGATTTATAATTTACCCTGTGAATCGAGAATGAAATATATAAGGGATTTGAACTAGATATTATAGTCAATCGCCACCTAGATATAGCGGTGGGACTTTAAAACTCATATATATATTTATTCAAAATCCTTAGATTAATTGTAATTTACCGAGAGAATGACAGGTTCATCTAAGTTGATAAAAGTTTAATTGCTAAGTGATTATGAATAAATAATCTTGGGCATGAGTAATTACGAAGTTTAACATATATTACGAACTTTAATTGACAATGTCAATTAAAGAGCACAAAGAAAATTCTAAAATTTGTCTCATTACTAATATCTTTATTTATTTAATTTTATAACCTTTTATTTTTTATTACACTAGTGAAACCAATTCAAAACCCCTTTTGCTTAACTAATTTTAAATATTACATTCATTGTTAAAATCAATATTCGCGTTTGATATTTAGATTACTTCTAGCAATTTGATACACTTGTCTTATCGCCCATCACCTCTTGAATTTGTAATCATGCATCCTATTGAAAGTGAAATCCTTTGTGATAAAGCAGTAATTTCGACAGAGTCTGTTATTGTCGAAATATTCAGTATGTCGAAATTGTAAGGCTGTCGAAATAAGACAAAGTGTGTCTTCACAGAATTTCAGACTTAGAATTATTTTGTGTTTTTAGATGAGTTAGGTTAGTTGGAGATCACTTGGTGTGCAAGCAATCTCAGCTTATAAATAAGAAGGTATTTTATTATTGTAAAAAAGTAGTGAATGTGGTTGCATAGCTGAATAAAATTTCAGTGTGAAAAACAGAAGTTTCTCTGCATAATTAGTCTTCTTCCCTTTTTCTCTAAAACCCTAATTTGTCTCTTCTTCCCTAATTCATCTTTTCCTTTTCTTCTTCAATAATCATCGTGCAGCAAAATCGTCTTGCAATCAAGGTTGGTTGATTCACTCGAGTGAAGAGTGAAGAATAAAGGGAGTAATCAATCATAAAGATTGATTCTTTTTCATCAAGATCGGTTCAGAGTTCTTCAAGTTTTGGCGAAATTCAATTATATGGTAATTAGAATATTGGTTGTGTGATTCTTAGGAAGCATAGCGCAATGAATCATCCAAATGGGCATTTTCCGGCGTGTCTCCCGATTCTAAAGAATCAAAATTACGAGAATTTGTGCAAGTAGATGAAGATTGTTATCTACTATCAAGATCTTTAGGAAGAGGGAGTGACACCGCTTGCATAAAACGCGACAAATAAGGAAACGGTTGCACGTAAAGAATTGAAGAAGAAAGATTATAAAGCTCTCTTTATGATTCATTAATGCGCTGATCCAAACAATTTTGAAAAGTTGAGTTATGTTAAATCAGTGAAAGAAGCATGGGAAATTTTGGAGAAATCATTTGGAGGCGCTGAAAAGGTGAAAGAGGTGAGGTTATAAACTCACAAAAGAACGTATGAATTGCTTCAAATGGAAGAAAGTGAATGCATACTTGATTTCATCACTAGAATTACAAAACTAGTAAGTCAAATCAATATATGTGGAGAAGCGTTGACATCAAGATCAGTTTTCACAAAGATCTTGAGGTCATTAGCTCCAAAGTTCGACCACCTGGTAGTAGCCATAGAAGAGTCTAAAGATTTGTCAACAATGACAAAGGAGGAGCTTCAAGGAACTCTTGAATCTCATGAATAAAGAATGGTTGAAAGAGATGCAAGGAAGTTGAAGAGTGATGTGGCTTTGTAGGTGCAATAAGCAAGAGAAAATAAAGGAAAAGGAAAGTGGTTCTACAATAAAGGTAGAAGAGGCTACAACAATTTGATTGGTAGAGGAAACCAGCAAGAAGGAAATGCGTTGAACCAGAGAAGACCATCATACCAAAGCAACCACAGAGGTGCAGTTGCTGGTAGAGGAAGAGGAGGTGGTCAAAAATTTGACAAAAGTCACATTCAGTGTTTCAATTGTTAGAAGTATGGTCATTACCCTAGTGATTGTCCTGAAAAATATAAGAATCAAGAAAATAATGCAAAGTTTGCAAAGCATGAAGAAGAAGAGATGTTGTTGATGGTCACAATAAGAGATGAAGAAAGATTCAAGGACTAATGGTACTTGGACTCGGGATGCTCATCACATATGACCGGTAGGAAAGATTGGTTTGTTAACATTAAACCCTCGATGAAGAACATGGTGAAATTTGCAAATAACAATACTTTAGCAGCTGAAGGTATTGGTGATGTTTTGATTATGAGGAAATATGGCAAGAGGCCCGTAATATTCAATATATTATACATACTAGGGATGAAAATTAATTTGCTCAGCATATGACTGTTGTTAGAAAAGAATTACAAATAAGATGATGAATTCTCGACTCAGGTGGAAGGTCAATCTTGAAAGCTCCCATGTATCAGAATTGAACCTTCAGGATTGAACTTAATTTGATTGAGCATAAGTTTCTTGGATTTGCAGCTAGCAGAGATGAATGGATATGGCATTATAGACTTGTCCATCTCAATTTCAAAGACATTAGAGATCTAAAAAGAAGAAATATGGTTTCAGGATTACCACAAATTGACATTCCAAATGAAGTATGTGAGGAATCTGTTCAGGAAAAACATTACAAGAATAACGTGTGTTTTGACTGGGCCAAGCAAATGGCCCAGTGGTCAGTGTTTTAACCTATAGGTCCCAGTGCGCGTGTTCAAGCCTTACAAGGACCATTTCCATTTATTTTCACCACTTAAACATTTCATTTTTTTTTTCAAACTTCACTTGATCATATCTCTCAATCCACACATTATTTTGAGCTGATTTTTTTGTACGCTCTCTCTTTATTATACCTATTTTATGAATCCTTGAAAATTTCCAAAAATAATTTATTTTCCACATACTTTCACTTAGTCAAAGTAAGGCCTTTTTAAGAGAATTTTAGGTTTTTATGTGATTCTTTTGGACTGTTTCTTTGATTTTGCTTGAAATGTTGATACTTGTGAATGTCATGAATGTTGTGTAAACCTTGTTTGATGTTAGTAACATGATTCTTTTGACTTTTTCCTAAGTTTAGTGTACTTTTAATGCATGATTTTCATTTATATATGTCTTGTTTCCTCAAGTTGTTTATGGAACATTTATCTTGACTTTGGCATGATGCTTATACCATATTGAACCTTTGAATACATGCTTGCTATGTGTTTCAATCATCTTTGATCACAAGTTCATCTTTTGCCTGAACTTTGATACATGATTTTGTTTGGTCCCTAAACTTCAGGCTTACCATGTTTAACCTTTTTGAAGTGCTTAGATTTGATTTTAATCACAATGTACCCTTCGACATGAGCCCTTAGTTTTGAATGCAAATACAAATATGTCCCCTTAATTCATTCATCACAGTGTCATACAATTAAACACTCATGAAGTGGAATTCAAAACCACATCAGTCATATTCTTTCCAAAACAACATTAGACACATTTAATCGGGATTTAATTCCGCAAGTGTCTATAAGAGCAGTGTACACGAACAGAGACATGACAAGAGCAGTAAGAAAAATTCACACACAAGTACAAGAAACCACACGATTTGCAGAGAACAACACCACACCAAAAATATTACAGCATCACATACGAAAAAGCCGCAACATCAAAGTATTCACAAGCAGTGCAGAAGGAAAGAATCACACATTCATAAAGTTCGCACGTATCATTGTAGAGACATTATCACAATATCACAAAATTCACACAAAGGGCATCATGATAACAAACATACGCGCACGACAACAACGACACGATGCAAATTCAAGTCACAACACAAACAGCCAGCAACATTGAATTAAAGAAGAAGATTTGCACGAAGGCAATAGAGTATTTACCTGCAAAATCGCCGACACCGATTTGGTAAGCACTTTGAGTTAATTTAGTTCTTTTGAATACTGTCGATTTCATGTTTAGATTACGCTTCAAACACGAACACGAACCATTTGCGTGAGCTGCGACGAAATCGTCGGCGAGGAAACCGCCAAAACCGCATTTCAAATTCGCGTTAGGAGAAGATAGTCGTAACCGTTTTTTGCGAGCGAATCGCGTTTGTAAGTTGCGTTGGAGAAGCGATTACAGAAATCGCGTTTGCAGGATGTTGAAGAATTTATTTGCGAAATCTCGTATGCAAGTAATGTCTATATGGAATGAAGGTTGAGTTGTGTTGAGAATCGATTCCGTTACGAGGGAGAAAGAATGAACAATGTGAGAAAGCGGAGCTGTGAGACATGAGATGGCGCGAAGCGAGGGAGCAGAGAGAGAAAGAGAGTGAGCCGTGAGAAGGGGAATGCTAACCTTTTTTTTTCTCTGATCCTTATGTTGTTGTTGTGGGTTCGGATGGGTTTTAAGTACCCAGCCCACACGTTTCTTTTTTGAAGCCCACCATCCTTTATTTTTTTTTCTCTCTAAAAAAAACTATACATTTTTTATTTATTTACTTTTATTTTTTTATTTTTATTTTTACTCTATTTAAATTTTTGTTTTTATTAATTGTTAGTCTTTAATTAAACCCTTAATCTGGATTAATTAAAATTCTAATGGATTAATCAAAATTCTAATTGGTTAATTATTTTTTCTAGTTAATTTGAATTAATTTTTTTTCTCGGTTTTAATTGTAATTAATTTATCAATTTTCTTATATAAGTTTGATATGCTTGCATGATTTTGATTCACATGTCCCTTAGGATATCTCGATTCTATTTAATCTTCGATTAAATTGAATTAAAATTAGACATTGGAATAAACCATTGCATGATAACTTATATGATAGCTTTCCCTTTCAAACTCGATCTTAGGTCATAAAATTAGGATAGTTTTCTGTTTCATTTAAAAGTAAAATCTTTTTTATCAAAAATCCAAAAATACTTTAATTTTAATCTCTAACTGTTTTCTCAATCCCTAATAAAACACTTCACCAATCTTAGACGTTTTTGCCTCTTGGCTTTTTCAGTTTAAAACTTTTTAAAAAGGGCATGCTGCTTAGCATCGTCCATAAAAAACACACAACAAACCAAACGTTTTCAACACGGACTACAGAGTTTTGATTCCCTCCGGGATACGTAGGCACTTAATTGAAAATTCAAACGAACTCAATAATAAAACGTCTTTCCTTTTTAACCCTCAAGTAAATCATCATTTTCTCCTAGAAAACTTATAAGATAACAAACACCTTTCATGTCTAGACAACTTAGATGATTCCCATCGAGTACGATGGATGTAGGGAGTGCTAGCACCTTCTCCTTACATAACCGACTTCCGAACCCAACATGGTTGCGATGACCATGCCCTATCCTTTTTCCCTGTGGGTTTTCTTGATATTTTCCTTTTCCTTTCGTGGGAATAAATAAAGTTCGGTGGCGACTCTCATAAGTCCATCCGTGATCGTGCAAACCATAGTTTTGCACATTGCGAAGATCGTATTTTTCGAGGTACGGCAGGTAAGAGAGCAACCAAGCTTAGGATCTTGTTTGTATGAAAAAGAGGATGTGATCTAAGGGTTAAAAATTAGGGTATAACAAATGGAAGAAAATATATTATAGAAAATAAAAAATAAAATGAAATGTGTTTTAATCTATACGGTGCTGGAATAAAACTTCAATATCAAAAATTATCTCCACGACAACGGCGCCAAAACCTGGATGCAAGCCGCTAGTGCACGACAATGCGAAGTAGTAAAAGATAGCGAACCACGTTGAGACATGTTTGACTAGCGATTTTTACTCTAGCATTGTGTATCGAAATATTAGGGATTTAGTATAGATGAATAAAATTAGCAGAATAAAAAAGCATGACATTGGGTATATGATTATCTATCTCGACATACCAAATTGACTCTCCTAATCGAATACGAAAAAACATATCAAGTTATAGAAAATAGAAAAAAGTTTGTACAACACCTACTTTTGTAACGCGTGTACTCTCTCGGGTGAATAATTTGTTTGTTTTCACTAGCCTAAATTATTCATCTGGGAACTAGTATTTTAGCACAATTATGCGGCTTTCTCAACCCAGAGCAAGATGCCTTCTCAGTGTCACCGCAACGTGATTGTGTATCTATCCGCTCTCGGATACTAAATCATTACCTTTCAGTACATGATCGGTATCTGAGTTGCATTTTCTTTCGCAACCGAGACAAATATGTTTAAGTGTTCAATTTCTAAAATAATGTTAGCTCTTTTTTTTCTCGTTATTCGTATAAGGAAAACTCAATTAGGGTGTGCCATGAAATAGGTCTCACAACTTCTTGTCCCTAATGTACTACTCACTTATGGTGAGACTACTCGCAAATAAATAAAAAGTAGACATATCATGCAAATAAAGTAAAAGCGATAACGATAAAAAGAGTAAACTGAATGAAGACAATACTTGAATTTTAATAAGGAAAAACTTCAACAATACTTGAGTTCTCCTACAAGAAAGTAGAGAATACATTAAATTAAACTCACAAAAACTTGAAGCAAGAGTTCAAAGCTGGAAAATAATCCTCGAGTATTGTGAAGCTAAAACAAGATAATCGCTAACAATGATTAAAGGCTTATATATAGCCACTAATCACACTCAAGGCCCTAAATTTGTGTAAAGGAAACTTAAGGCAATTAAGTACTCAAAATGGAACAACTTGGAGGCTCTAAAAGTCACAAAACGTCCAAAACTTCAAGAATTCATAACTGTCGTTGGGCTGAAAATAGACACTAACAAGAAACACTATTTTCCCATGTTGTTCTCTAAAAATATAGGGGGAATGTCTTGGAACAAAATGGCATGTGTTAGGGACATGTTGAAGCAGTAAAGCGGCAAGAAACAAAAGTTTTTGGAAGTATTTTTCCGGGAATTTATCATGTCCACAGAGATCGGTGCTATAAAACTGTCGTTCCACAAGTCTCGCATTTATGAGTTTGGATTAAATTGGTTAAAGTAAAAGCAGAAAAGTAAATATGAACATAAAAATAATTCATTCTTCAGAGAGAAGAAACTTATCTGGTATACATATAATCCACTCCTCACAAACTTAAACTTACCAACCAGTTATACTCAACCTACAATACTCTTCAATATCATCCAGCATCGCTCACAACAGTGTCCATCTCTGACACCCTAAGCTGAGAGAACAACCGTATAACTCTCGTCGACACTCTCGCACGCGACTCAAACAACACAGAGGCATTAAGCTTCGATACCCATAAAGATATTTAGCTCTAAATTTATCTCTAGCATCCAGAAACTAACAAATAATCATCCCTAATCAAGGTTTGTGATGTTTATCTCTAACACAACCCAAACCCTGAGCATAAAGCAAAAAATCAAGGACAATCACCATTAAAGATTTGTAAAGAAGATTTTATACAACGCCATGAGAGATAAATATACATAAGATCAAAGTAAATACATTTACAAAACCCAACAAATGAAGAATACACAAAAAAGAAGAGAAATGAACCAAAAATCTCCTGGTTTGTCAGCGTTGATCGATGATCAATCCACTCCGGACCATCCATATGCAAGCTCAAATGTTGTTTTCAAGCTAAATCTACCAAAAATGAAAGTTTGATGCATTGGGAACAAATATTACCCAACCATCCTCTAAAAAAATGTGTATTTAGCCCTTAAATGGTGTTTATGTCTGTCCAGATTCGCCCGGTACGAAGCGTTGGAAATCTTATTTAATGCTCTTTATGAATATGACAAGATATACTTGCTTGAATACCTTTAAAAATAAATGGAAAAAAATTAAACTCAGTGATATTTACACGATAACGCAATATATACACTATAACGTAAAGTAAACGTATTTACAAACAAAGCGGGGTTTATTCGTACGATATTAACAAAAAGTATCGATAAGTGCAACAAAACTTATATACAAAAATAACTACAATTTACACTTATCAAACTCTCCCCAACTTGAAACATTGTTTGTCCTCAAACAAAGCCAAACAAACTTAAAAACACAAAAGCAATAACTAATGAATCATGAATCAACAAGCAATGTATGGTTCAAGAAGCAACACAACACATGCAAAATAAAGCTTACTGTAACGTCCCAGTCAGTTTTGTCAGTTTTGTCTTTTTAATTAATTGAGTCGTTTTGAGTATTTTATTATTATATTATTTTATTTCTGACTTTTATGTGAAAATATGTTATTTTTCATCGTGATTATATTTTATCGCGTTTTGGGAGCGTTTGCGAGATATTTGAGTGTAGGGGTATTTTGGGTCATTTGCTTTATTTTGTTAAGTTAAGAATATAATAGAAATAGAAAGGAAAGAAAAAGAGAAGAAGAGGAGAAAAAGAGAGAAACTTGGAAAAGAAGAAAATCAATCTCCCGACTTTATCAAACACGATTAAATCGGGTAAGGGTGCGAAACTCGATTATACTATGGTTGTGTACCATTATGTATGTGTGTGTTTAGATGATTCTCTTGCTTTCCATGTTTTTCACTTCTAGGTTGAAAATGATAAAATGATAGAAATCGATGTTTTCGCGGTTGGAAATCGACGTAAATGTGGTAGAATGCTTGTTGCCATGATTAGATTAGGTTCTGATTGATATATGTTGATTTCGAAATGTTTTGGTTGGAAAAAAATATCATTTTGGGTTTTCAAACAGCGCTGCAAAATTCTGGGTTTTCCTTGGTTCGCCTAGCGAACCTAGAGCGAAGGTGGGTAGCGAATGAATTTTCGCGGGTTCACCTAGTAAACCAGTTAGCGAAGGTCAGCGAAGGTTCGCTACGTTGTTCACCTAGCGAACTTTATATGTTTTTTGTTCTGGTTGGTTCTGCCTTGGTTCGGCAAGGGGTTCGCCTAGCGAACTTTGTGTCTGTTTTTAGCTGATAGTGGGTTCGCTGGACATTCACCTAGCGAAGGTGGTAGTGAATGCTCGCTAGAGGGTTCGCCTAGCGAACATGGCTGTTTGTGCAATTTTGTTTTCTTAATAACTTTTGATCTGTGGTTCGGTTTGAGGCGTGGTTTGATGCGTTAGAAAGCTTATAAAATGTTCTTGCTTATGATGATGGTTTTGAGATTATTGGCTGATTAAATTAGGTCAGGAATTAGAAAATATGTTGTTTTGTCAACTTTTGTCGTTTTAATTGTGTGAACTTGATGTGTATATGCAATACGCTGTTGGTGTGGATATTGTATGACCTGTGTACTGTTGTGTGATGAAATTGCAAGAAATTCATATTGTGATGATGATTGGTGGCCTTAGGGCAAGAAAATGCAATGTGTAGTAATTGATGATATATGCATGATTATGGATGTGTATATGTGTGCATTTTAAATGTCATGAGTCATTGTATGCCAAGCATCATGATATGCATTCTTGTGACGTCGTGAGCGACGGATTGATTCCAGAGGGAATCCGCTATAACATCGTGCGCCTTAAAAATAAGAGGACTGAAAACGATCTGATCGGATCGTGTGCCTTAAAAATAAGAGGACCGAAAGCGATGATTATAGATGATCGTGTGCCCATGCGGGGTGTGAGCGATCGGGTCGTGTGCCCGTGTGGGGTGTGAGCGATCCATAAACGTCGTGTGCCCGTGTGGGGTGTGAGCGACGGGGAACATCGTATGCCCGAGGGGGAGTTACACTAAGTAACGAGCGATGGTTCCGGCAGAGTTCCTGAGTGAACTAGTGACGAGAAATGTTGGAAGTCGGTACCGCATATGCATTGCATAGAGTCGTTGTGTCGATATCTGTACATTTGCATAAATCATGGATTAATTGTGTATGGAATTGTGAATGTGATTGATGAGATGGAATATGTATAATTGTATTGATGATGAGTGTATTGTGTATGACTGATGTGTATTGGTATTGGATACCTGAGAATTGTACTGTGTTTTGTTGTATTTGATTGTGGGGCATTTGTGGTGAGAATATTTTACTTGTGCATTTCTGTGTTAATATATAATTATATGCAACTGTATTATGATTGTGTTTCTCACCCTTCTGCTGTTTTATATTGCTCTATGAGGCATTGCAGATTAGAGTTGTTGGAGGTCTTTTTGTGAAGCTTAGGTCTTCATTCTTTTGTCGGTCGGCTCTGATATGTAGCACCGGGTAGTCGGGGTGATCGAGTGTGATTATTTTGTATTATGTATATGTATCTTTTGGATTGTACATGTATGGTTGTATTTGGCAGACAAACCTTTCATGATATATATATATATATATGAGATTTCAGTACAGATTTTCCGCTTTTATTCTGTATTTGAATTGTGGTAGTAGGAACCAAGTTCCTTTGTTAATTGCTACCTGATTGTTGCATATCTTTATGAGCAAGTGTTGTATGTTTGTTTCAAATTGATGTGGCGCCCCTGTCTATGCCGTGAATGTTTTAAATATACTTTGATGAAATTTTGAATTTTATTTATCGCTTTAATAGCTTGGGGGTATAGATTGGGGGTGTTACATTAAGTGGTATCAGAGCCAGTCCATGTCAGTTCGTGTCTGGTTGTGTCAGTTCTTGTCGGTCTTGGTGTTTGGATGAGTTGTTTGTTTAACCATTGTTTCTGTTATTGGAAATGAACAGAATATGGCTGGTAGGAATGATGTTGCTTTGGCTGCTGCGATACAAGCTTTGGCTCGGGCTGTGCAGGGTGCACCTAATGCTGCTGGTAATGATGAGTTCAGGAAGAACAAACCGCCTGTCTTTAAAGGGAGACATGATCCTGATGGTGCACAGATTTGGTTGAAAGAGATTGAAAGGATTTTCCAAGTTATGGATTGTGCTGAGGATAGTAAGGTGAGACTGGGAACTCACATGTTACAGGAAGAAGCGGATGACAGGTGGGTTAGTACTCGTCAGGTGTTGGAAGCTGGGGATGAAGAAGTTACTTGGGAATTGTTTAGCCGGGAGTTTCTGAGGAAGTATTTTCCCGAAGATGTAAGAGGAAAGAAGGAAATTGAGTTCTTGGAATTGAAGCAAGGTAATATGTCAGTTGTTGATTATACTGCTAAGTTTGTGGAGCTTGTGCAGTTTTATCCTCATTATACTGAAGCGACTGCAGAGTTTTCTGAGTGTGTGAAGTATGAGAGCGGATTGCGTCCTAAGATTAAGCAGGCAATCGGTTATCAAAGGATAAGAAGATTTTCTGATTTGGTGGAATGTTGTAGGATTTATAAAGAGGATAGTAAGGCTCGTTCTACTCACTATAAGAGTGTGAGCGAGAGGAAAGGGAAGCAACAGTTCCGTAGTGGTCCGTATGTAACACCAGCTGATAAGGGTAAACAAAGGGGTACTTTTGATCGAAGGTCAAGTGGTGGAGGTATGTCTGGTCCTCTGAGGTGTTATAGGTATGGTTATGTGGGACATCGTCAGTTCGAATGTAAGAAAGATTTGAGGAAGTGTTCTAATTGTGGAGGTGTAGGACATGTAGCGGCTGAGTGCAAAAGGAAGAATGTGGCGAAGTGTTTCAACTGTGGTGACCCTGGTCATATTAGCACGAAGTGTCCGAAACCGAAGCAAGTTCCATCTGGTGGGAAAGTTTTTGCATTGGCGGGGACTCAGACTACTAATGCAGATCGTCTGATTAGAGGTACTTGTTTTATTAATAGTACGCCTTTAGTTGCTATTATTGATACTGGAGCGACTCATTCGTTTATTTCGTCTGAGTACGCTAAGCGTTTGAATCTTGTGTTATCTTTGATGGATGGTGAGATGGTTATTGATACTCCAGCAATGGGATCAGTAACTACTTCTTTGGTTTGTTTAAGTTGTCCTTTGACCATTTATGGTAAAGACTTTGAGATGGATTTGGTGTGTTTACCGTTGGAGGGTTTAGATGTGGTTCTGGGAATGAATTGGTTGCAGTTCAATAGGGTTTATATTGATTGTTATCATAAGCTAGTAAGGTTTCCTTCTCTTGAGGAAGACGAAGACTCGAGTTTCTTATCTACCAAAGAGTTGAAGAAACTTTTGGCGGATGAAGCTCAGTTGTTTGGGTTGTTTGCGTCGTTGACTGTGGATAGTCAAGTGTCGCTTGATGTGTTTCCTGTTGTGTGTGAATTTCTGGAAGTGTTTCCTAAGGATATCTCAGACTTGCCGCCAGAGAGAGAGGTGGAGTTTTCAATAGATCTAGTTCCTGGTACTAGACCTGTTTCTATGGCACCTTATCGTATGTCGGCATCTGAGTTGGTTGAGTTAAAGAAACAGTTGAATGAATTGTTGGAGAAGAGGTTTGTGAGGACAAGTGTTTCTCCTTGGGGTGCTCCAGTTTTATTGGTGAAAAAGAAAGATGGAAGTATGCGATTGTGTGTTGATTACCGCCAGTTGAATAAGGTGACGATTAAGAATAAGTATCTTCTTCCGAGAATTGATGATTTGATGGATCGGTTGGTTGGTGCTTGTGTGTTCAGTAAGATTGACTTGAGGTCGGGGTATCATCAGATTAGAGTGAAAGAGGAAGATATTCAGAAGACGGCTTTTAGGACACGTTACGGTCATTATGAATATTTTGTGATGTCGTTCGGGGTTTCTAATGCGCCAGGTGTGTTTATGGAGTACATGAATCATATTTTCCACGAGCATTTGGATCGATTTGTTGTTGTGTTTATTGATGACATATTGATTTATTCTAAGTCTCGGGAGGAGCACGCGGAGCATTTACGTATTGTTTTGCAGGTTTAGAAGGAAAAGAAGCTTTTTGCCAAATTGTCCAAGTGTGAATTTTGGTTGTCGGAGGTGAGTTTTCTTGGACACGTAATTTCAGGTAATGGTATTGTTGTGGATCCATCTAAAGTAGAAGCAATTCTACAATGGGAGGCTCCGAGACCCGTTACTGAAATTCAAAGCTTTTTGGGTTTGGCCGGATATTATCGAAGGTTCATTGAAGGTTTCTCTAAGCTAGCACTTCCTTTGACCCATTTGACTTGTAAAGGGCAAGCGTTCATTTGGGATATTCGGTGTGAGGAAAGTTTTAATGAGCTGAAGAGAAGATTGACGACAGCTCCGATTTTGATTTTGTCGAATCCTACCGAACCGTTTGTGGTGTATTGTGATGCGTCTTTGGTTGGTCTAGGTGGGGTGCTAATGCAAGACGGTAAGGTCGTGGCGTATGCTTCGAGGCAGTTGAGAGTACATGAGAAGAATTACCTTACGCATGACTTGGAGTTAGCGGTTGTGGTGTTTGTATTGAAAATTTGGAGGCATTATCTTTTTGGTGCGAGGTTTGAAGTCTTTAGTGATCACAAAAGTTTGAAATATCTGTTTGATCAGAAGGAGTTGAATATGAGGCAACGAAGATGGTTGGAATTTTTGAAGGACTACGACTTTGGCTTGAATTACCATCCTGGTAAAGCTAATGTGGTAGCCGATGCATTGAGTCGGAAATCGTTACATATGTCCGCTTTAATGGTTAAGGAGTGGGAGCTTTTGGAATCGTTTAGAGATTTGAGTTTGGTATGTGAAGTGACGTCGGATAGTGTGAGGCTGGGTATGTTGAAGGTTACTAATGATTTTTTGATGACGGTAAGTGAGAAACAGAAGTTGGATGTGAAATTGGTGGATTTGATGTTGGTTGGCGGAAAAGATGCGAGTGGTGATTTTCAAGTGGATGTTAATGTTGTATTGAGGTTCCGTGGGCGAATTTGTATTCCGGACGATGCGGAGTTGAAAAGGATGATTTTGGAGGAAGGACACCGGAGTAATTTGAGTATACATCCGGGAGCGAACAAGATGTACCAAGATTTGAAAAATATTTTTTGGTGGTCTGGATTGAAAAGAGATGTGGCTCAGTTTGTGTATGCTTGTTTGACGTGCCAGAAGTCAAAGGTAGAACATCAGAGGCCTAGTGGTTTGTTGCAACCGTTGGATATTCCGGAATGGAAGTGGGATAACATCTCCATGGATTTTGTAACGGGGTTGCCGAATACTCAGCGAGGGCATAATGCTATTTGGGTGGTTGTGGATAGGCTGACTAAATCGGCTCATTTCATTCCGATTGACATCAGTTTTTCTTTGGAGCGGTTAGCTGAGATTTACATCAGTGTGATTGTGAAGTTGCATGGGGTTCCGTTAAGTATTATTTCGGATCGAGATCCAAGGTTTACCTCGAGATTTTGGGAATGTTTATAGAAGGCGTTGGGTTCTAAATTGAGATTGAGCTCGGCTTATCATCCGTAGATGGATGGGCAGACGGAGAGAATGATTCAGTCTTTGGAAGATTTGTTGCGAGCGTGTGTTTTGGAACAAGGTGGTGCGTGGGATAGTTATCTTGCATTGGCGGAATTCACGTATAATAATAGTTTCCATTCTAGTATTGGAATGACACTATTTGAAGCATTGTATGGACGGAGATGTCGAACACCGTTGTGTTGGCACGAATCTAGTGAGACTGCGGTGGTTGGACCGGAGTTGGTTCAACAGACTACGGACAAGGTGAAACTTATTCGTGAGAAAATGAAGGCTTCTCAAAGTAGGCAAAAGAGTTATCATGATCGTAGAAGGAAAGATCTCGAGTTTCAAGAGGGCGATCATGTATTTTTTAGAGTTACGCCGGTAACGGGTGTTGGTCGTGCATTGAAATCGAAGAAACTTACTTCTCAGTTTATTGGTCCTTACCAGATATCTGCGAGAGTGGGTGTTGTGGCTTATCGGGTGGCGTTGCCGCCGAATCTGTCGAATTTGCATGATGTGTTCCATGTTTCACAGCTTCGGAAGTATGCTCCGGATCTGTCGCATGTGATTCCGATGGATGAGGTTGAGGTAAGGGAGAACCTTACGGTTGAGACGTTACCAGTGAGGATTTTGGATCGCGAGGTGAAGCGGTTGAGGGGCAAGGATATTGCACTTGTGAAGGTAGCGTGGGGAGGCGCTGCTGAGGGCAATTTGACTTGTGAGTTGGAGAGTCGGATGTGGGAGTCGTATCCAGAGTTTTTCGTTTCAGGTAATATTTTTTAGGACGAAAATTTCTAAGTGGGGGAGAGTTGTAACGTCCCAGACAGTTTTGTCAGTTTTGTCTTTTTAATTAATTGAGTCGTTTTGAGTATTTTATTATTATATTATTTTATTTCTGACTTTTATGTGAAAATATGTTATTTTTCATCGTGATTATATTTTATCGCGTTTTGGGAGCGTTTGCGAGATATTTGAGTGTAGGGGTATTTTGGGTCATTTTGCTTTATTTTGTTAAGTTAAGAATATAATAGAAATAGAAAGAGAGAAAAATAGAAAGGAAAGAAAAAGAGAAGAAGAGGAGAAAAAGAGAGAAACTTGGAAAAGAAGAAAATCAATCTCCCGACTTTATCAAACACGATTAAATCGGGTAAGGGTGCGAAACTCGGTTATACTATGGCTGTGTACCATTATGTATGTGTGTGTTTAGATGATTCTCTTGCTTTCCATGTTTTTCACTTCTAGGTTGAAAATGATAAAATGATAGAAATCGATGTTTTCGCGGTTGGAAATCGACGTAAATGTGGTAGAATGCTTGATGCCATGATTAGATTAGGTTCTGGTTGATATATGTTGATTTGGAAATGTTTTGGTTGGAAAAAAAATATCATTTTGGGTTTTCAAACAGCGCTGCAAAATTCTGGGTTTTCCTTGGTTCACCTAGCGAACCTGGAGCAAAGGTGGTAGCGAATGAATTTTCGCGGGTTCGCCTAGCGAACCAGTTAGCGAAGGTCAGCGAAGGTTCGCTACGTTGTTCGCCTAGCGAACTTTATATATTTTTGGTTCTGCCTTGGTTCGCCAAGGGGTTCGCCTAGCGAACTTTGTGTCTGTTTTTAGCTGATAGTGGGTTCGCTGGACATTCGCCTAGCGAAGGTGGCAGCGAATGCTCGCTAGAGGGTTCGCCTAGCGAACATGGCTGTTTGTGCAATTTTTTTTTCTTAATAACTTTTGATCTGTGGTTCGGTTTGAGGCGTGGTTTGATGCGTTAGAAAGCTTATAAAATGTTCTTGCTTATGATGATGGTTTTGAGATTGTTGGCCGATTAAATTAGGTCGAGAATTAGAAAATATGTTGTTTTGTCGACTTTTGCCGTTTTAATTGTGTGAACTTGATGTGTATATGCAATGCGCTGTTGGTGTGGATATTGTATGATCTGTGTACTGTTGTGTGATGAAATTGCAAGAAATTCATATTGTGATGATGATTGGTGGCCTTAGGGCAAGAAAATGCAATGTGTAGTAATTGATGATATATGCATGATTATGGATGTGTATATGTGTGCATTTTAAATGTCATGAGTCATTGTATGCCAAGCATCATGATATGCATTCTTGTGACGTCATGAGCGACGGATTGATTCCTGAGGGAATCCGCTATAACATCGTGCGCCTTAAAAATAAGAGGACTGAAAGCAATCTGATCAGATCGTGCGTCTTAAAAATAAGAGGACCGAAAGCGATGATTATAGACGATCGTGTGCCCGTGTAGGGTGTGAGCGATCGGGTCGTCTTCCCGTGTGGGGTGTGACCGATCCATAAACGTCGTGTGCCCGTGTGGGGTGTGAGCGAAGGGGAACATCGTATGCCCGACGGGGAGTTACACTAAGTAACGAGCGATGGTTCCAGCAGAGTTCCTGAGTGAACTAGTGATGAGAAATGTTGGAAGTCGGTACCGCATATGCATTGCATAGAGTCGTTGTGTCGGTCTCTGTGCATTTGCATAAATCATGGATTAATTGTGTATGGAATTGTGAATGTGATTGATGAGATGGAATATGTATAATTGTATTGATGATGAGTGTATTGTGTATGACTGATGTGTATTGGTATTGGATACCTGAGAATTGTACTGTGTTGTGTTGTATTTGATTGTGGGGCATTTGTGGTGAGAATATTTTACTTGTGCATTTCTGTGTTAATATATAATTATATGCAACTGTATTATGATTGTGTTTCTCACCCTTCTGCTGTTTTATATTGCTCTATGAGGCATTGCAGATTAGAGTTGCTGGAGGTCTTTTTGTGAAGCTTAGGTCTTCATTCTTTTGTCGGTCGGCTCTGATATGTAGCACCGGGTAGTCGGGGTGATCGAGTGTGATTATTTTGTATTATGTATATGTATCTTTTGGATTGTACATGTATGGTTGTATTTGGCAGACAAACCTTTCATGATATATATATATATATATATATATATATATATATATATGAGATTTCAGTACAGATTTTCCGCCTTTATTCTGTATTTGAATTGTGGGTAGTAGGAACCAAGTTCCTCTGTTAATTGCTACCTGATTGTTGCTATCTTTATGAGCAGGTGTTGTATGTTTGTTTCAAATTGATGTGGCGCCCCTGTCTATGCCGTGAATGTTTTAAATATACTCTGATGAAATTTTGAATTTTATTTATCGCTTTAATAGATTGGGGGTGTTACACTTACCACTAAACTACAACGATAACATAAAAATGAAACAAATCCTAAGTACAAAAATCACGCTAAACATTCTAAACCACACAAGATCAATCATGAATCACACCTAGCAAAAATTCATCAGTGGATGAAAAACACACAAATGTGAGGATTTGACACTCATTCAACAATCTTGTAAACAAAAGACTAAATTATGCATTCATCCAAAAATTCACATTGAATATACAAAGGTGAGAATCACAAGGGCTTTCAAGGTTATAGTGTGGTCGGGTAAACAAACAAGGGGCAATTTCTAAAGGTAATTGAAACAAAAACTTGTCTAAACCTAAGGGAGTGATCAACTCACAAAGACTTAAACACAAAATTCCAATCAACTTCTTCCAAAATCCCAAGTGTTACACAAAACACAATACTTATTTAGCACAATTATATGAACTATTTTTGTTTCCTTTCACAAGGATTTTCTTTTTGTTTCTTTTTCTTTTCTTTTCTTTTCTTTTCTTTTTCATATTTTTCTCTTTTTTCTTTTGTTTTTCAACCTCATAGAAACCAACCAATGAGTAAACAATCATTCTCTCCCCAACTTGAATTCAACCACATCATCATGTGAATACTCCCTACTTTCTAAGGCAATGTAAAAATTCATACAACAACACAGAGTTGAGGGTTCAAGAAAAAACAATCAATCAAAATCCATACAAAAAGTGAATTCAATACTCATAGACAAGCATTAAGTTCAAACAACATGGATAATGATAGAAAGGCACAAAGGGGTTTAACAAATGCTCACACACTCACAGGGTGAATTAACTATTTGGATAGGTAGTTGTGCTCAAAATGAAACAAAATGCCTTGATCCTTTTCATACTTTCATATAATCAACACAAACAAAAGATTAAGCATAATAAAATCCATTTAGAACAAGAATGTTGGTACTCCGCACATATATGAACAATGGAAAGCTACCTCACAAAAAGGGTGGGAACTAAAGTGATTCACATGAAGAACAAGTATACAAAAGAATGAATGACATGGAAGTTTGTAAAAAGTCTAAGTATCATGAATATGCTAAAGTATAGAAAGTGATAAACACATACATTGGACGTGTACAAAACTTAACAATATCATTACCATACATCCGCAAGTTGAAACAATCAAACTTGGAACATCACCAAGCATCCTCAAATTAGCCAACCAAAATTTGTGTCCAAACAACAAAAAAAAACATTAGAAACTAAAAATAATAAAACATGCTTGTTTTACGTTGTAAGCTCGACGCCTATTATTTATGAACGTTCCTCCAAGTTGCTTCCACCCGGTTATTCCTAACCAACACGCAAGCAAACGTGAAAAGAAACAAACAATGATATAACAAATTCACAAGTATAAGTATCAATATAAACAAGTGAAAATATACAATATGTACGATATCTACAAAACTCAAAAACAAAGAAACTATTGCAATGTGATCCAATAAAAACACCAATCCCCGGCAACGGCACCATTTTGTTGAAGCGGTAAAGCGGCAAGCCACAAAATTTTTTGGAAGTATTTTTCCGGAAATTTATCGTGTCCACAAAGATCGGTGCTATTGAACTGTCGTTCGACAAGTCTCACGTTTATGAGTTTGGATTAAATTGGTTAAAGTAAAAGCAGAAAAGTAAATATGAACATAAAGAGAATTCATTCTTTAGAGAGAAGAAACTTATCTGGTATGCATATAATCAACTCCTCACAAACTTAAACTTACCGACCAGTTATACTCAACCTACAATACTCCTCAATATCATCCAGCATCGCTCACAACAGTGTCCATCTCTGACACACTAAGCTGAGAGAACAACCATATTACTCTCGTCGACACTCTCGCACCCCGACTCAAACATCACGGAGGCATTAAGCTCTGATACCCATAAAGATTGTTAGCTCTAAATCTATCTCTAGCATCCTGAAACTAACAGATAATCGTCCCTAATCAAGGTTTGTGATGTTTATCTCTAACACAACCCAAACCTCGAGCATAAAGCAAAAAATCAAGGACAATCACCATTAAAGATTTGTAAAGAAGATTTTATACAACGCCATGAGCGATAAATATACATAAGATCAAAGTAAATACATATACAAAACCCAACAAATGAAGAATACACAAAGAAGAAGAGAAATGAACCAAAAATCTCCCGGTTTGTCAGCGCCGATCGATGATCAATCCACTCTGGATCATCCATATACAAGCTCCATTGTTGTTTTCAAGCTAAATCTACCAAAAATGAAAGTTTGATGCATTGGGAACAAATATTACCCAACCATCCTCTAAAAAAAATGTGTTTTTAGCCCTTAAATGGTGTTTATGTCCGTCCCCGACGAAGTTGTGGTTCGCCCGACGAGCGAGGCGGCTTTTTTCTGCACTTTTTTACATGTTTTTGTCTGTCTGGCTCGCTTCTGCTTTGCTCGACGAGCACGAGGCGAGAGCAGACAGACAACATTTTCTATTTTCTTGTTTCGACCATAACGTTCGAACCGTAACTACGTTTTTCGCCTGGTTCGAAGCGTTGGAAAGCTTATTTAATACTCTTTATGAATATGACAAGATATCCTTGCTTGAATACCTGAAAAAATAAATGGAAAAAAATTAAACTCAATGATATTTACACGATAACGCAATATATACACTATAACGTAAAGTAAACGTATTTACAAACAAAGCGGGGTTTATTCGTACGATATTAACAAAAATTATCGATAAGTGTAACAAAACTTATATACAAAAATAGCTACAATTTGTACTTATTAGGACACGACCTACCCGTGTTGTCCCTGACTTTGATATATGGGGGAGGAGTTTCAGGCCAACACAACCCGTGTCAACTTACACAACCCAATTATGTTGGCCTCGGGCTTTGTGTATCGAAGGTATTCCTTTTTGCATGATTCTTATTTTTTTCACTTCAGTTCAATCTGACAATCCCTTATTACCCTCAAATAGTAAGAACACACCAAAAGAACATAAAACCAAAATATAATAAGGAGAGAAAGCATAATAAATACTGCTAAATTAGCACTTATAAACCCCAAATTAAATATTTAACTACATCTCATAATACTCTAACACAAGCATATAAGAGAACAAAAAAAGTCATATACAAACTTAAAGTGCTTTTGACTGGTACAATTTTTAAAGAAGAACTTGAGTCCTTTATATAGATTTAAACTCACTTTTTCTTTACAAAGCTAAGTGATGTGGGACTTATTTAACATGTATATTTTCAATCCACCCCAACAAACTCTACCTTAATTGAATATAATACATGAGCTTCCATTTTCTTCACCGACAATCATAGTTCAAAGAGAACTATCATACTCCATCATAAAAAGTCCAGTCACTTGAAGCTACACCACTTCAAGAATTTTCACATTGTCTTCACCAAAAATCATAGTTAAAAAATTACACTCTACCATGAAGAATATATTTCACTTTAAGCTAAATCACTCCAAGAATGTCATATTGTCATCAACGACAATTATATACTATATCCGGAAGAATATATTTCACTTTAAGCTAAACAATCCAAGAATTTTACATGTTGAAAAAAGTTGAAATATTGTGGTGCAACTTCCATGTTGGTTGGAAACCCTTAAACCACCAACATAATATCATAATACACCTTGCGTCAATGTCAATCAATTCCCATATACTAACCATTAACCAACACCTTGTATAACCCTAATAGTATCAACATATCTTTGACTTGAATTTTTCACAAGTCAAAAAACAATTCTTCCATCAATTTTTCCTAGCCCAAACTTCACAACGGAACTTGTGAATGAACCTCAACACCTCTTTCACACAACCCTTATTTTGTGATTCGGAAGATCGGGCAAAGCTGCAACCATAGAGAATACTAAGAACTCATATTCCCTGATCAAAGTAAAAATATCTAATACTAGTTGTTGAAGGAGACCGTGAAAAAGAGGTGCACCAACGCGGCCAATGTTCCAATACCACGAGAGAGAGAGAGAGAGAGAGGGAGAGAGAGATATGGTGCATCTATACTCAAAACCTTAAGAGATTAGGTATATGGGTCATTTCTCTTATAAATCCAACATTCCACCCATTTATAGATGATGTGGGACTTACCACTCACACTTGTACCAAACAATCTCCCCACAAGTGGGAGTTCCCACATCTTTTAATAGGATCCAATACTGAATCCATCTCCCGCTCCCCCACCTTCTTGGACCATGGATCTGGTACCAATTGTTGGAGAGTTTGGGGAAGTCAGAAGCATAAATAGGTCCATCGAAAACCTTAAGGCATCGGGTATATGAGTCATATCTCTTATGAAATTCTGGTATTAGATATGTGATGTTAAGTGTGATGTCACAACATCAATATCTGCAGTATGAACTAGATAATAAAAACACTGAAGCACACAATGATTATTCACCCAGTTTGGTCTGACAACCTACATCTGGGGGCATACCAAGCCAGGAAGGAAGTCCACTATTAGTAGTATCAAATTACAGACTCAACAAACCAGTTGACAACCTACCTAATTTAATCACTACCCAATGACCCTTCTATCTAAGTTCTCCCTAGATAAGAGATTCCATCTCACTCCCAATCATCGCAATGATGTCTAGCAGTCAACATCTCAGTCACTGCATCAACAACTTGATTTCCAAATACTCTTCAATAATAGACAAGTAGAAGTCACCCTTCCATGACACACATTGGAGTTGCTTCAAAGCTTCCTCCAAGAACAATACAAAACTCATTACCTACAGGTTTCTGAGTAAGAACACAGTGACCATCTCACAACCCGAGTGGTTCACTTAGACTAAGCCCTAATGATCTACATCTTGGACCCGTGCCTATTCTAGGTTACAAGCATTCTATTTATAACATATTCCCAACTGGATTTGGGCCTTCAAATCACAACTAATCTTCTGCTACAAATCTGCAAAAGATTCTGCTACTAAATAGATCTTCAATTAAATCTTCAATCAAATCTTCATAATTAAATCTAATTATTCTCCATATCTTTTTGCATGAAAATAGCAACAAACTAATCTTCAACACAACTGAAAAATATTGCTTCAGAATAAATCAACTCCTTGAAAATATCAGATTTGATATGAAATTAAACCAGATATGATTTGAATCTAAAATAGATTTTATCTTCAAATCTTTCCAAATCAGCCCTATTGTTTGATACATGATTTGCTCCATGATCTGCTCCAAATCTGATTGGCAAAATCTTCTCCAAAAATTTCGCATCCAATCCCTAACAGATCTCCTCAAAATCAAGTTAACACGCGCAGCCCTAAAAACATCACAACCTGATGTTTTAATGTTCTGATATAGTGATGTCAAGACATCGCATGTGACATCACTCTTCAGCACTTTAACTCTTCAACACCTTAACAACAACTAATGTTAGGAACCAATGTTAAGACATCAGACATATGACATCAATATTGTTCAACTTTGTTTTACTAAAATTCCAGCCAATACAAGAACTAACAATCTCCCCCTTTGGCTAATTTTGGCTAAAACAATCTCTGCTAACATCAGAGAACCCAGCAGTGAAAAAAATCTACAAATCTGCAAAACACCTAGCAGCACCTCTTCAACAAGCTGCACAAACTCAAAAACCAGCAACAACAAAAACCAACAAGCTGCAGAAATCACCTTCACAGCAGCATAGGGCAAACTCCCCCTCAAAACAAGAACCAGCTCACAGTTGTACGAACACTCTCCCCTTCAACTTCTGCACCATATCAGAAAAAGGCTTCACTACCACACCTTGGCAACTCTCTCCCCCTTTTTAGCCAGAAATTGATAAACATTGGGGTAAATGTACACTACTGGTCCAATCCATTGATACACCAGGTCTAAACTGTCATGTCCATCCTGAACGACATAACACCTTCACCAGAGCCACAAACAATCTAGATAACCAAAAGTTCAACTCCCCCTATCTAAGATAACCAGTGCTCTATTTCAAGATGAACAACTTAAATGAATGGAAAACATAAGACTCATCTTCATGTCTTCAAGAGCGCACCCTCTGTTTAACACACCTGCTGAACGCATTCACTTAATGCTTGATCCTCAAACAACACTAGCACATTTAACTGACAAAAGTTGCTCCTTCAACAAGAAACACCACAAAATCACCAATGATATCCCATGACACATTTATGATCATATAGTAAGAATGTACCAGGATCACCTCCAACAACCTCTTAGATTGAGACCAAAATCATCATTGATCCCTCTCATCCTGAAACCATCTATACCCTGTACAAATCCACCTTGAATTTTACAGCCATAGACATTCTTGTTCCACACCAACATGTCATCCAACAGCCTAATGTCATAACATGTTATCTGGCATTATATCCTCATAAGATTCAACCAATCTTCACAATCTTGATCAACATGCAATCTTCACAATATATGTACCTTTGCAGCAAAATCCATAGACAAGTACTCCCCCAGTCATGGTTAACTAATGCTCTAGATGAATATGAACATTTGAGCACACTTGCTGAGCACATGCATTTTGGTACCATTGTCCCTTTCTCCAAAGGCAGTCATTCCCTATCATACTCTTCATCTTCAGACTTCCACTCAATCAATACTTGATCTACTTCAGTCTTCTCTACATTCTCCATCCAAGACAGATCTTCTACTTCATCATTCTCTCGTATGACTATGTAGACTCTCCGTAGGCACCACGCTTCTGAACCAGAGCAAAATCATCCTTCAACAAGGATATCCAACAAGATAATGTCCCAACATAAGTTAGAACATCTGCCACACACCAAGGCATCATCACCATGATTCTTGATTTGCTCCACCAACTGGACTTACTATAGCATAGTAATCCAAAGAACTAGAGAAATAAACTCTCATCCACCTTCAAGAAGAATAATCTCCTTGAGTTTTCAACTCATCACCCTTCTGCCCAAGAGTAACTTGTTCCAAGACAATCCTCAATAATAACCAGCTGTCACACTCTGATTATCTTGATTCTTCGAATCCACTTCTGAGATCAACCAGATACCACAGTTTGATCACCTCATTCATGAATTCTTATATGAAAACAATCAAATGCCACATTTTGACCTTTTCACATTTGTCAGAACTCTCACAAAGATATCTTGATCCACCAAGGAAACTTGATCTTTAAGTCACATGTTCCACTTGCTCAGAAGCAAACACACTTAGCCATGTAACATCTTCTCAATACACAGCTCCCGCAAACTGTATGAGATAGATCTTTTTGAAGCATCCATAACTTCCATTACTGTAGATCACCTCTATCTTAAGCTGATGTGCCATATCACCAGCTGAGACTTCTGATGTTAAGCTAGATGTCAAAACATTATGATATCCAACTGTTGAATTCAGCTCTACCTTCTGCCACTCAGAAGAACCTCCTCCCTTTGCAGAAACAGATTTCCATGCTCTCATAGACTTGATTCAACAATCAAGTTTGAGTAGACAACCTCCATCCTGCTTAGAAACTCCAAAGACTTCAAACCTACCACATCTGAATCTTCAGAAAATAAGTAGTCCAAGACTACCCCATAACTATACCAAATAATGCCACTTCTAAATACATTATAGAACACACAATCTTATTGTTATAATGATTGCTTCTCAGAGTTCTCACACACCAACACACCACGAAGGGAAATAAACAACCACATAGAGAAAATTATATTCTCAACACTTCATCAGTCCTACACTTTTACATCAAACATATACACAGTCTCCCGTCAATGTATTTTGTCATTAGTTGAATGCATAACCTTATCAAAAGCAGACAAATACTCAACTCCTGTCAAGGTAACCTTCTCACACAACAGGCATCTGCTGATTCTTCTTCAACACAAACCATCATGACAACCATTCACACCACAAAACCCTTCCAGGTAAGGTTAATGTCTTGATCTTTTACTCTACCCTGAGCAAAGAACTGAAATGATGTTTCAACATCAGTTCTGACATTAGTCTAAATCATATCTCCTAATCATATTAATCCACACATATCTCTTGTAGGGAACACACGAGAGCATATCAGCATCTGATCAACTTCCAAGATTAGACCAACAAAACTGCAGTAACTTGCATAACACACTCTTCCAGAAGCTTTTTCTTATAAGCACCAGGTTCAGACCCCCTGTCTAACCAAAGAGTAATAACTGCCATCCTTCTGCAGACACATACCATAGACCATCTGCTACTTTGAATCCTTCAAGGCACAAAACTGAAAGAGCTCAAGCAAACACCAATTGACCACAGACTGAGTTACCCTGCTACTGCACACAAACTCTTGGATGCCTTTTCCCTTTTCTTCAAACAGCTCCTGCTGAAATGCTATGACATTATGAACAACATCTCAAGAATTGTTCAACTTCACAGCTTCAGTGATCCTTCAAAGCAGCTACAATCTAATAGGTCTTTGACTTAGCATTTACCATAAACTGCTGATGTGTAGTGCGATGTTGAGACATTAGAATTGACATATTAAGCTCAGCTTCTTTCTTGATGAAACTTCCTCCAGTTCATGATTTTGAAAATCAGAAACATGTATCTTCACAAGAGAATTCATCTTCCGATATATCATAACCGGGAAGATCCTCTTAATTAGGTCACCACAACTAAATTTAAGAGATAACTTATCAAGATCTTCACTCCCGCATGAAAGATTTGACAGCGATACTCTTTTGCTTTGGCTCCACCCTCTTCTTTCACCATCAAGAAAATTGATAAAGAAGGAATCAATGTTCTGGACAGATTGGTCTTCAATGCCTGATTTGAAATATATTCTTCTTCAAAAAAAACTGAAACTTCCATGTCATACAGTCTTTAATAAGATCCATTCACCTTTTGATCACTTCTTTCCCAAAACAAAGATATGAGATAATCCTCAAGTATCTTTGGCATCTCTAACCAAACGGTTGAAGCTGTCTTGCATAAACTACAACATCATAGAATATCCTGCTGAGGAGACCAAACCCTAATGTCTTTCCAAGAGAATACCTTCCTAGAATCTCACCACCAGAGATACAAGAACCAACCAGGGTTACATCAGATACCATGTAGTGGAACACACAATAACTCCTCAACAACCTTCAGGCACTACTTAATAATCCTTGCACACCAGGTGCCAACAAATCAAACTCACAACAGCAGTTCTCCACCAAAGCTACACACCTGATAACAACAGACAGGTCCAATACATACCCTATCATGAATAGTTCATCCTTCACTTCAAGGGATCAAACAAACAACTATATGAGTTGACCAAGTCCATAACTCAGCAAAACTATCTTCCTTGCTCATGAACCAGAAAGTATCTTCCCTAGATCTCATCCAGAAAGAGACAGGATGCCTGCTCTGATACCAATTAAAATTCTGGTATTAGATATGTGATGTTAAGTGTGATGTCACAACATCAATATCTGTAGTATGAACAAGATAATAAAAGCACTGAAGCACACAATGATTGTTCACCCAGTTCGATCTAACAACCTACATCTGGGGGCATACCAAGCCAGGAAGGAAGTCCACTATTAGTAGTATCAAATTATAGACTCAACAAACCAGTTGACAATCTACCTAATTTAATCACTACCCAATGACCCTTCTATCTAAGTCCTCCCTAGATAAGAGATTCCATATCACTCCCAATCATCGCAATGATGTCTAGCAGTCAACATCTCAGTCACTGCATCAACAGCTTGATTTCCAAATACTCTTCAATAACAGACAAGTAGAAGTCACCCTTCCATGACACACATTGGAGTTGCTTCAAAGCTTCCTCCAAGAACAATACAAAACTCATTACCTACAGGTTTCTGAGTAAGAACACAGTGACCATCTCACAACCCGAGTGGTTCACTTAGACTAAGCCCAATAATCTACATCTTGGACCCGTGCCTATTCTAGGTTACAAGCATTCTATTTATAACATATTCCCAACTGGATTTGGGCCTTCAAATCACAACCAATCTTCTGCTACAAATCTGCAAAAGATTCTGCTACTAAATAGATCTTCAATTAAATCTTCAATCAAATCTTCATAATTAAATCTAATTATTCTCCATATCTTTTTGCATGAAAATAGCAACAAACTAATCTTTAACACAACTGAAAAAGATTGCTTCAGAATAAATCAACTCCTTGAAAATATCAGATTTGATATGAAATTAAACCAGATATGATTTGAATCTAAAACAGATTTTATCTTCAAATCTTTCCAAATCAGCCCTATTGTTTGATACATGATTTGCTCCATGATCTGCTCCAAATCTGATTGGCAAAATCTTCTCCAAGAATTTCGCATCCAATCCCTAACAGATCTCCTCAAAATCAAGTTGTCACGCGCAGCCCTAAAAACATCACAACCTGATGTTTTAATGTTCTGGTATAGTGATGTCAAGACATCGCATGTGACATCACTCTTCAGCACTTTAACTCTTCAACACCTTAACAATAACTAATGTTAGGAACCAATGTTAAGACATCAGACATATGACATCAACATTGTTCAACTTTGTTTTACCAAAATTCCAGCCAATACAAGAACTAACATCTTATAATACCAATATTCCACCCACTCAAAGGCAATGTGAGACTTAAATTTTTTAGGCAATGTGATACTTAACCACTCACACTTGAACCCAACATTCTCCTGAGACAATTCAATATCCACCAAAACACTGACATAATGTCTGAAAGGTCTATCGAAGCAGTATTTATTCGAGGTAGAGTCTGAACATAAGGGTGTACCAACACTACTAGCAATGTCAAAGACGATCTTGGGACTCCAATATTCTGGTGCCAACCATTGAATTCGAATCCACACCTGGGCGGAAGAATGTTTGAGGGAGCAAGGGTTGAAATCAGTTGTCCAGGGGAACAATTTGAGAAATCATGGGTTACGATTCCACGAAGTAATCGATATGACTCTTTTAACATCTTCTAGGATTGAAAAAGAAAATTCGAAATAACCCTTACCAAGTGAAGTAATACCTCATTTTCCAATAGATTTCCATAGTTTGAGCAAGTTGTTCTTAAGATTCAACACCGTAAGTGGAACGGATCCCTTAGGCCAAATAATTCGACCATGTAAGTTATGCTTACATGATTCGACTCCCAATTGATACTCCTCTTAAGGGATGGCTATTGTTAATCTGTTCCTTTTAACACAAGGCTTTGGTAACTGACTTAGCTGAATGTCGTGAAGGGGCGAAAAACACAAGGAATGGGGGTTTGAATTGGGTTTCACCAAATGTGATCTTTTCAGGAATTTCAAACTTCAGTGCTAACAAAAGAATAAAAATAAATAGACACAATTATTTTTATCCTGGTTCACTGTTAACAAAGTTACGTTAGTCCACCCACCAATGTGATTTTGCCTTAGACAATGACTTAATCCAATAATCTAGAAAGATTACAGCTTCTAAGTGTTAGAAAACAACTTAGCCCTCTCAAGTATACAGACCAACGACTTAGTCACTTGAGAAATAATCACTTTGAAAAGTGTTACAAATGTGTGTACAAGAGATGTTTCTAAACAAGCAGATTACACAAGTTTAAGTACAATAACACAAAAGTGTTTTCTAGCAAGATATGAACAACAGTTCCTTGCCAATATACAAAACTATCTTAAGAATAATCTCCAATAGATTTGCAGCGTATGAGCATGAGTTTTGTTGAGCTTAAAAGCTTCTTTTAATGCTTCTCTCTTTTTCTTGTAGAGCAGTGATAAGTGCAAAATGTACCTATTTTTGTATATAAGTTTTGTTGCACTTATCGTTACTTTGTGTTAATATTGGTTGAATAAACCCCACTTTATGTGTGAATATGTTTACTTTACGTTTTCGTGTGTATTTTGCGTTTTATCGTATATATCGTTGAATTTAATTGCTTTCCATTCATTTTTGTAGGTATTGTAACAGTGAGATTTTGCCATTGTTGTATAGAGCATTGAATAAACTTTCCAACGCTTCGAACTGGGCGAAAAACGGAGTTACGGTTCTCAAGTTATGGCCGAAACATGTGTTGTTTTTTTTCATGACACCAGGTAGCGCGCTTAGCGCGCCCGACCGCGCTTAGCGGAATTTTAAGGCGGTTTAAACATTAATAAGGGCGCGCTTAGCGCCCAGAGCGCGCTTAGCGCTGTCTACTTTGATGACAGCAATAAATAGGGGTAAAAAACACATTTTTTAGGGATGGTTTTGGGGTTTTTGCTCCCAACTCCATCAAACTTCATTTCTTTATAGGATTAGCTTAAAAAACATCAAGGAAGCTTGCATTTGGATGATCCGGGGTGGATTTCTCATCGACCGGCTCTGACAATCCATGAAGTGTTTGGTTCATTTTCTGATTTTCTTCATGTCTTTCTTCTTTGTTGGGTTTGTATATGTTTTTACTTTGATCTTATGTACATTTGTCGCCCATGGCGTTATATTTAATTTGCTTTATGAATCTCTATTGGTGATTGTTCTTGATTTTTGCTTAAATGCGCGGGGTTTGGGTCGTGTTAGAGATAAACTTCACAAACTTTGATAAAGGATGATTATCTGTTAGTTTCGGGATGCTAGAGATAGATTTAGAGCTAACAATCCATTTGGGTGTCGGAGCTTAATGCTTCCGTATTTCGAGGCTTCGTGTGCGAGAGTGACGAAGAGAGTAATACGGTTTTTCTCTCAGCTCGGTGTGTCAGAGATGAACACTATTGTGAGCGATACCGGGTGATATTGAGGAGTATTGTAGGTTGAGTGTAATTGGTCGATAAGTTTAAGTTTGTGACGAATGGAATATATACATGCTTGATAAGTCTTTTCTCTTTGACGAATGAATTTTCTTGTGTTACTATTTACTTTTCTATTTTTATGTTTCAACCAATTCTAAACCCAAACTCATTAACATTTAAATTGTCGAACGACAGTTCAGTAGCACCGATCTCTGTGGACACGATAAATTCCTGGAAAAATACTTCCAAAACTTTTGTTGCTTGCCGCTATACCGCTACCAACAAAATGGCGTCGTTGCCAGGGATTGGTGTTTTTATTGGATCGCATTGCGATAGTTTCTTTGTTTTTGAGTTTTGTAGATATCGTATATATTGTCTATTTTCACTTGTTTATATTGATACTTGTATATGTTTACCATATTTGTGAATTTTACATGTTTTCCATACTTGTAAATTTAGTATATATGTTTGTTTCTCTTCACGTTTGCTAAGTGTTTAGTTAGGTTTCGTTGTCGGTGAGCACTAACCGTGTAAAGAGGCAACTTGGAGAAGTGTGTATAAATAATAGGCGCCGAGCTTACGACGTAAAACAAACATGTTTTATCGTTTTTTGTTCCGTTATTGCTTTTTCATTGTATATGAGATTGTGTAGGTGTTAAGTGGAGGCCTACACGAGAACCTTGTTGTTGTACTGGTTTTTCTTGTTCTGGTGTAGCGCGATTAGCGCGGGTCTGCGCACTTAGCGCGACCTACTGTGCTGAGCCAGTGAATTCTTTTAATTGTTCACTTGGCTCCCCCTTTCTTCCCGCTTCCACCAAGGCCTTATATATTAGTAATTATTAGTAAATTTTCTAATTCTTTTGTTGTTGTTTGGACTCAAATTTTGGTTCGATGGCTTGAAGTCGCATTTGGTGATTTTTCCGATTTTGAGTGTTTCAACTTGCGAATGTGTGGTAATGATAGTGTTTAAAGTTTTGTACACGTCCAAGATATGTGTTTATCGCTTTCTTTACTTTAGCATATTCATGATACTTAGGCTTTTTACAAACTTTGATGCCATTCATTCTTTTGTATACTTGTTCTTATTGTGAATCACTTTAGTTCCTAACCTTTTTGTGAGGTAGCCTTCTATTGTACATATATGCACGGAGTTCCAACATTCTTGTTCTAACTGGATTTTATTATGTTGAATCTTTTGTTTGTGTTGATTGTATGAAAGCATGAAAAGGATCAAGGATTTTTGTTCCATTTTGAACACAACTACCTTAGCCAAATAGTCAATTCACCCTGTGAGTGTGTGATCATTTGTAAACTCTTTGAGCTTTTGGTCATTATCCATGTTGTTTGAGTTTGATGCTTGTCTATGAGTGTCAAATTTACTTTTTGTATGGATTTTGATTGATTATTTTTTTCTTGAACCCTCAACTTTGTGTTGTTGTATGAATTTTTACCTTGCCTTAGAAAGTAGGGAGTATTCACATGATGATGTGGTTGAATTCAAGTTGGGGAGAGAATGATTGTTTACTCATTGGTGGGTTTCTATGAGGTTGAAAATGAAAAGAAAAAAGAGAAAAATACGAAAAAGAAAAGAAAAGAAAAGAAAAGAAAAAGAAAAAGAAAAGAAAAGAAAAAAAAAGAAAGAAAAAGAAAATTCTTGTGAAAGGAAACAAAAAAAGTTCAAATAATTGTGCTAAATAAGTATTGTGTTTTGTGTAACATTTGGGATTTTGTATGAAGTTTGATTGAAATTTTGTGTTTGAGTCTTTGTGAGTTGATCACTCCCTTAGGTTTAGGCAAGTTTTTGTTTCAATTACCTTTAGAAATTGCCCCTTGTTTGTTGACCCGACCACATTACAACCTTGAAAATTCCTTGTGATTCTTGCCTTTGTATGTTCAATGTAAATTTTTGGATGGATGCATAATTTAGTTTTTGTTTGCAAGATTATTGTGTGAGTGAAAAATCCCTCATTTTGTGTTTTTCATCTACCGATGATTGTTTTTGCTAGGTGTGATTCACATTTGAACTTGTGTTGTTTTAGAATGTTCGGCATGAATTTTTTTATTTTGCATTTGTTTCGTGACTATGTTACCGTTGTAATGTAGTGGTAAGTATTTACTTTGTGTGTACCGTTTTCATTTGAACCATACATTTGTTTCCATTTTTCAAAACTGGTTGATTCGTGATTCTTTGGTTTTCGCTCTGTTTCTTTGAGTTGTTTGATTTTTGTTTGAGGACAAACAATTATGTAAGTTGGGGAGAGTTTGATAAGTGCAAAATGTATCTATTTTTGTATATAAGTTTTGTTGCACTTATCGTTACTTTGTGTTAATATTGGTTGAATAAACCTCACTTTATATGTAAATACGTTTACTTTACGTTTTCGTGTGTATTTTGCGTTTTCCCGTATATATCGTTGAGTTTAATTGCTTTCCATTCATTTTTTTAGGTATTGTAGAAGTGGGGTTTTGCCATTGTTGTATAGAGCATTGAATAACCTTTCCAACGCTTCGAACCGGGCGAAAAACGGAGTTACGGTTCTCAAGTTATGGTCGAAACATGTGCTGTCTTTTTTTCATGACAGCAGGTAGCGCGCCCGACCGCGCTTAGCGGGCTTTTAAGGAGGTTTAAACATTAATAAGGGCGCGCTTAGTGTCCAGAGCGCACTTAGCGCGGTCTGCTTTGATGACAACAATAAATAAGGGTAAGAAACACATTTTTTAGGGATGGTTTTGGGGTTTTTGCTCCCAACTCCATCAAACTTCATTTCTTTATAGGATTAGCTTAGCAAACATCATGGAAGCTTGCATTTGGATGATCCGGGTGGATTTCTCATCGATCGGCTCTGACAATCCGTGAAGTGTTTGGTTCATTTTCTGATTTTCTTCATGTCTTTCTTCTTTGTTGGGTTTGTATATGTTTTTACTTTGATCTTATGTACATTTGTCGCCCATAGCGTTATATTTAATTTGCTTTATGAATCACTATTGGTGATTGTTCTTGATTTTTGCTTAAATGCGCGGGGTTTGGGTCGTGTTAGAGATAAACTTCACAAACTTCGATTAAGGATGATTATCTGTTAGTTTCTGGATGCTAGAGATAGATTTAGAGCTAACAATCCATTTGGGTGTCGGAGCTTAATGCTTCCGTATTTCGAGGCTTCGTGCGAGAGAGTGACGAAGAGAGTAATACAGTTTTTCTCTCAGCTCGGTGTGTCAGAGATGAACACTATTGTGAGCGATACCGGGTGATATTGAGGAGTATTGTAGGTTGAGTGTAATTGGTCGATAAGTTTAAGTTTGTGACGAGTGGAATATATACATGCTTGATAAGTCTTTTCTCTCTGACGAATGAATTTTCTTGTGTTAATATTTACTTTTCTTTTTTTATGTTTCAACCAATTCTAAACCCAAACTCATTAACATTTAAATTGTCGAACGGCAGTTCAGTAGCACCGATCTCTGTGGACACGATAAATTCCCGGAAAAATACGTCCAAAACTTTTGTTGCTTGCCGCTATACCGCTACCAACAAGCAGCGCTCTATCTTTGTTTGAGCATTAAGCATCTTCTTTTTGAGCTTACAACTTGGTGTTTTGCTTCCGTTTTGCACACATACTCTCGTGTTTCCTTCAGCTCTCACTATTCTTCTTCTTGTTATTATCTCTTGATTATCTATTTTCTTCAAGCATTCAGATCTTCAATATATAGAGATTGAGAATTGATCCGTTGGAGGGTATAATCAGAAACAAATTCCAATTGTAGTTTCCCAACGGTCACTTGAAGGAATAGTCAACATCATAATACAAAGTTGTCCTTGCGTCATCTTTATCTAGGTAGAGGTCACAGACTACTTTGTACTTTTATATTCATCAAATCACACAAACCAGTTTTGATCATCTGTCTTCTAATTTCTTCAGAGGCTTCAGATGTATATTTGATGAAGCATGTGTAGAGAGATCATTACTTGTAACTTCAGAACCTAAGTCTTTAGAATCATTGATCTTCGTTCAGTAGAACCTTATCTTTAGAGTCTTTAGCGCTTGGTCTTTAGAAGTGATGTCTTCAGAAATTTCAGAACTTGCTCAATCACAACCTCGTCTTCAGAATCTTCAGAACTTGTTCAGCACATACTTATCTTCAGAGTTTGCAGAACTTCCTTCAACAGAACCTTGTCTTCAAAATCTTTAGAACATGAACTTCAGAAATAATATCTTTAGAATCTTCAGAACTTTGTTCAACAAAACCTTGTCTTCAGAAACTTCAGAACTTGGAACATTTGAAGTACATCTTTAGAGAGCCTTTCAAGCTTTACACACTTAGTCATTATTAGAAACTTTAGTACGACGTTCTTCAGAACCGCTGAATTAAAGGCATTCCTGAATCATAACATGTAACCAACAAACGTTTTTTTTAGAGTGTTTATATCAAAGTCTGATGACGTCACACGTCTTTCTATCAGAGTCAGATTCTGTTTAGCAAAACTTACATACTAAACAGAAACCATAGAGTACCGAATTGTTCTCTTAAATTAACATGTGCAGTTATCATCAAAACTTAGGGTCAAATGCAAAACCAATCTTGTTCTTACATTTCACACACATTGTTTATCGCATCTACGAACGATTTTGGTTGCTTAGTGGTTTCTCCCAAGCTGGGTGTGACATTAGAGATGTTTCCATCTATTGCAGTAATATCTAAGAATTTCTAAGGAGTTAACGCTAACACCTCCCTAGTGATCTTTAATAGCGAATAGGGGAAGTAATATTTGAAAAAGAGCAAGAACATGAATCTAATGTGACATTGTTTAGTGAAATTACATGGACTTGTTTTAATCTAATAGTTAAATTGAATGATACATAATGAGTAACATAATTGATGTCTCACCATAAATGTTATATACTTCTTTAGTTTTAAAAATGACTGTCATTTTAATAAATTAAATTTATTTTAAAATAAATATTATTTTTATTTTTTTAATATAAAAATAATTATTATTCTTTAATTGTTATTTAATTATTATACTATACCTTACTTTCAATACATTTATAAATTTAATTATTTCAAGAGTTTAATTAGTATGCACTGATAATGTAAAATAATTTTATTCTATCATTTAAAGTGTATTTATTAATCTGCCATATCATATTAATAATTTAAAATTTACAGTATAATGTGGCGAAATATATTATGGTCATTTACAGTATAATGTGGCGGAATATATTATGATCATTGGTTAATAGTGTAAAATTATTTTATATTATCAATGCATATTCTATTTTTTCTTATTTCAATAAATTTATAAATTTAATTTAATAAAAAAAAAATATTATATGACAACATTGTTGTAGTTTTTAATCTGTATGCAAAAACATTTAAGATTGATATTTTAAAATGAATAGAATATACTATATAAGTATTCTATAATATATTAAATTTATTTTAGATTAAAATTAATTCAAATAATTATATTTAATTTTCAAAATTCAAATGAAACACTTGTAATTGCGATGTCGGGGTCATAAAAAAATAAAAAATCCTATAGATGTCGGTATGCATCAAAATCAAGAAACACAACTTTTCTGTCAAAAAAGTAAATAGACATACCATGATGTGACATGTGTGTAACCGACCAGATTATATTATTGCTGATAAACCTTCACAAGTGGGTTCTACTAGTGGTGTACATTGGGCAAAGAACCTTTCTTTTATTTTTTATTTATATTAACCTTATTTTAAAAATAACTATTTTGTCTACCAAACAAATCTTTTAAATTTCATTAAATAATTAATTAAAAATAAAGTATGCAATGAATTAAACTAATGAGATAATCAATGATCCTTAATTAAGCATGATAAGTTTCTTAATGAATCCGATACCATGTTTTCTCCTTTCTTCTTTCTCACGTGGTCACATTCCCATCAATGCAATGAAATAATTAAAAAAAGAGAATTTCTTATCACACCACCCATATTTTTTAAATACTATTTGAATTTTTATTTTTATCCTCAATTTTTGGATGTGTACATCCGGACGCACCATTTCTCTAAAAATTTTCAGTTTTTTTCAGATGTACACATCCGGAAGAATTCCTGATCTGCAAATCCAGAAAAAATCAAAAGAATTCCATAAAATCATTTACTTTTAAATATAATTAAATTCAATATAATTAAAATCCAACGTAATTAAACTTAATATGATTTTTTCAATATAATTAAATTCAATTTAATTAAATCCAATATAATTAAAATTAATATGATTAAAATTAATATGATTTTTTCAATATAATTAAATTAATTTTAGAAGTAAATACCATATAATTTTAATTATAATTTAGAAATAAATACCATATAATTTAAAAGTAAGTACCATATAATTTTAAATACCAATATAATTAAATTCAATTTTAGAAATAAATACCATATAACTTTAAATCAAATATAATTAAATTAATTTTTTCAATATCAAAAAATAATTTAAAATTAAATACCATATTAATCATATTAATAATATTGAAAAAAATTAATCATATTAAATATCATATTAATTTTAATTAGTATAGATTTTAATTATATTAGATTTAATTATATTGAAAAAATAATATTAATTTTAATTATATTGGATTTTAATTATATTGGATTTAATTATATTTAGAAGTAAATGATTTTATGAAATTCTTTTGATTTTTTCCGGATTTGCAAATCAGGAATTCTTCCGGATGTGCACATCCGGAACATCTCAGTGTTTTTTAAAAATTTGATGCGTCCGGATGTACAAATTCGGAATCTGGAGACAAAAATAAAATTTCACACGTGGTGCCTAAGAAACTTGGGTGATGTATTAAGAAATCCTCTTAAATAAAATAATTTTAAATGTTATTAATCTTAATTAGAACCAATATATATATATATATATATATATATATATATATATATATATATATATATATATATATATATATATATATATATATATATATGTAAGATGTAACTACCTCTTCATTCCATGTACCTACCAACGTTGTTTCTTTTCTTAACTCTAACGTTTTACTTTACTTTGTCTCTCAACCTTTCATCCCTAACCCTTACTTTTCTCTCATTTTCCTTCACACTAAAATATGAGCAAGTTGTGGATTTTTATCACCCAACTTAATTCCATTGCTGGGTATAGTATACAAAATCTTCTATTTTTTTCATTTATGTTATTTTACTATAAATTACTAATTTATGTATTTTATTTTTGCAGGCCTGTGTTGATGTTATTATATCCTTTGTAAGTATAAGTTATTACATATATTGTTAATATTAATTTACATAAACTTTGATTAATTATGTTTTGAATTATATTATCATAGGTATGCTTCTGTTGTAGCTATAGAGAGCACATCGAAGGTAGATGATGAACAATGGCTTGCTTATTGGATTATTTATTCGTTTCTCACTCTTATGGAAATGGTTCTTGCGTCTCTCTTAGAGTGGTAAGATTTTTAATATATTTATATATTATGAATTAATAAAAAAATTAATTAATAATTTGGTAAATTATTTTTGATATAATATAAATTAAATTTTGTAGGATACCAATTTATTATACTGCGAAAGTATTTCTTGTGGCATGGTTAGTTTTGCCGCAGTTCAAAGGTGCTGCTTTTTTGTATGAAAGATTTGCGAGACCACACATTCGAAAATACCTCACCTCTAAGAAAGTGAGTTTGTGATTTATTTTTTGTTAATTTAATTAGTTTTTTTTTTTAATTTTAAAAATTGATGATAATTGATTCAATTTCTGATGATAATTATGATGGTAACAGGTGAATGAATCATGATTCTTGAGGCATGAAGATGATATTGCGAGGGATGAGTTATATGGTTGATGACTGAATTAATTAGATAGTTACTATAAAGTGATTAATACTAATTGGGTTTGTTTTAATTTATGATGTATGGCTTTTGCCACAGTTTTAATTTCTGGCATTGTTGTTTTACACAAGCATATTAAGTAAAGTTAATTACTCTTTCGTTTTTATTTGTTGTTGTATTAAAAATAAACGGTTCGTTCAAAAATAAAGGAGAGTGTGTAAGAAGAATTAGAATGTCAAAAAGTGGGTGAATCCACTCAATATGAATCGGTCCCAAAATTAAAACGTAGGTTGCTTTCAAATTTGCCAAAAATGCAAGTAAAACCTATTTTCGTTGTCATATAGGTTAGTGCTTTGTAGAATATATACATCATGCTTTTGCGTATGTTTGAATTCAAAGGGAATTCAGTAAAGTAGGGTTAGTTGTTTTTGTGTTTGTTTGTGAGATGTGGTTTGGGATTTTGATGGTTAGGAGTCCAATTGGTTCTTAGCTTAGTTTTTGAGTTTTCTCTTTTTCTAGGTACTAAAATCAAGGTTAGGGTAGATTTATTCGGTCTGGCGTGTGGTGGTGTGGGCTATTTAGACTGTATGTAATTGATAAGTGTTTTATATATTTTTCAACAAATATGAAAGGGGTGGTGAATAAGAAAATTTTATTTGGCCTAGAGATGGTTTCTTAACGGATCTCCTCGGATCTCTTTTTCCTTCATACAATATTTTAAAACTCAAATTGGTGATCAAATCGGTCAAAATACTAGGTCATTGAATCCTTGGTCAGATCGATGAATCATTGGTCGGTCCGCATGATTGTTGATCCGATATAAAAAAAATCTTAATTAACTTTAAATTATAATTATAAAGTATTTAAAAAAACTTATATGTGTGTGCGCATGTGTGTGCATGGGTGTGTATGTGTGTGCCGCGGCGCGAAAAATAACCTCGAGCGCTCACACGTTCGAAATAACAAAGTCGTCACCGAACTTTATTTATTTCAAAGAAAGAAAAGGAAAATGTTGATAAAATCTTTAAAAGAAAAATAAAATGGTCGTGCAACCAAATTCGGATTCGGGAGTCGATTATGCGAGGAAAATGTATTAACACCCCTCATATGTGTTGTACTCAACGAGAATCCTTTAATTAGATATGCAATTGAATGTTAGCATATGTTATTTGTTTTCTTCAAATGATTAAAATTTTAACATCAAAAGAAAAAGGGTAGCAAAATGTTTTTTATCAGGGTGTTTGACGAGATTGTGAGTCTCGCTCCTACGTATCCTCAGGTGCAATGAGGAATTCGAAGCAACATAGTTCTTCGTAGAAAATTACGTAATGGTTGATTAATTTTACTGAACAAATGTTTAGATTGCGTTTTAGCGGTTAAACGCGGCATGTGCTCGCACTTGAGAGACTTAAGGCGTTTGTTTGCAACGCAGTAGAAAGGATTCATCAGTGTTCTTTTATAAAAAGGTTTTCGATTGTCCGATGGCAAGAAAATAGTTTTGTTGCATTGAGAATGTTTTATAGTGGATGACGATTGCTCGAATCGTCGAGTTAGGTAACTCATACCCAAACAATCGAGAAAAGAATAGTAGGTACTATACCATTTCCTTTTTCATCATTTTAATTGCAAAAGGATTAGATATTATTATGCTGTTTTAAATAGATGACGGATATTCGATGGTTGAGTTAGGCCACTTGTATTCAAGTACTCACGGAAAAGAATAGTAGGCAATATGCCATTTTCTTTTTTGTCGAAAACTCGTGTTGATGGTGCAATCAATTTTCTGAAATTCTAGTGCGGATCAAGACAAACACTAATACGCTTATTCTAATAAAAAAAAACACAACACACCAAACATATATGATTAATAAATGTGTGAAATGAGTAAAATAAATTATGATTATACTACCTTCTTACACTTAGCTACTTATAAAAGGTCATACCATAAACCAAATGGTGCAACCCTTATACCAAACCTTGTTGGCGGTATTGGCTTAAACAAAATTTTTCCTTTTCATATTTTATTATTATCTTTTAAAAATATAATTAATTATTAAAAATTTAACAAAAATAAAAATTAACATTTTATTTTTTAGTAAGTTATGAGAAATTAATTTTTTCTTTTTTAATTAATTTTTTTATTAATTATAATATTAAAATAATAATTTAAATTCAAATCTGTGATAAAATGGTGGAAACCATCACCATTAGCCATTTCATTCAATGTTTTAAAAACCAAATCGGTCATCGAACTGGTGAGGATATTGGATCACTGGTTCATTAGTCGAACCGCATTACTAAACTCGATAAAACCAAAAAACTCGGTTGCATAAACATGTCACTATAACAAAATTATATAAGTATTAAATTGGTCGAACCAGATGACTCAATATTAAAAGAAATCACTTACACATAAAAGTATTAAAAATATCATAATTTCACAAGTTCATAATTTAAATTCAAATTTGAGTCAAATAATTGATTTAAAAATGTAATTAAAGTTTCAATCTCAAATATAAACTTATGTTTGTTGTCTATCAAACATGCATTACCATTTACTTTATGCAGCGCCTCAGTTCAACTAATAGAAACCAATGATATCAATAACATATGAGCAGGGCCGTCACAAGTTTTTGGAGGCCCTGTGTAAGTGAGTCAAATTTCACACGTTACAGAGTAATTAGAGGCTCTATTTAACCTTATTTTTACATTAACAAAGATTTATACGACCCTATTTAGGTACAATTTAATTGTGAAAATTTTGAGGCCCTATGCGGTAGCCCGTCTTGCACACCCTCAAAGACAGACCTGCATATGAGAGAAAATAGAGTACGTTCAAATTCTACAACCTATAAATGTCATAATACTGCAATAACCTCTATTTACTATATTTAACATCACTGTTACCAATTTGTTTTTAAAAAATCAACTTTCTCTTATACTTTTATTTTTATTTTTTTAAATAATAAAAAATGACGTGGTTTTAATTTAAAAAGACGCACTTAAACCACCGATTTTTCAAAACTGCCAGTTTTCTAATTTTTACCGGTTTTTATCGGTTCTCACCGCCCAATTGAAACAGACTGATTACCACTCTGGTTTTCGGTTTAACCGGTACGATCGACTGGTTCGATCCAATTTTTAAAACTATAATTTCATTGGTAACATGTATTTTTTTAATTAAAAAATAAATAAAAAGGTGGCATTATGAAAAATTGTTTCAAGAGTGTGGGAATATGGAAATTTTCTTTACAGAGAGTTAAGTCAAAAATTCATTTTTCCCACCCTTAATCTATACTACTAAATAATAAAGTACTTCATTCGTCTTATAAAAATGTTTTATTAAAATTAATAGTAGTATTATTTATTAAAATATTCTTATTAATTATAGCTAATAAGTATTTGAACAAAATAAAAGTTAATAAATAAATACTATATTAGTAAAACAATAATAATAAAATATTCTTATTAATTATAGCTAATAAGTATTTGAACAAAATAAAAGTTAATTATAAATACTATATTAGTAAAAGGACAATTATTTTAAGACAAATAAAAAATACAGATAAAATTTATGTGGGTTTTTCTAACCTATGTAACAGTGCATAGGATAAGGAGCAATTAATACATTACTTTAGTGGTAATTTATTAACGAATTATTTCTTTTATAAAACAGTGCTCATTGTTCTCCGTCAGACATGGTAAAATTAAATGTGGATGGTGCGTGTATAGACGGAGTTGTTGCGGGATGTGGGGGAATTATTAGAGATAATAAAGGATGTTGGATTGGAGGATTTGCTAAAAAATTAGCTTTATGTAGTAGCTATATGATGGAGTTGGAAGGAGTGTTAGAGGGCTTGATTCTTACTTTGGATCTTGGAATCAAGAGAGTAGAAGTGAATTTGGATGCATCTGAGGTAGTTTTGAATCTGCAATAGGGGATGACTGCGTTTTGAAGGCATGAAGATGCTAAGAAAAATTAAGAGTCTTTTGAGCAGATTTGAGTGTGCAACTGTTAAACATGTTTTTAGAGAAACGAATCGTTGTGCAGATAAGTTGGCTAAAGCTGGTTGTCGGCTAGAATCAGATATGAGTCATTATAGTGTTGCTGATAACTTTATAGAGAGGTTATTATCTAAGGATAGGGGAACGTTTCATTCTTTCCGAGAGGTCTTTTTGTAGTTCTTTATTTTTGTGGGCCCCTGGCCCTCTCTTATCCAAAAAGAAAAAAAAACAGTGCATTGTCGTTAAATCATATACACACACCTATATCGATAATAAAATAGTCATACTGAATAACTTTTGACATGTATAATGATTGAATTGAAATATTATTAAAACTAGAGCATGTATGCGAACACTTACCAAAGCTGAAAAAAATTGATAGGATAAGGGGAAATTATAACTTATAAATTTAGATAAATTATATATGTCAAATCGGAATTCAAATAAAAATTACCGAACCTGAATTTAAACTACCTCTAATAGTGGACTTTTTAGATGATGACTTATTAATTTTTTAGTTTTGCACAAATACAATATATACAATGTTAATAGGAGATAGAGAAAATAAATACTCCTATCATTTTACGGTGGTCTATTAATTGGGTGGGAGAGAGAATAAAAAAACTCAATATTCAATAAAAGAATAATTAATATGATAATTTATGTTGAAGAAAGTAATATATTAATTGCCCTTTATCCTATGCAACATTGCATAGGTTAGGAAAACTCGAATTATTTTTATGAGACGGATTGAGTAATAATCTTTAGTATACGAGCTCTTAGTTAGACAGCTAATTAAAAGAATTAAAGAGGTGTCTAAAATAATTTAGGATTAATAGTGAATTTCATCCCTGTTATGTTAGCGAATTTTTCTTTCTTCTCCTCCATGTCTTTTGCCAACGGTTTTTTCAAAAAAAGCGTTGCTTAAATCTGCCTATGACAATGGTAGGGGGTAAAACGAAACACGCTCATATGACAGGGGGGTTTCATATAAATAACCCAATAATTTAACTTGACGGATAAGGCATATAGAGGATTAGTCTAGTTTTTTGGGGAGCAATGTTCTGACAGTGACATCCTATTACATATATCTCATTGCTTGGAAAAAAACAACTATGTTACGCTAATTTTTAAGTAAAAAAGTAATTTTATTTTTCCTATAAATATTTACATGAAAAAAATGTAAAAAAGAATTACAACTTTATTTTTTTAATTATATATTTTATATCATATATTTAAATTAAATATACAAAAAAGTTTGCCATAAGGCAACCATGGTTAGATGTTCAAATATTTTAAAAATTTATTCAGGTTATTTCAAGCACATTCCAAATTTTCGTCTGTTTATATAAAATTTATGAAAAGTCATATTTATAATTTTTAAATTATGCAATTTCGTTACGTAATTATATTTAATATGCAAAATAGTTATATATGGTATGTCTAAGGTGAAATCGTGGATAAGAGAAATCTAGAGTCAAATAGCACTGTGAATGGCACAAAAATGTTGCATTTTTTCACAAAACTGCTCAAATCAAACAAGCATATAAGAAGATAACTTCTATGGAGATAGATAACACAATTACCACAATGGAATTTACCTTTGGAGTTGCAAGAAGCTTACCCTAATTTCTTGAACCACATCTAACTTGTCATTATCCCTATTGAGTAGAAGATAGATGAATTGCTATGAAACCATTGCAATTTAGGTGATTTGTCCCTTAAATATGCTTACCTCTTCTATGATCTTGCTTCCACTAAAAAATCTTGGCCTAAGTTTATTTGGAATCTTGCTATTCCATCTGCAAAGTCTTTCATGGTTTGGAGATTAATACATGACAAAATTCCTATCGATGTAAACCATTAAAAAAGAGGTTGTAATCTGCCTTCTATGTCTAGCTTGTGCTGCAAGCAACAAGAAACTAGAGATCATCTATTCATGAACTACAATTTTTCAACTATAAATTGGAACTGGTTTAAGACTCTGATTAATAATAATGTTAGATTTTCCTCTTTCATATTTATCTTTGATTTTTACTATAGAAGCTGGAGCCCTCAGTGCAAATTAGTTCTCTGCTCAGCTTTGTAAGCGTTCTCAACAACATTTAGCTCACTAGAAATCTCTGCAAATTCAATAACATCAAGCCAAAGCTGAAGATTTTATGGTCTTAAAGGCTTTCAAAATCACTACTCATCATTCCAAACCTCTTAGAATTGTGGAGGTTATTTGCAGCAACCTTTGTTTGATTGAATAAAGTGTAATACAGATGGCTCAACTTTGGGATTGGTAACTCTACATCTAGTGGACTCTTTTGAAATACATCAGCTTTCTATAGGTTTGTTAACTTTCCTTGAGGTTTGGTTTGGGCCCCGCTCACCCTCCTACTCTTTTGTATTGAAGGGTAATTTAGTATTTTAGTATGTTACTTATGTGGCCATGGTATTTGTGTATAAATAGACTAGTGGTAGTATTCATTTAAATAATCATCATCTTTCTTACAACTTTTGTAGCCGTCATTGCAGAGTAATAAATATTCTCTCATCCCCTTTGTTTTCATCACCTTGTGCACTAACAATTGGTATCTAGAGCTCCGGTTCGAATCCACAGGGAAACACGGGAAACACGAGTGAAACAGTGAGGCGTTGTGTGATTGATTTCGTTTCTTGAATTCGTGTTGAATCTTGAACGGAATCATAACAGAATCATATTTTCTGATTCTGGTGGATTGGAAAACACTGTGTTTGGTGAGATCTGAGTGACTTGCACAAGGTTGAAGATTAACGGAAACGGTAGTATGAGCACCAAGCTTCCAGTGTTCGATAGCAAGAACTGGAATCGTTGGATGATTCAAATGCGTGTGTTATTTGACGCTCAAGATGTTCTTGATCTCGTCAATGATGGTTACGTTTCAGTTGCACTTCCAGAAAATGCAACCGATGCGCAGAGAAATTCTCAGCGTGATCTGAGGAAGAAAGATCAGAAGGCGATTTTCTATATCCATTAGTGTGTAGATGTGAACGTGTTTGAGAAACTCGCTGATTCGACGATGGCGAAGGCTGCGTGGGACACACTGGTTAGGTGTTACGGTGGTGACGCATCAATGAAGAAGGTGAAGCTTTAGTCTCTACGAAAGCAGTATGAGAATCTCAACATGAAGGACAACGAGAAGGTACCAGAGTACATCTCCAGAGTGATTCTGATCACTAATGAGACGAAAGCTTATGGAGAAACCCTTTTTGAACAAGTAATCATTGGGAAGGTATTGAGATCCCTTAATCCTTAGTTTGATTACATTGTGGTAGCAATAGAACATTCTAAGATTGAAGAGCTGCAAAGCAGTCTAGAAACACAAGAGTTGCGTCTAACTGAGAGAACTTCTGAAAGAGAAGTAGAGTAGCAGACTCTGAAAGCAGCTTCTGGTAAGAAGCATCAGAAGCAATCTTAGTCAGAAGCCAAGAGAAGATCTGATGGTGTTCAGAAGTCAGAAACCTCAACTTCTGATAGGAAGAAGAATGCTCAGAAGGGAAAAGAGAGGTATAACAAGAAGAAGATCCAGTGTTACTGTTGTAAGAAGTTTGACCACTTCGCTGTTGATTGTTGGTCAAACAAGGAAAGAAAGTTAGAAGAAGCAAACGTAGCCAGAAGAGATTCTGATGTTAAATCTGTGCTACCGATGGCTTCTAAATCTGATGATACGAATTTGATAGACTGGTGGTATATGAACATTGGCTACTCAAATCATCTTACTGGCAATAAGAAATGGCTGGTTGACTTTGACTTTGGAAAGAGGACAAAGATCATATGTGTTGACAGAGTCATTCTGAACAATGGGAAAACAACATTGATTCAGAATATGTGCTATGTACCTGGCATGAAAAGCAATTTGATGAGTGTAGGGCAACTAATTGAGAAAGGGTTTTCAGTTACCATGAAACACAATCTTTTGAAGTTGTATGACTGTAATCAGAAGTTAATTATTGAGTCAGAACAGGGAAAAAATATAACATTCAAGGTGAATGTCAGAACTGAAGACTCTGAATGCCTTAGTGCAACAAGCGTTGTGAAGGAAAGTGAGCTAAAACACAAAAGATTTAGTCATCTAAATTTCAAAAGCTTAGGGCATCTGAATTCGAAAAAGCTGGTACATGGAATTCCTACAATTAAGAAGCATGAGAAGTCATGCAAAGTGTGCATGGAAGGAAAGCAAATAAGATTACCATTTGCGTCAAAAGTAGCTTCAAGAGCAAAACATGCCTTGGGAGTAGTACATTCTGATGTGTGTGGTCCATTTTCAGTAGCATCGATTGGAGGGAACAAATACTTCGTGTCATTTGTTGATGAATTCACAAGGATGACATGGGTATCCCTTATAAAGTTCAAACACGAGCTGTTTGCTGAATTCAAGAAATTTAGAATGAAGGTTGAGAATCAGAGTGGTCAGACTTTGAAGATTCTCAGAACCGATGGTGGAGGTGAGTATAACTTCACCGAGTTCAAAAAGTTCTGTGAGGAGAATGAAATTGAGCATGAGGTTACTGCTCCTTATACTCCTCAACACAATGGTCTTGCTGAGAGAATAAATCGTACTTTGTTTTATATGATGAGAAGCATGCTGAAAGAGAAGAAGCTTCCTCACACCTTACGGGGAGAAGCTGTTGCCACCGCAACATATGTGCTCAACAGATGTCCAACGAAAAAGCTGAAGGAAATAGTTCCTATTTAGAAGTGGACTGGAGACAAGCAAAGTGTTAGCCATCTGAAGGTGTTTGGTTATATATGTTACAAGCACATTCCATAAGCCAGAAGCTAGATGATATAAGCAAAGTGATGTTACTTGCGGGGTACCACAGTACAGGTGCTTACAAGATTTATTGTCCTGAAACTAATAAATTTGAATTCAATAGAGACGTCATTGTAAAGGAATCAGAAGCTTGGGATTGAAATAAGTCTCAATCCAACTCTGGTGTGAGAACTTCTAAAGAAAAGTCAGAATTAGAAGTTTCTGAAGATGAGTCAGAAGCTGGAGAAGATTCTGAAGCTAGAGTAGACTCTGAAGGCGGGTCTGACTTTGATGGTGATTTTGTCTCTGAAGGGGACTCAAAAGGTGAAGATGATTCTGATCCAGATTCTGATGGTGATTCAGATTCTGGTGGTGATTTTCAGATTCTGGGAATATTCCAGACTCTGAAGGTGGTAAGGTTCTGGAGAAGGTCAACCTTCTGAAGCAAGAGCTTCTGAAGGAGAAGCTTCTAAAGATAGAACTTCTGGGGTTCCAGCATCCGAAGGAGATTCTGAACGAGGTAAGAGGCCACAGAGATTCAGAAACATCCCAAGAAGATTTTTAGAGTATGACATGCTGTGAGATACTGAAATAGACTCTGAGGGAGAGGTTATTTAGTGTGCCATGGTAGTAGACTCCGAACCAGTAAGTACAGAAGACACCCTCAAGAAGAAAGTTTGGCTGAAGGCTATGAAAGAAGAACTTGAGGCTATTGAAAGAAACAAGACTTGGAAGTTGACTAAGCTTCCAAAGGATAAGAAAGCCATCAGGGTCAGATGGATTTTCAAAGTGAAGCTAAATCCTGATGGATCAATTGGAAAACACAAAGCAAGGTTAGTAGCAAGAGGATTTTTACAGAAACCTGGGCTGGATTATTCTGAAGTGTTTGCACCTGTAGCGACACATGAAACAATCAGACTGGTGATTGAAATAACTGCTAACATGAATTGGCCTCTGATGCATTTAAATGTGAAATCTGCATTTCTGAACGGTTCATTACAAGAAGAGGTATACGTGTCACAACCTCCTGGATTTGTTAAAAAGAATCAGGAAGGGATGTTGTACAGATTACTTAAAGCTTTGTATGGATTTAAGCAGGCGCCCAGAGCTTGGAATCTGAAGATTGATTCATTTTTAAAGCAGGGGTTTAAGAAATGTGAGATGGAGCACGGTGTTTATGTTCAACATATCTCTGAAGGCAATATGATTCTGGTGTGTTTGTATGTTTATGACATATTGCTGACAAGGAGTTTTGAACAAGAGATAGCTAAGTTCAAGAAGGTGCTGATGAATGAGTTTGAAATGACTGACCTCGAGAAAATGACATATTTTCTAGGGATGAAGTTTATGTACTCTAGGAAGGGTATCATTTTGCATCAGCTGAAGTATGAGTTTGAGCTCTGAAGAGATTTAAGTTGTAGAATTGTAAGACTGCTGTCACACCTTTAAAAATCAATCACAAATTGGATTCTGATTTGAAGGTGAGGATATGGCTGCTACAACCTTCAAACAGTTTTTTGATTATCTGAAATATCTGTGTAATTATTTTTTAATTTATATTATCATAGGTATGCTTCTGTTGTAGCTATAGAGAGCACATCTAAGGTAGATGATGAACAATGGCTTGCTTATTGGATCATTTACTCATTTCTCACTCTTATGGAAATGATTCTTGCTTCTCTCTTAGACTGGTAAGATTTTAAAATATTATAGAATTAATAAAAAATTAATTAATTTTTTGGTAAATTATATTTAATAGAATATAAATTAAATTTTGTAGGATACCAATTTATTATACTGCGAAAGTATTTCTTGTGGCATGGTTAGTTTTGCCGCAGTTCAAAGGTGCTGCTTTTTTGTATGAAAGATTTGCGAGACCACACATTCGAAGATATATCACCTCTAAGAAAGTGAGTTTGTGATTTTTTTTTTGTTAATTTAATTAGTTTTTTTTTTTTAATTTTAAAAAATTAATGATAATTGATTCAATTTCTGATGAGAATTATGATGGTGAGGGAACAGGTGAATGAATCATGATTCTTGAGGCATGATGAAGATGATATTGCTAAGGGATGAGTTATGGTTGATGACTTAATTAATTAGATAGTTACTATAAAATAATTAATACTAATTGGGTTTGTTTTAATTAAGACAATTTCTTAATACACCACTCAAGGTTCTTATACACTACGTAAAATTTCGTTTTTGCCCCCCAGTTTCGGATGTGCACATCCGGACGCACCGTTTTTTTTTAAAATGTTGTCTTGTTCCGGATGTGCAAATCCGGAATGACAATTTACACGTATTTCGGATGTGCACATCCGAAAAAAATGGTATATTTATTTTAAAAAATAATAATAATATGTATTTTAATAGAGTAACGATCATCCAACAATCGTGACAAACATGACTTCTGTAACCATAAATTATATATCCAAAAAAAGCACTGTGAATATCCGAACTCCCAAATATATCATCGAAGATTGTAGGACAAATCAAGATCAACAGTAAAACATTACTTCTTTGACGTTATCCAAGATAAATGACACCAGAGTCGACACAAAGTTGGTGGTACTCCTATTACCACTTGCATAACCAATGGACTGACTTTGGGTCACAAGATACAGATGAATTGTTTCTTCTCAGGTTCATTGCGAGGAGATAATTCAAGATCTCTTTAAAATAACAGTGGATCCTTAGAAGGAAAATCGACCCGCTGGAATGATAAGATAATTTTGTTAGATTTGTGTATTCCTCATGATAGGATAATTCAGGGAGTGACGTGTGGCTTTCTATAAATCAACTGGGTTTAAGCCTAAAAGGATTATATTTTACAGGTTCGCGTTGGTTTTTTCTAAATGATACATACTGATGTATATTGATGTATATGTATATATTATAACTTGTTTATTATGCTTATTATGCTCACTTGCTAGCTTATTATGCACACTTGCAGATGTCTATTGATGTATATGTATATATTATAACTTGTATATTAATGATACAGTTCCTCCTGCTTATTATGCACACATTCTAGCTTTCCGCCCTCGATACTACATAAGTGAAGTCGAAAATTTTGATTCTGGTTCTGCAAGTGGTAATAGGAGTACCACCAACTTTGTGTCGACTCTGCTGCCATTTATCTTGGATAACGTCAAAGAAGTAATGTTTTACTGTTGATCTTGATTTGTCCTACAATCTTTATATAATCCTTTTAAGCTTTAACCCAGTTGATTTATAGAAAGCCACACGCCACTCCCTGAAAAACAAAATGGTAAATAATAATGAGTTATTTATGCATTGAAACACTTTTCTTGTATCGTGTAAGTTAGTAAGTACTCTCATTCTTAACCTTTCACCTTTCACTCTGTAATGCATGTTTACTTCATTGACATTGACTGAAGATCTTTATCACGCTATCAAGAATCTCTCCGCTGAACTTTATTCTAAAGATGTTCATTTTCTCATGGAGCTTATTCAAGTACATTTAACCTTTCATGATGCATTCATGATGTTAAATGATAGTTGTTTATATTCATGACCGTAAATCTGTTGTTAACTTTATCAGAATGTCGAAGACAACCATTATATTGATGGAGATACTCCAACCCTAGAGTTTGTTATAACTTCTAATGACATTACTGCTACTGGTGCACCAGCCACATTACTTATTTTCAATAACGAAAAGGGTTTATCTCCGAAAAATATTGAGTCCATCTGTAGTGTTGGAGGATCAACAAAGAAAGATAACAGGAGCAGTGGTTACACTAGAGAGAAAGGTACATTCTATTGGAAAGATACGATGAACAAAGTTTTCTATTGTAGATATACGAAGAACAAAGTTTTCTGTTGAAGAGATACGAAAAACAAAGTTTTTTATTGCAGAGATACGGAGAACAAAGTTTTCTGTTGAAGAGATACGAAGAACAAAGTTTTCTATTGGAGAGATACGAAGAACAAAGTTTTCTATTGCAGAGATGCGGAGAACAAAGTTTTCTGTTGAAGAGATACGAAGAACAAAATTTTCTATTGGAGAGATACGAAGAACAAAGTTTTCTGTTGGAGAGATACGAAGAGCAAAGTTTTCTAACCCCTTGACTCAAGATCTTCATCATGCTGTAAAGACTTTCTCCCTCATTGACATTGACTGAAGATTAATGGCTACACCGAAACAACACATTGAAGAGATACGAAGAATAAAGTTTTCTATTGGCGGGAAACCTAATCCCTTGACTCAAGATCTCTATCATGCTGTCAAGATCTTCTCGCTCCCCTCATTCGAATGTATATTAACTTGCGATGATATATTAACGTATGCGACCAACCGGCAAAACCGATTTAAAAAAAAAATAAAGTCATGCTATTTTTCGGATCTGCAGATCCGGAATTTTAAAAAATAAAGCTATACTATGTTTTCAGGTGTGCACATCCGGAACACATCAGCGTTTTTTAAAAAACAGTGCGTTCAGATGTGCACATCCGAAATCTAAGGACAAAAATAAAATTTTACGTGATGTATAAAAAATTTGGATGGTGTATTAAGAAATAGTCTTAATTTATGATATATGGCTTTTGCCACAGTTTTAAATTCTGGCATTGTTGTTTCACACAAGGATATTAAGTAGAGTTATTTAGTCTTTCGTTTTTATTTGTTGTTGTATTAATAATAATCGGTACATTTAATAACGAGAGTAGAGTAAGAAGAATTAGAATGTCAAAAAGTGGGTGAACCCACTAGAGATGAACCGGTCCCAAAATTAAAACTTCAGTTGCTTTCAACCTTGCCAAAAATGCAAGTAAAACTTATTTTCATTGTCGTATAGGTTAGTGCTTTGTAGAATAAATACACCGTGCTTTAGTGTATGTCAATTCAAAGAGAACTCAGTAGAGTAGGGTTCCTTGCTTTGTGAGATGTGGTTTGGGATTAAGATGGTTAGGAGTCCAATTTGTTTTTTTTTTTTATAAGCAAGGATTATATTGATAAAAGAGAATTAATGGTTCTCTAACCTTCTTACAAAAGTGAGAATAAAACTCGGCAAAGAAAATTACACCCCAATTGAAACTTACGACAAATACAACAAAGAAAATTTGCTAAATTCGTAAAAGTTACAATTGGATTGAGTAATCTTCCCGATGAACGACCATCTCCACACCAAAGTTTTAATACTCAACACCATGTCCAAAACGTTCCATGAATCATTTCTAAGAATAATGTCATTTCTGAACAACTAAATAAACCAAACAACGGCAAGCCAAACACATCCCTCCCTTCCTCCCTTCATTCACATCCGTCTACCGAATCCACTCCAAATCAAAAAACTTTCTTTCAAATTATTGGATTCGAAGCCTTTCAAACCAATCCACTCTGCCACATACTTCCAAACCAACTTCACAACGCTACAATTCAGAAATAAGTGGTCTACTGTCTCATTAAAATTGCAACAATAAACACAATCAAGATTGCCGTCACCAAAAGAACATCCTCTCAAACATAAGGCAAACTTAGAAGGAATTCTTTTTAAAAAACATCTCCAAGCAAATCCTCTAACCTTCAAAGGAACCTCCATCTTCCATAATAAAATGAAAGCTTCTTCAAAATGATTAATAGGACCGAATGGTATCGAAAAAACACTTGAAATAGTACGAAAACTACCAACCGAGAAACCATTCTCCAAGGTCGGCCGCCACAGAATGCGGTCCCGACCCACAGCAGACGGGTCATCCCCTTGCAGTAGGGCATGGAGTTGCTGCAAATCCTGGACAGCAGTAGAAACAGGCTGCTCCGCCACTGTATTATTCTCCGCCAAACCCAAGCACCCTCATTTCCAAAGGCAACCTTCCCACCCTCCCATACAAGTAATGGACACCTCATTAAGACAAGAAGCATTGAATATAATAGGAAATTTATCCCTAAGACAAAATTCACCAAGCCAAAAAGAATGCCAAAAAGATGTGGAAAAACCATTGCCAACCTCAAACTTACAATTTGAAACAAATAAGTCCTCCGGGTAGTAAGTGGCTAATTTTGTGATTTCCCGCCACCACGACGATGAAAATCTAACTTTTGGGATACCACCGTTAGGCCTCACCATTTGCAAAGAAATATCACCATAACGCTCCTTCAAAACTTCCAACCATATAGAATTCGACTCCGATAAAATCCTCCACCTCCATTTGTGAAGGAGAGCAATATTGAAATCGTCAATCCTACAATTCCATCCCACCCAATGAATGCACTTCTTATACACCGAACCACCCCAAAGAAAATTACTATGTAACGAAGTAATCTTCTTGACCACCTTCCTCGGAGCTTTATAAAAAGAGAGCAAGAATATTGAGAGACTAGACAACACCGATTTCAAAAGAGTTAATCTACCTCCGAAACTAAGCAAACGATTACTCCAACAAGATAACCTCCTTTCCATCTTCACTATCAATCCCGACCAAATCGCTTCCTTGTTAGAGTAACAACCAATGGGTATTCCAAGGAAAGAAAACTTATTTTCTTCCTTTCTACAAGAAAGAAAGAAGCCACTTCCAAGAAGTTCACTTTTATGAAAATTAATCCCCAAGCCCGACATCAATTCAAAACCCCTAAGCACCGCCTTAATCGCCCAAAGATGCTTCCAACTTCCATCCCCTACCAACAAAGTATCGTCCGCGAATTGTAAAATGTCCACCATGCATTTCCCCTTGAAATAAAACCCCTTGAAATTGCCAATCTCAACGGACTTACGCATCATGCCTCTCAAACCCTCCCCCACAATCACAAAAAGGAACGACGATAACGGATCACCTTGTCTCAAGCCTCTCTCGATCACAAACTCCTTAGTCGGACTTCCGTTAACCAAAACCGACATTTTACTTGAGAAAACCAACGCCTTCATCCACTTCAGCCATAACTCACCAAAACCCATCTCCCTAAGCATAAACTTAAGGAAACTCCAAGAGACTTTGTCATATGCCTTTTCAAAATCCACTTTGAAACGCAAGCACTCTTTCCCTTCCTTCGAAGCAAAATCCACCATCTCGTTTGCCACCACCACTCCGTCAAGTAATTGTCTCCCCGACACAAAAGCACTTTGATTAAAAGAGATAATAGTATTTAGCACTACTTTTAATCTAGTCGCTAAAAGTTTGGATAACACTTTATTAACGCAACCGACCAAGCAAATAGGTCTAAAATCATCTAGATCCAAAGGATTAGAGGATTTCGGAACCAAAGTCAAAAAAGAAGAAGTGAAGGCACTAGACAACTTCGCCCCCGAATGGAAGTACTCAATACACTTAATGAAATCGACTTTCAAGAAGAACCAACATTTCTTAATAAATAAGAAAGTGTAGCCATCCGGACCCGGGCTCTTCGAACCCTCACAACCCCAAACCGCCTCTTTAATCTCGCTTTCCAAAAACGGAGCTTCAAGGGAAACCCTCTCGGAAGAAGCAAGAGAGTTGAAAGATAGCCCTTCAAGGACCGGCCTCTCAAAGTCCATTTCCACAAACTTAGATGCAAAATGCAACCTAACCTCCTCTTTGACCTCCTCAACCGAAGCAACACTTCCTCTATCCGGTTTAAAAGACCCAATGAAATTACGTCTCCTTCTTTCTTTAACAACACGGTGGAAGTATCTACTATTATAATCTCCATCGTTTAACCACTTTAATCTCGACTTTTGAATTAGCATATTCTCCTTTATCTTGAGCTTCAACCAAAAATTACTACACGCCCTTCTTTTATCCTCCAAAGCACCTTCGTAAAGATCCTCCCCTAAGTCATCGCCCTCATTCATTTTAGTAACATTTTCCTCAATCTCCAAATCAATCTTCCCAAAGATGTTAAAATTCCACCACTTAAGCCTTTCCTTAAGAAGCCGTAACTTTTCTTTAAGGACAAAATCACTTCTACCTTCCACTTCCAACCTACCCTATTCATTCTCGACAAAAGGAATGAAATCTTTATTCTCAAACCATTCATTATTAAACTTGAAAGGCTTTGGACCCCAATTAGATTTATCAACGATAAGCCATATTGGACAATGATCCGAAATATCTCTCAAGCCAATGAATTGACCCACCACCCCCCACCTATCAATGATAACCTCCGACACAAGAAAGCGATCAATCCTACTACAAGCCCCTCCCACTCCTTCGTACCAAGATAACCTCTTCCCTTTACAAGGCACATCAATCAAATCACTCTTCGAAATAAAATCCGCAAATTCGACCCACTCCGTATTCCTACTTCTCACAGAAGAACCCTTACGTTCACCGTAACTTTTTACCGCGTTAAAATCTCCGCCGAAAATCCATTCTCCATCCGTCTTACTAGCTTTAAGATCCAATAACCTTCTCCATAAATCTCGCTTCCGAACAATATCGCAAGAAGAGTAAATGTTCAAAAAATAGTACACTTCATGATTAACAATGACCTTGATGCCCAAAAAACCTTCACCTTTGAAACTGCAAATAACTTCACAACATCCAACCTTCCAGAGAATCAAGAGACCTCCAGCGGAACCAACTGAATTAGAGAAAGAGAAATCAACTAAGTGACTCTTCCAAAAACTCCTAGCTAAAGAATCGGACATATCTTGAATCTTGGTTTCTTGAATCATAAAGATGTCGAAATTACCATTAGAAATAAACTTAGAGATTCCGCTCCTCTTCACTCTACTCCCCCCCCCCCCCCCTCTCACATCCATTGTACTCAACGAGAATCATTTAATTAGATTTGTGATTGAATGTTAGCATATGTTATTTGTTTTCTTCAAATGATTAAAAGTTTAACAGAAAAGGAAAAAGGGTCGCAAAATGTTTTTATCAGGGTGTTTGACGAGATTGTGAGTCTCGCTCCTCGTATTCTCAGGTGCAATGAAGAATTCGAAGCAACATAGTTCTTTGTAGAAAATTACGTAATGGTTGGTTAATTTTACTGAGCAGATGTTAAGATTGTGTTCTAGCGGTTAAATGTGGCATGTACTCGCACTTAAGAGACTCAAGGCGTTTGTTTGCATCGCAGTAGAAAGTATTAATCAGTGTTCTTTTATAAAAAGGTTTTCGATCGTGTGGCGGCGAGAAAATAGTTTTGATGTGTTGAGAAAGTTTTATAGTGGATGTTGATTGCTCGAATGGTCGAGTTAGGTAACTCATATCCAAACAATCGGAAAAAGAATAGTAGGCATTAAACCATTTTCTTTTTCATCATTTTAATTGCAAAAGATGAGATATTGTTATGGTGTTTTAAATAGACGGTGGTTGAGTTAGGCCACTTATATTCAAGTACTTAGGGAAAAGAATAGTAGGCAATAGACCATTTCCTTTTTCGTCGAAAACTCGTGTTGATAGTGCAATCAATTTTCTAAAATTCTAGTGCAGATCAAGGCAAACGCTCATACGCTTATCCTAATAAAAAAACACAACACACGAAACATATATAATTAATAAATGTGTGAAATGAGTAAAATAAATTGTGATTATACTACCTTCTTACACTTAGCTACTTATAAAAGGTCATAACATAAACCAAATGGTGCAACCCTTATACCAAACCTTGTGGGCGGTAATTGCTTAAACAAAATTTTTTCTTTTCATTTTTTATTATTTTTAAAAAAAAATATAATTAATTATTAAAAATATAAAAAAATAAAAAATAAAAAAATTATTTTTTTAATAAGTTAAGAGAAATTGTTTTTTCTTTTTTAATTAATTTTATTAATTATTATATTAAAATAATAATTTAAATTCAAAAGGATCTATGCTGAAATGGTGGAAACTCAAAAAGACCCGTCACGTTAGCCATTTCAATGTTTTAAAAACTGAACTGGTCATCGAATCGGCGAGAGTATTGAATTACTGATTCATTGGTTGAACCACTGGATTACTGGTTGAACTGCATGACTAAACTGGATAAAATCTGAAACTTGGTTGAATAAACCTGTCACTATAACAAAACTATATATGTATTAAATCGGTCGAACAGGATGACTCGATGATAAAAGAAATCACTTACACCTAACAAATTTAAAAATATCATAATTTCACAAGTTCATAATTTAAATTCAAATTTGAGTGAATTAATTGATTTAAAAAGGTAATCAAAGCATCAATCTCAAATATAAACTTATGTTTGTTGTCTATTAAACATGCATTACCATTTACTTTATGCAGCACCTCAGTCCAACTAATAGAAACCAATGACATCAATCACATATGAGAGAAAATAGAGTATGTTCAAATTCTGCAATCTATAAATGACATAATACTGCAATAGCCTCTATTTACTTTATTTAACATCACTGTCACTAATTTTTAAAGAAAAAAATATCAACTTTCTCTTATATTTTTATTTTTATTCTTTTAAAATAATGAAAAACGACATCGTTTTAATTTAAAAAAGAAAACGCACTTAAACCACCGGTTTTCTAAAACTGTCAGTTTTCAAGTTTTTATCGGTTTTTACCGATTCTCACGCTTTAATTACATATTTGTTCAACAATTAAACCATATCGATTACTACTCTGATTCTCGGTTTAATCAGTCCGACTGGCTGATTCGATCCAGTTTTTAAAACTATGATTTCATTGGTAAGATGTATTTTTTTAATTAAAAATAAATAAAAAGGTGGCATTATGGAAAATTGTTTCAAGAGTGTGGGAATATGGAAATTTTCTTTAGCGAGAGTTAAGTCAAAATTCATTTTTCTCGCCCTTAATCGATACTATTAAATAATAAAGTACTTCTTTTATTTGAATAATGTACAATTTTTTAAAAAATAATTAAATATATTGATTTTAATGTATTTTATTTGAATAATGTACAATTTTTTAAAAAATAATTAAATATATTGCTTTTAATGATAAAATTAATAAATTAAAATATAGTAGTAAAAAAATTATAATAAATACTATATTAATATTGTAACAAAACAATTATTTTAAAACAAATAAAAAATACAGATAAAATTATTTTTATGAGACGGATTGAATAATAAAATTTAGTGTACGAACTTAGACAGCTAATTAAAAGAATTGAAGAGGTGTGTAAAATAATTTAACTTGACGGATAACGCATATAGACAATTTGTCTAGAGTTTCTTGGGGGAGTAATGGCTGACACTGACATCCTATTATATATAGGAATTAATTGAAATGCATTGACAGTGTAAAAAAATTTTATACTGTCAGTTAATTATAACCGTTGGATGTAAAGAGGAGTTTGACTTTTAATTTAATAATCTGTAAAGTAATTCAAACGGATGATGGTGATGTATTGACAGTGTAAAACTTTTTACACTGTCAATGCATAGTAATTAAACTCTTATATATATATATATCTCATTGCTTTCCCGTTATATGAAAAAAAAAAAACAACTATGTTATGCTAATTTTTAAGTAAAAAATTAATTTTATTTTTTATAAATATTTATATGAAAATATGTTAAAAAGAATTACAACTATATTTTTTAATTATATATTTTTATCATATATTTAAATTAAATATACAGAAAATTTATCCATGAGGCAACCATGGTCAAAATATTTTAAAAAATTATTCAGGTTATTTCAAACACATTATGAATTTTTGTCTATTCATATAAAACTTATAAAAAGTCATATTTATATTTTTTAAATTATGCATTTTTTTTAACATATTTATATTAAGTATGCAAAAAAAAGTTATATATGGTATGCCTAAATTGAAACCGTAGAGTCAAATGGCACTGTGAAGGGGACAAAAATGTTGCAATTTTTCACAAAACTGCTCAAATCAAACCATCGTTGTTAAACCACATCCAACTTGTTTTTATCCTTATTGAGCAGAAAATATATTAGATCAATTGCTAAGGAAGCATTGCAATTCATGTGATATGTCCCTTAAATATGGTTACCTCTACTATGCTCTTGCTTCCACTCAAAAATCTTGGCCTAATTAGTTTATTTGGAATCTTGCTATTCCACCTGCAAAGTCTTTCATGGTTCGGAGATTAATACATGACAAAATTCCTATCGATGTAAACCATTAAAAAAGAGGTTGTAACCTTCCTTCTATGTCTAGCTTGTGCTGCAAGCAACAAGAAACTGGAGATCATCTAATCATGAACTGCAAATTTTCAACTCATTTGGAACTGGTTTCAGCCTCTGATTAATCATAATGTTAAATTTTCCTTTTTCATATCCATCTTTGATTTTTGCTATAGAAGTTGGAGCCCTCAGTGCAAATTAGTCCTCTGCTCAGCTATCGTAAACATTCTCAACAACATTTGGCTCACTAGAAATCTCTGCAAATTCAATAACATCAAAGCCAAATCTGAATTCAGTCTTAATTATGATTTGTGTTGATGTCCGTATGTCTGGTAACCTTACAAAAGAAGTAACAGGGCCTTTAATGCAAGATTTTATGGTCCTAAAGGCTTTCGAAATCACTACTCATCATCCTAAAGCTCTTAAAATATAAGGTGGGAGAAACATGAAAGGAGTTTCAGATAAATGACTCATCTTAGAGATAGGGGGAGATAGGGGACTGTCAAAACTTTGTGTGAGTGTCGCATCTTATGCGTTGCATGAAAAGTATCAAAACTCACATCCTCACATTACTATTTTTATTTGAAAAGAATAAAAATTACAAGGCCATCATTATATTTTTATATATTTATTCATTTTAAAAAGTGACGAACTGTTATTTCTCAACTTCGTTTTTTCATAAGTTAACTTGTTGTTTTCGAATTATTTTTATAAATGAATTATTTAAAAATATCATTGAAAAATATAATTTTTTTATAGGCAATAGTATAAACAATATATTCAAAAACGGTATACTAGGAATACACCAATCCAACTACAATGGACAAAGGTCAAAACTCCAACAAAATCAAAACCAAACAAAAACTCCTATTTCAAAAATCAATATGAGATTTAAATCAATCATAATAACTACATTTAGCTTTAGCTTGATTTCGAAACTCTAACCACCACAAAGAATTATGGATCACCCTACGTGCAATATCCTATTAATTATCAATCATCTCTTTAAATAACACCTGATTTCTAGTCCACCAAATGGTCCAACAAGCTGAAATCCAAATATAACATGCCCTAGCCTTAGATGTTTTCCTTACCAGTTTCATGAACCAATCGAACAAATGGTCACAAACATTATCAACATATATCCAAGCTATCCTCATCCAATCCGCTAGCTGGCTCCACATAATACGAATGCAAGGGCACAAACAGAATAGATGATTATTATCTTCAATAGCGTTAAAGCAAAAAACACAAACCTTTTCATCTGGATAAAAGATTATTCTCATGGCCGCCAGATTCGACCTTGTTGGAAGTCTATCTAGCACCATTCTCTAACCAAAGGTTCTAACTTTTAGAGGAACTTGGTTTGCCACAGAACATCCAAAGCGGTCTTGAGAATAATCTCATCATACTAGGTAACTCAACTTGTTTCGACAAATCCTTGTAACAAGACTTTACAGAGAAACTATTTTGACAGCCTCCAATATAAGCATATCTATCTAAAGCTCCTAATGAGGGTTTAGCATCACAAAGCAAATCCATCAAGGATCTAAATTCAGTCGGCAAATCTCCATGAAGATCCTGCTCAAAAAGGCCCAAGTTCCACTCCCGCAATCTATCAACCCACTCGCCCATCTCGCGGACTGATGCGCATTTAGCTGCAGAAATATCAAACAATTGCAGGAACAAACATCTCAAAGGAACATGAACCACCCAAAAATTATGCCAAAATGATACACCACTGCCCTCTCCCAACTTGCATGACAGTTGATTAATAAAACCCCCTACTTTCATAGAATCACTAATCTTCATAATATCAATCCACCATAACAAATCCCTTCTTGATAGCGTTATTTTCTTCTTAAGAAGAATCCTTGAAATCATGCTACCATATCTGCAACTAAGAATCACGTGCCTGATTGCTGAAGAATCATTAATTAATCGCCATAACCATTTAATTGATAAGGCCTCATTGAAAAGATTTAAGTCTTTAATGCCCAACCCTCAACAATTCTTAGGCAAACATACCCTTTCCCAATCAATCCAAGCAATGCCTAGCTTATGAGATGAGCCAGACCATAAAAAATTCCGTTGAATCGCGATTAACTCCTTCAAGACTTTGGAAGGCAGTTTAAAAAACGAAAGATGATGTACCAGGTGGTTAATGAGGAAAAAATTAATTAAAGTTACCCTACCCCCCAAAGAAAGCATTTTCCTCTCCACGACGCAAGCTGTAACACCCTAAATTTTCCCGAATAATTTAATCGAAAAATCAGAGTAAAATGAAACAACTCGGAATAAAAGGGTATTACTTTCAACAAGAACTTGCTCACAATAAGACATGTAACATATAATAAATATTAATGCAACTTTAATCCAAAAATCATCTTTATTACACAGCAGAAATTCTTCATTGTGATCAACAAAATATAACGGTTTCAATTAATCAAAATATTTGTTTTCAAAAATGTAAAGGTAACTGTAATTCTTTAACAAAGTAAAATCATGCATAAAGCGTTCCCGACTCCCAATGTTACATATCAGAGCAGACTCCAAACTAAAGTGAAGCACCTCGTCTTCACTAACCACGACTTCCACACTACTCCTGATTATCTGCATGTTACCCACGTGGAGGCAACATTCAAACAGAAGGGGTGAGATTTCACATTCAATAATACAAGGCAATAACTCGTATAAAGGAATTAGCAACACATAACATCATATAACTGCGCAACTCATCATGATCAATACTTCGCATAAGTCCAACAACAAATCATCACATAACTTCGCTCAACAATACAACAACACGACTCAACGGATGCAATGCAGTGCAATCATGTATGTGGTACCATTGGAGCAGAACTCCCAACTTAAAATTTGCCAATTAATAGAGGCATCAACAAGGCATAAGCCTTCAACTCAATATTTTGCCAATCCATACCAACTTACCAAGCAGTAGCTCCAGCTTGATATGCTATGCAATGTGACTCAACATGAACGTCAGAATAACAACAATGATAGTTATATATCAACACAACAACAAATCAACATTGGCCATAGGCCCACAACTTAACTCTTGCCAATAATTAGAGGCAATGCAACATATTTCACACCTGCAATTTTATAATTCCCAACAACAATATCACAACAACTATAACATAATCTGTACCAACTAACATATACTACAAGCAATCACGACTTCACAATTAATCAACATTATTCTTCGCAAATAAACAATAATTTCATTCACACACTTATAATTACAAAACTCAAGCATGTATACTTTAATAGAAAACGCTTCAAAAGCAGCCAAAGGACATGACGAAATAATGATTAAAATACATCTAAATTCATCATTAAATACAAGGAATCATGTTCTGAATTCATTTTACAATCTGGAAAATTTTCAATTTCGAAATCGCGCTAAAACTCAAACTTTCACTTCGCCAAAAATCAGAATTTTAACACTATAATTCCATTTCAGTTATTCTACACAAGATAACTCACCCCTGGGCCAGACACTATTATTATAAAATAGCTCGTCTCGTTATCTTTCCAACGCTTCGAGCGGCGTACGAATCGGACTCCCGGAACTCAAGTTACGAATTTTCGAAGTTTCCAAAATTCTGCACTAACATAGCTACGGGTTTGATCACTTTTTGCCCAAAAACCCATCCAAAACTTCAATTTAATTCGCGAGACTCTTATTTTAACTTAGTTATACCTATTAGAACTCATTGGTAGCATAAAAACTAAATTTCGCGACGATGAATTTCGCACCAAAATTTCTAGGTTTCACTATTCCTAACCCAAAACAGAATTTCTTCACATTATTCTCATAGAAACACTACATCATAACGATAACATTATAATTCAATCATTGCAAACTCCTAACATCAAATTGGGTTCAAATTCCTAATATCAAGATACTCAATTAACACGTATCAATCAATTTCATTCATCTCTAACAACAACAACTATCAACCAATATCTAACTCAATCCCTTTCATGATTATTGAACCCGTATTAGAGAAAGTTAGCCCCACCCTTACCTTAGATTGGATGACCTTTTTGAATCTCTAAACTCTAGTCTCTTGCCTTCTCACGATCGTTCTTCTCTTCTTTCTTCTCACTTCTACGGTTTCCTCAAAAGTTGTATTCACGTTCTATTGTGTAACTTCCTCAAACTCCTTATAACATATTCCCCTTATTCCAACTTAGCCCCTAGAACCCCTAAGTTCTCTTTTTTTGTCAGTTTTGGCCCTTACTACCTCATTATTCGATTTTAATTTTATTCCATTAAATAAATATTTAATGTCACGCTAGTTAAACAATTATTTAACTAATATTCTAATAATCAAACAATACCACTAATTCTCATTATTTATTTCCCCACTAATAATATTATAATAAGCTAATAATATTATTCACCAACACCCATCAACACATCACAAAACATCATACATCGCAAATATTCATGTAAATCACTCAAAATTATCGCTAAACTCGGTAAAATAATTAAATAATAAATCAGGGCGTTACAACTCTCCCCCACTTAGAATGTTTTCGTCCTCCAAAATTCACCTGATGCGAACTACCCCGGATACGTCCTCGTATCCGATTAATTAATTCCCATGCCATGAAAGGAAACACCGCGACTAACACAAAAAAACAAACTAACTTATTAACGACAACAACAACAAGATGCAATGCTCACGCAATGCACTCGACGACCAACTCAAGACACAAAGAATAACCAAGTTAAGAACACACAGGTTCACTATGAACCAGAACACAACACGATCGTCACCATCACCATAGGCAACACTCCCCTAATTCCTCATCATAGGAATTAGCTACTCACACTCGAACCATCACCATAGGTAACGAGGCAACAACAAAGATAAAAACAGAAAAGTCCATAACACAACCTCAATGTAGCCAAACTACTAACATCGTTGTTACACACGTACGAACAAACTGCACTACACCACGCTTTCGCTGCGCACTCGAATTACTCACAACTATCAAATCTACCAAGTTCACATCCAACTTCCGACCATCAAAGAAGACATAAGAAATGACTTTCGACTTAACTCATCGGGAATTCCGACCAAACAGGTATTCTACACTCTTGTGATTACTAAACACTTCGGACCTAGATCAATAAAAAAAATTCCTCCGGATACTTAACACAGTTACAACCTCAGCCAATTCCAAATCTTGAATAGGATAGATACTTTCATGAATTCCAACTATCGTAAAACATAAGCTACAACTTCACCATCTTATATTATCACACTGTCTAAACTCATCTTAAACACATAACAGCATCCCAATACCATAACCGCATAAGGATACATATTTCCAATTAATTTCGACAAGAAAAATCACCTTTTCCACTCCCAGACCGCGCTAAGTGGGATCCGACTCGCGCTAAGTGTGCTCGCTTCTGCCTCGAGAGGGCGAGAGTCTTCCAGACCGCGCTGGGCGCGCTCAACGGTGCTAGGCGTCCTTCGCGATTCCTGCTACAAAACTCCGTGATAATAACCGACTAAGTCCAAGAATATTATACTCCCCTTAATCCATTGCAGAGCTTCCTCATTGTAGAACTACATATACTTGGATGAATCCACAACAATACCCTCATCTGAATTAACACAACCAAGTAAACTCATCTCTACTAACCAAAAATCACACTTTGGTAACTTAACATATGACTCCACTTCTTTCAATACTTGTAACTCAATTCTTAATTACTCTACACGTTCTTCTTCCGATTTTTATAATAGATCCGAACATCCACAATGAACACCAGTTCTAACTTATCCAAATAAGTATGGAAGATACAATCCATACTCCCTACACACACTTTAAGGCGTACTAGTCACTACTATCCTCTACCAAACATCCTTGGTTAAATCATGGTCTCGCATTTCCATTTATTTCCTCACTGGATCATCTTTCTAATGCTTCAAGTCTCATGTCTATCGGATTCTCGATTCATCTCAAATCAAAGCTCAAGCTACCCCGGACACAACTATGAGTTTCCATACTACTCACCGATCCATACGCAACCTCATGCTGTCATTCTTTTCTTTACTAATAATAATAAGGCTCTCCACGGCGACACCCTTGGCATATCTTTAGTCAGCACGTTGTTCTCTGCTTCTGATAAGTAACTATCAACATCATCTGATCAACATACAAAAGCCTCGAATCCTCCTCATCTTCAGATATAGGAATCTGCATCGACTAATCAAACAATCCACAAGCACTTGGCTCGACTTCAAACAATTCAATGTACATACTATACCAGCTAGCAAGACACATCTATCCCATCCAACATGATCCCGTCTACTATCAACAAGAGATTAAGGGTGATCAGTTCCTCAATTTGTCAATAGGTAGCTGGCAACCATAACGGTGGCATACATCATCATTACCCAACTACAATAACATCCTTTACTTCGTGCCCAAAGTTACCTAGGCATAATGCTCCGCCATCTCTCTAAGGCTTACAATCGTTTTCTTAATTTCCTTTTTTTCAACCTCGTCAATGATATATAAACGCCCAAAATCCATTACATACTCTCCGATACACGCTTGTAACACAACACAATTGTTAAATATTCTCCCAAAACCAGAAATGCTACTACTTCAAGTACAATCCAAATTGGTCCGCTCTAAATGAAACATTTATCCAAATAGAGGACTTTAACAATACTAATAAATCCTTCGTCCTTTCTTTAATTTCACAATCTCGATGATCCGTATAGTTTCACATTTGATCTCATCCTAATCACCATCTTAACAGTACCATCTCATCATCTGGTTGGTGATAGAAACTTTCCAAAATCTTCCTGACACATGTTGACACCATGTCATCAATGACACACAATCCACGTTACTATTCAACCTTCTCCATTACTCAAAAATCTCTCCACTCTAATCATTCTCAACTGGCATACGCCGTATCTCCATGTGCTTCTCTGAGGTCCTCACCTCCGTCTTGTTACCAAACATCTTATACCTGACCTCATCTTACCCACTTTCAGCAAGACTCACTCAACTTCAAACACAATTATCCCCTTCAATACAGACCTTCTTGGTACAAAATTAGATGCCAAAATGAAGGGAATTTCTCGTAGATTCCAGAAATTCAAGAATCGCTTTAATCCGAGTTTTGATTAAAAAGTTATCACCTGCGCAATGGAGGCTGATCAAGAAATCCCGTATACCTGCCTTCTCAAAAATTAGAATCAGACCCAAATCTTCAAATGCATTTTTCTCTCTCGTCAAAAACATGTAGAAGACAAAGTTTATATGCAAACCGTAGGGAATTTCGCAAGCTTTCCAAAAAGTCTAGAATTTCTCCCATCGGAGTTACTAGTGAAAAGTTATCACCTATTTAGTGAAGACTGTTCCATAAGTGCGAAAATGAAAATTGGAAATGATGAACATGAGTTCCACATTTTTCTCTTACTCCCAAGATCCTCCAACTATCTTCACTTTTCACCCAAATTTGAAGGTAATCTGACTTCAATTCCATTATACCGAAAACACACTAGCCCACCAGTTGGTCCATCAAATCATCAATCCCGTTGAAATGGATATTTATTCTCAACCGTCGGTAATCCACACACCATCTCATACTACCTTCTTCCTTCTTAACTAATAACACCGAAGCTACACTTGTCTCAACAACACACTACACCACTCATCTAAATAATTGGTAAATACATGGTTTATCTCCACCAATTCGTCCAAAAATGACATCATCTTGTTCTAACTAAAGATAACTGTGCACCTCCTAAGGAAACACGTCAGGATACTCCACACATCACCGACCTATCTCTAGCCACAACATCGTCTTCCCCCTCACAAGGAAGCGAACAACGAAAACACCTGACCGTCTTCCCTCAAGGATCACACCATTCTCAAACAGTTGGACAATCCAACACTGCACTCCCTCATGCGACAACATGATATCCAATCCCTCAACCACTAGAATATCCAAGAGAAGCATATACTTCTCCCCCACTTGTTTCATTACCCACCTGCAATGGAAAACAAAACAAGCACCGACAGTGTTTTCACACACATGTCGCATACTAGGGAACAACATAATTAGACAACCTGGCCGGACGAACCGACCTGCTCTGATACCACTTTGTAACACCCTAAATTCCCCCGAATAATTTAATCGAAAAATCAGAGTAAAATGAAACAACTCAGAATAAAAGGGTATTACTTTCAACAAGAACTTGCTCACAATAAGACATGTAACATATAATAAATATTAATGCAACTTTAATCCAAAAATCATCTTTATTACACAGCGTAAATTCTTCATTGTGATTAAAAAAATATAACGGTTTCAATTAATCAAAATATTTGTTTTCAAAAATGTAAAGGCAACTGTAATTCTTTAACAAAGTAAAATCATGCATAAAGCGTTCCCGACTCCCAATGTTACATATCAGAGCAGACTCCAAACTAAAGTGAAGCACCTCGTCTTCACTGACCACGACTTCCACACTACTCCTGATTATCTGCACGTTACCCACGTGGAGGCAACATTCAAACAGAAGGGGTGAGATTTCACATTCAATAATACAAGGCAATAACTCGTATAAAGGAATTAGCAACACATAACATCATATAACTGCGCAACTCATCATGATCAATACTTCGCATAAGTCCAACAACAAATCATCACATAACTTCGCTCAACAATACAACAACACGACTCAACGGATGCAATGCAGTGCAATCATGCATGTGGTACCATTGGAGCAGAACTCCCAACTTAAAATTTCCCAATTAATAGAGGCATCAACAAGGCATAAGCCTTCAACTCAATATTTTGCCAATCCAGGCCAACTTACCAAGCAGCAGCTCCAGCTTGATATGCTATGCAATGTGACTCAACATGAACGTCAGAATAACAACAATGATAGTTATATATCAACACAACAACAAATCAACATTGGCCATAGGCCCACAACTTAACTCTTGCCAATAATTAGAGGCAATGCAACATATTTCACACCTGCAATTTTATAATTCCCAACAACAATATCACAACAACTATAACATAATCTGTACCGACTAACATATACTACAAGCAATCACGACTGCACAATTAATCAACATTATTCTTCGCAAATAAACAATAATTTCATTCACACACTTATAATTACAAAACTCAAGCATGTATACTTTAATCGAAAACGCTTCAAAAGCAGCTCAAGGACATGACGAAATAATGATTAAAATACATCTAAATTCATCATTAAATACAAGGAATCATGTTCTGAATTCATTTTACAATCTGGAAAATTTTCAATTTCGAAATCGCGCTAAAACTCAAACTTTCACTTCGCCAAAAATCAGAATTTTAACACTATAATTCCATTTCAGTTATTCTACACAAGATAACTCACCCCTGGGCCAGACACTATTATTATAAAATAGCTCGTCTCGTTATCTTTCCAACGCTTCGAGCGGCGTACGAATCGGACTCCCGGAACTCAAGTTACGAATTTTCGAAGTTTCCAAAATTTTGCACTAACATAGCTACGGGTTTGATCACTTTTTGCCCAAAAACCCATCCAAAACTTCGATTTAATTCGCGAGACTCTTATTTTAACTTAGTTATACCTATTAGAACTCATTGGTAGCATAAAAACTAAATTTCGCGACGATGAATTTCGCACCAAAATTTCTAGGTTTCACTATTCCTAACCCAAAACAGAATTTCTTCACATTATTCTCATAGAAACACTACATCATAACGATAACATTATAATTCAATCATTGCAAACTCCTAACATCAAATTGGGTTCAAATTCCTAATATCAAGATACTCAATTAACACGTATCAATCAATTTCATTCATCTCTAACAACAACAACTATCAACCAATATCTAACTCAATCCCTTTCATGATTATTGAACCCGTATTAGAGAAAGTTAGTCCCACCCTTACCTTAGATTGGATGACCTTTTTGAATCTCTAAACTCTAGTCTCTTGCCTTCTCACGATCGTTCTTCTCTTCTTTCTTCTCAGTTCTATGGTTTCCTCAAAAGTTGTATTCACGTTCTATTGTGTAACTTCCTCAAACTCCTTATAACATATTCCCATTATTCCAACTTAGCCCCTAGAACCCCTAAGTTCCCTCTTTTTGCCAGTTTTGCCCTTACTACCTCATTATTCCATTTTAATTTTATTCCATTAAATAAATATTTAATGTCACGCTAGTTAAACAATTATTTAACTAATATTCTAATAATCAAACAATATCACTAATTCTCATTATTTAATTCCCCACTAATAATATTATAATAAGCTAATAATATTATTCACCAACACCCATCAACACATCACAAAACATCATACATCGCAAATATTCATGTAAATCACTCAAAATTATCGCTAAACTCGGTAAAATAATTAAATAATAAATCAGGGCGTTACACAAGCCTCACTCTATAATAGTCCAGAACAGGTTGCCAGAAAACCAATCTTTTGTGATTCCCACCCACATCCAGCCCCAAAAATTTGAAAGGAAAAGTGCCAACGTTGTACGCAAGAAAATATGTTACAGTAGACAAAAAAGGGATCCTCTAAACCAATCACATACACCTTGCTCTTCCAAAAAATTGATGCGCAATCCTGAAAGCATTTCGAATACCCTCTATGAGATATTGGATCGAACTCTAGTGTTGTCGACTAGGATGTTGTCAGTGGGGAAAACTTTCATGTTTCGACAGGAGACAAACATGAAGTCTAAGCTGGTTCACTTGTTGATGTCGAAGTGTTACATGATGTAGTCGAAGTTAGTTCTAGTATGTAATGTCAAAATATTATGTCGAATTGGGCCTTGTTGTTTGGATCCAATTGTTTAGGTTAGCTTGTTGTTTAAGTTATCTTAGTAGCCTATAAATAGGCTAGATTTCTCAGGTTGTTGAGAGAGGCCGATTGTTGTTATTCACTTGTAATCATTTGTACTCTAATTGAGTAAGTGAATAGAAAAAAAAAATTTCCCAATCCTATTCTCCTTCTTTCTCCTCTCTCTCTTTGTTAACCTAACAATTTCATTGTTCATAAAGAAACTCCGTTTCTCAAACAAGAATTTGTTAATTGGTATTATTTGTTACAACAAACTGGTGGGGTGGGCGTGGAGGAAGATGCCATCAACAAAGTTTGAAATTGAGAAGTTCACCGAAGTTAATTATTTCTGTTTATGGCGTTTCAAGATGCGAGCCCTTCTTGTTCAATAGGGTTTTCTAGAAGCGTTAAAGAGAGAAGAAGCCATGGGTGCTACATTGACAGAGAAGGATAAGACAACGATGATCGAGAAAGCCCATAATGCCATTGTTTAAAGTTAGTGCCATTGTTTTGAGTCTTGGTGATAAGGTTCTCAGGCAGGTTTCGAAGGAGACGACGTCAGCTGGTGTTTGGCTGAAACTCGAAGGATTGTATATGACAAAATCCTTGGTGAATCGTTTGTAATTGAAGCAAGCTTTGTATTCATTCAAGATGAATGAACATAAAGCGTTTACGGAGCAACTGGATACATTCAGCAAGTTGATTCTTGATCTTGAAAATATTGATGTTACCATCAGTGATGAAGATCAAGCGTTGTTATTGCTATGTTCTTTACCTAAGTAGCATGATCGTTTCAAAGTAACCCTCTTGTATGGAAGAGAGTTCCTAGCCTTTGAAGTATTTCAAGCAGCCTTGTATTATAAGGATTTGAACAAAAGAAAGAAGCAGAAACCATCATCAGTTGGCGAAGGGTTGTCCGTTAAAGGAAAATTCTCGAGAAAGGATGGTAGGTTCGAGAAGAAGAAAGGTAAAACTCAACATAAATCTTATGGTGGTGATATTTATGGGATTAAGTGTTATTATTGTAAGAAGGAGGGTCACATATGAAAGATGTGTCATGAGCCCCTGAATAATCATGGAGGTAAAGACAAAGGTAATGCAGCTATTGTGAAAGATGATTATGAATCATCTGATGTCCTTGTGGTGTCGAGCAGAAACTCTTGCAAAGATTGGATTATGGATTCAGGATGTACTTGGCATATGACTCCAAACAATAATGTGTTTGAAGAATTATGTGATCAAAATGGTGGATCAGTTCTGTTGGGAAACAATAAAGCTTGCAAATTTGCAGGCATTGGATCTGTGAGATTCAAGCTCCATGATGAGTCAATAAGGTTATTGACTGGTTTTAGGTATGTACCAGATCTTAAGAGGATTTTGATTTCTCTTGGTGAATTCGACAAGAAAGGATATGTCTTCAAAGGAGAGCAAGATATCCTGAAAGTCATGAAGGGGTCGAAGGAAGTCTTGAGAGGCGTGAAGAAACAATGCTTGTATACCCATGAAGCTGAGGTTGTAAGAGGTTCAGCAGATTTTGCATCAATAAACTGGTGTCGAAGACAGAATTATGGCACATGAGATCGGGCCATGTCAGCAAAAGAGGCTTGGTCGAACTGGGGGAACAGAATCTGCTAGATGGTGACAAAGTCGAGAAGTTAGAGTTTTGTGAACCTTGTGTATTTGGAAAATCATGTAGGGTGATGTTTAACAAAGGTAAACAAAGAACACATGGATCCCTTTATTACATTTATGCATGCCGGTCTTTGGGGTCTGCAAGGAATCCTTCCCATTCAGGTGCAAGGTATTTTCTATCCACAGTTGATGACTATTCCAGAAAGTCATAGGTATTCATTCAGAAGACTAAGGATGAAACTATTGAGAATTTAAAAAGTTGGAAGGTTTTGGTTGAAACTCAAACTGACAGAAAGATCAAGAGGTTGAGAATCAACAATGGCCTTGAATTTTGCAATGAAGCTTTCGACAACTATTGTGTCGAGTCTGGGATTGCAAGGCATAAGACTGTAGCAGGTACTCCTAAACAAAATGGCTTAGCTGAGAGATTCAATTGAACAATCCTTGAAATGGTTAGATGCATGTTGGTTAGTGCTGGATTGAAGAAGGTGTTTTAGGCGAAGGCTGTTTCGACAGCAGCTTATTTGATAAATAGATGTCCCTCGACTGCCTTGGGAATAAAGACACCTAAAGAAGTTTGGTCTGGTCAACCACCAGATCTCGATAAATTGAGAGTATTTGGTTGTTTAGCCTATGCTCATATTAGGCAAGACAAAGTCGAACCTAGAGCTCTTAGATGTGAAATTCTCGCACGCAGATACCAGATGTCGAGACAGATGTCACAACACTGGGATTAAAACACAAATTAAACACACACAACTAAAAGCTGTAAATTGCAGAAAGTAAATAACATCAGAATTGTTAACCCAGTTCGGTGCAACTCACCTACATCTGGGGGCTACCAAGCCAAGAAGGAAATCCACTATTTGCAGTATTAATTCGAAGCTAAACAATCACAGTTTACAACTTCTCACTTAATCCCTACCAAGCCCAACTTCTACCTAGAAATCACCATCTAGATATGAGAAACCCCTATCACTTCCTAAATAACCTCAGTGATATCAAACAGTCCCAATCTAAGTGACTTTATACAAAAAAAACAATAGAAGATCACACTTCCAAAACAATACTCGGTTTTGCTTAAAAGCTTTAACCAAGAACAATACTCAGTTTTGCTTAAAAGCTTAGAGTGAACAATGAACAATATACAACAAACAATATGTCTACCATAATGTATCAAACGATACAAAGGGTGACTTACAAAGTCACACAAGACTCTCAAACCTAACACTACAAAACCTCCCCTTATTTTTACAAAAGTGAAAACCGTGAGTTACATTAGGTTTAGGTCTTCTTTAAATAGCTTCCACACCTTGTGGGCTTGGGTTCTTGAGGCGCAATTCATCACGAATTAGCTTGGAATCATAGGCATAATCTCCTGCACATAAATACACTACTACGAAAAACTCATTTAACAATGGTTGGGAATGACATATAATGACGCGGGCGAAGGCGTTGTTATGTAGATTGTCGTTGTAAGTTAGTTGTTTCTACAACGGGCTGGAAACTGTTATTGAAAGGCAGGGCGCGAGCCATATATCACAACGGTTATGATAATTAACCGTTGTGAAACATACACTTAGGTACTGGGTTCGAAACCCATCAGCAGCGAAATTATATAAAACATAAATTACTTATGATATCGGTTACAATATATAACCATTGTTGTAAGTACCCTAAGTTTATTATATTAAATGTAGATTGCTTGTTTTCCAAACACCTCACTAAATAAATATACATGAATTCAATTTGATGAAGATGTCTATAATCTGCAAATTAAACTGTTCTTGAAAACCAACTTAAACAAACCAATGTTGTTTTCCGATTGCATTCGTCTCATCGTGCATTTCACGCTCTTTTACATATATTGTGGTTTATTGATCTGACTCCTTCGATATATCGCTATCTTCGATTATAGTTAAATTTCCATAAGATCAACAAGACATTGGATAATTTGTCTCATATTTGATTTAACTATAATGGAAGATGGCGATGCATCTAAGGAGCCAGATCATTATACCATAATCTATATATAAAAGAACGTGAGATGAATGACGAGAGGCATGCAATCAGAAAACAACATTGGTTTGTTTAAGTTGGTTTTCAAATACAACTTAATTTGTAGATTATAAGTATCTATGTCAAATAAAATGAATGTATTTTAAGTGAGGGTTAGTGAAATAAACAATCTACATAGAATATAATAAACTCAAACAACACTCTATACCAGATCCAGATATTATAAAATGATATAATACGCTTGCTTCCACCAGCATCATCACCCTGTATCATCCCCTTAACCTGAAAGGAAACAAAGCAAACTTCAAAAATGGGCATCCTCAGTTGAAAACAAACCCTAAAACCATAATCTAGTGAAGAGTAAAGAGAGGAACAGGAATAACACACCTTTTAATGAAACTAATCGCGGAACAGGAATCAATTATGATGTTGAACTAGTTTGGGAAGCAATGAAAAAGAAATATAAGGAGGAAGAAGCTTACACAAAAGCTTCATACTTCTTATATTTCTTTTCATTGTTTCTAAAACTAGATAAAGTTTGCTCACAGTGTTGATTCTTCATTTACTAACATCTTGTTCGTGAAGCTATGAAGAAAAAGTACAAGGTAGATGAAGTTTCTATCATAGCTTCATGCTTCTTGTACTTTTTTCCATAGCTACGCAAACATTATGAAGTTTCCAAAGCATGGTCTTTATTAAGGTAGTGAAAACGAATCTGAAAAAATGAGAACAATCAACAAAAATAACAATCCACAGACGAGATAATGGGAAATATCTAACAATAGATGGAAGAAGAAGAATACCTTAATGTATGAAGCACAAGATTCACGACTAATGGTGAAAACGAAGAGAAAAAATGGGTTCTAGGGTTTCACTTTGAAGGCAACGACATTACTGTCAATTAAGTGAAAGTTATTTCGCTTATATATGGGTAAACTATTTCACAACGGTTAACAATAACAACCGTATAGATAGGTATTTATTTATTATAAATATATCACTACGGTTAACCAGAATAACCGTAGTGATAACCCTTTTATCTGTGAATTTTAAAATAAATAAAAATCGTACATATAGGTATTTATTTATTATAAATATATCACTACGGTTAACCAAAAGAACCGTAGTGATAACCATTTTATTTGTGAATTTTAAAATAAATAAAAAAGAAAAGGTTCACCTTAACTTCTAACTTAATGCATCTGCAGTTTAAACATCAATAATGTAATTCACAATGCATCTGCAATTTAAACATCAACAATGTAATTCACAATGCATATGCAGTTTAAACATCAACAATGTAATTCAAACCCTAATTCAACTATTACATTTCATAACAAAGTAAACATTAAACATAAAGGAGACAAGAAAACATAACATCTTGATATTTCCAAAAAATATCTCTGATTTCAGTTTGTTCTTCAAATTCTTGTTCTTTTTCTTTAAATCCTCATGCATAACCTTCAGATAGCCCACAGCTTCCAACTCTGACTTCATAATGCTCTCATCATCATTTCCATCTCTTTCTCCTACGTCTTCATCCCATATGACAAATTACATGTTTCATCGCTCCTCCAAAATGGACATATCCAAAAAAGCCTTCCTTTATTTTGTCCCTTCTTGCATTGATACGAAACCATACGACCATCACAACCACAAAAATTTCCAGATCGAGATTTTACACTGGAAGAAGACGTAGAAACACCTTTGGATGATTTTGTCTTCAAATGTGACATTGCAACACCTTAAAGTAGAACACTTTTTTCTTGCTTTTGTCTTCTTCCCGACAATGGTGACGGCGTTGGTGTTAGGGTTGTTTCGTCTTGTTTCTATTTTCAATGGATAAATTGATATATACTTGGTGTTTAAAATACATAAAAAGAAGCTTCAGTTTGTAACAACGGTTTTAAGAAAAATCCGTCGTGATATCCTTATTATTTTTTAGTTAAATATTAATAAAACTTAAAAAGGGAGCATTTACGTCAAAGGGATAAACTATTTAAGGGCGATGAGGTTCGAACCCCTGATAGCTAGATTGTATCACCACAGTTTTCATAACAACCGTTATTATACCCTTGAGATTTCTAATTAAAATAATGCGCGCGCATCCAGTACGCACTCTAAGAACGGTGTATAGGATGCCGTTGTAAACCTGGCGTTGTTGTTTGGGCGTTTTGTAGTAGTGATAGGAACAAAATAAAAAGTTTCCTAAAAAGGCTCAACGAACCTTTTCCAGAAAACCATCACAATCTGTCAAAACAGAAGTTCCTACAATATCCCACCTTGAGTAGCGCATACATGTGAATTAAAACACACTCAAAATTCTCACTGAAAATACCAAAATAGTTATGCCCTAACTACATGGTATAACATGTCCTGGAACATGTCACAACATCATGTCGAACATGATGTCTGACTGTCATGGAAAAACATCTAGTTCAATACCTTGCTAACAGCATGTTATTTTACCAAAATGCAGCCAACCCAAAAATCACAGAGCTTACAATCTACCCCTTTGGAAAATTTTGGCTAAAACAATCTTTGCGCAACAATTCTAGAAAGAGGAATAATACCACGAAACCTGCAATCAGAAAGATATCAGAGATAAAATGCAGCTACAGATCCTCAGAGATTACACCTTCTTTAAACTTCAGAACCTCCAAAGATCAGATGTCAAGACACGTGGTCTGACATCACATCAACACATCTCCAACACAACAACCTCAGACATGTCTATTCCCCCTGTTACAAATAACTAAAACTCCCCCTGAAGGGGAAAACCCAAAGCAAAAGGCAGATAAGCATGAACTATCCATGTTCATGCATTAGAAATGCATACAACAGAAGCCACACATATTACTCAGTTTATTAGAGTAATACATTACCATAGAGCATTCATGGTTTTCCACAACCGCAACATGTTAAGACATGTGATTGCACATCATTGCACACATATCTCACTTCAGTGGCAACAACACACGCATGACAAATTACCATGCTTCCCTAAATAGTTGCATACAATCCACCTAAATAGTTTCATACAATCTAGCAACAACACAAGACTAATTTTCCTAAGTAGTAGCACAAACATGGCATAAAGTCACGCCATCTGATCTAACATCAGAACCAGCAAACAACATTTTACTCCCCCTTTTTAGCCAAAAATTGACAAAAAGAAAATAGATTAAATATAAACAAAACAGATGAAAACACAACAATTGGAAGCACAAAGTAGCTGCGGCTACAAATAATTCTAATAGAATTAAAATAACAAGGCAACAAAAGGAAACAAATGTCGTCAGGAACTTATTACAACCCAAACATCAAAAACAACAAGCCAAAAAACCACTGCAACTATGGATATGACAATTCACTCCAACCTTCTCATCACCATTCTCATCAGAGTCATGGTTTTTCTTGCAGGGCCTCATCATTGTCACAGATGCTTTCCTTGTCCTAGAAGCTCCAGTAGATGAGCCAGCAGATGTCCCAACTTTGGACTCAACCTTCTTGAATCAGCACTCTTATCATTCTTGGAATCCAACATACCAGCCTTTGGAGCATCAGTGTTTTTGGAATTTTGGCTCATGTTGAAACACCACTGGGTACACGGTTGAACCTGTAAATTTTGTTTTGAGCCACAAAATAGCAACCTCGCTTATAACATCTGAACAGTCAAGGATAACATTGTGGAACGGAGAGAAATTATCCTAGGTGGCAGAGACATTCTTTTTTTTTTTCACTTTCCAAGCTTTGACTACAGCAATTGAAATGACATTTTTGATGTCATTGAAAAACCACTTTTATATAAAAAACATAAGCACCAAAAGAAAGACATGTTTCATGCCTTCTAAACTGTAGATGTAATAACTCTCCATTAATACAAAGTCTCAAACCACCCCTAATAGAATGTTGACCAGTCATATCCATGTTGTCCAGTTGTACAGAGAGAGAAACCTTGACAATTTCTGATTAAGACCAGCTTGTCAAAGTACAATGTCGTAACGTCCTTTTTGACATTGTAACCTTCTAGCATCCAATACAGTTTAGAGCAACAACTTCCTCAGCATATCAAAAAAAAAACTCTTACAGATCCACAAGGGCAAAATTATTTCTCAAGAAGAACCACCCTTAACAACCTGATGTACACATGCTAGAAACAGATAAGTATCCATATAAGAGCACCACACATTGCGATAAAAAAACAACTCCCTCTGGATTACAGCGTTGAAGAAATCAGCAAGGTTGTACATACTGCAAACTTGCAACAACAAAAACATAAACACAGACAGGTATGACCCTTGTAGATCATAACCTACTGTAGAGAAAAATAAATTCTCCCAGACAACAAACAACATTGCTCACAATGACATGTCCATGAACTGTCCCAGTTCACATATCAGAGGCACATGCACAACAAAGCAAATAAACCTTCAACACATTTAAGGAAAAACCAGAGTTTTTCAAAAACACTTCAGGCAGGCAAGATGTTACGCACATTTGGTTTGACATTAATCACACAAACCACATCAGAAGAAATACATTTCATCCTAAGCATCAACAACTAGAATACCCAGAGAAACTATGGTTCTCCACAACATCAGGTATCCCATTCTGCACTAGACATCAGAACCTTCCTGTCAGCACAGGAAAAGCCATTATCACCACCAGACTTGGCCAAAACTCTACTCCAAACTCCATCAGAACTAGATAATCCATTTCTGAATCTGCTGGTGAACACAAACTCCATAAGAGGAGCTCCCATGAATAATCGGCTGCAATAATGTCCCAACATTTGCTTGGACATTAGTCGTTTGAACCCTTAGCCTTGGTTCTGGACAACATTCATAGGTTCTGTTATCACAGCAGCTCAGGCAAATACACATGCATGAACTACTTGAGAAACAAAACACATCAATAAAGCAAGAAACTCATAACAGGATACTGACAAAGCATATCACAAATATTAGACTCTTCCACTCCAGTCTGCTCATCAATCAATCAACAAGAGCAGCAGTTCCTTGAAATAAGCACAGGTAGCAACTGTCTCTGGACTCAACTTCCTCATACTGTCATACCCTAAATTTTGACCCCCCTCATTTTAATTATTTTCGGTCATCTGACTGCATTTTCACATTACATCATCTGCATATCATATTATAAATTTTTTATCATGCATATTATATGAATTATCAGCCGGAAATAACGTGTTAAATTTTCAGGCGTTTTGGTCAAACTGGAAGTCAAGTGTGCAAAAATCCGGTGTACGAGCAATTTTTTAAATCAAATTTGCAGATGTCAACTTTTAATCTATTTTTCGCGTACTTTAACCGGGTGTGCTTATTTTATTTTTCAATTATTTTTAGGTCGCTTTTCTGACCCGTCTGAGCCTTTTTACAGGGTAAAATCAATCTCAAAATTTGACAAAACACTGTATTTTTTCAATACGTATATTTTTTGCTAATCGTTTTGGTGTGGTCATTTTATTTCCGGACACATCGATACAGACAATTTTTTTCATTTTTTTACCGGTTTCGGTTTTGATTTTAATTAAATTTATTTTTTATTAATCAAGATTATAATAAACTTAATTTTTATTAATTTACTATTTTATTTAATTAATTAATTATATTATTTAAGTATTATTTTTATGTATAATATAACTTGTTTTACATTTTCACTTCCATCTCTAATACAACTAGACGCCATTTTTAATTTTTATTTCTAGTGTTCTAACTAATTTTGTTTTATTCTACACATACTACAAAAATTCATCAATTCAGATTCAATGCATTCAATGTTCAACAACCATGTGATTCCACCTTCAAACCCAATTTTCAAACTCAATTCCAACTTGTCTTCCAATATTCAAAATTTTTCACTCTTGTATGTCATTGGTTGCATCATTTTTTTCTTGCTCTCCAAGCCTAATTCAACTATAAATAGGTAGATGCCCTCACTTCACAATGACACCAAAACATATCCATACTTGTTTTCTCATACTACATTTCTTTCTCTTCTTACTACACAACACCACATAATGACTTTCTTTTTTTTTTCTTCTTACTGTCATCACCAAGTAAATATGTTTCTTCATAAACACCTTGCTACAACTTACACATACTACTACCCAACTTCAACATAACCTCACTTGCTCATAACACAAGACCATAACTAAGAAACACAACAGCTTATTACAATAGCAAAATTCAGAATAACAACAATTAACAGAAATTGCTTCAACAACATCAACAAACCGAAGCAGACGCGAAGAAGAAGAAAAGTTGCCGACTCTGCAATTCCTACAAACAAATTCAAAACTTCCAATTCAATCAGCAAATCAACAATTTCAAACTGCTGTACAAGAATTCGCACGACGGTAGCAACAACACGCAAGTTTCCGGCGTTGCCAACACGCCGAAACCGACAATCCCGCAAATGTTACAAACCTGCAAATTACACAACAATTTCAATCAACAATATAACAATAAAGCAACAACATCTCAAACAAAGAAATCACCATCACAGAGCCAATCAGAATTCACGAACTGAGATGAACTCGCAAAACTACCGGCAAAAACGATAGCAGTATCGCAGACGGAGGAAGTTCGTGGTCGGAAACGCAGAGACCGTAGGGAGATCCACGGAGTTGGAAATGGAAGACGAAGAAGGAATGAGTTTTCCGCGAGAGAGAGACTTCAAAATGATATGAGTTTTCTCTTTTTCCCTAATTTGGTTCTACTGATACAATGATACATTCGGCCACATTTGTTTTAATTTTTATATTTTATTTGAAATTTTTCTTTTAATTAATATTTTCTTAGGATAAAAATGAATTGGGCTTAGCCCATCTTGTTTTCACTATCCATACATTTAATTTGTTGTCTACACCTATGGTCAATTTTTAAAACTTTGATTTTTTTTCTAAGTTAATCTTAGTTTTGTTCAATAATTTGTTTATTTTAATCTTAGTTGAATTTGTTTAAATTTAGTATTTTAAAATAACTAAGAAAAATATTGAGTTATTAAATTGTTAATTGTTAATTATGCTAAGATATTATTTTCTTTTAATTTGTTAATTAATTAATTCCATATGCATAATATCTTCTTTGTGAATTTATCTTAAACATTTTATTTCTTTGATTTCAAACTTGTTATTTTTATCTTGTTGATGCGATGCTTATTAATTAATTTTGATGCTTTTCCTCGATTAATGCTTTATCACAATGTTCTGCCGTGTATATTTTCAATTGCCATGATGTTTTTCCATGATGACATGATGTTCTTGCGAGTATATTTTCACTTACATGATGTTTTTCCATGTATGTATATATCTGATTTCACGATGCTTTGCCGTGTATGTTCATTTATTCCGTGATGCTTTGCCACGTATGCATGTTCCCTTAGGATCTCTTAGTTCAACTTAATTTTTGATTAAGTTTGAAGTATAAGGTAGACATTAGGATGTTCATCCAAGCATGATAACATTAGGGTAGATTAAGGCAAAACCTATGAAGGAGACTTAGGCAAAAGCCGGGGCATCCCGCTGACTCTAAATTTCAAAAGAAATAGGTCAGGAAAAAGTTTGGGATAATACAGAGAATAGGTCCTTAAATCCTCGATCTTCAAAAAGTCCACAAAGACGAAAAACAACTAAATGTTGTAAAGAAGCAGTAGCTGTCGTCTCAAGACTTCTGGACCATCGTCATCACTATCATCAGTACAATTCTGAAACCTTTTGGAACCTGAATGCACAATTTAAGTTTAACTGAGCATAGGACTGGAGAACATCACGAAGTTGGGGTGGGCACAAACAAACTTTGAGCCTTTATCTTTCTTTCATAAACTGTGAACAGACCATGTTATAACCCTCAAAAGACCTAATTGAAGCAAGGTTATTTTGAAAGTATACTTCAGCGAGGTTTCGTAAACTGACTCCAAAATCATTTTTTGCAAATCATTTGTTTTGGTATCATACCTCTGTTTTACTTTTCATTCTGAATGTTTTAAACCACCGTGTTTTTAACCAGAAATTCATATTGCTTTTCATTTTCTAAACAATGATTTTGCTTTCAATTTTTTTTGCATGAACTTTATATTAAAATTGCTATGTTTAAATAAACACATTTTGATTGCAAATTAGGTTTCCTCTCAAGGAATTTTCAAAATGGTTTAGAAACTTGGTCAGTGATCCTATCAGGAGCAAGTTCTTTCCAGATCATGTCGAGAATCAGTTCAATATTTGTTTAAGTGCAAGTCCTTCTTAGAATTGGTTTATTCAGAACATTTTTCAAGACTCATTACTAGGGGCAAGTCTTCCAAGTATACATCATACAGTCATTCTCATTTAAGTTGAAGCACGATCAGTTCATCTATAACAGTGAGCTAGTCTGGGGCAATTTAATTGGAAAAATCCCCAACCAGCTCTCCAACCTTTCTCAAAGGATTATCAACTTGATACAGTTTACCAGTATGGCAAAAAGGTTTCATCAAAGAGTCTAAACTTGTTGTCAGCATTTTCAGACATCATGCATAACAAGAGTATTTTAATCCTCATTTGCATTACATACATTTAATCATACATCATAACATTTTCATATACTATGCATTTAAGAGTGTTTTAATCCTTATTTGCATTCACCAGTGGTCGTGTTGTTATCAACATCTTACCTTTCTACAAAGTTCAACTTACTTGGCACCTATACTTTTATGTCTTATCTGATGTTCTTCCAGATATGTCTCACTCCGTCAGATGTTCTTTCGGATATGTCTGTCTGTTCTAATGCTTTTCCTGAACTTTCTTTGTGTCTATCCGATGTTCTTCCGGATATGTCTCTTTGTTCTGATGTTTTTCCAAAACTCTCTTTGTGTTTATCCGATGTTCTTCCAGATATGTCTCTTTGTTCTGATGTTTTTCCAGAACTCTCTTTGTGTTTATCTGATGTTCTTCCAGATATGTCTCATTGTTTTGATGTTATTCCAAAACCAATATGATGTTCATACAAATATGTTTATGTTTATGCTGTTTTTCCAGAACCTTTTTAAAAACTCCTTCTGATGTTCTTCCAGAGACGTCTCTTTGTTTTGAAGTTCTTTTAAAACTCTATCCGACGTTCTTCCAGATATATCTCTTTGTTTTAATGTTTTTCCAAGACTAATCTGATTATTTTTCCCATCTATGATTCTTTTCTGATGTTTTTTCAAAATCTTTTGTGTCTATCTAATGTTCTTCTGGATATGTCTTATTTGTTCTGATTGATTTTCCAGAACTGTGTTCATGTCTATCTGATGCTCTCCCGAATATGACTTTTCTCATCTGATGCTTTTCCAGATATACTTTTTGTTCTGACGTGCTTATCTGATGCTTTTCCAGATATGTCCATCATTCTTCCAGTTTTCCAAAATTTGTTCCCATACATTTAACGCTATTCTAAATGTTTCGGATTTACCTTCAAAGTTATTTTAATACATTCAAAGCTTTTCTGGACATGATTAATATGCCTTTGAGTCTGTTTTCCCTTCGTCCAATGCTTTTCTGAATGTCTTCTAAAAAAAACTCCGAATTAGTTTCCATCCCATCCAAGGTTTTTCTGGAAGATTATGATATATTTCTAGAGTGCTACATTCAATGCTATCCTGAATGTCTCTGATGTCTTCCTCATTCAATTCTTTTCTGGATGTCCCACAGTAAAATTAAACTGCTTTCTCAGAAGTCTCTAACATATCCTCAGATCTGGTCTCATTCAACATCTAATGCTTTTCTAGATGTTTCTAATATATTTTCCAGAGTATGATACTTCTTTCGCATCTGATGCTTTTCCAGGTGTTTGTATCTTTGTTCTAGGGTTTATCTATCTCTTTCCAAAAACTGTTGAATACTCTTTGTCACCTCAACAAAATTCCACAATATCCTGCATCCCCAGTAAAATTTTGTTTTGTTAGTCTGTCTCCTGTGGTATCATTCGCCCTAGTGTTCAAAATCTTTTCGTAACATTCATTACATATCATTGCATCTGCATTCACGGTCAAAATTCTAGGTACTATGATATTTAATCCTCTTATACCTCGAATGTCTGAAACTCTTTGATATTCATACCTTCAGGTCTAAGAAGATTAATTAGGGGCACCTGTCATACCCTAAATTTTGACCTCCCTCATTTTAATTTTTTCGGTCATCTGACTGCATTTTCACATTACATTATCTGCATATCATATTATATATTTTTTTATCATGCATATTATTTGAATTATCAGCCGGAAATAACGTGTTAAATTTTCAGGCATTTTGGTCAAACTAAAAGTCAACTGTGCAAAAATCCAGTGTACGGGCAGTTTTTTAAATCGAATTTGCAAATGTCAATTCTTAATATATTTTTCAACTATTTTTTGGTTGCTTTTCTGACCCGTCTGAGCCTTTTTACCGGGTAAAATCAATTTCAAAATTTGACAAAACGTTGTATTTTTTCAATACGTATATTTTTTGCTGATCGTTTTGGTGTGGTCATTTTATTTTTCCGGATACATTGATACAAACAGTTTTTATCATTTTTTTTACCGGTTTCGGTTTCGATTTTAATTAAATTTATTTTTTATTAATCAGGATTACAATAAACTTAATTTTTATTATTTTTCTATTATATTTAATTAATTGAATATATTATTTAAGCATTATTTTTATGTATGATATAACTTGTTTTACATTTTCACTTCCATCTCCAATACAACTACACGCCACTTTTCATTTTTGTTTCTAGTGTTCTAACTAATTTGTTTTATTCTACGCATACTACAAAAATTCACCAATTCACATTCAATGTATTCAATGTACAACAACCATGTGATTCCACCTTCAAACCCAATTTTCAAACTCAATTCCAACTTGTCTTCCAATATTCAAAATTCTTCACTCTTGTATGTCATTGTTTGCATATTTTTTTTCTTGCTCTCCAAGCCTAATTCTACTATAAATAGATAGATGTCCTCACTTCACAATGACACCAAAACATATACATACTTGTTTTCTCATATTACTTTTCTTTCTCTTCTTACTACACAACACCACATAGTGACTTTCTTATTTTTTTTTTCTTCTTACTGTCATCACCATGTAAATAAGTTTCTTCATAAACACCTTGCTATAACTTACACATACTACTATCCAACTTCAACATAACCTCACTTGCTCATAACACAAGACCATAACTAAGAAACACAACAACTTATTACAATAGCAACAATCAACAGGAATTGCTTCAACAACATCAACAAACCGAAGCAGACGCGAAGAAGAAGAAAAGTTGCAGACTCTGCAATTTCTACAAAAAAATTCACAACTTCCAATTCAATCAGCAATTCAACAATTTCAAACTGCTGCACAAGAATTTGCACGACGGTAGCAACAACAAGCAAGCTTCCGACGTTGTCGACACGCCGAAACCGACAATCCCGCGGATGCTACAATCCTGTAAATTACACAACAATTTCAATCAATAATATAACAATCAAAGCAACAACAACTCAGACAAAGAACTCACCATCACTGAGCCAATCGGAATTCACGAACTGAGACGAACTCGCGAAACTACCGGCAAAAATGAAAGCAGAATTGTAGACGGAGGAAGTTCGTGGCCGGAAACACAGAGACCGGAGGGAGATCTACGAAGTCGAAAATGGAAGACGAAGACAAAAGGAGTTTTCCGCGAGAGAGAGAGACTTCAAAACGATCTGAATTTTCTCTTTTTCCCCAATTTGGTTCTACTGATACAATGATACATTCAGCCACTTTTATTTTAATTTTAATTTTTTATTTGAAGTTTTTCTTTTAATTAATATTTTCTTAGGATAAAAATGAATTGGGCTTAGCTCATCTTGTTTTTACTATCCACACATTCAGCCACTTTTATTTTAATTTTAATTTTTTATTTGAAGTTTTTCTTTTAATTAATATTTTCTTAGGATAAAAATAAATTTTAATTTGTTGTCTACACCTATGGTCCATTTTTAAAACGCTTAATATCTTTTTTAGTCGCTTACCTATACCCCTGGGTTTATTTTGGTCCTCTTTTTTTTTAAAAGTTCCAATTTGGTCGTTTACTTTGTCAAACAGAATCAAACAAGTCCTTTCTGTCAAATATTGATAAACGGCGTTAGAAATTAGGAACGTGGCAGTTGAGGTGACGACAGATAGGACGTGGCAGCTGAGGTGGCAGAATGCGTTTTTATTATTACATTTATTAATTAATTTTCACACACTTGAATATAAAATAATTGGGCTAAAGCCCATGGTTTTTAAAGTAGTAGCCCAATTATCAAGATTTACAATTATAGTGTTAAAAAGTGCTTTATAAACACTTGATATTATTACTACAAATTCGATGTGGGACTTCAATAGAAAATTTAGTTGTCAAATATTGCCACTTACTAAGCTTCAAGTCCTTGCTACTATAATACGCGCCACCCGCATTTCTTTATAACTAACTTACTCTTAAGACTAGAACTGAAAAATATTAACTGAAACTTGTCTTTAACATAAGACCAACGAGATGAAGGAACAGGAATATACAAAACCAATAGGTGAGGGTGCTTGGAATTCGGTACTCCAGAAATGAAACCATGCTCCAACAACTTTTGACATAGCTGGCCCAAAATACTATTTGTAGCAGGGAATTTTGAAATCTAACCGACACGATAGTCCTGGGAAGGTGTAGAAGAAGCCACATCTTATACGACAAGACAGACTAACATTCCCCACCATTCACTTATATCATACCGTTGACGAAGTTGAGCTATATCCATTGACGAAGTTCAGCCCATATGTAGTTATCTTTTAAATATTGTATGTCCCGATCAAAATAATTTGATAGAAAAAAGTTGATGAAGTTTCGTTTCCAGGACTTATCAATAAAATTTTAATCGGACTTGCATCTTACAACTGTTACAGGGAAATCAGAATGTTAAAAAGTTAACTACAAACTATGTTATAAAATAAAGAGATGCATAGTTATAGTGTAGTATACCTTATCAAAGGCAAATGATGCCAAGGGACCCCATATCTCTTGTGGATTTGATAAGGGTTCCATTGAACCACAATCACTTGCATTTACAAAATGTACATTAGGTGGTAGCTTAGGCAATGATTGCAGGTTTTGGCAACTCTTCAACACAAGTCTTTCTAGCTTTGAAAGTTTAGATATGCAGCCATCACGAAGGTTCACAAAACTGTTCCCACTTAAATCCAATGTTACCAATGATGATAAACAGCCAAGATCGTCAAGAATTGATTCATCATAGAGGTTGCAATAGCTTAAATCTAGTTTCTTCAATGAGGATAAACCAGAAAAAGAAGGTAAGATCAATTTCTTGGGAATTGTATGAGTACCAAACCTGAAAATCTTACCCAAGGGGAGGCGTGAGCTCTCCGAGCTCCATGTTATTCCTTTGCATCCATGAACTAAAAGTACAATAAAATTTTTCAAATGAACAATGGATGAAGGACCTTCTTTTATAGCAGTGTCACTCACATTAAGACACTCCAAAGCCTCATTTTCATGCAAATTATCAGGGAGCTTGGAAAATTTTGAGCAACTAGATAGATTGAGCCTTTTGAGAGATTTAAAATTAGAAAAAGGTATTTGGAAGGGAAACAATATTTTTACAATCCCGTAAAACTAAGCTATTAAGACCTGTCAAGTAACCAATAGTTGGACGTAGTTCAGCTAAGGAAATCTCATTCACAAGTAATGAAACTTCCCAAACAGTTGGCACAAGCAATGAATCTTGATTTGAGTATGGAGTATGTGT